>CM065127.1:24086666-24708333 GCA_033026305.1 Cirrhinus molitorella | reverse complement strand
AGCCGAGGGGGTCACTTCATGACTCTATGGCTGCATGGTTTGTCAATCTATTATTCAGTTTCTCTGATGATTCTCACTGGTTTGGTATCTATGCATAGGGAAACCAAAGAGAAGAAAACAAAAGAACAAAACAAACAAAAGAAGTAAAAAAAAACAAAAAAAAAGAGAGAAAAAAATAAATAAATCAACCAGGAGAGACCGCAAAGGTCGAACCAAGGTTAACATAGAGGGAAAGGTTGGGAAAAGCAGGGGCTAGACTTTCTACCACGGTTTTGTCAGGGCCTTCAGAGAGGGGACGTTGTTGAGGTATGATGCCTAGGGACGTGGAAAGGGAGATAGCAGGGCCTATCAAACACATCTGAAGCATAGAGGCTCTCTAGTACTCTTTGGAGCTTAGATTGAGTAAATAGGGCTTAGGTGCTATGTGCTGACAAGGTGGTGAGTTGAGGTCAACCAGGTGAAATCCTGTGACCGGGCCATCCCCTAGACCTTCCCTGGCACACAACTGCAGGGACCTCAGATCACTCCTGCTCACAGCACTCGGCAGCGATCACTCAAACAGCCTTGACCTTTTGCACAATGGGCAGCACTCAAGTGAGGGAGGGTCAACGGCCAGCTGACACAGCCAACATTGGGTTTCGCCTTTGGTTGGTTCACTAGCCCCGCCGTGCAGCAGGATTCCTTTCCTGCCCAAACACAGAGTTAGACAGACTGTAATACATAAAACAAAACACACAATGGGATTCCTTCGCCGTTGTACACTTAACTTGATCAAGATTTATATCACACTTCCCTTTTAACGGTCGTCATCTATTGTCTGCTATACAATACAATAAAGTAAACATAAAGCAAGAACAACATCTTTCCGCCTCTCGTCTGCTCAAGGAGGAGATGGAAAAAGTTATTCATTAGGTAGCTAGGCTAATGGTTAAACTCGGGGAGTGAGTATAGCCATTGAAAGACATTGGAACACGCAATGTATCAATATTAGGCTACATCATTCGGCCGCATATATAAAGTAGGGAGGAACTCGCTCCGGCTACCTTCTTCGCTCAGATTAGGGCGGTAACAAATTACAATTACTTAGCCATCATTAACAGTGGGTCTGTCTCGGCACCGTAACTCTCATGACGCTCTCTATAAGGAATTTTTTCATCTTACGGGGTCACGTAAATTGCAGTTACTTAACCTTCATCAACAGTCAGGTTTTCTGAATAGAAAAACTCAGATTCTGTCTCAGTGCAGTAACGCTAGTGAGACTCACTATAAGGAATTTTTCATCTCATAGGGTCACATAAATTACAGTTAACTTAGCCGTCATTGACAGTGACTGATTTTCTTCGTGTCTCATTTGCATTTAATGACCGCCTGTAAGGAGTTGCTTCAGAAGTTGAAAATAGTTTTAGACTAGAATAAAATGGCAGTGTTATGAGACACATGACTGGGCTATACTCCATAATTTAGGAAATAAACAGAGGAACATGTAGACATGCAACATGACGGGGTCATGAGTACACTGACCTGTAGTTCATACAGAAACGTAAACATAAGTAGAAAACAATTTGATACGTCTGTCCCTGACGTTATAAGTGAAGTACAGTAACATAGAGACTAACATACAGCATGGGTATGCATATATTTGTACATTTTTGAGCCTTTTTCATGGCTAAAAGAGAGAGAATAGGAATTCCTTCATTTAGGACTGGCTTTCTGTGGCCGTCTGGCTCCTTTCAAAACCCCATCTCCCCCACAGGCCCTTTGAAGTCCTGAGAGGAGGAATGCAATTCATCTTAGCCATTTGGTCAAGGAGGAGGCTTAATTTACACCTTTGTCAAGACGTGCAATTTTTAGGAGTTGAGCCAGACTTGCTGGCACCATGTAGGCTCTCTTGAGAGCCTTGCCAGATTCGGTTGTGTCCATTTTGTATGCTTTTGGGTGCTTTATGATCTCGAAGGTCGACCTCTGGTCTGACCTGACTCTACAAGACTAACAATTAATTGATAGCAAAACTTTGGAAGAAATAGTACAGCGCCTTAAATCTTCAACCTGCTACCTTGACACACTTCCCACATATTTTTTCAAAAGTGTGTTTAACTGTTTAGAAGGTTGAAAAGGTAGTTTTTAATCAGCTGAACTACTACATAAACTCAAATGGTTACCTAGACAATTTTCAATCTGGTTTCTGACCGCATCACAGCACAGAGACGGCACTAATAAAGATAATAAATGATATTCGCCTAAATTCTGAGTCTGGCAAAATATCAGCGCTGGTACTACTAGATCTTAGTGCTGCGTTTGACACTGTTGATCATAACATTCTTCTTGAGAGACTGGAAAACTGGGTTGGGCTTTCTGGGATGGTCCTTAAATGGTTCAGGTCATACTTATAAAGGAGAACCTATTATGTGAGTATAGGAGAGCATAAGTCTAAGTGGACGTCCATTACATGTGGAGTCCCACAAGGCTCAATTCCTGCACTGCTCTTGCTTAGCCTGTATATGCCAGATTTACCTAACCTTATCGCCAAATGACAACAGCCGCATTGACTCCCTCTGCCAATGCATTGATGAAATTAAGAGTTGGATGTGCCAGAACTTTCTTCAGTTAAACAAGGAGAAAACAGAAGTCATTGCATTTGTAAACAAAGATGAAGTTCTTAAGGTGAATGCATACCTTGACGCTAGGGGTCAAATAGCTAAAAATCAAGTCAAAAATCTTTGGTGTCAGACCAGTGAGCTTCAAATAAACTGAACCTGAACGCCATGATGACAAATTTCTTCCCACTTAATGTCCTTATAGCCTCTCTAAGACTAACATGCACTGGCGTTCAGGTTCAGTTTATTTAGTAAATTTGTCATCAAATAAACTGAACCTGAACGCCAGTGCATGTTAGTCTTAGAGAGGCTATAAGGACATTAAGTGGGAAGAAATTTGTCATCATAACTGCACAAGAATTTGTTATATGAAGAGAAATAGTTCTTCACCCAGGAAAACTACTAGGGGTCAATCTCCAGCTGTTGTCCAATGGGAAGCATCAGAGTAGGAGCGTGTAGTGTTGGATATTATGGGGCTGCTGAATGAGACAAGGCGACAGAGTACTTCCAGAAGCCTTCCCCCTGGCTAATGACAAAGCTGAAACCATGGCTGAAATGCTTGCTTCGGAGTGGGTGTGTTGTTATGGGGCTCCGCAGGTACTGCACAGCGACCAAGGACTACGTTTTGAGTCCGAAGTATCCCAGAAAATGTGCTCACTCTTTGACATAGAAAAGACATGCACCACACTGTTCCGAACACAGTCTGATAGCCAAGTGGAACGATTCAATTCCACCATAAAACAGATCCTGGCCACAACAGCTGTATGCTGCCACTGGGACTGGGATCTTATGATTTCTGGTAACACTTTATTTTGATAGTCCACTTTAGATATTCTACTAACAGTAATTAACTTTGCAACAAAATGTCAACTAGCAGTTAGTAGAATATTAGTAGACAATCTGCTTAATATCTTCTAACACTTTCTTTGTCAACTTATTCAACTAACCCTAAACCTACCCTAAACTAACCCTAAAGTCTACTCTGAGACTTAGTGGACATGTAGTTGTAAATAATGAGATTTAGTTGATATGTAGTTGACAAGTAGTTGACATGTAGCTACAAAGTTACTTACAGTTAGTAGAATGTCTAAAGTGGACTATCAAAATAAAGTGTAACCTGATTTCTTATGCAGTTACGACCTACAGAGCAAACAGGCACAGTGTTACTCACATCATCCCTAATTATATGATGTTCAGCCGAGAGGTGAGTAGACCTGGTAGCTGGCCTACCTCCTGACTCTGATGCTGCTCCTACTGCCCCTGAGTATGTCCAAAACCTCTGTCAATGGCTGGAGCTGGCACGTCAGATTGCCAGAAATGTGCTTGGTGAGTCAGTGCAACGTGCAAAGAGACAGTATGAAAAGAGTTGCTGCCGCACACGATTTGAAGTTGAAGGTTCTGTGTGGTACCTCAAGGGCACACAGAGCA
The DNA here is from genome assembly GCA_033026305.1 of Cirrhinus molitorella. NCBI lineage: Eukaryota > Metazoa > Chordata > Actinopteri > Cypriniformes > Cyprinidae > Cirrhinus > Cirrhinus molitorella. Next base: position 24,704,311 of record CM065127.1, on the reverse strand, counting down.
TCAAGAACAAGGTCAGGAAATTCCTTCCATCATACAAGAGGCCATTCTTCATCCTGGGGCAGCTTGGCCTGATCTGGCAACTAAAAGAACTAGACTGTAGAGGCAGAGTTTGAGGAGTGGGTAAATGTGCCCCTGAATTAAACTGTTGATGAAGTTCAGCAATACATCAGCCTCAACCATGACATAGAAGATAAACTGGTTCTCTTGGGTTGGTGGAAAAACAACAGCAGCGTGTTCCCTTTATTGTCAAGACTGGCCTGTAGTAAACTCAGCATCTCTGCAAGTAGCAGCAGGAAACAATCCAGTGGGTGGAATCAGTGCTCCCTGTTAACTACTTACTATCAATAATTGTAACCCTCTCTGTGGCTGCATCTTTCAGCTAACGATGACACCATGGGGCTTGAGCATTTCACCCAACTCTCCATCAGATTCACTAACTAAGTGAGGGGCAGTATGGAAGATGATCGGTACCAAAAAACAGATCTCTATTACCGCCAACCAGAGGATCCCAGTTCTCCAGAACCCAACCCTGAACCCATGTAGATTGATCACACACGTCAACATCAACATGATGAATGTTAGAGTCTAAGAATGTTTTGACCAATGTTTATTATTAATACTCTGCTTGTGAATAGATGTTACACATTAAACAGTAGTAATGAATCCTGCTGATTTTCACTTGTATCTCTTCAAACTGTTTTTCCCTGAGAGCACTATACCAACATCAGATGTTCAACTACACTGATATCCCACACAAATATGGTAAAACAAGATCACTACTGATGATGGGTTTTGTTTCTTGAATCCATGGAAAGAAGCAGCAAACACTTACATATCAGGTATGGTTTTACTTGTTGAACAGAATCTGTTTTCAGGAATGACACAAAGTCTTGTCTCCCAGATGTGAATCACTACATTTTCTAAAAAGTGCAAACGTACATCCATCTTGTTTATATATTATTGTAGCACAGTTTGAGCTGAATACAAAAAAAATTACAGGGCATTTCAAAACATCTCAGTCTCCAGAGGGTTAACGTACATCCACTCACCACTATTGCTCAGCCACTAACTTTCACCACTCAGTCCATGCCCTCCTTGTTCTTGGTCAGCTGGCAACTTCATCGCTCACCTTTTAGGTCTGAGGAGGATGGCACTGAACTGTCAGCTGTTGATGCTGTTCTTTGTTCCTGATTAAACTTTGTTTGTTTACATGTATTTGTTTACTAACTTTTTCATGCAGTCCTAAAATACAGCATTTCCTAAAAAGTTATTTGTTGTGAGAAAAATTTCTTTGGGCTGTAAATATACAGATTGGGTCTGGTTGCGATATCTGGTATGGGTAGGGCTCGGTCTTCAGTTTAAAGCCTGTGTAGACTTCTAGTTGTATTCCCTTTCAATATAAAAGTGTTACTGACTCACTGTTACTGGGGGTAGGGGGTGGAGGCCCATCCACCTATCTTTATACACATTTTGGTATATTGCATAAAAACGCTATATGGAAGCGCCAAGATGAGCATACATTCTAAACATGTGCATAAAAAACATATGCACTCAACTAGGTTAAATTATTATCTGGTAAGAAAACATGTGCATAAACTACAATGGAAACACCTTAATGTGCATTAAAAAATAAATGTGACTTTGCGATGGGATATCATAACTGGACTAACCAACAAACCAATCTCTTCACACAGCATTTGACATGCTAGTTTTGTCATTCTAAATCACTTGTCTCGTTGAAGTGCTTCGTTATAATTAACTCCAAGATCTGAATTCCCAATCAGCAGACTCCGAAAATAAGATAACGACCGCGTTTCATCTGCACACTCTGAACCTTTTACAGTTCAGATTAATTTCTCATTCATATCTATATGACCAAAGATGTCATATTATTTTAAGCTGTTTCTGCCCAAAAGCCTTTAAGTTGTTTCCGTGGTAGAAGCCTCTCATGGGAAATATTTGTATTCGTGCCGAATGAGAGATGTATCGGTGCGTTTCCATTTCTCTTTAAATTAGTTTTGGTTAGACTTTTATATGTTGTTTATAACAAATGCCATTATAATTTGTGTTTTATTTTATAATTTGTCTGTTTCTTTGCCATTATAATATGTGTTTTATTTTAAACACACTTAACTTAAAAAAAATAAAATAAAAATGATAGATAAATAAATAAATAAAGCTAAACAAATATGAAATAAAAATAAACACTAATAAACATAATCACATGAAATTAGTAATAATTTAACTATGCTTAAAATAAAAATATAATAATAAAAGCTAATTCAAAATAAATAATGTACTAGTATCATAGTACATAAATAATCAGGAGCAAAAGTCAAGGAAAAGTGGAAAAGTTAACACTGTAAGGATCCACTCGCTGGCCCAATATCGGAGTCCGGCGACCTGGTTGAAGGCTTAATGCGTGTTCAGTCTTTTACTCGCACTTCTTTAAATTTCACTTAATTTATCAGAATTTAGTTTCAGTTTTAATTTAGCTCCGTGTTTAATCTGCCTCCAATTTCAAGTGATCATTACATTTAGATAATATTTCTAATTATGAACTGATCATAAATATCGATTGTTAATTTAGATATTTGATTATTCTGGAAATCCCCTACTTTCAATTATTTGTTCATTAAGGACCTGATATAGCTTAGCAATTCACTTGGCCAGTAGTGAACGCACAGCACAAGCTCGCCAGTTCTGAACTTACTCAGTGGATAAAGGGTAATAATTATACCTTTAAGTAGGCTGTACCTTGCTAGCACATAACAAAAAGTGTATTTTCTTCAATAATCATGAAAACTGTAACTTGTTAAGTCAGTGACAGTCGAAAGAAATCGGAAGCCCTTAATGGTGTTCCCCATGGTCCATTGGTACTTTGGTATACACGCCCCTCAGCTGCAGAACACAATTTGACAAAAGTTTCCAAATGACTACTGCAAAACTTGAGACCATTTTACCAATCGCATGCAGACCTTTAGAACGATACCAAACATGAAGGAGGAAAACAACATATTCACAAGATATAATGCATGGTATCTGGATATTCTTGCTTTTTGGGGGAGAAGAGTGAGAGGCAGGGAGGGGAGAAGAGAGGGAGGAAGGGGGTCATAAATGAGCAAGAGGGGGTGGTGTTGTTTGCTCTCTTTGAATATCTTTTTTTATTGTTCTGTTGCATGGAATCTGTGTTTTTGTGAGAGTTCCGGAATTTAGTTTCTTGAGGACAATATTTCACATCTTACACACTGTTCCTCTCTTCTCTTCTACTTCCACTTTTTCCACCTGTTACATGCTTTTTCCCAAAAGGAATTTTAAAGTGACTTTAAGAGACAAGTTTAAAACAAGTTTGAAAGCCTGGTGGTTGGTTTTGTTGCTTCTGTTCACGTTTAGTTTCCAGTTCTGTTCACAGTAGATATTAAAATGTCTGATCTATTACAAAACATTAAATATGCATATATGTGTGAGTGCATCTCAAAAGGAGTCAATGTGTGAACCGGTCTGAGTAAAATTGTGTGCAGAACACTCACACAGCTCCATAAAACAGAATGATTACCTCTGGTGTCATAGTGATTGCTTAATTTGCTATAATTATCTCCATTTTCCCAGCAGGCTGAACACTGTTCTCAATGGCACAGACAAATAAAATGGCTTTGAGGGACACAAAATAATGTATTAAATAATTAATTAAAATAATTACATTTACTTTGTTGTAGTTTGCTGTTGTTTTAATTGCCTTCTTTGTTCTAAGGTGCTCATCTTTGAAATATCAGTTATAAAAGCTGTTTTTTTCTCCATTGTCCATGACAATTACTCTACACAAGGGCTTTCAGCAATTATGCCCCCACTCACCTGTTTTCCTGTTGCATTTTCTTTTGCCCCAGGCATATTAAAGTCTACAAAAGTGGAGTTATCGTCCAACCCTTCTTTCTTTGCAGGAAAAGTGTGAGCCTGCAATTTTACTAAGACTTTTTCTCTCTTGTTTTCTGTCTTTGTATGTGCGTGTGAAGTGATGGGATTGATTATGTGGTTGTGGGTGGTAGTATTTATTGTTGAGATGATCCAGGTTTGTGTTGCAGGTCAATCCTGTAGTCTGCAGGGCAGATCTGTTTCAGAAAGTCTGTATAAAGAAGGAGATGTAATAATTGGTGGTCTCTTCCCAGTTCACGTTGAATCACCAGACTCTGATCATGCTTTCACTCATATACAGCATGGTTCTCGCTGCCATGGGTAAGTATACTGCCAAAGAATGTTTAAATGAACTAAAAGGCAAAGCTGTAGAAAAACTTTTTTTACATTTCAAATGCAACAATTGTATTTACTCTTAAGGGAGATTGCTAGCTACAATTCACCTAACTGTAATAATATTATTACAGTGTATATTTTAACATAATGTCAATAAACATATTGTGGAAAAATAAATCCTATATTACATTGTCTCTCACTAAAGTTTATAATTATTTGTTTTCTCTCAGTGTTGACCTTCGTTCATACCGCTGGCTCAAATCTATGATCTTCACAGTAGAGGAGATTAATCGGGACCCTGTCCTGCTTCCAAACGTTACTCTGGGGTACCTAATAGCCGACACTTGCCTAGCTGAGGGCACAACATTGAGTGCTGCTTTAGCTCTGGTAACGGGACAGGAGGAGACAGTGTTGGAAGCAGAATGCAACAGGGCCCCGATGGTGCCTGTCATTATTGGTGACGCTCGTTCCTCTGCCTCAATAGTGGTGGCTGACACGCTGGGAGTATTTGATATCCCTATGGTAAAATGCATTCTGCATTTTACAGAGATGGGTTTTGTTGTACTTTTTAATTATACTATTTTTGAGCAACAATTTAAGTAATCAGACATTCATAAATTTCATTGAAATACTTGTCTCTGTGCTTTGTCTGTATAGGTGAGCTATTTTGCATCCTGTGCTTGTCTTACTGACAGTCACAGATTTCACTCTTTCCTGCGCACTGTTCCCAGTGATGCTTTCCAGGCCAAGGCCATGGCCCGTCTACTGCGCCTTCTGGACTGGACCTGGGTGGGGGTGGTTGCAGGAGACGATGAATATGGTAAAAGTGGCTCGCAGCTGCTTTTAAAAGAGATTGAAGGTACAGGGATCTGTGTGGACTATGTGGAAGTCATTCCTAAATCACATTCCCATAGCAGGATTAAGCGGATTGTGGAGAGAATCCAGAGTTCCACAGCTCATGTGGTGGTAACCTTTGCCATTGGCCCAGACCTTGAAGTTGTATTTAAAGAAGTGGTGGTGCAGAATGTGACCAACAGGCAGTGGATAGCCACAGAGGCCTGGAGCACCTCTATTCAGTACTCTGTCCCTGCAAGCATTCCTCTCCTGGCTGGTACAATCGGTTTTGCCCTGCGCCGGGCAAATATTCAGGGCTTTGGTGCTTTTCTTGCCCAGTTGAGCCCCGTGAAGCAGCCAAATGAACCATTTGTAAAAGATGTTTGGGAAGAAATTTTTGGATGCTTGCTGGCACAGGACTGGCAGCCTTCCACTAAAAGGCCGAAGTGCACAGGCTCAGAAAATGTAGAGAAACATGGCCGTATCTACACAGATGTTTCACAGTTAAGAGTTACTTACAATGTGTATAAGGCTGTATATGCTATTGCAAATGCTATTCACGACATGATGGCCTGTCAACCTGGTAGAGGGCCATTTGAAGATGGAGAATGTCCTGATGTGACCCAAATAAAACCTAGACAGGTACAGTTGGGAGGGTAATCTTAAAATATTTATTTTAAATAACATTTTAAATCTTAAAACATGCATTATTTAATAATAATAATAATAATAATAATAATAATAATAATAATAATAATAATAATAAAATATGCATTAAAATAAAGTTGTTGTTTTTTAATTAACAACTATTAAAAGTATAATTACTACTTTTAATTTTGTCAGTTTTAATTATATATATACACACATGGTAATATACTGCGTGTTCTATCTTCTTTCCTTTCACAGCTTCTGCACTACTTAAATGCAGTAAACTTCACAACACCAGTGGGTGAGCTGGTCTATTTTGAAGATAATGGCGAGCCATCTGCCTCATATGACATTATGAACTGGCATATAGATGAAAGCGAAACAGTGAATTTCGTCCAGGTTGGACAGTTTGATGCAGCCAAAGGACCAGGCCAGGAGCTGAACATAAACCTTGAAAAAGTTGTTTGGGGAGGAGGCTGGGCTGACCAGGTAAGTGATTATTTATTTATGCATTTATTGATTAATTTATGTATGTATGTATCTCAAATATAGCTGCCCCAAAAACAGTGATTGGATGCTTAAGCTGCACTATAAGAATGTTATATTAGTTAAAAAAAAAAAGTCAAATCAAAGAGACATTTGTTGTAAATATATAAAACAAATATTTTTTAGTCTTAAAAAACAGTCTGTATATTGTGTTGGTGTTAAGTTTGAGATGTATATTTTTATTATGCTGTGCATTGACCTTACTTCTATGTATTCTGCAATTTCACTATTCATAAAACATGAATATATTAGTTTATGTGCATGGTTACATTATCCTCTCAGTAAGGGACACAGTGAATAAAATCCTTTATTGGACAGGGAGATATGCCATGGGAATGAATCAGAGATTATGTATCTACCATGTATATGTGTGAGGAAATAATTAATTATTTTTTCTGTTTTTCTTATGTGCGTATTATGCTGATAGAAATTGCGCTCTTGCTGAGGATTTCTGTGGGTTTCTGTGAGTCTGATGGACTTTCTTAATCATTTAGGTTCCTGTATCTGTGTGCAGTGCAAGCTGTCTTCCAGGCACTAGAAAGGCTGCACAAAAAGGAAAACCTGTTTGTTGTTTTGACTGTCTTCCTTGTGCAGCAGGGGAAATCAGCAATATAACAGGTATAAATAACCTCTGTACAAACTTTCATTTAAATAATGCCAAGATTGCTATTATTGCTCATTGTTCACCCCTGACTCACCCACTGGCCTTCAAATTTAAGACCACACTTACCATGTGCAATGTATTCTGTATCATAATGTTCTTTAGACTCTACAGAGTGTATTAGATGTCCTGAACGGTTCTGGTCAAACAATGAAAGAACAAGGTGCATCCCAAAGGTTGTGGAGTTTCTGTCCTTGCAAGATACTATGGGAATAGTCCTGACAGTCTTATCTGTCACTGGGGCAATACTAACCACGACTGTTCTGGCAGCCCTTTTCCACTATCGTGACACACCCCTCGTACGGGCCAACAACTCAGAGCTGAGCTTCCTGCTATTGGTGTCACTTACCCTCTGCTTTTTGTGCGCGCTGGTTTTTATTGGCCAGCCTGCACCGTGGAACTGCATGCTACGTCACACCTTGTTTGGAGTGAGCTTTGTGATCTGCATCGCTTGCATCCTCAGTAAGACTGTGGTGGTTTTGGTGGCTTTTCGGACCACTCTGCCTGGATCTAACCTGATGCAGTACTTTGGGCCCATCCAGCAGAGGGCAGGCATCTTACTTTGCACGCTGGTTCAGGTTGTCATATGTTTACTGTGGCTGCTGTTGGCTCCCCCTCTGCCCACAGAGAGTGAAGGAGGTGAGCCTGGTGCTCGAGTGATCCTGCAGTGCACAGTGGGATCTGTTGTAGGGTTTATACTAGTGCTGGGCTACATTGGTCTATTAGCAGTGGTCTGCTTTCTGCTGGCCTTCTTTGCTCGAAAGCTCCCAGACAATTTCAATGAAGCTAAATTTATTACTTTCAGCATGCTGATCTTCTGTGCTGTGTGGATTGCATTTGTGCCAGCATACGTCAGCTCACCAGGGAAGTACACGGTAGCCGTGGAGATTTTCGCCATTTTGGCTTCCAGTTATGGCCTGTTGCTGTGTATATTCACCCCAAAATGTTACATTATTCTGCTTAAACCTGAGAAAAATACAAAAAAGAACATGATGGCCAGATAAGGTTTACAAATTAAAGAATTTTGTGAGGAGGATTTTTTTCTGAGAGCAATATTTATCTATATAAAAATGTACATAGTAACAGTAACAACAAAAATGTGCATTAATCAGTTTGATGAAACATTCAAAATATTACAGATGTTTCGCTTGTATAGTTGTATTTGTGTGTTTCAATGTATTGTGTCTCAGTAAACAATTTGTTTTGAAATAAAAAGAAAAAAAATGTTTTCCAAGTTTTTAATCCTCAATGCTTCTTCACCCCAAAAATGTGGGATGATGAGGAAAAAAAACAACAAAACAAAACAAAAACAAAACAAAACAAATTCACATTCACCAACCCCCACAGTTGCAATCTGTGCTTTTAATAGTCCATCACAGTGTTCAACATGTCACTTCCTGTTGCCAGCAGGTGGTGCTATGATTATAACAGAGTACTGGCCTTTAGATGTGTTCAGGTCAGGACTCTTATCGAGCAATTTAAGTTTGGGGCATATTGGACATTGTTTGCATGAATTACAACAACTTCCTCATTCATGGCTTTAACAACATGCTTTACCACTTAATAAGTGTTGCTAGCAAGTTTAAGCATGTTTGAGCATGTTTCCATCATGTTTAGCACTCAATGGCTTATTTTAGTGTGTTGCTAATACTGCATCACAGTGTTAAACATATTACTTCCTGTTGAGAGTAGGTGGCGCTATGACTATAACTTAATATTGGCACATAGAAGTGTTTAGGCCAGGACTCTTATCAAACGTGAAGTTTGGGGCAGATCAGACACTGCCAGACTGAGTTACAGCAACTTCCTGTTTCATTGCATTAATGACATGCTTTAGCACATAGCTAAGTGTTACTAGTATGCTTTACAATGTTTGTAGCATGTTGCATGCTAAGTTTGGGGCAGATTGGACACCACATGCCTGAGTAACAGCAACTTCATGTTGCGTTGCATTGCAATAATAACATGATTTAGCACTTCGCTAAGTGTTGCTAACTTGTTTTAGCATGTGTATAGCATGTTGCTAGCCTATTTAACACTAGCTGATGCTTTTTAATATGTTCTGTTGCCAGCAGGTGGCGCTATGACTATAACTGAATATTGGCACAGAGGAGTGTTTAGGCCAGGACTCTTATCAAACATGCAAAGTTTAGTTGAGTTGAGTTACAGCAACTTCATGTTGCATTCCATTAATAGCATGCATTAACACTTAGCTAAGTGTTGCTAACATGTTTTAGAATGTGTATAGCTTGTTGCAGACCTATTTAACACTTGCTGATGCTTTTTAATATGTTGCTAGGAGACCATAATAGTGTTATTTTTATTTCATCTTGCCAGTAGGTGGCACTATGACTATAACTAAATATGGGCATGGACAAATGTTTAAGACATGACTGTTATTAAATATGGGAAGTTTGGGGCAGATCGGACATGTTTGCCTGAGTTACAGAAACTTCCAGAAACATCAAATTTGTCAGGCCGCCAGGGACACGCCCTTTGACGAAAACTCAAGATCTTCGCAATTTGGCATCACAAAGGCCTTATGATCACACTCACCAAATTTTAAGATGATCCAATTAAAACTGTAGGAGGAGTTTGTTAAAGTACAAGGCCTGAAAAATGGCAAAAACTGCACAAAAGTTGTACAGGAAATCAAAAATAATGGACTTCCTGTTGGGTTTCGGATGTTGCGCCAGGAGACTTTTGTGTAGGTATTGGTGTGTTACATGTATGTACCGAGTTTTGTACATGTACGTGAAAAGTAGCTTGAGCACTCCATTAAAAATGTATAGGTGGCGCTATAGAGCCATTTTGCCACACCCACATCTGGAACCCATATCAGATGTAAATTTTCGCCAGTTCTGACGCGTGTGCAAAGTTTCATGAGGTTTCGAGCATGTTTAGGCCCTCAAAAATGCAATTCACTTTGGAGAAGAAGAAGAAGAAGAAGCGGAAGAATAAATATAGCTGCAAGCAGCAATGGGCGGGCCCTCACATCTTAATGAATAAAGCACCAAGAGTTTAAATATTCCCTCTCTGTCTCCTTCTCTCTCTTGCCACCCATCCCCCCTCCCCACATTCACTTTAAAACTCACACACACGCACACACCTAGATCACACACACACACACACACACACACACACATAGAGGCAGAGTGAGAGATCAGCTGTGTAATTGTTTTTTAATTTTTATTTTTGGATTATCATGAATTTCAGAATATTTTCTCAGAATGACTAGTTCTCTGTATGAAAAAAGTTTGAAAGAGTTTGGATGCTCAAAATTATGATTATCTTTTTTACTGTTACTTTAATAAATCACCACGTCAACACTGTTCAAGATATCCCAAATCCACTCGCAATTTAGCATCTTCAGTATCTTGGCATCATGCAGCAAAAGTTTGGTGTGAATTTCTTGGTTTTCCTGAGAGGAGTATTTAAAATTCCACAGCCTGATTTTTCCAAAAATCCACATTCAAACCAAAATAACCGACTTCTTGTTGGTTGTGGCTAATAGATGTAAATTAGAAAGTTGTCCGGATTGAAGTGAGTAATATATGTACCAAGGTTGGTGACTGTAGGAAAAACTAACCCCCAAATATTGTCAAAAGGTGGCGCTATAGAGTGCCTCCTCCTGTCTAACTATCATTAATGTTGATATGTGTGTTGGGTTTCATGGAATTCTAAGCATGTTAACTGCCTCAAAAACACAGGAAACAAATGATAAAGTTTGACATGTTGCCATGGAAACAGCATTTAATGTATCGACAGCCTGTTTACAGATTCTTATCGGCCATGTTTTGACATTATACTGATGAAGTTTGAAGCAAACAGAGTATAATTAAGATCTTGAATTGACAAAATGACACATTTCCTGCAGCCAGTTGGTGGTGCTATAACTTGGACTTCTAATAATCACATTTATGCGATCGGCATCTTACAACGAACAAACTGATGAAGTTTCACCAGAATCAGACAATGTATGCAAAAGTTATTAGACACTTCCTGTTTCTCATTTCTCGCCACAATTTGTCGCCTCGCCACAGCCAAACCATTCGAGATATTAAAATTATTTTCGCAATTTAGCATCCTCAATGTCTTGAGATCACGCTGACTGAGTTTGGTGACAATCCTATAGAAATCCTGGGAGGAAACCACAAAGCTCTGGCTGTGTGGTTTTAAGGGTTACAGCAATGAAAGGGGGGTTCACTAGTTTGTGGTTGAAACATTGTGCTACATCTTAAATGGTTCAAAGCAGCTTTCAAATATCTGTCCAGGGTAGTGACCTGCATACGTGAAAGGGTTAATTATGTTAGTTAACATGAACAATAATTATATAGCATTATATAGTTCATTAATATTCATTTCAAAATGTATTAACATGTTATTAAAATGCACACTTAATATTAGTTTATATGCACCGTGAATTAACATGAACATGGATATTTTTATTAACATTAAAAATTAATAATTAAAGATTAATAAATAATGTGAAAATATATTATTCGTTGTTGGTTAATGCATTAACTAATGTTAACCAAAGAGACCTTACTGTAAATTGTTACCAAAACATTTTATGCTCTATAACCATATATATATATATATATATATATATATATATATATATATATAATGATCTAAAGGCATTTGTGAAATGTGAGTTATATAAAACGGTCAGATTTAACACATTTCTCATCCTATCAGTGAAAGAGTGTATAATATATAAAAAACTTTTAATGTTTTGTCTTTAGAATATTTTTTTTTTTTTTTAAATATTGTAATGCTCTGTAAGCATTTCTACAATCATTATATAAAAGTATACTGACAAGTATACAGTACATATCAGTTGATCTGTATTTTTCTTTCTGATGGGTTAAAAGATATCTTAGCCTACGTCTCCATCCGGTGGTCATCCTGGGTATTACAGTCTTCAACTATGTGTACCACCAGAAGGGAGGACAGAGAGAACGATGCAGAAGGAAACAAGAATTAAAATGATGCCTTACAAAAGAATATCCATATAGTTAAAATAAAGATTTCACATCTTAATGAATAAACCAGCAAGAGTTTAAATATTCCCTGTCTGTCTCCCATTCTGACTCTTGCTCTCTCTTGCCACTCATCGCCCTCTCCACACTCACACTCACTCTAACACTCACGCACACACCTAGATCACACACACACACACACACACACACACACACACACACACATAGGGGCAGAGTGAGATGAGATGTCTGTTTGGATGCTGCATTTTAAAGATATAATAAAATGATGGTTATCTTTTTTACTGTTACTTTAATAAATCCACCCATTTATGAGCTTTTGCCAGTGTCTGACTATCATTAACCCTCTGGGGTCTGAGGTGATTTTGGGGCCCTTGTGGTGTGTTGACATGCCCTGACATTTGTGCTTATTTCAGCTACTTATAACATAGTATTTGCCCATATGTTTTTTTTTTTTTTTTTTTGTATTCAGCACAAACTGTGCTACAATAATATGTGAGAAAGATGGATGTACATGTTTGCATTTTGTATAAAAAATGATGCATGGTTAGCACATTTTAGGAAAAAACATTTATCTAAAATATGGCCTTAAAACACATACTGAATAGTTCTGACGAAATCATTTGAGTAATCAGTCTTGTAGCCTAGAATATTTACTTCACAATGATGTGAGAATCATTCTGACCACTTTATCACAAACAATGATATAATGATTTGAATTTTGAAAGTAAGTTTTTGGCCAGCATTGCCATATTAATGGGAGTGTTAATAGCTCTGAATATTCATGTAATTCACAGAAGGAGAGGCAAAAGACATTCCCACAATGGCTAATGTTCCCCCATCAAAGCTAATGTTCGCCCATCAAGATGGAGCACTGTGAAGAAAGAATGTGAGAATGCTCAAAGATTTCCATCTATTTCATTGTAATTCCTCTATGTGGAAAAGTGTTGTGTCTTGCTTGCAGTACTACAAGTGTGAAGATATATTAACACTTTTCACTAGCAAATCCGTTAAAAAAGGCTGTTTCTGTAATGCCAAACAAGTACAAATACTGTTTGAATTTTGACAATGTAAACATAATTACATCAGTAAAATATTAGATTTGAGAAATTAGATTACAGTGCACTTACAAATGCTGATAACAAAATAACATAAACTACATTTTTATTACTAATATGAATCACTAATAACCATACATTATAAAAACATCCGATTTTGTAACGTCAAACAAGTACATATACTTCAATATTATGACGATGCAAACACAATTACATCAGTGAATTATTATATCTGTGCATTTACTCGATCGCAAAAAACTGAACTACCCCTGGTACTGCTGTAGAAATAATGCTAATAAAACTACCTCAGACTCAAGTGAAAGAGTCATATGCAATCACTAAAAACATTACAGTCCTATTACTTTTATATCATATTTTGTTTTATATTATAGCCTATAGAGCATGAAAACTGTATTGCGTCGTAAGAATTTAGATACAATGAATTGTATTGTATTGTATGAATTGTACCTATCCTTTTCACTATTTCAAACCTTTTAGCCATGAGTTATAGTTTTGGAAAAACCCATGTGTTCAAGTTTTGTGAGAATAGCAGGTTAACTAATGCAAATAAGAAACGTCTTGGTTACGTATGGTAACCCTCGTTCCCTGATGGAGGGAACGGAGACGTTGTGTCGAAGTGACGACTAGGGGTCGCTCTAGGGAGCCCGAACACCTCTGACAGCTTTGAGAAAAGGCCAATGAAATTGGTGCGCAGTATTTGCGTAGCCCGCTCCGCCCCGGAGATCCGGGCATAAGAGGGGGGGGCTAGGCAACACTCATTGTTCTGATCTGAGGAGCCGAAGCACCCGGCTACACTCAGAGGTGGTCCGAGGTTGTGGCAAGGGGGACACAACGTCTCCGTTCCCTCCATCAGGGAACGAGGGTTACCATACGTAACCAAGACGTTCCCCGTCTGTCGTTCACGTTCGACGTTGTGTCGAAGTGACGACTAGGGGTCCCAGTTGAAAACGCCACAACCAGCGGACCGCATCACGAGTGCATGGAGTGCAAATATTAACAGGTCTTGCGTGTTAGATAAATGTCACTCACCTCTACGTGACCTTCCAATGCCCAAGAGCTTCAGCCAGCCTTTCCTCACCTTTGGTTGAACATCTTGGAGAACATTGGGCCAGTGTCCGTCCTCCCCGGGGGGGGGATGGGCACTACGGAGACCACACCCTGCCCGGAGGGAGGTATTTGTGTGGAGAATACACTTGAGGGCTTGCACTAGGGGAGCACAACAAGGGGACGATCCTGAGGCAGGCTCCGCATGAGGAGAGACTGCTGAGCTCAGGGTCGGAGACAAGTTTTGTCTTAAGGGAAACACCGCATCTCTGGGAGTATAGGTGGAGATACACACATGGGGCCGCATTAGGAGCCACTACATGTGGGGCACCAACCTAATATGAGAGTTCACAAGAGGCAACCTAACCTCATATTAGATTCTGATAGCTAGTTCCTCCGCTGAACATAGCTACGTTGCGGGTGCAACATGATGGAAATTGTCGTTCAGGGTTCACGCCAGGAAACTTACTGAACTGGGGAAGCGTCATCACCCATGGGGAACGACGCTTCAGCAAGCTTCTACACCGTGTCAGCTTCATGAGGTACTGTGCTTGCGTTCAGGACTCCCGAAGAGACTGGTTCTACATGCAGATTGTAGAACCTGGCAAACGTGTTAGGTGTAGCCCAACCTGCAGCTCTGCAAATGTCTGTTAAAGAGATCCTGTTCGCCAGCGCAACTGACGCTGCGACGCCCCTGGTGGAGTGGGCGTGCATCCCCAGCGGGCAGGGCACCCCTGTGGCCTGGTAGGCCAAACGAATCGCATCCACAATCCAGTGGGAAATTCTTTGTTTGGAGACAGCTTTCCCCTTCTGCTGTCCTCCAAAACAGACAAAGAGTTGACTCGACCGTCTGAAACTTTCAGTACGTTCCAAGTAAATGCTCAGGGCACGGACTGGGCATAACAAGGAGAGGTTGGGGTCGCCTTCCTGAGAAGGGGTAGCTTGCAGAGTGACCACCTGGTCCCTGAAGGGAGTGGTGGGCACTTTGGGCACATAAGTTACTGTCGAGGCACGAGTCACTGACGGAGAGGGCTTGGAGGTCTCCCACTCTTTTGATCGATGTGAGCGCAGTCAGGAGAGCCGTCTTTTGGGAGAGAGCACTGAGTTCGACTGACTGGAGCGGCTCAAAGGGATCTGACTGTAGGCCCTGGAGGACCACAGACAGATCCCAAGAGGGGACAAGGCGCGGTCTGACGGGGTTCAGCCTGCGTGCACCTTTAAGGAATCGTATAACCAAATTGTGCTTCCCAACCGATCTACCTTCCACCAGGTCGTGGTTAGTGGCAAAAGCGGCTACCTGGACCTTAAGTGTTGAAGCAGAAAGGTGTCTATCCAGTCCTCCTTGGAGGAAGGAAAGCACCGTTTGGATGCCACATCTCCGTGGGTTCTCCCCCCGGAGGAACACCAGTTTGTGAATTTGCGCCATCTGAGGTCGTACAGCCGCCTCGTGGAGGGAGCTCTCGACTGCAACAGAGTGTTTACCACTGCCAGTGGGAGATCTCTGAAATCCTCCTGGTCGCGCCCAGGGACCATGCGTGGAGGTTCCAGAGATCTGGGCGCGGGTGCCATATCGTGCCCTTCCCCTGTGAAAGGAGGTCCTTCCTCAGGGGAATGCGCCAGGGAGGAACGGGGGAGAGGAGCACCAGCTCTGAGAACCAAACCCTGTTGGGCCAGTAGGGGGCCACCAGCAGGATCTGTTCTCTGTCCTCCCTGACTTTGCACAGGGTCTGTGCAATTAGGCTCACTGGTGGAAACGCATACTTGAGGAGGCCCTGAGGCCAGCTGTGTGCCAGTGCATCTGTGCCGAGGGGCGCCTCGGACAGACCGTACCACAACTGGCAGTGAGTGTTCTCTATCGAGGCAAACAGGTCGACCTGGGCCTGACCGAAAAGACTCCAGATCAGCTGAACCGTCTGAGGGTGAAGTCTCCACTTGCCCCGAAGCGAAGTCTGTCGGGAGAGCGCGTCCGCTACCCAGTTGAGTTCGCCCGGTATGTGGGTGGCTCGTAGAGACTTGACATTGTTTCGACACCAAAGGAGGAGATGGCGGGCTAGCTGTGACATGCAAAAGGAGCGTACACCGCCCTGGTGATTGATGTAGGCTACAGTCGCAGTGCTGTCTGTGCAGACCAGCACGTGTTTGCCCTGAACCAAAGGTCGGAACCTCTTCAGGGCCAAAAACACTGTCAGCAGCTCGAGGCAATTGATATGCCAATGCAGCCGAGGGCCCGACCAGAGCCCTGCAGCTGCTTGCCCATTGCATACGGCGCCCCAGCCTGTGTTGGATGCATCTGTCGTAACCAAAACGCGCCTGGACACTTGTTCTAAGGGCACCCCGGCCCGTAGGAACAAAATGTCTTTCCAAGGACCGAGGGTTTTTAGACATACGGGTGTGACGTGCACCCGGTATGAACCCTGGCGCCATGCCCATCTCGGGACTCGGGAACGCAGCCAGTGTTGTAACGGTCTCATGTGCATCAGGCCCAGCGGCGTGACGGCGATTGAGGATGCCATGTGACCCAGGGGCCTCTGAAATTGTTTGAGGGGGACCGTCGGGCTGCGTGAGTGCTTCTGGATGCAGCTCAGCACTGACTGTGCACGCTCCGGGGAGAGCCGTGCATTCATGGCAACCGAGTCTAGTTGTACACCGAGAAAAGAGATGCTCCGTACCGGGGCGAGCTTGCTCTTTTCCCAGTTAACCCGAAACCCCAGATGGGCCAGATGGTTGAGAACCACATCCCTGTGTTTGCATACCAACTCCTGAGAGTGTGCTATGACCAGCCAGTCGTCGAGGTAATTGAGAATGCGGATGCCCCTCTCCCGGAGAGGGGCAAGGGCTGCTTCTGCGACTTTCGTAAAGACGCGGGGAGACAGGGAGAGCCCAAATGGAAGGACTTTGTACTGAAATGCTCGACCTTTGAAGGCAAACTGCAGGAAGGGCCTGTGTCTTGGAAGAATCGAGACCTGAAAGTACGCGTCTTTCAGGTCTATCGCCACAAGCCAATCCTGGAATCTGATACACGTGAGAATGTGTTTGAGCGTTAGCATTCTGAAGGGGAGCTTGTGAAGGACCCGATTCAGAATCCTCAGATCCAGGATTGGTCTTAAACCGCCACCTTTCTTGGGTACAATGAAGTAGGGGCTGTAGAACCCTTTCTTCATGTCGGCCGAGGGGACCGGCTCTACCGTCGCGATCTCCGCCCGAAGAACTGCAGCATTCTCGTCCCGAACCGCGGTAGAGAAGATGCCGCTGAACTAGGGCGGGTTGCGTGCGAATTGGATAGCATAGCCGAGTCGGATGGTTCTGAGAAGCCAGCGAGAGAGGTTGGGTATCTCGAGCCAAGCTGTAAAACTCTCTGCTAACGGTCTCGGGGGGACCACCGACGTACCTCGGGTGGGTACAGTGTGACTGAGTTGCGGTGAAAGCCCTTTGTTCGGGGGCGTGCTGTCCCGGAGGACACAAGGCCATAACCGACATACAAGGATCCGTGAGAAGATCGCCTGAGCTCAGGGGATCGACTGACGGATGCGTTTGTTTCTCTGTCAAAGTATGCAGAAGTGCAGGTTTCGCGGTTGAGCATGCTTTGATGTGTTTTGGTGGCTGGGTACCCCGGAGGGACCCAGCCATGGGAGGATCGACCATCGGAATCGACAGACAAGGATCCATCAGAAGATCGCCTGAGCTCAGGGGATCGACTGATTGATGCGCTTGATTGGTCAAAGCATGCAGAAGCGTAGGTTTTGCGGTTGAGCATGCTTTGATGTGTTTTGGTGGCTGGGTACCCCGGAGGGACCCAACCATGGTGGGTGTACCGATCATCGTAACCGACAAGGATCCAACGGAGGACCGCCTGAGTTCAGGGGGTCGACTGAAGGATGCACTTGGTTTGTCAAAGTATGCAGAAGCGCAGGAGATGCGGTCGAGCATGCTTTGACGTGCTTCAGTGGCTGGGTACCACCGGAGGGACGTAGTCGCACTGGTTTTTACACCCAGAGAAGAAAGAAATTGCTCTTAAATTGACTATGTGGTGGCTGTCCGCCGTGAGGCAGACAGCCAGGATGGAGCCGAAAGCCCACACTCGTCCCCTCGCCGAGTGTGGATCTAGACAGGTCAGCAGATCTCTCTCCCCAGGGCTGCTCACTTCAGGAGCGCTTCGAAGCCTGATGAGGGTTCCTAGCGGCCTGAAAATGAGCTAACGGCGCCACCTTCTTGCGAGAACTCGACGGCAAGGCTGGTTTGGGTGCAGGACCAGCCTGGGGCGGGCCCTGAGCCAGTCTGGAGAAATGGGGGCGTCAAGAAAGCGAACTTTCTCAGTGTCCTTCATTTCCGCCAGATTTAGCCAAAGGTGGCGCTCCTGGACCACCGTAGTGGACATCGCTCTACCCAGAGCCTGCGTTGCGACATTTGATGCTCGGAAGCATACACAGAACTGAACGCAGTTCCTGCGACACTCTGAGGCGAGATCTCCCTCGTGCAGATTTTATAACACTTTGCCTGGCAGCCAGCAGGATGGCAAAAGTGTGCATGGTGGACACAGCCTGTCCAGAAGACGTAAACCCCTTCACGCTCTGGACGAGAGCCTACGTGGTCCCACCAGGGGGCAGGGCATCAGATATGCAGGCGCTGTACTGAAGCGCCCACCCGCCTGGAGAATCCACAAAGGCTCTCGCGCTGGACCGCCGTCGAGGGAAATGAGGGAGGAGGACCTGATATATCGTGTTTCAGCCGAAAAAAGGCCTATCACGATATAGTCAATCTCGTACGTTACCGAAGCCATGAACACACAGGATGAGGCGGAGGGTTTTTTCTCACTCAAACCTGATGTGTTTCGGTTATCTTGTTCAAGCACGCCCACCACTTCAGCGTCTGCTCAAACTGAGACTCGCTCCCCAGCTTGCTCAGTCGAAGCATCAGCTTCCCATGGTTTAAGCCCTCCCTCTGATGCTGCAGCCAACCTCTCAATCAGCTTTTAAGGTTTTGAACAGAGTAAAGTTGTAAAAAGAACTAATAAGCGGAACTAACTCATTTCCTATTGCTCGCCATCGACGCACATCGCAGCGGCCCTCGTACCCGGAAGTAGAAGGGCCGAACGGAAGCGGTCGCGGTGAGCCGCGGCTTCGTGGCTCGTGAGCAGCAACCCATAGTTATGTTCCCTTCCGCAAGCAGAACACAAACTATCAACGAAGCGATGTATCAGCGTGAGACTAGCTCAACCCTGAGCACAACGATCGTGCCGATTGTTATTGTTTACGAGGAAACCGCAACCAGGAAGACACGGACGGAAAGGCATATGTAAACACACAATCCATCCGTGTCGGCTCTTTCAGAGAAATTACTCCTTTTCAGGAGGAAAAGCTCTTTAGAGATCGTCGTCGAAGCACCCAGGGGTATTCTCGCTTACCAATAGAAGGGTTAAAGGGAGAGACCGCTGCTCGTGCCATAGATCCAACGACGAAGAGGTGAGTAATGCTGTTTTCCCCTAAGAGAATACTGCATTCGGCTCCGAAGAAACAGAACAATGAGTGTTGCCTAGCCCCCCCCTCTTATGCCCGGATCTCCGGGGCGGAGCGGGCTACGCAAATACTGCGCACCAATTTCATTGGCCTTTTCTCAAAGCTGTCAGAGGTGTTCGGGCTCCCTAGAGCGACCCCTAGTCGTCACTTCGACACAACGTCGAACGTGAACGACAGACGGGGAACATTACTTGCTCATCAGAACGATGATGATAAACGATGTGTCGCATTCTGTTCTTCATCTGAGGTGAATTCTGTGTTTACTCCTCTCAGTGTGTTTTCTTCCATAAGCGAACAGTAGCTGAGATGAACTCGATGAATCCTCAAGCTTAGTTCACGGTGATGTGGGCATTAACATCCCCGTGCGGCGCACAAGGCGAATTAGCATATCAAAAGCGAAACGAATGAAAGGGCGTTAACAAATTAACTTATAATTAGACCTGACTGCAAAACTCAATATGCTGTTGGTTTCCTACGGGTTACTTTATACCAGAACATTTGTTTTCGACAAGACTTGTTTTATTTTAAAGTTGAGATATCAAGCTTTCTATTAATGTATATAAACTGTCTGTGTGCTGAACATCCACCGAGTTAAAGATAAATTTATTGAGCCGTTTCTAATCGCAGTGCGTGGAGAAGCTGAAGACAGAAAAAACACCCTGTCTGTTTTCTTTATTTAAAAAAAGAACAAAGTTCAGTTGTTATTGTAAGTGTACACAAAAAAAGTATACACTTAACTATTTCGAATGATGTATAACTCTTATTTGTGTGGCTAATATCGACAGAGTATTTTTAGTGTCTTTCGCACTGATCTTAAAAAAAGTGAGCTGGTCGCGCCTGCGCGACCGTCGACCCCAGGGGGTTAATGCTGATATGTGTGTTGTGTTTCATGGAAATCTAAGCATGTTAACTGCCTCAAAAACACAGGAAACAAATTTTAAACTTTGACACGTTGCCATGGAAACAGCATTTAATGTATCGACAACCTATCGACAACCTGTTTACAGATTCTCATCGGCCGTATTTTGACATTATATTGTTGAAGTTTGAAGCAAATCGAGTAAAATTTTGATCTTGAATTTAAAGCATTTTGAAAATTACACATTTCCTGCAGCCAGTAGGTGGCACTATAACTTTGACTCCTAATTGTCACAGTATGTGTGGAAGTATGTGTGCGCTATACATCAAGTATTCTGACTGTGTTCCAGGGGGCGCTGTAGAGCCCCGGTGCCACTCCTGGGTCCCAGCCTCTGCGGCGTCCTGATGGCCGCAGATTCCAATGTGTGTGCAAAATGTGCAAAATTTTTGAGCATGTTAAGGCCCCCAAAAAAGCCCCGGAAGGTTGAAAAAAAAAGAAAAATCTTTAGAAGAACAATAGGGCCTTCACCCATTAGGGCTCGGGCCCTAATAATAAAAAAAAAGGTATGAAAAATCCTTAGAAAAACAAGAGGGCCTTTACCCATTAGGGCTCGGCCCTGATAAAGAATAATCCTAAGGAAAACAATAGG
Source organism: Cirrhinus molitorella (assembly GCA_033026305.1). NCBI lineage: Eukaryota > Metazoa > Chordata > Actinopteri > Cypriniformes > Cyprinidae > Cirrhinus > Cirrhinus molitorella. The sequence goes on along the minus strand of CM065127.1, from coordinate 24,683,230 downwards.
GCACTTTGGCCCTTGGGCTTGTGCCCTAATAAAGAATAATCCTAAGGAAAACAATAGGGCACTTCGCCCCTTGGGCTTGTACCCTAAATATATATATATAGCTGGGAGAAACGATTGGCGGGCCCTCGTCATCAGCGCAATCACCACCGTTGTGCAATCAGGAAAACGGTGCACAGCGGACACATGGATTTACAGTATCGCTCTGGCTGTCTAATTTTAAGGGTTGCAGCAATGAAAGTGTTACACTATGACATCTAGAGAGTTAAACACACACAGACAAAAAATAACAATATATTCAGCTTTAGGGAAACTGTGCATATCTACCATTATAGAAAATTATGGAAATGTCTTGATAACCACTAATGACAGGTTAGCATGGAATAGCATGGCCATTAATTGTTGCAAAAGGCTGAATCATCCTGTGGTGTGTCCACCAGTGTACAGATCCTGTCCTGGGTCTGCAATGCCTCTCCAGGAAGACAGAGGGCAGTCGCATATGGGATCGCTGACCCAGTATTCTCTGGGCCACTGGATGGCGCTTGAGTCCCCTAAATGACTGTGTAGCATTCCCAATTAGTGCTCATTCCCTTCACCTGTGTGTTGCCCTATATCAGAGTGACTGTCTCATGCTTTTGTGTTCAGTCTTGAGTCTTAGTTTTCTTGTGATCTGCTCCTAAGTCAAGGGGTTGGACTAAGTTTTCTGTTTTGACCCTAGAGTCTATGTTATTTTCTTGTTCTTTGTGGAAGCTCGGCTTACCTATTTCTTTTGTCACGTTTGCATTCAATTTAAGTTTTGTTTTAGACCCTCGTGTCTGTTTTATTTTCTCTGTTTTATGGAAGCTCTGCTTTTTCAGTTGTTTTGTATTTTTGATATTACTGCTTCAGTAAAGATTATATTGCTTTTGGAACAACTCCTGTTGCCTGGTTCATCTGTCTTCTGTCATTGGGGGAGAGCTAGCTCACTGAGTAGCACTCCTTTGCTTTGATATCACAGACCCAGGTTTGAGAGCCACCTAGGCAGACATGTTACAACCAGTGTGATATTTTCAAATATCTGTCCACTGTAGTGATCTCCATGTGAGAATAGGTTAATTATATTAGTTAACATGAAAAATAATTAGATAGCATTTGCTAATGTTAATATTAAGTTCAAAATGTATTATGTTATTAAAATGCCCAGTTGTGTTTTAAAATTAGTTTATATGCACTGTGAGTTAACATGAACAGGAACATTTTTAATAACTAACTCTAACAATAAACAATATATTTTACAGCATTTAAATATTTTTTTTAGTTCATATTAGTTAATGTATTAATTAATGTTTACCAAAAAAAGAGACCTCATTGTAAATTGTTACCAACACATTTTATGATCCATAACCATTTTAAAACATTTTTTTAGTGATCTATAAGCATTTGTGAAATGTGAATTATATAAAACTATATTACCAGTAAAGGACATATTAACTTATTTTATGTATTTGTTTTTGTAATTATATAAAAGTAGACTACATATCAACTGATTCTGTGAATTTATTATTATTATTATTATTATTATTATTATTATTATTTTATTATTATTTTTTTCTGATGGGTTAAAAGATATCATAGTGTATGACTCCATCCGGTGTTCATCCTGGGTATTACAGTCTTCATCTCTCTGTTACATTTTTGGATAGTTTTAATTCTTTGGTAGCCTCTGAACATTATTAATGGATGAAACTATGCATGTTTCCTAAGAATGGAGGAAATGTCTCGATAACCACTAATGACAGGTTAGCATAGAGTGGCATGGTCATTAATTGATACAGAAGGCTAAATCATCCTATGGTGTGTCCACCAGTGTGATGCTTGTACTGTCACACCACAGGACAAGGTCTCTATAAGAATAATTCAATAAGATTTGTTTAATTCCTTTTGATTCATCTTTGATCAGTGTCAGTGTTCTTAAATGCAGCAATTACATTCATTAAATTACTTCCTGATGTTTTTGCAGAAAACCTATACTGTTATAAAGTGCCTTGAAAATAAGTATAAAATGTGATACTGCTTTTGAAACAGGAATAATTGACAGAGAGAAATTAGTGGAGGAGAGAGGTTGCAGAAATACAGACAGAAGGGAGGAGATCCTAGAACAGGGTTCCTCAAATCTTGCCCTGGAGGTCCAATGACCTGCAGAGTTTATCACAAACCCTGCTAAAACACAACTGCCTGTGATTTTCTAATGATTGTGAAGGCAATGATTAGCATGCTCAGGTGTGTTTGATTAGGGTTAGAGCTAAACTCTGCAGGAAAGTGGATCCCAAGGTCCAGATTTAAGGATCCTTGTCCTAGAACAATGTAAAAAGTAAATAGAATCAAATTGATGCCTTCAAAAGAATAGCCATATAGTTTAAAAAAAATCACATCTTAATGAATAAACCAAAAAGAGATTAAATATTCCCCTCTCTCTCCCTCTCTGACTCTCTCTCTTTCCACCCATCCCCCTCCCCACACTCACTCTGACACTCACACACCCATAGGGGCAGAGTGAGATGAGATGTCTATTTGTTTTTAAATTTTCTTTAATTCATAGAGCTTTGGATTTGGTTGAATTCTGGTGTACTTCCTCAGAATTACTAGTTCTCTGTATGAAAAAAGTTTGAAAGAGTTTGAATGCTGCATTTTAAACCTATAATAAAATTGTTGGTTGTCGTTTTTACTGATAATTTAATAAATCACCACGTCAACACCGTTCAAGATATCCCAAATCCGCTCGCAATTTAGCATCTTCAGTATCTTGGCATCATGCAGAAAAAGTTTGGTGTGAATTTCTTGGTTTTCTTGAGAGGAGTATTTGAAATTCCACAGCCTGATTTTTCCAAAACTCCACATTCAAACCAAAATAGCCGACTTATTGTTGGTCGTAGCTAATGGATGTAAATTAGAAAGTTGTCCGGATTGAAGTGAACAATATATGTACTGAGTTTGGTGACCTGTAGGAAAAACTAACCCCCAAATATTGTCAAAAGGTGGCACTATAGAGTGCCTCCTCCATGCCCATTTATGAGCTTTTGCCAGTGTCTAACTATCATTAATGCTGATATGTGTGTTGCATTTCACAGAATTCTAAGCATGTTAACTGCCTCAAAAACACAGGAAACAAATGCTAAAGTTTAACGTCATGCCATGGAAACAGCATTTAATGTATCGACAACATGTTTACAGATTCTCATCGGCAGTGTTTTGACATTATACTGATGAAGTTTGAAGCAAATTGAGTAAAATTAAGATCTTGAATTGCAAGCATTTTGAAAATGACACATTTCCTGCAGCCAGTTGGTGGCACTATAACTTGGACTCCAAATAGTCACATCTATGCGATCGGCATCATACAACGAACAAACTGGTGAAGTTTCATCAGAATCAGACAATGTGTGCAAAAGTTATTAGACACTTCCTGTTTCTCATTTATCACCATAACTTTGTCGCCTCGCCATGACCAAACCGTGTGAGATATCAAAAATCCCTTGGCAATTTAGTATCCCCACCCCAATGTCTTGAAATGATGTTGACCGAGTTTGGTGGCAAACGGTGGAAAGGCCTCAGACGAGCATATCAAATTCCAGAGCATGTGTTTTTTAATCAGCCCTGAATAACTTACTTCCTGTTAAGTGGAGCCCATGACATAGAGTATGAAAGTTGTTTGGCTCAATGAGATCTATATGTGTACAGAGTTTCATATGAATACGTGAAAGTATGTGTGCGCTATACATTAAGTTTTCTGACTGTTCCAGGGGGCAACGTAGAGCCCCTGTGCCACGCCCAGGTCCCAGCCTCTGCGGCATCCTGAAGGCCGTGGATTCTTGACGTGGAGAGTTTTTGAGTATGTTAAATCCCCCAAAATCCCCCGGAAGTTTGAAAAAAAAAAAAAAAAAAAGAATCCTTTTGGGATCAATAGAGCCTTTGCCTATTTTGGGCTCGGGCCCTAATAATCCTTAGGAAAACAATAGGGCCTTCGGCCATTTTGGGCTCGGGCCCTAATAATAAGAAACGGAGCAATTCCAATAGGGTCCTCACACCATCGGTGCTCGGGCCCTAATTATTCAACCCCCTTGACCTGCGAGACATTTTGCTGATGAGAAACATTTATGAAATTAATTCAACAAAGACATCAGTAAACTATAATAGAAAGTTTATTAATATACATTTCTGTAATTCTGAAAACATAAGTAAGTTAAATTAAATTATATTACATTTAAATACATACAAACATGCATACATACTAGCTTGGCACTAAACCCTCATGTACAAAATTAAAAATCAAAAGTCAAATTTTGTGCAGAATCTTAAAACATATATATATATATATATATATATTTGTAATAAATACAAAGAAAACAAGCAGATAGAATAGAAAAATAATAGAGAAAGCTAGCATTAGAAACTTTTTTTAAATAAAGAAAATAAGTAGTTAGAAATCAAATACAGAGTGCAAGTGTTAGAGAGGGTCAAGTATTTTTTTTTTATATATAAAAATAAAACAAATAGATAAAATATAATTAGAATAGAGAGTGATTAGAGTGTCAAATGGAGATGGAAGAGATGTTTTTTAAAATGTTTCTTGAAAATGGTTAAGGATTCTGCTTAGATTGAGTTGAGCAGGTCATTCCACCAGGAGGGAATAGGTCGTGTAAAAGTCTATAAAAGTGATTTTGTGCATCTTTGGGATAGCAAGTGCAAATTGATAGGTGTGACGTGCATTCTTTTAGGCTTGTTCATCTTGCAGCCGCATTCTGGAATAACTGTAGAGGTTTGATAGAACTGACTGGAAGACCTGCCAAGAGAGCATTGCAATAGTCCAGCCTGGACAAAACAAGAGCTTGAACAAGGAGTTGTGTAAAAAGTATGAACCTGATCTTCCTAATGTTGAATAAAGCAAATCTGCATGAACAAACAGTTTTAGCAATGTGGTCTGAGAAATTCTGCTGACCATCAATCTGTAGTGAATTTTGCTTTCACTAACCTAAGGAGGCGAAATAGTGAGAACTCACTTCATAGATGACGTTATGATTCTTCGATCATGTGTCACTTAATGTGCGGTTATGAGTACATCACATAAGAAAGATTGGTGTGTGGAACCTCTTACTGTATTATCAACACAAGGAAGACACAAGTGTAATAAAATAAATGTTATTAACAAAAGATAGACAAGAGTACGGAGCCTGGGAAGTCACCTGTAGGAGAATTTTTTTTTTCTTTTTTTGCAATTCATCCCCTCAGTTTATAAACCGTACTCACAGATTCTTAAACTGTTCCCTCGTTTTAACAAATTGTACCCACAGATTAATAAACCATACCCACAAATTTCCAATCCGTGCTCTCATTTTGTAAACATTTGTAAAAATAATGTACAGGTTATGTTGTCAGTCTAAATGAATGCAATGTTATAATAGGGCTAATTATTTAATAATAACTTTAACCAGTGAAACATCTAACTCTGGGGGGAAAAAAGCTTAGTATAATAAACTCACCAAAATAAGCCATGTTAAGAATGAATAGTACACAAACACATTTCCAAAACTGTAATAACTGTTATTTAGAAATAAAGAATTCTTGACTTATTTCATGATAAACATTTTACTGTCTTAAGTGCACTCATTTATTTAGCCTATAAATTAAAATAATAGGCTAATAATACTAATAATTACTATTATTATTACCACTATTGTTGTTATTATTAGCTGAAATTTAGGTTACAAATTAGTCAAAAATAAAACATAACACAATACCAGGTTTATTGTATAAATAATAATAATAATAATAATAATAATAATAATAATAATTTATAATATAATATTTGTAATATTATATATTTTATAATATATAATTTGTATAATATTTTGTATAGTAATAAAGTGCTAAGATTATCACAAGTAAATACAAGATTTTGACACACATCTTTCTTATTAAATCGTATTCCTCCTCCTACCAGCTACAGTTGATAGAGAATCACTTAAGACAATTTGATGTAGGCCTATTCCACATAATAATATGCAATAAAACAATATACAAAATGATTTGTTAATACATAGGCTACCTAGGAGCTTGCTGTTCTTCTAAAATGAATTTGTGAGTACCGAAGGTACGGTTTACAAAATTTCCATAGTCCACAGTGTCACGAATCATCCCGCTGCGGCCCCCTCTTTTCACCACCAGAGGGAGCCATCACTGAAACTCTGAGCTCATCATGGACTCCATTTCCCATAACCCCTTTCCCGGCTGATCATGCACAGGTGTCCACCATTTTCCCTAATCACACACACACTATAAAAAGCCCTGCTCACTATGTGTTATTGGCAAAGTCTTGTATTCCCCTGGTTGCAATTCCAAGCTTTTATTCTCGTGTTTGTTTTCCTTTTGTTGACCTTGCTTGTTGATTGATCTCTTCCTGCCTACCGACCCACGCCTGTCTCTGGATTATCCCTTTGTTTTGCTTGCTGCCTGCCTCGACCAATTGCTCGGACATTGGCGACTCTCTAGCACTTCTACGCTGTTCCTGTCTGCCCCTCTCTGACCTTTCCTGTTGTACCACGATTGCTGTCTTTAAATAAAGTTGCATTTGGATCGCCACCCCGCTGACTCCCTTGTTACACATGGATTGAAAATTCATGGGTACGGTTTATGAGTGAGGGGGCGAATTTCAAAACCGTTGCCACGGATTTATTTTTTTTTCTCCTACAGGTGACATCCCGGGGTCCGTACAAGAGTAATCAACAGCTACTAAATGAATACCATGAATGGAAAAGGAATAAAGCGCATAAGATGCATGAAATGCAAGTGATTCAGTTGGGTGTTGCTATGTCAGAACAATGCTACCTTATGGAAAGATAAACTGTTGCTACTCTCAAACAATAAGGAGAAGAACCTTATTAAGCAACAAACAAATAAAATCAGTTATTATTTGTTATCAATCAGCTATATAATATCTAATGTAAATTAGTAAATCATATACTGATAATATACAACAATGCCAAGGTCTCTGGAAGAGGTTTGGAAGTGATATTTACATTCTCTGTGACTGAGTTTGCAGCCCGGTGGTGGTGACTTCTTCCACTGTTTGGAGAGTCTGTTGTTGTCTCGCTGGACGAAGACTCTGAATGTGGACTGTCTCTTCCCTTACCAGACTGAGACTCAGAATGAAGGTATCTGCTATCTGCTGTCTTTTGGAAGGGTACCTTTATCCCTTTCCAATAAGGAGGAGATTGCAATTTGGCACTTCTCCATTTTCATGCTATGATTGGCTGGTTCCATCAGAGTGGGGAACCTGTGGCTTCATCCACTGCTGCTGCATCTGGAGATCCTAAGGAATTTTTTTGACCATTACAGGGCCAAAACCTTAGGAATCAGTCTCAAGGTGGGTGGAGGGCAGAAACTGCATTTCGAGGTGTATGGCTCAAGACACAATATACACATGCATATTCCATTTTTTTTAAATATGTATCAAGTCAAGTCAAGTCAGTTTTATTTATATAGCGCTTTTTACAATACAAATTGTGTCAAAGCAACTTTACAGTATCAAATGGGAAAGTAATATATCAATAATTCAAAAGAAACTTGTCACGATTGGAGTGCCCAGAAGCACCAGCAGAGGGCACTCCACACGGAGTTCTTACACACGCTATATGGACTCCATTTCCCAGCAGCCCATACCATGACCTACTTACCTGATTACCTGCCAGGTGTAGCTCATCACCTGGGCTATTTAACCTGCTCACTCAAACTCTCTCATTTCGAAGCCTTGTTTAGCCAGCTTGACATTTCTGAGCTTCTTGAAACCCAGCCTGGTATACCGTTCCTGGCTTTGTATCTGCCTCTGATATTCCTGTCTGATGATTATCCGAACCCTGCCTGTTTTCTGTGATAATAAAGAGCTGCAAATGGATCCGCACGTCTCCTACTCCTATGTTACAAAACTTAATTAATCAATAGTTCCAAATTAATAAATTGTTTGTCCCCAATTTAGTTTTCCCCAATTTAGTTGTTGTCCCCAACTGAGCAAGCCAAAGGCGACAGTGGCAAGGAACCAAAACTCCATCTGTGACACTGATGGAGAAAAAAAAACCTTGGGAGAAACCAGGCTCAGTCGGAGGGTCAGTTCTCCTCTGACCAATAAACAAGTAGTTTATACTCCCATACAGACCTGTAGAGGTGGTCTATATGTACTGACCCACCATCTGGATACAAACTGGATCAAGGAAAACTGCAGTGGCCAACTGTTCAGGATTCATACTGGATCTGACCTCGGAATAAGCAGGAGACATATATATATATATATATATATTCACAAAAACCAAATCACATGCACAATATAAGAATATATGGAGAGTTCAGATGCAAAAGCCTCTAAATCCATCTGACATCTTTCTTAAAAAAATGCATTTTTATCAGCCTCCGATGTATAGGTTTCTATGTAAGTACTGGTACATCTGATTGGGCTGAGGGTGTTTTTTTTTTTTTTGTTTTGTTTTTTGTTTTTTTTGTGATTTTGGGTAACACTTTATTTTGATAGTCCATTTTAGAAATTCTACTAACAGTAATTAACTTTGCAACTACATGTCAACTAGCAGTTGGTAGAGTATTAGTAGACTGTCTGCTTAATATCTTCTAACACTTTCTTTGTCAACTTATTCAACTAACCCTAAACCTACCCTAACAGTCTACTCTGAGAGTTAGTTGACATGTAGTTGCAAATAATGAGATTTAGTTGATATGTAGTTGACAAGTAGTTGACATGTAGCTACAAAGTTACTTACAGTTAGTAGAATGTCTAAAGTGGACTATCAAAATAAAGTGTAACCCGATTTGGAAGTAAAAGTATTTGATGGACATATAATGTGCGTCGAGAGCATTCACTCAGTATCATTATCTCATTTTTGATATTCATAAAATATGTTTCACAATTTTGCACAATTGTGCAAAACACAATTCATTGATGTACAACTGTGTACAAAAAATTTGGAATGTTTAAAATTCACAAGTGTATTAAAGACTGTGAATGTGCGAATCACCTTGTGTGTATTTTTGAGACTTGCATGTGTGTTTATGAGACTTTCCTGGCAGCTAACTCCTCCCACGCGGGTCACTCGTACTCTTTAGCCAATCAGATTTGAGCATGTGAGCGTGCCTAGCTGTATGTTACGTCATGAGCGCCAGTCCATAGTTCCAGTTACAATTCAGCAGAGGTTTGTACAGTTGATTGTGTCATTTAAGGTAACTAGCCTAGTAAAGGTGTATTGTTTTATCTTGCATGCTTACTTAAAATTTTTAAGTAAAATCGGTCATTTAGACACACTCGTTAATGTGACCAGTGTAAGCCAGCAGCTGCTGTTTAGTTCAGAGTGTATTATCTTTTAATATTTATTGATTGTTATGTTTATAGAATAAGTCACATGGATACTATACCACATTGAGATAAAACAATTGTAAACTCAGTGTAAAGCTTAAAATAAGGTTCTGACAGATGTGACATGTCATAAATAAATAGAAGGATATGCAAATACAATTTTTGGATATTTTTCAAGCAGTCTCTTGTGTTTTTGTTTTTTATTGAAGACAGGAAAGAGCTGTCACAGCAAAGCTTGTCTTGTGTCTCAAGTTCTGCGATAGCACGCAGCTGATGATGTATGTAATAACATGCACACATTGTAAATCATGTAAATTTTATTTAAGTTTGTTCATATTGCAGCCTGCAGATACTATTTATTCCAGAGTTGTGAGGCTGCTGAGAAACCCATGACCCCCCTTATATAAAAACCACATGAATTTCACGTTTTCCACGTGTCCACATGTGCCTACAAATTTTCCACATGTGACCACATGTGTCTACAAATTTTCCACATGTGATCATGTGTCCACTTATTTTCCACATGTGGGAAAACGTGGACACATGTGATCACATGAAGAAAACATGTAACCACATGTTGCAATACGGTGCATGTGCGACTAAATTACAAAACTATTACTCATTTCAAAAATAATATTATTGATATTATAATATTAATATTACAGTAATATAATTCTTCTTCTTCTTCTTCTTCTTCTTCTTCTTCTTCTTCTTCTTCTTCTTCTTCTTATTATTATTATTATTATTATTATTATTATTATTATTATTAATATTAATATTAATATTACTACTAACTAATACTCAGTAATAATCTAATAATAATTATCACAAGATAGATATGTTTTACAGTAAATGCACATTTAACATTTTTCACAACCTTTAAGGGACTTAAATAAAATTAAAAAGCAAAGTAATTTGTTACAGAAAGCCTTAAGTTTTAAGACAATGGACTTTTTATTATGCGAACATTGAGCATATACAGGTCCTTCTCCAAAAATTAGCATATTGTAATAAAGTTCATTATTTTCTGTAATGTACTGATAAACATTAGACTTTCATATATTTTAGATTCATTACACACAACTCGAAGTAGTTCAAGCCTTTTATTGTTTTAATATTGATGATTTTGGCATACAGCTCATGAAAACCCAAAATTCCTATCTCAAAAAATTTGCATATCATGAAAAGGTTCTCTAAACGAGCTATTAACCTAATCATCTGAATCAACTAATTAACTCTAAACACCTGCAAAAGATTCCTGAGGCTTTTAAAAACTTCCAGCCTGGTTCATTACTCAAAACCGCAATCATGGGTAAGACTGCCGACCTGACTGCTGTCCAGAAGGCCATCATTGACACCCTCAAGCAAGAGGTCTGTGGGAAGGAAAAAGTGTGGCAGAAAACGCTGCACAACAAGAAGAGGTGACCGGACCCTGAGGAAGATTGTGGAGAAGGACCGATTCCAGACCTTGGGGGACCTGCGGAAGCAGTGGACTGAGTCTGGAGTAGAAACATCCAGGTGCCGCATTCCCCAGGTCAAGCCACTTTTGAACCAGAAACAGCAGCAGAAGCGCCTGACCTGGGCTACAGAGAAGCAGCACTGGACTGTTGCTCAGTGGTCCAAAGTACTTTTTTCGGATGAAAGCAAATTTTGCATGTCATTCGGAAATCAAGGTGCCAGAGTCTGGAGGAAGACTGGGGAGAGGGAAATGCCAAAATGCCTGAAGTCCAGTGTCAAGTACCCACAGTCAGTGATGGTCTGGGGTGCCATGTCAGCTGCTGGTGTTGGTCCACTGTGTTTTATCAAGGGCAGGGTCAATGCAGCTAGCTATCAGGAGATTTTGGAGCACTTCATGCTTCCATCTGCTGAAAAGCTTTATGGAGATGAAGATTTCATTTTTCAGCACGACCTGGCACCTGCTCACAGTGCCAAAACCACTGGTAAATGGTTTACTGACCATGGTATTACTGTGCTCAATTGGCCTGCCAACTCTCCTGACCTGAACCCCATAGAGAATCTGTGGGATATTGTGAAGAGAAAGTTGAGAGACGCAAGACCCAACACTCTGGATGAGCTTAAGGCCACTATCGAAGCATCCTGGGCCTCCATAACACCTCAGCAGTGCCACAGGCTGATTGCCTCCATGCCACGCCGCATTGAAGCAGTCATTTCTGCAAAAGGATTCCCGACCAAGTATTGAGTGCATAACTGAACATAATTATTTGAAGGTTGACTTTTTTTGTATTAAAAACACTTTTCTTTTATTGGTCGGATGAAATATGCTAATTTTTTGAGATAGGAATTTTGGGTTTTCATGAGCTGTATGCCAAAATCATCAATATTAAAACAATAAAAGGCTTGAACTACTTCGAGTTGTGTGTAATGAATCTAAAATATATGAAAGTCTAATGTTTATCATTACAGAAAATAATGAACTTTATCACAATATGCTAATTTTTTGAGAAGGACCTGTACAAAAAGACAGACAAAACTACTACAGGAGTAAAACTTAGGAAAAGACAAAAAAAAAAAAAAAAAAAAAAAATCTTGTAAAGTTTCATATACAAAGATAAATACATGCAGACAAATAATAATAATAATAATAATAATAATACCTTAAAATAAATAAACAAATAAATAATAATAATAATAATAATAATAATATCATTAACACATAGGCTGCAGAAGATAAATTTGAAAAAGAGGGCTGCGATTTAAGACAATGCACATACAGAATTTGTGAGTATGGTGATGGCGTAATATCCTCTCTTCCAACGGCTAAATAAAACATCCATTCATTCATAAACAAATATTTCTTAATTCTACTCCTATGTTAACTTTATTTTGTTCTGATTTGGACTTTTATATTTCTTCAGTAAGACTTTTAAAAAATAAAAAGTCTGTGACATGTTTGAAATTCTATGATACAATGTTCAAACCCCCTGGTACACTATAGGTTTATGTGTGCTATGTCCATTATTATTATTATTATTATTATTATTATTATTATTATTATTATTATTATTATTATTATTTTATAAGTAGTATTGCTTTTATCTCTTATTGCTTTTATGTTCTTATTGTACTGTTTTGTATGTTCTCTTTTTTGCATTAATAAAAAAAAATATATATAAATAAAATATAAAACATCCATTCAAGATTGTACTTGGTAAACATTTGGTCGAAATCATATAAAAGTCCCTATTTATAAAGTCTTTGATCATATTCATAACACTCATTCCATTTTGAAATTCTGACGGGAGAAGTTGGAGCTCTGCGCATGCGCATCATTCAAACCAATACGGTCAACTACCACTGAGGAAAACAAAGGTAAGCAAAAATGGCTTGATAAAGTAGTTTTTTTTTTTTACACATTTAATGTTTAATTTTAGTTTTTATAGCTGTAATGTGTTTATTTAGAAACATTTTATTTTATTTTTCTGCTTAATATGTTGTAACTTGGCGTCTTGTTTGAGCACCCGTCGACGACACGGGGAAAAACTGAGGTAATGTTAAATGTTGCACTTCATTTCATGCTAGTTGTTGTAGTTTAGTTGTTTATGATAGCAATTTAAACACAACTAATTTATCATATTAATAGCTTTAAGAGTTCAAAACTGTAGGACAATTATATCTCCAGTCATTTTGAATGGCGTTGTGACCAATCCTTAACCAGTGGTCTTAACCAGTTTATAGGCTGGTTAAGGCGCAGTCATATGAAGGTATTTTTGGTGAAAATCAACTGAGTGCATGTGACAGTGGAATTTGTAGTTGTAGAGAATAGCTACACCGTAGATGTTATCCTGGGCAGACCGTGGCTTATGAAGCACCATCCACGCATCGACTGGGGCATAGGGGAAATCCTGGAATGGAGCGCGGAATGCAAGAGCCTGCTCCATCCACATTCACTCCACCACCATTGAGAGCCCAGCCATTCACACCTGGAGGCTCTCCATCAGGGGTTCATCAGACCTTCCACGTCACCAGCAGCATCCAGTTTCTTCTTTGTTTCCAAGAAGGATGGCGGTCTCCGGCCCTGTATAGATTATCGCGTGCTGAACGACGCGACTGTCAAGTTTGCCAATCCACTCCCACTCGTACCGGCTGCCCTAGAGGAACTCCGTGAAGCTTGTGTGTTCACCAATCTCGACCTCCGCAGTGCATACAATCTGATCCGTATCCAAGAGGGAGACGAGTGGAAGACCGCCTTCATCACCCCTGCTGGCCACTATGAATATCAGGTAATGCCCTATGGACTTGCCAACAGTCATGAATGACAGTTTCAAAATTTCATGAATGAAATCTTCCGTGACTACCTCCACCGTTTTACCATAATTTACATTGGCGACATTTTGATTTACTCCCGTAATATGGAAGAACACCAAACCCATGTCCGTCAAGTCCTCCAACGCCTCCGGGAACACCAACTCTATCTAAAAGCCGAGAAGTGTGAATTCCACTGGTCCACCGTCTCCTTCTTTGGGTACGTGATCTCTGCGGAGGGAGTTCGTATGGAGCCAGGTAAAGTGGATGCTGTGGCTAACTGGGCGGAGCCTAAGACGGTGAAGGAGCTACAACGTTTCCTCGGCTTTGCAAACTTTTACCACCTCTTCATTAAAAACTACAGCCTTCACTCTGCACCCCTGACTTCTCTACTGAAAGGAGGACAACGAGTATTACACTGGACGTCCGAAGCTCAACAATCCTTCAACCATCTCAAGTATATGTTTACCACAGCACCCATCCTCAAACATCCGGACCCATCACTACACTTCATAGTGAAAGTGGATGCGGCAGACTTAGGAGTTGGAGCCATCTTGTTACAGTGGTCTGGTGAACCCCGCTCACTCCATCCGTGTGCGTACTTCTCCAGAAAGCTCACCCCGGCGGAACGGAACTATGGTATAGGTGATCGCGAGCTTCTTGCCATCAGGCTCGCACTCGAGGAGTGGTGGCATTGGCTGGAAGGAGCCCAATTCCCCTTCACGGTTGTCACCGATCACAAGAATCTCCAATACCTCCGAAATGCCAAGAGACTCAATGCCCGTCAGGCTCGCTGGTCACTGTTCTTCGCCCGCTTTAACTTCCAGATCACCTATCAACCAGGTCACAAGAACACAAAAGCGGATGCTTTGTCTCGCATGTACTCACCTGAACCTGCCGTTGATGTTCCTGACCCAGTTTTACCTCCCTCTGTTTTCCTAGCGCCCATCTTTTGGCAGTTGGATGAGGAGATCCGAGCCGCCTAAACTTACCTCCACGCTACCGGATCTCCCCCACGTTTCGCATCTCCCTACTCAAACGTCACACTGACCCAGTCTTTCCTCCTTCCACAGAGCCAGAGCCGCCTCCCCCTCCATACCAGCCTGAAGTCCTCGGAGATAACATCTACCAGGTCCAAGAGATCCTCGACTCCTGGCGGCGGAACGGCCAACTTCAGTACCTCGTAGACTGGGAGGGGTTCGGACCCGAGGAGAGATCGTGGGTACCCCGCAACGATACCCTGGACCCGGCTCTCCTCAAGGAATTCCATCGTCAACATTCGGAACACCCAGCTCCCAGAGGTCAAGGTCGTCCCCGTCGCCGCTCTTGGGTGCCTGGAGTCACCCATGGAGGGGGGGGTAGTGTCACACCATCAACACGCTCCCTCAGCCCCAGTCACCGCGATCAGTCACCATCCAGTCAATCCCTAAAGCACCGCACCCGTGAACCATCACCGGAGTTCTAATCACCAACACCTGCACCAGCAATCACCCACACCCTTTATATACTCACCTCTGTCATTCACTCAGCGGCTGGAATCGAAGGAGCATGGAGAAGCATGGACGCTGCTCTGTGGATCTTCTCTCTGTCATGCCTGTTCCCCTGTGCTCTTAGGAGGATTGCCTTTGTGAACCTGTGGATAAACAAACACACCAATCTTAGGGAAGTGACTCTTGCTTGTGCTGGTGCTTGCTATGAACTTGAACTTACCTGCTGAACTGTATTTGAAGAATCATATGCTAGATACCTCACTCACCTGTCTCACCTGTTCAAAGTGTGTATATATCACAATAAATATCACAAAGTTAATATCCGCCTTCTCTTCTCTATTTGTGGATGGTAACACACACGTGTATCAGTAAATTTGAAGTCACAGACGAAAGTTGCAAACTTGTAGATTTTTTTTTTCCACTCCCACAAACACAATTCAGCAGTTACACTTTCTCGAATCTTTCAATGCTGGTGCACAAATCTTGTTCTACAAATCACAAATTAAGAAACCCATACACTCACATGTTGTGCTACTTTTGCTGCAGTGAATATGGTGCAAAACACATTCAAGCACCAGCACCAAGAAATATGAAATTACAGACTAATTTTGTACATCCGCAAATCACTATGTGAATTCTTGCAATGAAAGTTGCACGCTTGTAGAATGTTTTCGTATATGTGTATTTGTTTTATTGTATGAGACCTACTAAAAAAAAAAAAAAAATCAAGTAAGACAGTAAAATGTTTATCATAAAATGATTAATTAATGCTTTATTTTTAAAGTTTTACAGTTTTGGAAATGTGTTCTTAAGTTTTTCCCCCTGCATTCTTCACCGTTAATATTATTATTAAATAATAGGTGTACTATAGCATTGCATTCAGTTAGAGAGCAAAGGAATGACAACATTACCTGTACAATATTTGTTTTGTATTGCTTATTGATTTTCCTTGTTTTTTAGAAAATTCAGGAAACTATATATTTTGATATATTATATAAAGTTTACAAAGCCGCTTGAACCGGGCTCTTCTGTCACTTCATATTTTATTGTGTACCATGATCAACACTCTTCTTGTTTATTTTACATTAGGCAGCTGTGTTTTATCTTACTTGTGATTAATGTAAAATAAGAAAATATTTTTTGAGTGTGGATTATGGTCTCATATACTATGAAAAATAACTTTTAATAAACACAATAATGCATCCAGTTGGCTTGGTTGAAAATCACTGACTGATTTATTTTTATTTTTTTCTCCTACAGGTGACTTCCCGGGTTCCGTAGTGACGGGGAGTAAAATCTTTGCGTCGCGAGAGGCAGCTGCCACTTGATCTGACACCTCTGTATTTAAAGGTACTAGTCTCATGACTTCTCACATTTGTGAGTACATGTTACTCCTGGATTTCCCACGTGCACAGGTTAACTGTCTGAGAGTATGTGATAAAGATGTTATACAACAGTTCAATAAACTAGAAGTTTAATTTGAGGGAGTAAATAGGCCTATTTAAAAACAATGTTGTGAATTATCTGTTTTTGCTCTCCATTTAGCCAACAAAAATGGTTTAAAAAAGAACAGTCAAAGCAGCACAGTGGTGTTTTGATATTAAATTTGCAATTTGAATTAATATAATCAGAAAATAATATTTATTATTATGCAGTCACTATGTGAATAAACTCAGCAGTAGAAACATCACTGCGCACAACTGCAACACTTTAAATGTGAAAAGGAAAGGACAGGACAGGACATGTGGCCAACTATAGTGACCCATACTCGGAATTTGTGCTCTGCATTTAACCCATCCAAGTGCACACATACACCATGAACACACCTGTCCACCTTGTGTTTGTTTTTGCTAATTAATATTTTGACTATTTGAAATTTTGTTTTTGCTATTTTTCTATTCTGGTTGCCATAAAGATGTGAACACATGGTTGGAATATATTTTAAAAAGTTGTTTGTTCTGAGAAGATCACAGTCAACCGTATACACTTTTGTTGTTGTTGTTTTGTTTTATAGGAATTAAACATCAGGCCATTCCATTGTTGTTCCTGTGTGTTTGGCTTTTTCAGAGCCTGCACGGTGAGTGTCCTTGAATAACTGACAGTACCACGCTATGCATTTCATCACAATACAATATAATATTGTTTTTTGATTAAACCAATTTGCCTTTTTTTATACATTTTTTTATTTCTTCTTTTGTATCAAAAAGAAAGGTAAATGGCACGTAAGTAAATATTGACTGAATTAAAATTTTTTGTGTGAACTTTAGCTTAGTCTTTGTGAGATAATTTGTCCAAAACTACTATAAATTGAAAAAAAAGGTATTAAATTGAATACTACTATTTTTGGACACCATGAATGTGTTTGTGATTTGTATCTCTTTTTTCATTCATTCATTTAGGACAAGTCTGATGAGTTTGGAGAAGTTGCCGTGGCCCTCCTTAGAGACAATGACACCAATCCAGTTCATTACCAACCTGTGAAGATCTCATGTCATCATGGAAATATGACCCAAGTTGTTAGGTGTAAATACAATACAATTACAAAAGATACTAATAAATATTGTGTTAATTGTACTTAATAGTGCCTCTTGGTGTAATTTCAGGTTCTGTCAACTTCATGCCATGGGAACTGTGATTGAGTCACATTTTCTTCTTCTTGTTATTTTTTTTAAATTTATGAACAAATCTGAAATTGCGGATTTCTGGTTATTAAAGGGGGACAGCTCACTCAGAAATTAAAATTCTGTCGTTAATTACTCACTCTTATGTCATTCCAAACCCGTAAGAACTTTGTTCATCTTCAGAATGGATTAAGATATTTTTTTGTTTGAGCAAAAATAAGGATGAACCACTGATGTCACATGAGCTATTTTAATGGTATCCTGGGCCTGAGAACGTTTCAGTTGCATTGCTTTCTATGCAGGGTCAGAAAGCTCTTTAAAAAATGTGTGTTCTGAAGATGAATGACATGAGGGTGACAAATTAATGACAGAATTTTCATTTTTGAATGGACTATACCTTTAAGATAAATGCTTTAGACTGTAGTTATTCATTTAAATTATTCATTGCTTAATAAAACTTGATGGAATTTTACTAAACAACTGAGGTCTTAAACAGGTTTAAACATTTTTTGAGTGTATTGTGCATGAGTGAAATATTGAGTTTTTAAAGTCATTTCACCATCACAGGATTGCAACAGAAGCAGGTTTATAATATACATGTGATCACATGGGAATTTACATGTTTCACATGTGATCACATGGGTTTCACATAGGATTCACATGTCATCACGTGTTTCACATAGGATTCACATGTCATCACGTTTCACATAGGAATTCACACGAGATTCACATGAAAACGTTCCAAAAGCACACGTTTGCACATGGGATTCACGTTATCACGTGTTTCACATAGGAAAATACCATGTGTTTCACATGGGTTTTTCACATGGGAATATGCATGTGTTTTACATGTGATCACACGGGTTTCACGTTATCACATGTGTTTCACATACAATGGGGGGATGGGGGGGTTGGGTTGTGTAGGTTGGGATGTCTGCACATGTGTTTCACATGGGAATATACATGTTTCACATGTGATCACATGGGTTTCACATGGAATTCACATGTTATCACATGGGTTTCACATAGGAAAATACCATGTTCCCCGTCTGTCGTTCACGTTCGACGTTGTGTCGAAGTGACGACTAGGGGTCGCTCTTGAGAGCCCGAATACCTCTGACAGCTTTGAGAAAAGGCCAATGAGAATTGGTATGCAGTATTTGCATAGCCCGCTCCGCCCCGGAGATCCGGGCATAAGAGGGGGGGGCTAGGCAACACTCATTGTTCTGTTTCTTCGGAGCCGAATGCAGCGTCTCTTCATTGAGAAGCAGCGTTACTCACCTCTCTCGTCGTTGGATCTACGGCACGGGCAGCGGTCTCTTCCTTCTCGAACGCAGTAGCAGTGAGAGTCCCCTGGGTGCTTCGACGGCGAATCTTGAAGAGCAGATTTCCTCTTAATAAAATCTAAAGAGCAAATTTCTCTAAAAGAGTGCAGACACGGTGGGTTTGTGTGTTTACTATGCCTTTCCTTCCGTGTCCTTCTGGTTGCGGCTTCTTTCTCTCCCAAAACGATCGGCACGAGCTCTGTCTTCAATGTTTGGGTCGTGACCATGCTGAAGCAGCGTTCGGCGAGGGCGGATGTCCTGCTTGCGAGGACATGCCCCTCAGCACACTTCGTTCGCGAGTCGCGTTCTTTACTAAAAGACCGCGGCTCGCATCAACCGCTACCGCGGCTCGTCCTTCTACTTCCGGGTACGAGGCTGCCGCGGCGCGTGTTGATGAAGAGCGAGAGAGCGCGAGCGTTTCGCCGGGTAATTCCCCGCGTCCCTCGCGCTCTGTGTGTCTGCCGGTCGAGCTTTCGGATGACTTTGAAAACTCGTCTCAGTACGGGTTGGATTGGTTATTCGGGGCTCCTGCGGGGGAGGAAGAAGTGTCTGCAGCATCGGAGAGTGGGCAGCCATCTGAAGCAGACGCGCTATCTGAGGCACCCGCTGCGGGGGCGGGTTCTCAGTCAGTAGCAGACGCGGAAATGGCGGCCATGCTCGAACGGGCGGCCAAAGCAATCGGGATTGAGTGGAAGTCTCCGCCCCATCCTGAGCGCTCACGGCTGGATGATTGGTATCTGGGTAACGACCGTGGTTCTCGGCCACGTTCTACCCCAGTTCCTTTCTTCCCGGAAGTGCATGAGGAACTGACTAAGTCGTGGAAGGCTCCTTTTTCAGCCAGAACGCGTCTTAGCGGTTCTTCCTCTCTCACCACCCTCGATGGAGGTCCAGCGAAGGGGTATACGGAGGTTCCCGCCGTGGAGCGTGCGATCGCGGTGCATCTTTGCCCGCAGACCGCCGCCACCTGGCGGGACCGCCCAAAACTCCCGTCCAGGGCATGTAAGGCTTCTTCCGCTCTCGTGGGGAAGGCTTATGCTGCTTCTGGACAAGCTGCGTCCGCCCTTCACGCTATGGCCGTCCTGCAGGTCTATCAGGCCAAGGTTCTTAGCGAGTTGCACGAGGGTGTTCCCAAACCAGAGCTTTTGCAGGATCTGCGCTCGGCGACTGACTATGCTCTACGAGCTACGAAGGTCACGGCGCAGGCTCTGGGGAGGGCGATGTCCACTATGGTGGTCCAGGAGCGCCACCTTTGGCTGAATCTGGCGGAAATGAAGGACGCTGAGAAGGTTCGCTTTCTTGACGCCCCCATTTCTCAGGCTGGTCTCTTTGGCGACACTGTCGAGGAATTTGCACAGCAGTTCTCCGCAGTGAAGAAACAGACGGAGGCTATCAAACACATCTTGCCTCGTCGGGCGCCGCCCCCCGGGCCCGCACCCCCGAGGCAGCAGCCTCCGCCTGTTTCACGCCGAGGACGACCGCCTTCCAGACCGGCTCAGGGCCCGCCACAGGCTGGTCCTGCACCTAAACCAGCCTTGCGGTCGAGCTCTCGCAAGAAGGTGGCGCCGTTAGCTCAGTCTCAGGCCGCTAAGAACCCTCGTCAGGCTTCGAAGCGTTCCTGAAACGAGCAGCCCGGAGGAGAGAGATCTGCTGACCTGTCTGGATCCACACTCGGCGAGGGGACGAGTGTGGGTTTCGGCTCCACCCCGGCTGTCTGCCTCTCGGCAGACGGCCACCACATGGTCAATAAAAGAGCAATTTTCTTCTCTGGGCGAAAAAATCTATGTGACTGCGTCCCTCCGGGGTACCCAGCCACTAAAACATGTCAAAGCATGCTCAACCGCAGGGCCTGCGCTTCGGCATGCTTTGACGAATCAAGTGCATCCATCAGTCGATCCCCTGAGCTCAGGCGATCTTCTGATGGATCCTTGTCTGTCGGTTCCGATGGTCGATCCTCCCATGGCTGGGTCCCTCCGGGGTACCCAGCCACCAAAACACATCAAAGCATGCTCAACCGCAAAACTTGCGCTTCTGCATACTTTGACAGAGAAACAAGCGCATCCGTCAGTCGATCCCCTGAGCTCAGGCGATCTTCTCACGGATCCTTGTATGTCGGTTATGGCGATCAAAGCACCTTGTGTCCTCCGGGACAGCACGCCCCCGAACAAAGGGCTTTCACCACAACTCAGTCACACCGTACCCACCCGAGGTACGTCGGTGGTCCCCCTGAGACCGTTGGCAGAGAGTTTTACAGCTTGGCTCGAGATACCCAACCTCTCTCGCTGGCTTCTCAGAACCATCCGACTCGGCTATGCTATCCAATTCGCACGCAACCCGCCCAAGTTCAGCGGCATCTTCTCTACCGCGGTTCGGGACGAGAATGCTGCGGTTCTTCGGGCGGAGATCGCGACCCTTCTGGTGAAGGACGCGATAGAGCCGGTCCCCTCGGCCGACATGAAGAAAGGGTTCTACAGCCCCTACTTCATTGTACCCAAGAAAGGTGGCGGTTTAAGACCAATCCTGGATCTGAGGATTCTGAATCGGGCCCTTCACAAGCTCCCCTTCAGAATGCTAACGCTCAAACGCATTCTCACGTGCATCAGATTCCAGGATTGGTTTGTGGCGATAGACCTGAAAGACGCGTACTTTCATGTCTCGATTCTTCCAAGACACAGGCCCTTCCTGCGGTTTGCCTTCGAAGGTCGAGCATTTCAGTACAAAGTCCTTCCATTTGGGCTCTCCCTGTCTCCCCGCGTCTTTACGAAAGTCGCAGAGGCAGCCCTTGCCCCTCTCCGGGAGAGGGGCATCCGCATTCTCAATTACCTCGACGACTGGCTGGTCATAGCACACTCTCAGGAGTTGGTATGCAAACACAGGGATGTGGTTCTCAACCATCTGGCCCATCTGGGGTTTCGGGTCAACTGGGAAAAGAGCAAGCTCGCCCCGGTACGGAGCATCTCTTTTCTCGGTATACAACTAGACTCGGTTGCCATGAGTGCACGGCTCTCCCCGGAGCGTGCACAGTCAGTGCTGAGCTGCGTCCAGAAGCTCTCACGCAGCCCGACGGTCCCCCTCAAACAATTTCAGAGGCTCCTGGGTCACATGGCATCCGCAGCCGCCGTCACGCCGCTGGGCCTGATGCACATGAGACCGTTACAACACTGGCTGCGTTCCCGAGTCCCGAGATGGCCATGGCGCCAGGGTTCATACCGGGTGCACGTCACACCCGTATGTCTAAAAACCCTCGGTCCTTGGAAAGACATTTCGTTCCTACGGGCCGGGGTGCCCTTAGGACAAGTGTCCAGGCGCATTTTGGTTACGACAGATGCATCCAACACAGGCTGGGGCGCCGTATGCAATGGGCAAGCAGCTGCAGGGCTCTGGTCGGGCCCTCGGCTGCATTGGCATATCAATTGCCTCGAGCTGCTGACAGTGTTTTTGGCCCTGAAGAGGTTCCGACCTTTGGTTCAGGGCAAACACGTGCTGGTCCGCACAGACAGCACCGCGACTGTAGCCTACATCAATCACCAGGGCGGTGTACGCTCCTTTCGCATGTCACAGCTAGCCCGCCATCTCCTCCTTTGGTGTCGAAACAATGTCAAGTCTCTACGAGCCACCCACATACCGGGCGAACTCAATTGGGTAGCGGACGCGCTCTCCCGACAGACTTCGCTTCGGGGCGAGTGGAGACTTCACCCTCAGACGGTTCAGCTGATCTGGAGTCTTTTCGGTCAGGCCCAGGTCGACCTGTTTGCCTCGATAGAGAACACTCACTGCCAGTTGTGGTACGGTCTGTCCGAGGCGCCCCTCGGCACAGATGCACTGGCACACAGCTGGCCTCAGGGCCTCCTCAAGTATGCGTTTCCACCAGTGAGCCTAATTGCACAGACCCTGTGCAAAGTCAGGGAGGACAGAGAACAGATCCTGCTGGTGGCCCCCTACTGGCCCAACAGGGTTTGGTTCTCAGAGCTGGTGCTCCTCTCCCCCGTTCCTCCCTGGCGCATTCCCCTGAGGAAGGACCTCCTTTCACAGGGGAAGGGCACGATATGGCACCCGCGCCCAGATCTCTGGAACCTCCACGTATGGTCCCTGGACGCGACCAGGAGGATTTCAGAGATCTCCCACTGGCAGTGGTAAACACTCTGTTGCAGTCGAGAGCTCCTTCCACGAGGCGGCTGTACGACCTCAGATGGCGCAAATTCACAAACTGGTGTTCCTCCCGGGGGGAGAACCCACGGAGATGTGGCATCCGAACGGTGCTTTCCTTCCTCCAAGGAGGACTGGATAGACACCTTTCTGCTTCAACACTTAAGGTCCAGGTAGCCGCTATTGCCGCTAACCACGACCTGGTGGAAGGTAGATCGGTTGGGAAGCACAATTTGGTTATACGATTCCTTAAAGGTGCACGCAGGCTGAACCCCGTCAGACCGCGCCTTGTCCCCTCTTGGGATCTGTCTGTGGTCCTCCGGGGCCTACAGTCAGATCCCTTTGAGCCGCTCCAGTCAGTCGAACTCAGTGCTCTCTCCCAAAAGACGGCTCTCCTGACTGCGCTCACATCGATCAAAAGAGTGGGAGACCTCCAAGCCCTCTCCGTCAGTGACTCGTGCCTCGAATTCGGGCCGGCTAACTCTCACGTTATCCTGAGACCCCGGCCCGGTTATGTGCCCAAAGTGCCCACCACTCCCTTCAGGGACCAGGTGGTCACCCTGCAAGCTATCCCTTCTCAGGAAGGCGACCCCAACCTCTCCTTGTTATGCCCAGTCCGTGCCCTGAGCATTTACTTGGAACGTACTGAAAGCTTCAGACGGTCGAGTCAGCTCTTTGTCTGTTTTGGAGGACAGCAGAAGGGGAAAGCTGTCTCCAAACAAAGAATTTCCCACTGGATTGTGGATGCGATTCGTTTGGCCTACCAGGCCACAGGGGTGCCCTGCCCGCTGGGGGTGCACGCCCACTCCACCAGGGGCGTCGCAGCGTCGGTTGCGCTGGCGAACGGGATCTCTTTAACAGACATTTGCAGAGCTGCAGGTTGGGCTACACCTAACACGTTTGCCAGGTTCTACAATCTGCGTGTAGAACCAGTCTCTTCGGGAGTCCTGAACGCAAGCCCAGTAACTCCTGAAGCTGACACGGTGTAGAAGCTTGCTGAAGCGTCGTTCCCCACGGGTGATGACGCTTCCCCAGTTCAATAAGTTTCCTGGCGTGAACCCTGAACGACAATTTCCATCATGTTGCACCCGCAACGTAGCTATGTTCAGCGGAGGAACTAGCTATCAGAATCTAATATGAGGTTAGGTTGCCTCTTGTGAACTCTCATATTAGGTTGGTGCCCCACATGTAGTGGCTCCTAATGCGGCCCCATGTGTGTATCTCCACCTATACTCCCAGAGATGCGGTGTTTCCCTTAAGACAAAACTTGTCTCCGACCCTGAGCTCAGCAGTCTCTCCTCATGCGGAGCCTGCCTCAGGATCGTCCCCTTGTTGTGCTCCCCTAGTGCGAGCCCTCAAGTGTATTCTCCACACAAATACCTCCCTCCGGGCAGGGTGTGGTCTCCGTAGTGCCCATCCCCCCCCCGGGGAGGACGGACACTGGCCCAATGCCACAACCTCGGACCGCCTCTGAGTGTAGCCGGGTGCTTCGGCTCCTCAGATCAGAACAATGAGTGTTGCCTGGCCCCCCCTCTTATGCCCGGATCTCCGGGGCGGAGCGGGCTATGCAAATACTGCATACCAATTCTCATTGGCCTTTTCTCAAAGCTGTCAGAGGTATTCGGGCTCTCAAGAGCGACCCCTAGTCGTCACTTCGACACAACGTCTCCGTTCCCTCCATCAGGGAACGAGGGTTACCATACGTAACCAAGACGTTTTTCACATGGGAATATGCATGTGTTCTACATGTGATCACATGGGTTTCACATGGAATTCACATGTTGTCACATGTGTTTCATATAGGAAAACACCATGTTTTTCACATGGGAATATGCATGTGTTTCACATGTGATCTTGTGTGTTTCACATGGGTTTCACATGTGATCATGAGCTTAAGTGATAAAATAATTTAATAAAGTTAACTGATTAATCTTTGCAGCATTCCTTTTTATGATCTGGTCTTCTTTGTCTGACCAGCATACATTCCACAACAAAATACAAAATAAAATGCAAAATACAATTGCTGCTTACCAACATCATCTAGGGCCTCATTTATAAAGCGTGTGTACACACAAATTTGATGTCAGACAGTGCGTACGCTTAAAGCCACGGGAACGTCCATATTTATAAACAGTCTTTGCGTGAAAAAAATATTATAGTCACGTCAGGGTCTGAGCAGACGTACACACTTTTCCTTGTGTCAGATTGGAGTACTGCAGGTACTCCGATCTCTCTTTGATATAATTTGACTATAATTCTGTGGAGGTTCAGGTGCTCTCTGTGCTTGGGTTCCTGGCTACAGGGACATTTCAAAGAGAGATCGGTGACCGATCAGGAATTTCCCAGCCATCGGTTAGTAGAATTATGCCAGCTGTACTACAAGGCATCATCCGGTTGTCCCCTCGGTACATCAAATTCCCATACACTGTCAAGGAGCAGCAGCATGTGATGGAGGAGGCGCAATAGACTGCACTCATGTTGCCATGCGCGCACCTATTTATATCATTATGCTATTTATATAATTTATATATTAACAGAAAGAATTTCCATTCAGTTAACATACAGCTCATTTGCAATGCTCGTATGGGAATTCTTAATGCAGTTGCAAGATGGCCAGGGTCGACGCACGACTCATTCATTGTGCGCAACAGCAGTGTGGGGAATCGTCTAGAGGCCGGAGCCGGTAGAGATGGTTGGCTTCTAGGTAAATCGCTCGTTCTTTGTGCTTTGTTGATATTCTTGCCTTATCACAAAATAATTATTTCCATACCATCAGGTGACAGAGGTTATCCTCTGAAACCATGGCTTCTTACCCCCATAGCGCACCCACAGACAGCCGAAGAAGTCCACTATAACACGGTCCATGCCCGTGCCCGGTCCGTAGTGGAGCGCACTCGGAATGCTGAAGGGAAGGTGGCTGGATGTGTGCCAAATTATTTTGGCCTGTTGTGTTTTACATAATATATGCGTGAGACATGGGCTTGAGGTGCCAGAAGGGGAAATGCACATGGATGCCCCAGTACATCCCCTTCCACTACCTGCTGACAACCCGCACGTCACTGCGCTCACGAGAAGGCAGCAGTTAATTCACAGGCTATTCCAACAGGTAAGACCACACACTGCCTAGGAGTGCAGCAATTCGGCTGTCCTCCGGAGTGAGGGATGAAATGCCACTGCCACCTCCAGTGGCACAAACACTGCTCTTATGTTGTGCAATTTGTCGTTTTGATTGTAATTTTAAATCAGACCACTTCTTTTTTACTTCCTTTAGGGTCTGTTGCTGCCCCCCCACCTCGTTTACAGCCTGCGCTACACACTGCCAGGCCACAAACTTTCTTTTGTGAGAGACTCCACTGGAGAGGCTCCCAAAAAGCGTCCCAGCACGAACCTCCACCTCTGCTAGCAGGACCCCAACCTCTGCCTCACTAAAGTTTTTTTACTTGCTGCTTGCCATTCTCGAAAAACGGTTTTCAACATTTGCAGATGCTCTTTTATAAGCTAATGATATTAATTAGTGGGCGTTTACAAGGCGGAGATCTGACACCAGTCAGCTGCGCACAATTTCAAGATCATTTGCGATTTATAAACATCACATCTGGAAGAGAGACATACACTTGAGTTTTTGTGCGCACGTTCATTTTCTATGAATCGCACTTACGCACTTTTGAGAAATGATCTTAGAACAAATTTAGGACGGTTTATACGCAACTTTTTATAAATGAGGCCCCTAATCGCTAAGATTTTTATATCACAACTCAATGTAAGATTAAACATTAACAATGGTTAATCATAGTAATATAATATGAAAAAAATAAGTAAATGAATGTTGATTACATGAATGCATAAAGGTAAAGTACATAAAAGAGAAGATTAATGTGAATTAAGAGGTCTGTAACTGTCATCTAAATGTTGTTCCAAAGTGTTTAAATCCTGAAAAATGCAAGGAAAATGATTAGTGTGTATTAATTAAACACTGCATCCAGTTGCACAAATGGTAAGTACAAACACACTATTATTCATACACTGTATGAATTCTCAAGTTCTCGTGAGGTCTATTCATAATTACATAAAGCTATGATGATAAAGTCAGGGTCAGTACTAAGTGGGAGCTAGACTGGGCAGTGGCCACCCAGTGTTGCTGAACAAAAACAGCAATGAACACTGAACAATCAACAAATTTATACGTTAATATTTGTATTATATTACCTTTGCATCAAAATACAAGAAAATAGTTAACACTAATCCAAGGGTGGTTCTAATGCCGCGTCTATGGGAGGGACGGTAAATTTGACATAATTCTCTTTTCTGACTGCCATTATCAGTCTCTCTCATTTTTTTTCCTTGTATTGAAAGTCATGAAAACACTTTTGTGGAGTTTCTTTTGCTATTTGAGCAAATGGGAATGCAAAAAATATATTTGTGGTACTCTCCCATTCACTGTTCTTCAAGTTAACCCCACTATGATGACTTCTGCTGCTGAGAAACCCAGAAATGTAAAAAAGGTCCATTGTAACTGGAACTTTGGACTCGCACAGATGAGGTAACATACAGCTAGGGTTATGATCGGTCAATCTAAATGCTCAAACTTGATTGGCTAAAGAGTATGAGTGACCCTGCCAGGAAAGTCTCAAAAACATACATGCAAGTCTCAAAAATACACTCACAAAAAAGGTGATTCACACATTAACATACATTCGTGAATTTTAAACATTCAAACATTTTGTACACAGTTGTACATCTGTGAATTGTTTTTCCATTTGTGAAACGTATTTTATGTATATATATTCTTATTTTGTGCATGTGAATTTTTTTTTTTGTGATTTTATACATAGTTCCCCCTCAGTCGTTCTCTACGACGTTACGTCAATGACGTAATATTGGGGGATCGGCTACGAGACACTATCACCTCTGAGCTAAAGAGAAAAAGCCAATGACAATTGGCGAGTGGAATTTGCATGCCGCGCCACTCCCCCGGACATACGGGTATATAAGATAGCGGCGTGCATCCACTCATTCAGATTTCTGCTTCGGAGCCTCGCCTGTTTGAGCGGCTGCTAAGAAGAGAAAGAAAAGACGACGGAGAGAACGCTTCACTGTTCCTGCTCCTACCCTGCTCGATCGTGTTACCGGCGCTGCCGGCATCTGTGCTGTACCAGCGATCTTCTGTGCTTTCCCTGGGGCACGCCGATCTAAAAGAGTAAATTTCTTACACGGTCGTTGATAGCATCTTCCGAGATGACTGTCCGACCGTGTGCTTCTGGATGTGGTGGCTTTTTGTCCTCCAATGACGGCCACGAACGCTGCCTCTCGTGCCTGGGCCGAGAACACGCTGAGGCGGCGTTTGTGGATGGTTCATGCGCTCATTGCGAGCGCATGACCATGGCCACGCTGAGATCGCGCCTCTCGTTCGCGAGATGGCGCCCATCATCCTCTACCCCTTCCAGTTCGGCGGGCCGTCCTGGCTCCTCGGCTGCATTGGTTAGAGGTGAGGGTGATCTGAGGGTGACAGTGCCGAATCTTCCGTCGGGAAGTCCGGTCCCTCAAAGCGTGGTTCCGTGGAGATGCCAAAACTCAGCACTCGCTCGTCTGAAAACGAGCCTAGTGTTACTTTTGGCGCTCCCGAGGAGGATAGAATGTCGATCACAGCATCAGAGGGGGGGCTTATGCCGGCTGAGGCGGAAACTTCCACTGAGCAGCCCCCCGCCGCGGTGGCTGCTCAATCGGAGGCGGACGCCGAACTGGCAGCCATGCTCCATCGGGCAGCCGTGAGCATCGGCCTGGAGGTGTCGAAGGCACCTTCACCCGAGCGCTCGCCGCTTGACGATTGGTATCTGGGTGCGCGTAGTGACGTTCAACCTCGCTCCGCCCCAGTACCTTTCTTTCCCGAGGTGCATGAGGAGCTCACTAAGACGTGGAAGGCCCCTTATTCGGCTCGTACACGTCAGGGCTCCTCCCTCCTCACTACCCTCGATGGCGGGGCAGCCAGGGGGTACATGGATGTCCCCCAGGTGGAGCGTGCGGTTGCGGTGCACCTGTGCCCGCAAAACGCCGCCACCTGGCGGGATCGTCCGCGTCTCCCGTCCAAGGCGTGTAAGCTTTCGTCGGCTCTCGTCGCGAAGGCTTACAATGCCGCGGGCCAGGCTGCCTCTGCCTTGCATGCGATGGCCACCCTGCAAGTATATCAGGCCAAAGCACTGAAAGAACTGCACGAGGGTAGTTCTGACCGCAGGTTGATGCAGGAGCTGCGCTCGGCTACCGACTTCGCCCTACGGGCGACCAAGGTAACAGCGCGGTCCCTCGGTCAGGTGATGTCTACCATGGTAGTCCAGGAGCGCCATCTCTGGCTGAACCTGGCGCAGATGGCTGACGTCGACAAAGCTCGCTTTCTCGACGCACCCGTCTCCCAGGTCGGCCTCTTCGGCGACACTGTCGAGGACTTCGCCCAGCAGTTCTCGGCAGTCCAGAAGCAGTCGGAGGCCATAAGCCACATCTTGCCTCGACGGGGTTCCACCAAGCCGTCGAGTGCCAAGCCTCCGGCTGCTCGTCGCCGAGGGCGCCCCCCTGCGGCTGCGGCTTCTGCTCCGCCCCCTGCACCATCGGCTGAGGTGAGATCGCCTCAGCCTGGGCGTAGAGCCACCCGCAGGAAGGCGGCGCAGCCCGTCCCTCAGCGGCCCACCAAAACCACCCGCAAGACCGCGAAGCGGCCCTGACACGGGCAACCCAGAGATGAGGACGTTTGCTCTTCGGGGGACAACGACATCAGTCCCCCCAGCCCCGGGGGAGGGCCGGGGCCGGAAGCCATCGCTGCTGCCACTGACCCCCGGGTCAGTGGTACCCACATATTCACAAAAAGAGCAATTTCCTTCATCTCTGGGCCCAGTGCCCCGAGTCTCGTTCCTGAGCGACGCCCTGCCTCCTCGGACTCGGAGCCTGAATTCGCCAGCGCGGGAACCCGGGAAGGTAAGAGCTGCCCCGTGCAGCACCACTCTCCTCCAGAACGCCCCGCCTTCTGGGTTGAGTCCCCTTCCCCTTCCCCCCCCCCCGGCTGCCCCACCTCTGGCACGCCAGTTACTGTTCCCCTGGTCCCACTGGCACGCAGGCTGGGAGCCTGGTTAGCGCTCCCCAGCCCGTCCCCTTCGTTGATCCGAACAGTACGGCTCGGCTACGCGATTCAGTTCGTGAGGCGACCGCCCAAGTTCAGAGGCATCCGTTCCACCTCTGTCCACTCGGACACCCATGCCTCTGTTCTTCGGGCGGAGATTGCGGTCCTCCTTGCGAAGGACGCGATCGAGCCTGTCCCTCCAGCCGAGATGAAATCGGGGTTCTACAGCCCTTATTTCATCGTGCCCAAGAAAGGAGGTGGGTTGCGACCGATCCTGGACCTTCGAGTGCTGAACCGGTCCCTTCACAGGCTACCGTTCAAGATGCTTACCTCAAAGCGCATACTGTCATGCGTACGACACCAGGATTGGTTTGCAGCCATCGACCTGAAGGACGCGTACTTTCATGTCTCGATTTTACCTCGACACAGACCGTTTCTTCGGTTTGCTTTCGAGGGTCGGGCGTATCAGTACAAAGTCCTCCCCTTTGGCCTGTCCCTGTCCCCCCGCGTCTTTACCAAGGTCGCGGAAGGTGCCCTATCTCCGCTATGGCGGAAGGGCATCCGAATCCTCAACTACACAGCGAACACAGGGACCTGGTGTTACAGCACCTCAGCCATTTGGGGCTTCGGGTCAACTGGGAGAAGAGCAAGCTCTCCCCCGTGCAGAGCATCTCTTTTCTCGGTATGGAGTTGGACTTGGTCTCCATGACAGCACGCCTCACCAACGAGCGCGTCCAGTCGGTGCTGAATTGTCTGAAACTCTTCAGGCACAAGACGGCGGTCCCTCTCAAAACTTTTCAGAGGCTCCTGGGGCATATGACAGCCGCAGCCGCAGTTACGCCGCTCGGGCTGCTTCATATGAGACCGCTTCAGCGCTGGCTACACGACCGAGTCCCGAGATGGACATGGCACCGCGGCACGTTCCGGGTCGGCGTTACCCCGGAGTGTCGCCGCCTCTTCAGCCCTTGGTCAGACCCTGCTTTCCTACGGGCCGGCGTGCCCTTGGGACAGGTGTCGAGGCATGTTGTAGTCAACACAGATGCCTCCTCGACGGGCTGGGGTGCCGTGTGCAACGGGCAGACAGCCTCGGGCTCCTGGACAGGACCTCGACTGCAGTGGCACATCAATTGCCTCGAGCTGCTAGCCGTGTTTCTGGCGCTCCGGCGGTTTCTGCCGCTGCTGCGCCACAAGCACGTGCTTGTCCGCACGGACAATACAGCGACCGTAGCGTACATCAACCGTCAGGGTGGTCTGTGCTCCCGTCGCCTGTCGCAGCTCGCCCGCCATCTCCTCCTCTGGAGTCACACGCGGCTCAAATCGCTGCGGGCCGTTCACATTCCAGGAGAACTGAATCGTGCAGCCGATGTGCTCTCACGACAGCTTACCCTCCCTGGAGAATGGCGACTCCATCCCCAGACGGTCCAGCTCATCTGGAGTCGATTCGGGGAGGCTCAGGTAGACCTGTTCGCCTCCCCAGAATCCTCCCACTGCCAGCTCTTTTTCTCCCTGACTCAGGCCCCCCTCGGCAGGGACGCCCTGGCACACAGCTGGCCGCGGGGCCTCCTCAAGTACGCCTTTCCCCCAGTGAGCCTCCTTGCACAGACCCTGTGCAAGATCAGGGAGGACGAGGAGCAGGTCCTGCTGGTTTCGCCGTTCTGGCCCACCCGGACCTGGTTCGCCGACCTCATGCTCCTCGCGACAGTCCCTCCCTGGAAGATTCCCCTGAGGAAGGACCTTCTTTCTCAGCGGGACGGCACGATTTGGCACCCGCGTCCCGATCTATGGAACCTGCACGTGTGGCTTCTGGACGGGACACGGAAGACCTCGCCGGTCTCCCCCAGGCCGTGATAGACACTATCACTCAGGCTAGAGCCCCCTCTACCAGGCAGGCCTACGCCCTGAGGTGGGGTCTCTTCGTTGATTGGTGTTCCTCTCGCCGAGAGGACCCACGGAAGTGCTCGGTCGGAGTGGTGCTTTCCTTCCTGCAAGAGAAGTTGGAAGGGAGACTGTCCCCTTCCACTTTGAAAGTGTATGTCGCAGCCATTGCGGCATACCACGATGCAGTAGATGAGTCATCTCTGGGAAAGCATCACCTGATCATCAGGTTCCTTCGAGGTGCGAGAAGGATTAACCCTCCTAGACCGCACCTCGTACCCTCTTGGGATCTCTCCGTGGTCCTTCAGGGCCTTCGGGGAGCTCCCTTCGAGCCGCTCAGTTCAGTCGAGCTGAAGTTCTTGTCACTCAAGACTTCACTCCTGACTGCGCTGGCCTCCATCAAGAGGGTAGGGGACCTGCATGCATTTTCGGTCAACGAAGCGTGCTTAGAGTTCGGGCCAGGTTACTCTCACGTCATCCTGAGACCCCGGCCCGGCTACGTGCCCAAGGTTCCCACCACTCCCTTCCGAGATCAGGTGGTGAACCTGCAAGCTCTGCCCCAGGAGGAGGCAGACCCGGCCTTGGAGTTGCTGTGTCCCGTCCGTGCCCTGCACGTCTATGTGGACCGCACCCGGAGCTTCAGACGCTCCGAGCAGCTCTTTGTCTGCTTCGGGGGACAGCAGAAGGGGAATGCTGTCTCCAAACAGAGGTTGGCTCACTGGGTAGCTGATGCCATCACCTTGGCGTATGTAGCCCAAGGTGAGCCGTGCCCCCTAGGAGTGCGAGCCCACTCCACTCGGAGTGTTGCTTCCTCCTATGCGCTGGCGCACGGCGCCTCTCTAGCGGACATCTGTAGAGCTGCGGGCTGGGCGACACCCAATACCTTTGCGCGGTTCTACAACCTCCGCGTTGAGCCAGTGTCCTCCCGTGTGTTGGGTAACATCAGGTAATTTGCGGGAGGACGGCTCAGGTGTCGGCTTGCTGCGCCACTCCTCTCGGATCCGTGCGCTATTCTCCCAGTTGTTCCCATGGTTGAACTCTGGGTCCTCCTTGCCCCGCAGTACTGGACTAGACGGAGTAGTCCATACTGAGCTCCGGAGCGGGGCCTCCTTCACCCCCCTCCGGTTGTGGCATCATGTCTCAGTATCTCCACGGAACCTTCCGTGTTTCCCCAGTCTAGTTAGACTTACTTCTAAAGCTTCCACATGACTTAACCGTCATTGTGCTCCGCCCCCCAACGGCTGCTTCAAAACTTGGCACCCCTGGTGGGCCACCACGTGGTCTACAGGGCGTTGGGACGGTTACGCATTGAGCCCTTTGTTCCGACACGCTTGCCTGCCGGCATTGGGTCTCGGCTGCGTAACGCAGTTCAGGATTGTGGCGTTTTCCAGAGGTCCCCAATATTACGTCATTGACGTAACGTCGTAGAGAACGACTGAGGGGGAACGTCTCAGTTACGAAGGTAACCCTCGTTCCCCGAAGGAGGGAACGGAGACGTTACGTCCTCCTGCCACAATCCTGGACTGCGCTGAAGCCGGGTTGCGGCTCGGCTCCTCAGCAAATCTGAATGAGTGGATGCACGCCGCCATCTTATATACCCGTATGTCCGGGGGAGTGGCGCGGCATGCAAATTCCACTCGCCAATTGTCATTGGCTTTTTCTCTTTAGCTCAGAGGTGATAGGGTCTCGTAGCCGATCCCCAATATTACGTCATTGACGTAACGTCTCCGTTCCCTCCTTCGGGGAACGAGGGTTACCTTCGTAACCGAGACGTTGTGTATATATATATATATATATATATATATATACACAGTTGTACATCTGTGAATTGTGTTTTCTATTTGTGAAACGTATTTTATTAATATATGAATTGAGATACGCATGTGTGCATCGTGTCTTTTGTGTTAATTATTAATTAATAATAGTATATCCGCCTCCATAGGAATGTGCTGTCCACTACAAATCAAAACTCCAGAGTTTCTGGCTGTCTTTGAAGGAGTTATGGCTGATGCGCCTAGCTGAATGGTGAAATCTTTAAAGGCATCACAATAGGCCCTTTTCACATGATATCATGCAACTTCCGTTCTGATGCAAAGCAGGGTATTCTTACTTCTGCCAGCATAGTAAACCGCTATCAATACCAACATGGAGTTCACCAAGATGCTTTTACATCTGCCACAAATATGGTTAGAGGATGACTGCGCTGTTTACTCTCATCCTCATTCAAGGCGAGGCGTCTGGCATCTCAAACGAACTTACCGAATACCGATCAGTGAGATTTGCTGCTTGAAGTCAAGGGAGGAGTTGAAAACTCAGCAAAGATGTCACTGACAGCCATGGCTCTCGTAGTGTTTGCTGTCTTTTTTGCAGTTAGATGAAGTTGGCTAAATGTATTTCTCAAATAAACAAACGTTTTAGACATTTACATATGGTAACAAAGCCTTTTAATTCAATAATTTTTGTACTGCTTAATACAGTGCTTGCATGTACAATAATGAACTATTTAAATATCAATAAAATGGGGTCTATATTTTTCTGTATTATTTTGATAAACATGACACAATATAATCCACAAACAACTATTAAATATATTAGGTTTACAATAAAAAAGTTTTTACTGTTAAAACACATTTGTGAGCATTTGTGTAAATAAAAAGGATGTCATAGCTGTTGTTAAGATAAGATTGCATATAGCCTATAATGAAAATAAAATATGATCTGTCAGATCGACCAATAATAATTCACAAAGAAAAAACAGGTTATACATTTAAAGTGAAATTAAACGGAGGAATTAAATTAATTGAATAAGTCTAAAGTTCAATGCACTATGGCTTGATGACAGTTCTTCTTTCGTTGTTTCAATAAAAAGCCATTTTATTCTTGAACTGGATAACATTGGTTCCCTCTCAAGGGAACATCGAACTGCGTCCTCTAGGGGGCGCTAGGGGGGGAACGCCGTCAACGCGACTCGTGTCTGAAGCATACATCCAAAACTACAAGCGGTGGCCGGCGACAGCCTATGACGTCACTCTCGGCACGACTCGTCGCCGCCGGCACGTCACTACCAGGCGCAACCATAGCATAAAAGGCCGCCGGTAGAACACATCATTCTCTTCTTCGTCTTCAGTGATTACTTTGTTTGAAGGCATGCATCTTTGGTGAGCTTTATCTATTCTTACCTCTTCTTTTGGCAAGCACAAGCCAGATGTTTTAGAAGTGTGTTTTAATCCGTGTCTTCTCATTTTTTGACACTTGATGATACACACTCTCTTTAACGACATATCGCACATGCACGCAATATCCCCGGTTGGGGCTGTTGTGTGCATTTTTGAGGAAGGAAAGGCAACTATCTGCTCCCTGCAATTCGCATCTTGCCGTTGCTAAGGCACGAAAAAGGGTGAATTTGCGGGGATTTCAGATGAGGTTGGCTGATGGGCTTCACTTGGGGGGCTTAGGAGGTGTTTCCTGTGGGAATCTCTCCAGAGCTGGCCCGGTGGAGTGCTCATTAGCCTATTGTGGGACTGATTGGGGACCTCTCTATTATATCCATCTGAGGATGGTTATATTTTAGTCACTGTTATTACAGGAGGGGCTGTTTGAATATGGCTATCTGCGGCTAGCTGTGTGTTAACTAGCCCTTTCCTGAATATGTAGCTGTCTGAGGATAGCTATGTGCTAGTTCAGGGATTGCTCCCCTCTTTAGGGTTTAAGTAGCAGTCATTTTGAGCTCTGCCTGGATAGTGCTGTCCCCTTTCCTAGTGCATAGCTTTCTGAGGGAAGCTATGAGCTAGTTTGGTGATCGCTCCCCTTCCTAGGGTTTAAATTGCCATCTCTTTCACAGCCCACTCTCTGTACTCAGGTAGTCCTTCCTATACTCATAGCTATCTGAGGATATCTACGTGTTAAGTTCAGTGACTGTCTAGGTATACTCCTTATTTAGACAGTGCTGTCTCCCCTTCATGGTGAGCCTGGTGTTGCAGTATGTATGGCTGTTGTTGTGTTCTTCCTATGTTTCAGGTTTAGAGCCTCATCAGTCTCTCTCTGTGGGATATGGGACCCTTGCCTCTGGAGTCTGCTGCTAAAGCACTTGAAGATGGTCTCCCTGATTACTGGGCCCCTGGTACATGACTGCAACCCCTGAACTACTGTGGTCCCTCTATGCAGGTAGATGCATCATTTGATGTTGCTCCAAGGAACTGCCTGTTTTTGGGCGGGTGAGTACGACCCTTTTTTGTGAGTCCTGCCTACTTTGCTATGTTTCGGGGACCTTTTTCTGTTGTGCTTTATCTACTTCTCGGTAGGTCCTCAACGAGTATCCCCCTCTGGTCTGATGACTACGGTTTTGGCTTGCTCGTTTACTCTGGATCTGTTGTTACCTGCCTCAGATCCCTGCGGAACCTCCTGGCTTCCAGGTCCCCTATTAAAACATGGTATCCTAGGACTTGTAGTCCTTCGTTTAGGTAAGCTTTCTGGATGTCTTTCTTCATAGAATGCACCTGGACATCTCTGGCAGGACACTCTGCCTTAGAGGCCCGTCTTCTAGCCACCCAGCCTTCTCTAGTGGATTTATAATCATCCCTCTGCGGAGTGGGTTTGATTATGAGGTGTTTTTGCGAAAAGTCCTCCTGAACTGTTGCCTCTGAGGAGCGACATTTCTCCAGGCTTCTGGCTCTTCTAGACTCTGCGGGGTCTGGTCGAGTCAGAAGTCCATGCTTCTGTCGAGACAAAGCATGATCCACTTTGGGTTGGTTATAACCAATGTCCCTCGATACTACCCCCTACAGCTTGAGGGCAGGGGATGCTGCTTCTATGCAGGCATGTCGAGTGGAATATCTTGGTCCCTTTCTCAGGCCTCTTCGGTAGGGTATGGCATGCTATGTGTACGGCTATGCTCCCCTCTCTGCGGAGGGGTTTCCTAAGAGCTTGCCACCCTGTGAAGCTCAAGATATCTCGCTCCATGGCAGTTTTACCAATCGACTAGCAGCTTGAGAGCTACCTGTCCTGGTTGGGTGTAGCAATGCTCCCCTCGCCTGAGGGTTACCTATAGATAGCCCTTACTGCCCGTCACTCAGAGCCCTGTTGAGTGTGACCTCCCTGGCACACAAAATCTAAAATCCATTAGTGGTAGGTGTGCACGCAAGTCTTTGCGCACCTTTCTAAAATCCACATTAGTGGTAAGTGCACACGCAAGTCTCTGGGCACTTCTCTAAAATCCACATGAGTGGTAAGTGCGCACGCATGTCTTTGTGCACTTTTCTAAAATCCTTTATGGTATGGGCTACGCGCTAGACTTCGTTCCCATTTTCTGAGTAGGTCACGCCCCGGTTACCTTGGGCCCCTCTCTATTTATGTATCCTAGCAGATACCTCTTGAGCTTCCACTACCTAGGATTTGCCGAGGCATTCCTTGGTTAACCCCCCTCCCTAAGTAACGGTTCTTCAAATCCATGTTCATGGTAAGTGCGCACACAAGTCCCTGGGCACTTCGCTAAAATCCACATGAGTGGTAAGTGCGCACGCAAGTCTCTGGGCACTTCTCTAAAATCCACCTGAGTGGTAAGTGCGCACGCAGGTCTTTGTGCACTTTTCTAAATCCTATATGGTATGGATTACGCGCTAGACTTCGTTCCCATTCTTGAGTTGGTTACGCCCCGGTCTCCTTGGGCTCCGCTCCACCCTCGTATCTTCTGATACCTCTTAGCTCTAGGATTTGCTGCGGCACTCCTAGGCTTAGACCGCCCTCTGAACAGGGTATTGCTACCTGTGTTCTGTAAGTCGGCTCCTGAGGGAGCAGACCTTTCGGAACTACTCGTAGCTCCTTCTAGACAAGCAGGCCCAGTTTTCACTGGGCTCTTGCTGTATCCCCCTTAAAGGAGTCTGCTCGACTCCAAGCCTGAGCTCTATCTTTCTGCCCCCTTTCAGGTAGTCAGGTAGTGGCTCAGGCCTCTGGCCGAAGGGGGTAATGTCTCGACAGCGGTCACTTAACGTCTCTGGGGCAATTCTCTTAAAGATAAGTGAATTGGTACTTAGTGCTCACCTCATTAGCATGCACTCCCCTCAGCATGGCAGCATGGGTATAACCGTTCCCCTAGCGCCCCCTAGAGGACGCAGTTCGATGTTCCCTTGAGAGGGAACGTCTCAGGTTACGTATGTAACCATGGTTCCCTAGATAGGGAACGAGACACTGCGTCCTCTAGGCTGGTCGCCATGCTTCGGACGTAAGCTTCAGATGAAGAAGCGAATGATGTGTTCTACCGGCGGCCTTTTATGCTATGGTTGCGCCTGGTAGTGACGCGCTGGCGGCGACGAGTCGTGCCGAGAGTGACGTCATAGGCTGTCGCCGGCCACCGCTTGTAGTTTTGGATGTATGCTTCAGACACGAGTCGCGCTGACGGCGTTCCCCCCCTAGCGCCCCCTAGAGGACGCAGTGTCTCGTTCCCTATCTAGGGAACCATGGTTACATACGTAACCTGAGACGATTTCTTTTGAGACCACTTGCATTTATGATGTGAAACTTGCTATGTAGTTTGAGAAGATTTAATATAAAAATATGACTTATGTCCATGTAATTTTACCTATTAAAAAAATCACGTTGTGATTGCCAAACGAAGAATTTAATTTACACATTGCACTCACAAATAAATGAAATAAATTATCTAGGGAACAGTGTTGGGCAGTAATTAGTTACTAGTAACTTAGTTACTGTAATAATATTACTTTTTGCAGTAACTATTAGTGTAACTAATTACTAATAAGATTTCAGTTATTACAGTTACCATCCATAAAACAGCTTAGTTACTTAGTTACTTTTGATGCCTCAACCCCTTGAAAAATCAACAATCAAATAATTCCTAGATTTATTTTTATGACACGCACATGTATGTGATGTCCCCAGTGCAGCAGGCAAGCTTGGAATATGGAAAAGCTTACATTCAGCAGACAGAAATATTGCATTATATTGATTTTGTCAGGAAAAAAGAATATCTGAACACTATTGTGTAAGTTGTGGCTTTACTTTACTCTGGCATTATATCTCACCCACAACCCTCTTCTCATTTTCCAGAGAAGTCTCCAGTGTAAATGTATAAAGGAAGTAGAGATACACTGCTTTGCGTTTAAGTTAGATGACATTGTGGAAAAAGGCCTATTGCCAAAATGGCCTGATACTACAACCAATCCCAGATACAGTCCACATTTCCACTTCCTGCAACATAAAAGCATAACTGGTCTATCTCCATGTCTGACCCATGAAGAATGTGTTCTTCTGCTTATAAGCTTTGACTTTTTGTTGCACCAGACATACCAGTTTGGTCATATCACTCCATAAAACATTCCGGAAACACAGGGCCTATGACCGATCTAAAGTATCCAAATAGAATTTTTTTTGGCCATTCTCATTTGGAAAGTCCCCATGGCGTGGTGCCGATCCCTAGGATCGCCAAAATGTGCTTTTTTAAAACTATTTTTTTTTAAAATTACCAATACTACTTAAATACTATGAATATAAAATATTTTAAAAAAAGGGATCGTCCCACAAACTATTTTATTGCTATTTTATTTTATTTTATTGCTCTCCCAACTCCACATGAAAATTGCTGCAACTGTTCAATTCAACTGTTCAAAGGTCCGCTAAATTAATTATTTAATTAAAAAGATCACCATGCAGCCCCAAAATAAACATTTTTGCACATGTGTAGAGGTATAGACTCAAGTAGGTTTCTTAAATTGATAAAAATTAATTTTAGAATTTTTTTTTTTTTAAATGAATCCAGAATGCAGCGGCAAGACTAGCTTTTAATGAGCCGAGAAGGACGCACGTCACACCTCTCTTCATCAGTCTGCATTGGCTACCAGTAGCTGCTCGCATTAAATTCAAGGCATTAATGCTTGCCTACAGAACCACCACTGGCTCTACACCCCTTTAACTGAATTTACTGAATTTTACTGAATTACTTTGGACTTATGTGCCCTCTAGAAGCTTGTGTTCTGCAAGTGAACTGTGCTTTATTGTGCCATCCCAAAGAGGCACAAAATCACTTTCACGGACTTTCACATTAAATATACCCTCTTGGTGGAATGACCTGCCCAACTCACTCCAAACAGCTGAGTCCTTAGCCATCTTCAAGAATCGGCTAAAAACTCATCTTTTCCATCTTTATTTAACCCTCTAACTCTAGCACAGTCTTTTCAAATTATAGATTTATCCATTTACTTACTGCTTGTTTTCTCTAAAAAAACACACATACACACACAAAAAAACAACAACACTAACACTACTAACACTAGTTTCTCTCTACAATTAACAAGAAAGCTAAAAGAAGGCCTCTAACACTAGCCGACTTGGTTGCGTGAGGTGTTGCAATATGACAGAACAATTGATGTCATCAGAGACTAATGATCTCAGCGTTATTTGTAGATAGAGAGAGACAAATACTATTTGATTATTAAGTCATTTGTGTCCTGTAATATTCTGTCATTGTTTGATAAGAGAGTTATAGTTTTATAAGAGAGAGTTTATATTTTTATAAGAGAAAGATAGTTTTATAAGAGAGAGTTATAATGAATACTTAATGTGTTTTTACACAGTTTGTGTATGTTAGTACAACATTATGGTTTACTGTAATGTTAATGCAAGTGAGTTACATGATACAGTACATTGTAAACACTTTCAAAAGTTGCGCATATCAGGAAATTGTGTTATTTGAGTTTACTGAATGGGAGTTTAACTCATTTGTGAAGAAGTCACACTGCCAGTCATTTCAACACGCTATGTATTTGTCTCTAATTTCTTGTTTATTAATTTTGCAGAGTGTAACAGTAATAAAAGACTATGTGCCACCGAGAAGGACGCACGTCACACCTCTCTTCATCAGTCTGCATTGGCTACCAGTAGCTGCTCGCATTAAATTCAAGGCATTAATGCTTGCCTACAGAACCACCACTGGCTCTGCACCCCTTTAACTGAATATTGAACACAAGTTAAGTACAAAGACTTGTTTACATCATGGATAATAGTTACCAAATGTTAAACAATGTTAAATCTTAAACATCTGGATGTCGATGGCTTGAGAGCGCAATGCCGTTTAGTTTTATTTTAGTTATTTGTTCATTTTAGCTCAACATGTGTATTCTGTATTCACTTTAACCTAATTTGTGTTTTACTTTATAGTTTAATACAAAACTGTATAGCTACTAATTTTTCATTCTTGTTCTGTACTACCGTTCAGTTTAAAGGGTTTGTTGTGGATTACGGAGAACAAAATGTCCCCTTGGAAGGACCTTCAGTGGATGGAACAGGGTGTACCCCTGGACATGGTTTACAGAAGGAAGGTGGTCTCAACAGACACTTCCAACTCAGGTTGGAGAGTGCTGTGTGATTGCAGAGATGCTTTTTGGCTGCTGGTCAGAAACAGAGAGTCGCCTTCACATAAACTGGCTGGAAATGCTGGCAGTATGTTTGGGCCTTCACACCTTTCTGCCAGACCTGAAGCGACATCACATCTTAGTCCGCTCTGACAGCATGACAGTGGTATCCTACATAAACCACCAGGGTGGTCTCTCTTCAAGACGCTCAGAATGGGCTTAGCTCAATTTGCGTTCTCTAAAAACAGTGGTTCTCAAACTGGGGTACATGAGGTGATGGAAGGGGGTATGCAAACAAAATGCTGAGCTTTGTCATTTATTTAATTTTACCCCAATTTAAAGTAGCATTAAAACCGAGTATGTATTTCTGACAAGCTTTTAATATAAAACAGGAAAATGGGAGTATCGTAAAGAGTCTGCAACGAAATCCGCAACAGAACTGGTGTGCTCTCCAAGCAACAGCAGTGTTTCATTAATGAAGAAATCAGCAGCTTTGAACGATTCAGAGAGTCAGTGAACTACAGCCATTTGCTTCCTGTGGGGAAACGAATGGGTGTCTAAAAGCATCTTAGTGTGTTGTGACAACAAAGCAGTCGTCCAATGCATTAATAAA
This sequence comes from Cirrhinus molitorella, assembly GCA_033026305.1. Taxonomy (NCBI): domain Eukaryota; kingdom Metazoa; phylum Chordata; class Actinopteri; order Cypriniformes; family Cyprinidae; genus Cirrhinus; species Cirrhinus molitorella. The sequence goes on along the minus strand of CM065127.1, from coordinate 24,641,051 downwards.
GGCCATTCCCATTGTCCTGCCCTCATGCCTTACTTTAAAGCATTTAATATGGATCTCAACATGTGACCAATTCCTAATAGTCACCAAACACGTTCCAGGTTCAGAAAACCAAATTGCTGACTCTTTATCTCACTTTCTGTTTCAGAAATTCAGGAATCTGGCTCCAGAGGGGGACCCATCCCCAACTCCAATATTCCCATAACCCATCCACTGAAACCCCTCCTCAATGCTTCTCTCGATATTATCTTCAAAGCAATTTCTCTGCGAACGCTCCAATCATACCTAACAGCATGGAGATGCTTCAAGGCTTTTCACCTTTCGTACAACACACCGTTTCCTGATTTTTCACTACTCACAATTACCTCATTCATCTCTTTCCTTAACACTGTAAAGGGCCTTCCAGTCTGGTCGATCAAGGGCTATCTGAGCAGCGTACAGTTCTTCCACAAACTGTTATTCAGCGCCCCCTCACCTGAAATAAATAACTTTCAAACCTCCCTTCTGATTAAAGGGATCCAACAATCCTGGCCCACCCATCCCGACCCCTCTGGTTCCAAAAACACCTCAAATCCATCCTAGAATCGCCAGGCATCCCACCAAAAATTTCTCTGGCCACCCCTTTCGCATCGGGGCAGCAACTTCAGCAGTCCAAAAAGACCTCTCCAAGCAGCAAATTCAAATTCTAGGAAGATGGTCTTCAGAGGCCTTCCAAAGCTACATCAGGATCAATCAGTTTCACGCTCATCGGCCAACAAGCCTTCTAAAAAAAAAAAAAAAAAAAAAATATCCCTTGATCTTCTCGTCTTTGACCTCTGCCATCCTACGGTCGGCGAGGCATCCCCGTCTGATGCCATGAGCCTTGGACTCCCATCACAACACCCCAGTAGCCTCCCGACCACACAACTTTACCCTTTTGTCCTACATCCGGCGGGGCCTACCCATTCGATGCTGTGAGCCTTGGTCTCCCATCTAATGCCGCAGGGGCCCCCCAGTCAGGCAATCTTATCTTACCAATCTTACCCACAATTTTCCCTTCCGTCCGTCGGTCAGCGAAACTCAACCGTCCGACGCCACAAGCCTCGTCCTTCCGCCGAACACCTTCCAAGCTTTTGGGGGGGTCCTTAGTCTGGCGGCTGTCCTTCACTCTGTAGCTTTTTGGGAGGTATGCTGGGTTCGGGCTGTTCCCGGATAGCACGCCAAATACCCATTATTATACTCCAGCTAATTATATGTAAGTGTGAACTTGTGAAATTATGTTTTATTAACAAAGTTTGGGAGGAGCGCGTTAGATACTTAATAATTAACACAAGAGGAGAACAATCAGGTCAACCATGCCAACATGTTTAACCCTCTAATTGTGAGAGAAAATCACAAAATGGCTGGTAAAAAGTTGTACCGTGAGGATGTGTTGCAAATGTTTTTCGCCGATTCTGACTCTGAAGGGGAACATTTGCCTTTTGGAAATGACGATCGGCCGTCTAATGAACGCGCTTCTCCCGGTACATCTTTGCAGCGCAATGGTGCCGCCGTGCAAGGCGAGAGTGTTCACGAAGCACAAACAAGCAATCATTTCATCCCTTTGCCCAGCGGGGATGGGGGTGGCAGGGGTGAACGTGGTCGTAGTGTCATTAAGAAGGCTGTTGCTAGAGGCAGAAGCAGCGGGGTTAGGAGAAATAGGGCTGGAAGTAGCACTAGCATAGATCCAGTGCCCCAAAGAGGTGAGAGTGGCTGCGCTGTGCGTGGGAGAGCCGGGAGACGTGGTAGAGGCAGCAGGGGTGATCTTGATCTAAATAGGGCTGGAAATAGCGATGACAATGGTGGCTGGGTTTATTTGAGAAACGAAGAAGTGTATCAGGACTGGATCAAACGCTTTGATGAGCCAGTTGGTTATATAGGAGAGAAAGATTTGACCAGTGCTGCACCCTTAGACTTTCTGTCCCTCTTTCTGACTGATGACTTCTGGAACCTCATTACAAATGAAACCAACAGATATGCTCATCAGTTTCTAAACTCCCAACAGCTAAAACCCAATATCCAGATTTCATGCTTGGTGTGATGTCTCTGTCTCAGAGATGAAAGCCTTCCTAGCACTGCGTTTGTGTATGGGGCTGGTAGAGAAGGCAGAAATTGAGGAATACTGGGCAGAATTTCGGCCAACTTACACACCTGGGTTTGGCAAAGTAATGTCTAGGAACAGATTTGAGATCATTCTGTCTTTCCTCCATTTCGCAAACAATAATGAGTATGTGGGAAGGGGACAGCCAGGTCATGACAGGCTGTTCAAGGTGCGTCCAGTAATTGACCTGATAATTCCTCAGTTCTCAGCTGTTTATGGTCCACTCAAGGAGCTTTCTCTGGATGAAATGACCATAGCATTCAAGGGAAAGTCCACCTTGAAACAATACAACCTTAAAAAACCTGACAAATATGGCTACAAGGTGTTTGTGTTGAGTGAGGCCCCCCCCCCTCGGAACCGTGTGATCAATTTAATTCACACTGGACAGTTAGCATTCATTAACTGTTTATCCACCAAAAGGTTTAACTCAATACCTATTCTGTTGTTTATATTACGCTCCTGGCCATAGATCGTAATATAACAAGGAAAGGTTTAGATACTTTAAGCTTAGGTAACTGGATCTGGGCATACAATAACTTATGAACTCAAAGACACAAGACACGGCTCTTTAAGAAAAATGAAACACTGGTTTATTAAACTACTCTACGATACAGAAACTAAAACTACTGAGATTCACACGCATTCACACACACACACACACACACACACACATACACACATACAAGTTCAGGGTGATGAAAGTTACTGAGTTTGAAAAGAATCCCAAATTTCTGTCTTTGCTACCAGTCCTTAAATCGCAACCTGATAATAATCATAAGGCTGGAATCTGGCTATGATCTGCTAAAGAGACTTAGGCACTAATTCAAGCTATTAAGAGGGAGATTTTGTTACTTGCTCTGCGTTGCCTGTCGGGTGTTCCGTGATGGGCTCGCTTCAGCGTAGGAACGGTGCGGCTCCTGATTGGTCGGCGACCGGTCTGGAATGACGTCTTTTGGGAAACTCCTGGGTGAGAACTGGATGACTGGAACCGGTTTCAGGGCCTTCGGGCATTGCTTAGTAACGGCGCGACGCTGGATGCTCTTCCGAGTAATTTGGAGTTGCATCCGCTTCCCGAGGCTTGTCTGTTAGTTTGAGAGTTCTGATGGCAAGAACGTTGCGCAGTTGGAAAGTGCGAGATGATCGTCCGCGAAGAAGATTGGTCAAGCTGTTTAGCAAGAGATCTTGTGCAGGAAGTTTCGGCGGTTCAAGCAACGAGTTGGTTTGACACTAGTGTTTTAATCGGGTCCTCTGAGCCCATCCCACGGGGCTGTGGTCCAATGAATTACCTAGGGGGCAGAGCCCCACCCAGCGCGGTCACTTTCTTTCGTGCATACATTAATTTGCTTGCATTCCATTAGTGGGAGGGATATTTCTCCAACTTTCAATAATAATATCAATACACAGCTGTAATATCCGCATTGGACACAGGACGCACATTTCATTCATACATTCACTCAGCATGCATCATTCTGATAAGATTGATATCAAACACGCAGATACTTGACGTACATAGTGATAAATTTTGGTAATTCCTACATATAGACAACAGAAGAGGTACAAGGCACAGATAATTCTGTTCACGTAAAATACATAGAAGAATACAGCAAAGATATATAGTACACTATTAGCGAGTATATTTGCTCTGAAAGAAAATAGGAATAACTGTTCTTATAGATCATTTTCTCTAGTTTCAGGTGAGTCCACGTTAGTTATCAACGCGTAAAAGAGGGGAGGGGGAGTTGAAATTGCGCGCCTGTTTTTGCGTCTTTGTCTATTGATTATCAATTTATGAAGAGTGGGTCAGTGGTGACACAGGCCATCTGTTCCGTGACTCTTAAGAGTGGAGGTCTCAGAACAACGGGGGAGGTTGTGGGTAGTGAGGAGAAAAAGGAGGCTGATGTTAGAATGTTAGGTACCACTACCAGCTCCGGATAGCTTACCACGTCTGCGCTGGACTGTTTCCCTTAGTGACCTACTCCTCCTCCTCCTCTGAGAGCCTCGAGTAGACACACTAATCACATGGCCCTGTTTTCCGGCCCATGACCAGGAAGGGGCCAGGTTCTCCCTCATGCTTGGGCGCAGACATAGACAGGCACATATAAAAGACTGCTAAATGTGCCTTCACCTTCTTGAATTTATCGACCACTGTCTCAACGGATGTGCTGAACAATTCCAAAGGCGAAACCGGATCATATCTTTCTCCCTGATGTCTGCCAGGTTCACCCACATATGTCTCTCAGTGGCCACCATTGCCTCCATTGATCTACCAATCATGGCAGCTGTTTGGTTGGTGGCCCTGAGAGCCAGATGGTGCGGCACAACTCCGTTACCACCTGGGGGAGAGCCCCTGGCCCTGGTCTAAGTCCTTCAGCAAATCAGCCTTGTATGCCTGCAACACTGACATTGTGTGCAAGGCAGCACTAGCCTGACCTGCTGCCACGTATGCCCTACTATTCAAGCAAGATGTTTCCTTAAATGGCTTGGAAGGCAGGACCGAAACGGTTAACGTCAATGTCACCCCTCTTAGATAGGAGGCATCGATGCATAGCCATGCTCATGCATCTCCTTGATGTTAGCATATTGTATTAATTCTCTCAAGAAAAGGGAAAAGCGAGAGCAGAGTTTCCTCAAAAAGAAACGCTCACAATGAATGTACTCCGTTCCCTTGTTTCACCAATGCTCCATGCCACACAGCCAGGTTAATCAAGGTGTAAAAGGAGGACTACCATATCAAGAGCCTGTCATAGCCAGCCCAATCTCTGGACCTGACTCCATTGAAAACCTCCGGAATGTGATCAAGAGGAAAATGGATGCCATCAACAAATCACCTCAAGCCATCAAACATAGCCAATCTGCTTTAATTTTTGCACCAGGAGAGGCAAAAGTCACCCAGCAGCAATGTGAAAGACTGTGTTATCTTTGGGAAGCAGGTTTGCTGAAACTCACAGACGGGGTTGATTTCCTGTATTGTCTTTAGAAGTGGTCACTTCTGAAGTTCTGTAAGGTCAACACTTTTAAGGACTGCCCACTGAATGCCTATAAAATACAATGTATCAGTTGCCTAAGTTAGACTTGGATGACTACAGCAAAACACACAAGCAAGTTCTTCAATAAAGAGTAACTTGTGCTTGAAAGATATCCCAGCGTTTCCTGGTTCTCTGCTTCAACAAAGAAAAACGTTTTCTGCTTTAAACAGAAAAAAAGGATATCAAAAAATTTACTCCAGTACCCAGGGTCTACAGTTAGATTTTTGAGTGCACCACCTGAGCAACTGTTATTGAGATAAATGGAAGTGCTAAATGAAAGCTTTATATATGCCACAAGAGGGCAGAGTTGATTGAACATGTGGCAAGTGACTAGAAGCAGTTCAGCATATGTTAGGCCTGCCCTGACTTGTAAATTAAATTACCTTTCAACGTTTTTCTAGTTTTGGTGCATGCTGACATTTTTTGCTCCGTGCTTGCAGCTGCATAATGTGACAAAATCATATTAAAGTAGTTTTTCTTTGTTTTTGTGTTCTCCACAAGAGCTTTCTACAATTATCCCCTACTCACTTGTTTTCCTCTTGCATGTACTTTTGCCCCAGGCAAATTGCAGTCTACAAAAGGAGAATTATCATCCAGCCCTTCTTTATTTGCTGTGAAAGTGTGAGTCTACACTCACAGCACTCAGTTTGCACACTACCACTCTCACTCTCTGTCTCTCTCTCTCTCTCTCTCTCGCTCTGTCTTTCTGTGTGTGTGTAAAGTAATGGGATTGATTATGTGGTTGGTATTTATTTTAGAGATGGTCAGTGTTTGTGGTGCAGGTCTGACCTGTGGTCTGCAGGACAGATTTGTCTCAGAAAGTCTATATAAAGAGGGAGATGTGATAATTGGTGGTCTGTTTCCAGTTCATGTTGAAGCACCAGAGCCGTATCATGCTTTTACTCAAATACAGCATCTTTCCCACTGCCAAAGGTGAGTATAATGTGTGTCTGAAAAACTAAAAGACATAAGAACTGTTTATATGTCCAAAATACCAAAATGGTCTCTTTGGAGGGTTTTTGTTAACTGTAATTAGGTACAACCTTACCTGACCCTGATTTTCTACTCAGCCTAAAATAATAACATATTTTCTGTTTTGTATATATTTTAATATAGGATTATCACATAACAATAACGTTTATTTTCACGCTATATAGTTATTCAGTTATTCCTCAAAACTTTACATTTTACATTCTCTTCCAGTGTTGACCTTCGTTCTTACCGTTGGCTCAAAACTATGATCTTCACAGTGGAGGAGATTAATCAGGACCCTGTCCTGCTTCCAAATGTTACTCTGGGATACCTGGTAGCCGACACTTGTCTAGCTGAGGGCACAACACTGAGTGCTGCTTTAGCTCTGGTAACAGGGCAGGAGAAGACAGTGTCAGGAGCAAAATGCACTGGGGCACCTGTGGTGCCTGTCATTATTGGTGATGCTCGTTCCTCTGCTTCAATAGTGGTGGCTGACACGCTTGGAGTGTTTGATATTCCTATGGTAGTATTATTTATTTATTCATTTAATTTTTGGAAATTATGTTTAAAAGTAGTTTATTGTGACTTTTAAAAAAGTGTTATACTTCAGTGCAAAGATTATTTTTTAAAGATCAGTAGTTCCAGTGACATCTATGAAAGCTTTCCTAGTTTTGTAGAAATTTTAAAATCCTAAACTGGAATATTCCTATACAGTACATCACTGATAAAATGCACTTAAAATGCATATTTAAAAACAGTAGTCTTGAATTGAGTTGTTGACAATGTGTGACAACAATCCGGTCAGAGTGAGTTTTCAGTTAATAGTTCAGTGAATTCACAAGCCAGACTAAAAATGAGCAAGGAATGGGAGGTCCTTGAAGCTTGAGTCGCGTAACAAATAAGTTACTAATGCCAAATTTTAGAATTTATTATTGTAAATGAAAATCATATTTAGGTCATGACTGCCAGTTGTTTGTGAAGTAAAGCTGCTGTAAAAGGGCTTTTAAAGCCTTCTGTATGAAATGCTTGAACATAGAAATGTTCATATATGTGTATTACCATCTGAAGGGGGAAGGTTTAAAAAAAAACACAGCGTTCTTCTACATTAAATCAAGTACTTTTGTATTTTTACCAAAGTAAAACTGGAAAGGAGTGCTTAATTTTACTTGAGTAATATTTTTTGGGAAATCTTTACTTTTACTCAAGTACTTGATTTGTGTACTTTATTCGCCTCTTTGTATTAAGTAATATGTTTAAACAATTGTAGCAAACATAACATTTCTTAACATAAAATATTTGGTGATTAGGGTTTTTTTTTTTTTTTTTTTTAACAGTGAAATTTGGTGAAATGTGTTTTATCTAGACTTTAATCATCTGTATTTTGTCTGTCCAGGTGAGTTATTTTTCATCCTGTGCTTGTCTCAGTGACAGTCACAGATTTCACTCTTTCCTACGCACTGTTCCCAGTGATGCTTTCCAGGCTAAGGCCATGGCCTGTCTACTGCGCCTGCTGGACTGGACCTGGGTGGGGGTAGTCGCAGGAGATGATGAATATGGTAAAAGTGGCGTGCAGCTACTCTTGAAAGAACTGGAAAATACAGGGATCTGTGTGGATTATCTGGAATTCATTCCAAAATCACACTCACAAAGCAGGATCAGACGAATTGTGGAGATGATCCAGAGTTCCACAGCTCGTGTGGTGGTAACATTTGCAATTGCCCCTGACATAGAAGTCCTGTTCAAGGAAGTGGTGGTGCAGAATGTGACCAATAGGCAGTGGATAGCCACAGAGGCCTGGAGCACCTCTATTTTGTTCTTTGACCCAGCAAGCAGTTCTCTTTTAGCTGGCACCATTGGCTTTGCCCTGCGTCGGGCTGATATTCAGGGTCTTGGTGCTTTTCTTGCTCAGCTTAGCCCTTTGAAGCAGCCAAATGAACCGTTCGTAAAAGATGTTTGGGAAGAAATTTTTGGGTGCTCCCTGGCACAGGACTGGGAGCCTTCATCTAAAACTCCAAAATGCACAGGCTCAGAGAATGTGGAGAACTATGGCCACATCTACACAGATGTTTCACAGCTGAGAGTCACTTACAATGTGTATAAGGCTGTGTATGCTATTGCCAATGCTATTCACAACATGATGGCCTGTCAGCCTGGTAGAGGGCCATTTGAAGATGGAGAATGTCCTGATGTGACCCAAATAAAGCCCAGACAGGTACAGACCTCCTGTAAATGAATTTAATTCATTTAAATGAATGTTTTATGTAAGCAACAAATAATTTAGTTGCTTACTTATTATATGATCATCTGCACTCTGTTTTCTTTTCACAGCTTCTGCACTACTTAAACGCAGTAAACTTCACAACACCAGTGGGTGAGTTGGTTTATTTTGAAGATAACGGCGAGCCATCTGCCTCTTATGACATTATGAACTGGCATGTAGATGAAAGCGGAGCAGTGAATTTCATCCAGGTTGGACAATTTGATGCAGCCAAAGGACCAGGCCAAGAGCTAAACATAAACCTTGCGAAAGTAGTCTGGGGAGGGGGCAGGGTGGACCAGGTAAGAGTCCAGTGACTTCCAGCACTTTATTATATCAGTTTAAATGTTCTTGTCAAAAATAAAATACATACTGTTTATGTGGATAAAAATACCAAAAGCAGTACACTTATTTGACCTGCTAACAGTGTGCTTATGATTACATAAATAATTTACAATAATATGATAACACAAACCAGTTTTTGATATCTGTTTTGTACAGCTTGAATAACTGGAAGCGAATGACACTGTCACATATTTAAATAGCGAGAAATAATTGAATCCCTAATGTCTCTGTGTGGTGTTACCTGCTTTCGATTTACTTTTCTTTTTTCTTCTGTACATCACATAAAATTGTGTAAATGTTTGTTATTAAGTACATTCAAAGAGTACGAGTAAGTGTGCAGGTGAATGCACCCATATTCTATCCTCAGTATAGTGCAGATACAATCTCTTAATGGACAAACCCCTGCTCAGAGAGAAGAAATATGGCATGGGAATGAGTATGATTGTGTGAATGAAAGTGTTTTTGTTTGTTTGTTTGTTTGTTTTATAGAAAAAAGAGGAATGCATTGTTATAAGGCAATGATTTTATGCTTTATATTTATCTTAATGCACTTGTGATGACAGATTGTGTTGTTAGAAGGTTGCTGTGAGTCTGATTGAGTTTTTTTTTTCTTCTAACATTCAGGTTCCTGTATCTGTGTGCAGTGCAAGCTGTCTTCCAGGCACTAGAAAGGCTGTACAAAAAGGAAAACCTGTCTGCTGTTTTGACTGCCTCCCTTGTGCAGCAGGGGAAGTCAGTAACATGACAGGTATTAACTTTTTAATTTTAGCAGACATCACAAAAGCTGTGCAAGTAACATTAAAAGATTTGTACAATGTAAAATTAACTCTAACTATGAGCCATAATGAGCCATAATTTCTTTAGACTCTACAGAGTGTATGAGATGTCCCGAGAGGTTTTGGTCAAACACTGAAAGAACAAGGTGCATCCCAAAGGTTGTGGAGTTTCTGTCTTTGCAAGATACAATGGGAATTGTCCTGACAGTCTTATCTGTCACTGGGGCAACACTGACCACAACTGTTCTGGCAGCCTTTTTCCATCATCGTGACACACCCCTCGTACGGGCCAACAACTCAGAGCTGAGTTTCCTGCTATTGGTATCACTCACCCTCTGCTTCTTGTGCGCGCTGGTTTTTATTGGCCGCCCTGCACCGTGGAACTGCATGTTGCGTCACACCCTCTTTGGAGTGAGCTTTGTAATCTGCATCGCTTGTGTTCTTAGTAAGACTGTGGTGGTACTGGTGGCTTTTCGGGCCACTCTGCCTGGATCTAACCTGATGCAGTACTTTGGGCCTATCCAGCAGAGGGCAGGCATCTTCCTTTGCACACTGGTTCAGGTTGTCATTTGTTTACTGTGGCTGCTGTTGGCTCCCCCTCTGCCCACAGAGCATGCCGGAAGTGAGCTTGGTGCTCGAGTGATCCTGCAGTGCACAGTGGGATCTGTTGTGGGATTTGTACTAGTACTGGGCTACATCGGTTTATTAGCAGTGGTCTGCTTCTTGCTGGCCTTCTTTGCTCGAAAGCTTCCAGATAATTTCAATGAGGCTAAATTCATTACTTTCAGCATGCTGATATTCTGTGCTGTATGGATTACATTTGTGCCAGCATATGTCAGCTCACCGGGGAAGTACACGGTAGCTGTGGAGATTTTTGCTATTTTGGCATCCAGTTACGGCCTGTTGCTGTGTATATTCACCCCAAAATGTTACATCATCCTGCTTAAACCTGAGAAAAATACAAAAAAGAATATGATGGCCAGATAATGTGTACAAATGAAAAGCTTTTGTGTTGAGACAACATTTTCACAAGGGCAATATCCACAGATATAGTACTAACAAGTTCTGCTGTATTAATCAGTTTATGATGATATAAGAATAGACTTTAGTGCTGTGTTCCCTCTAAATGTTTATTATTATTTCATTATTTCTCCATTATGTCTCCATCATCAACATGAAATAAATGCAATTTAAAATCTACATTTTGATTTCTTAAATTGTGATTTCCAAGTAGTGTCCTATAGATCTATCTATCTATCTATCTATCTATCTATCTATCTATCTATCTATCTATCTTTTCCTTCGTCCCATTTCAGACTCCAGTGAGAATCCATGATGTGAACAGGAAAGCTTTTCGTGAGTGATAAAGAAAAAATGATGCAAAGTGGATACAAGGATCAGTATGACCAAAGTAGAAATGAGTTATTACCAGCCATTAGTGGCACAGGACTGAGCTTTAGAGCCCTCAGGCTATTTACAGTCATTTTCCAGCACATCAGAGATGTGTGGAAATGGATGCTGTTCCCTGCCTCCTGTGCATGCTTGAACATGCTAGAGGCAGGATTATAGAGGACATCTCTGTGATGTTGTATTCATTAGCTTGAGGGCAAATACAGACAGGATTGTGAATGCACAGGTTAAGAGTTCAACATCAAGACCAACATAATTTTTAAACCTCTGTTGCATATAAAATTCAAAGATGGAAGTTATGTTTAATCTGACCTTTTGCATGTGCATGTAAAGTTCAAATATACTGGCATTTTAATAAAGTATGATGTAGGCCATAGGTCTATATGTTGTGTTATCAAATGACTTCTGGCAACATTATTGTTTTTTTTTATTATTTCATAACGAGGGCAGAAATGGGTGTAAATGGAAGATTTTGTTTTGTCTGCATTAACTTTAATCAAACACTCTAAGGGTAAAGTTAACATATTCTCCATGTGAGTTTTTTTTTTTTTTTTTAATTGGAAAAGGGATTTATTCACAGTTACCCTCCCTAAGATGTGCATTTTCTAAAAATATGCTCAGTGTTTTGGAAAATGTTCTAAATTTAGCATTTCAAACCCCAGTAAGTATGGTGTCCTTGCATCTTCACGTATTATTGAAGAGTTTAACTGGAACACTAGTGCCCTCTAGTGACAAAACAACATATTTGCATGAGTGCCTAAAAATAATACAATTACTTCCATTCATTATCACAGGCATCATAAACAGATTCAGATTTATTATTATTATTATTATTATTTTTATATTTATTCACAAATGTAAACACACACAAATAAACGTTACCAACCATTAAAAGACATGATTGAGAATGGTAAATTATTTTTGGGACATGAGATACTTTTTAGAATTCCTCTCAGGCATGAAAATAATTATGTAACATTTAGGTACAAAAATACACAAAAGTACTCCATAACTAGAAGCTAAAATGGCAAATATCTCCACAGCTACAGTAAATTTTCCAGGAGAACTGACATAAGCTGGGATAAAGGTGATCCAAACAGCACAGAATATCAGCATACTGAATGTGATGAATTTTGCTTCATTAAAATTATCTGGCAATTTTCGGGCTAAAAAAGCCAGGATGAAGCAAAAGACAGCTAAGCAGCCAATGTAACCCAACACACAACAGAAAAGCGTGACTGAACCTAGGTGACATTCTAAAATGATTCGGTCACGGTACAGCCAGGTGTTCTTCACTGGATATGGCGGTGCTGTGGTAATCCAAGCTACGCAAACCCCACCCTGCAGTACCGAACATAAAAACACGCCCATTCTCTGCTGGGGCGGGCGAAACCATCGAGCTGTGTTATTACCAGGCAATGTAGATTTAAAGGCCATAAGCACAACTAAGGTCTTACTGAGGAGACAAGAGAGGCAGAGGGCAAAGGTCAAGCCAAAAGCAGTCCGTCTAAGAGGGCATGCCCAGTGTGATGGCTGACCCAGGAAGGTTAGTGCACATATGAAGCAGAGAGTGAGAGACATCAGCAACAGAAAGCTCAGTTCCGAGTTATTAGCGCGAACTAGGGGTGTGTCACGATGACGGAAGAAGATTGCAGCAACTGTCATTGCAGCAATTGCACCTAGAATGGCTATAGCTGCCAAGGCCATGCCAAAGGCCTCAGAGTAGGATAGGAACTCAATCTGCTTGGGAACACAATGGTTGCGATGCTGATTGGACCAGAAGTCTTCAGGGCAAAGAATGCATTCAGCTTGATCTAAAAATTGACACATAAAAAGGGACATATTCACCTCACTTTTGTTCAAAGGAAAGTGGTGGGTGCTTTGCATTTAATGGTTTAAAAAGGTTAACTGATGCAAACAGACACTAATAACAATCATTGTATGTGTATGTCAGTCTGACAATACCAGTAGTATTGCTGATGCTGCCCTCTGCACAAAGTACACAGTCATAGCAGCACACAGGCTGACCCTCTCGTGTAACCTTTCTGTATCCCTGAGGACAGCTGGCAGAGCACACAGACACTGGTACCTGTAAGAGAGAGATAAGACATTTTGAAAAATTCTGTGTGAATAGAGAGTAGACAGCCTCAACAAGAACAACAACAAAAAAATACAAATAAAATAAATTAAATAAATTAAAAAAAAAAAAAATACAAAATAAAGTCCTAGGTTTTAGGTAATTGAAAAACTGATAGAAGGCATACCAATACTGTGTAAATAGATATTTAAAAATTAAAACAATTATTATCAAATAAAATAAGTAAAATTGTCCATTTAGAAAAATAAATTGATTACTTTGAGTATGAGTCATTTTACCTCCTTAGTTCCCCCATGCCAGATGATTTTGTTCTGGTTCAGCACTAACTGCTGTGCTGTCAAAAGAGAGGAGTCAAAGCGACCTACTGTAACATATTGTACTGGACCCTCATCTAACTCTCTCTGCCAGTTCACTACATCATATGACCCGACAGGGTCTCCATACTTATCAAAGTGGATCAAATCTCCAAATGTGTTTGTGTAATTCACTTTTTTCAGGATCTCAACAACCTAGAGAATAATAATAATAACATAATAATAAACATCACAATACCATGTCACATAAATGTTTCTCTTAAATTTACATGAATAAATTGGTGTACCTGCCATGGTTGTAGATTATGGATATCAGGGCACTGTTGTGTCAAAGCAGACCTGTTCTCTCTTTGACACTGAAGCAGGTTATGCAGTGCGTGTGCCACCGTGTAAATAGCCTTGTGCATGTTGTATGTCACCCTGAGCTCAGAAACATCATTATAGATACTGTGAGTGTCCTGGACCCTCTCCATGCCAGTACAGCTTTGGCTGTAGTGCACCGGATCAGTTGTGGAGGAAATGGGAAGACTTGTGTCTAATGAGCACTGGAACTGTGTTTCCCAAAACTCTCTTGCAAAGGCATTGTAAGGCTCAGCCAGGGGCTGTATGCTTTCAAGGAAGAGTTTAAAGCCTGGTATCTCAGCTCGGCGGATGGCAAAGCCTATGGTACCGCTAAGGGAGGGGTAGTTGTCTTTAGTAGAGATGAGAGTGGAAGTCACCCAGGCTTCACTGGCCACCCACTGCTTTCCAGTCACATTCTGCCGTACTATTTCATCCACTACTGGTTTGATGTCTTCCTCGATGGCAAAAACCACCAAAACACGTGCTGTAGAATCTCGAATGGTCATGACGATATCTTGCAGCTGTTGCTGAGTTGGCAGTTTGGGTATGATTACTCGATAAGCCACACATACACCCAAACGTGTCACTGCAGTGGTAAATAGATCTATGCCTGTGCGCCCATAAGCATCGTCAGCCCCGACTGTGCCCACCCAGGTCCATCCAAAGTGCTTGACCAGACGAGCAAGAGCACTGGCCTGATTAACATCACTGGGAATTGTGCGAAAGAAATAAGGGAACTGGTGCTTGTCACTCAGGCAAGCACATGATGCAAAATAACTCACCTGAAGCAGAGAAAGAGATTGAAAGAGAAGTAAACAGAGATTTTCAGTGGCAAAGAATATACAAATACAGAATTCCTTTATTTCAAGTAATTTTGCCAGGCTGATCTGCCCTCACCAGTGGGATACGGAACAGGTTGAGAAGTCTGGAAATGGCCATTGACAGGGTGGATCCAGAGTCCCCAATAATGATGGGGATGCTCGGGGAGGAGCAGTGCCCTGAACCACTCCTCTTCATGGGCTGAGAAACTACAGACAGTGCGGTCCTCAGAGACAGAGCAGTCAGCCCACATGTGTCATACAGTCTATAGCCCAGTGTGATGTTTGGCAAAAGTGTAGGATTTTGGTTGATCTCCTCAATGAAGAAGATCATTGCCTGAGACCAGCGGAACACTCGCATGTTAAACCTGGATGAATGATCAGACAAATGTATTAAGCAAACTAAACAAAACGACATGACAGACTCCAGAAAAAAAGAACAATCAATTTTGTAGTCTAATCTTTTTTTTTTTTTGTTACCCCCTACATTTCCTCTGGTCTGGCTGACTTCTGAAGTTTATCTCCTGGTCGATGCCTTTGGAGTGGATGGGAAACATCCCAGCCAGAACTACATGGCCCTCCTTATAGACCACAGTTGAGTCTAGGTCCTTCCAGAGCTTACAATCTGCCTCTGAAATGCTATGAATGGGGTAGAGAAAAAAAAATACCAAATGAACAGCCTGGAGAACTGGAATCTTCATTGCAATCTCTGCAAAGTGTTCTGCCAAGCCTACTGGAAACTTGGCATCTGGGTGAAGGACTTTATAGAGGTAATGTACTGAAGATGCTCTCTGCAGGGACATGAAAGTAGACACACACACACACACACACACACACACACACACAAGTCATATTTACACAAACACAGTATATGCACATACATGGCAGGCAGCTAATACATGGTACACTGTAAAACCTAACAGTTTTATTAATGAAATGAATTAATTTCACTAACATATTACTGAAAGTTTACTGCACTTTGTACTCAATAACTGATACAAGGTCTAAAACATATTTTGGTTCAGCACTAACCTACACAATGGCTGTGACTTGAAAATTTACAGGCTAAACCATACCACATTCTGACGCATTGTTGGGATTAATTAAACAAGTTACAGGTCAACTTTTTTTTTTTACAGGCGAGTAATCACATGCTATTTTATGTTTTTGAACAAGAATAATTTAAGATGAGATTGGTTTATTGTTGTTATATTATTTACCCTTAAACATACCTGAGTATGTCACATAACCTGCTTTCTGGAATACCCACTGGTTTTTAGCTCTAAGATGGAATAGTTAATGTTATAAAATGAAATTGTTTTAATCAAGACAGCTAAGTTTCAACAAAATAATTGAGTGGAGTTTAATTGGATTTTAGGAAACATTCTTTTAGTGAACTAAAATGAAGTTTACAGTACACACAGTTATGGGATTTGTTGACTGCCACTCTGATTCGGTTACAGGCCACATTCCCCTATATTTCATTACAATTTCAGCGGTATCCTTTTATTATTATAATAATAATAATAATAATAATAATAATAATAATAATAATAATAATAATAATCGCTTTTTGTGAATGACCCATCTTATGCGACATTCATAATGTTGTCAGTGTTGTCACATTATCTGTCTTTAGTGAAATAGAATGTTTATTTCAGCCCTGATGAAAAGGCAGGTATAATCAACTTGATTGCAAAAATGTATGCTTGGGAAAAAAAAAACAAAAAAAAACACTTTCTACATTTGTAGTTGTTATTGTGATTGTAGTGCTCAATGAGTGATGTTTACATGTTTAGCTGTTGTTTTTTTAATTATGGCACATGGGCTTTTTATGCTCAGGGGACATACAACGGGTCCTCTTTCACTACTGAGTATAGAATGAGCACTGACACAGCGATGGGGTCTTACAACTAGAGGGTTGGAAATAATTTGACTTTTGCTCCAAATATTAATGCTGTCTCAACCGTGTTTTATGTGAATGCTGGGTATCATATTCTTTCATATTTGCAGAATAAAAACATTTTTTTTTTAATGATGCGGTTATAAAAGTACAAAAAACAGTGTCAAAACAGTTTATTGAGGGGGTAAATTGGAAATCAAGGGAAAAAAAATTGTAATATACAGAGTGAAGATTATTTATTTACAGTAAAGTCAATAAGCACTTTAATATTTCCTTTCTGAGTTGGATGTGGACATCAAATATCTTTTTGTATTTTTCTCAGGTTTAAGGAGAATAATGTAACACTTTGGAGTGAAGATACACAGCAGCAGGCCATAACTGGAAGCCAGAATAGCAAAAATCTCCACAGCCACTGTGTACTTTCCTGGTGAACTGACATATGCTGGCACAAATGCAATCCACACAGCACAGAAAATCAGCATGCTGAAAGTAATAAATTTAGCCTCATTGAAATTATCTGGGAGCTTTCGAGCAAAGAAGGCCAGCACAAAGCAGACAGCTGCAAGTAGGCCAATGTAGCCCAGCACCAGGGAAAAAGCCAACGGAGAGCCCACATCACATAAAAGAATGATCCGGGCAGTTTCATGAGTCATGAGCTTACGTGGGATAGGAGGTGCCACGCTCAGCCATGTGCAGCAAATCACCACTTGCACAGCCGTGCACAAGAAGATAATGCCACGCTGTTGTAGAGGGCCAAACCATTTCATTACATTACTGGCAGGTAGAGTGGCTCTGAAAGCCATGAGTACCACCATAGTCTTCCCCAGGATGCAAGATAGACAAAGAGAGAATGCAATGCCAAATGCAGTGTGGCGAAGCCTGCAAGACCAGGATGTGGGCTGCCCAATAAAAGCTAGTGCACACAAAAAACAAAGCCACAGTGAACTAAGAATGAGGAAACTGAGCTCAGAGTTGTTAGCTCTGACTAGGGGTGTGTGCCGTTTAAGGGCAAATATCAAAGCAACTGCGAGTGTGAAACAGGATCCCAGCAGAGCCACAGCCAGCAAAGTGATGCCCATAGTATCACTGTAAGAAAGGAACTCCACCAACTTGGGGACACAGGTGTCTCGTCTAGTATTGGACCAGAACTCAGGCAGGCACTTTTCACAATCTAAGGCATCTGAAATAAAAGCATAGATTTTTTTTAAAGAAAGACCAAAAAAGCTGCCCTCCTCTTTTTAAAATTAGAATTTGGTTTTACATGTAAACATCAGTAAGACTGAGGTGATTTAGGACACACCTGTCTGATTGCTAACCTCCCCAGCTGCACAGACAATGCAATCAAAGCAGCAGAGGGGAAAGTTTGGCCTGGTAGCTTTTCTAGTGCCTGGAGGACAGCTGGTGCCGCAGACAGACACAGGGACCTGCAATTCAGATAAAAGCCAACTACAGAGATGTAGATCATAAATTGATGTGCCAACACAAGAGCTACAGGGAGGAAAATGAAACAAATATCCACATTAAATGCTAAAACTCTCACACATAAATAATAAGATTGTAATGGATCGGTACTTGTTTCTGGTTTCCATTCCAGATTATGTTTTTCTCTTCAATCACTAGTTTAGGCTGCATCATTTCATCAAATCTCCCGACAGTGGCGTACCGCACCTCTCCATTGCCACTGAGCTGCAAATTAATGAGATCATACATGGCCACTGGATCTCCATTGCTGTCAAACTTAGTCTCCTCACCAAAGTCATTAGTGAAGTGGACATGCTTTAAATAATTCAGGAGCTTCAGGTGTATGAGTGATTGAATGAGAGACAGAAAGTGAATAAAAAACACACACACAAAAAAAACATAATTGGGGAACATTATTTGGGAACAGTTGTAGCATTTAACTTTATTATCTATTCTAGAGAGCATTCATTTTAAGACACAAAATTTATAGACATAAAGTTGAAATGAAGGAATAAACTGTAAGTTTTACCTGCCATGGCTGTATGCTGCTGGTGTTGGGGCACAATCCACCAGTGAAAGGTTCTTTGCCTTGTTCACAGTGAAGCATTGAATCCAGAGCATAAGCAATGGCATAGACGGCTTTATAAACATTATAAGAGATTCTGAGCTGAGATACATCTGAGTAGATGTTGTCTGTGTTGCCCAGTATTTCCGAGCCATTACAGGGGGGTCTAAAAGAGGAGCCCTTATTGCTTGTACCCAGAGTGCACTTAAACATCTCCTCCCAGAACTGCACAACAAATGGGTCCTGTGGGTATTTGGAGGGATGTAGCCGTAGCAGGAAAGGCTGCAGGCCAGGGATATCAGCCCTGCGGATGGCATAGCCCATAGAGCCCTGCAACATGGAGTGGAATTCAGGAGTGGAGAGGACGGCTGCTGTTATCCAGGCCTCACTGGCCAACCATTGAATATCAGTGAGGTTTTGTCGAAGGGCCTCCCAGAAGAGAGCTCTTGCATCTTGCTCTAAAGCAAAGACCAGCACCACACCGGTTCCTGACTCACTGATTCTCCGTACAATCCTGGACATCTCTGTTTGGTCATGGTTTTTTGGAATAATTTCATAAAACGCAATACATGCACCTATTTTGGTCACCTCATCATTAAAAATTTGAGCACCACCACGGCCATAAGCATCATCCCCTGCGAATGTGCCTACCCAGCTCCAACCAAAGTGTCGCACCAGCTGTGCAAGAGCATCCACTTGGAAAAAGTCACTAGGCATTGTCCTTAGAAATGCAGGAAACTCTAATTTATTACTGAGACACGCACAGCTGGAGAAATAGCTTAACTAGGGAGAGGGTAAGAGAGAAGAGAGCATTATGTATACAACTAAAAAAATATGAATGCACCTCTACAAGTGCATTTAAAAAATGCACAACTCACCTGTGGAACATGAAAAACACCCAGAAAGCGTGCAACCACTAGAGATAATGTGGATCCTCCATCACCAATGACAACAGGCACCCTTCCTCGGCACTCTGAAATGCCTGTGCCCTCTGTATTCTCATTCATCAAGGCCAAGGCTGTGCGAAGGGCATGAAAATGGGTACTGCATGAATCATAAATCTTATAACCCAGTGTTAAGTTGGCTAGTAGTTGTTTTTCTTTGTTGATCTTCTCTATGGCAAAAATCATTGTCTGCATCCATCTAAAGGTTCTGAAATTAAATCTTTGTGGGACAAAGAAAATGAAATAATCATTGTATATATTTGTTTTAATGTTCTACACATTTCTACAGAAATTACTAAATAATGTTCAAAGTGATCAGCAATATAGTTAGCTAAGAGAGAGAATGACAGTCTGAAATTTCGTTAGATACACAGAAGCAAAAAGAAAACACCATACAATTTTAAAGTCTCATAAATGCAGCATTGTAACATTTTGTGATAAGATTCTATTGACTTACTGACCCTGAGCACTGCATAGAATGTGGCTCTGCAGTAAAAGATGAGGAAGATTCCAACACAGTGTCATGCAGAGAGAAGAGGGCACCAATTGTGATGTCTCCTTCTTTGGTCAGCACAGGCAGGTCTGAGGTGCTGCGGATGAGTCGACAGTTCTGAAGGAGCTGTGAAGAGATCAAACTGCTGAGCAACAACACTGTCAAACACACATACACACTCCGAAATGCCATCCTTTCTCTCTACACTTCACTGCTTGAACCAAATTATACACCACTTTGCAATTTCATTGCATACATGGACATATTTCCAAAATGATATGATGCCGCTAATATTTACAGATGTATGAACACACATTATAGCTCAATCTTGCTAACATCACCAAAGCCCACCTTTATACTGATCTCTGAAGCAACCGCAAATAAACGTACATAAACCATACACATTCCCTGAGGGAATCACTCAATGGAAAGTAAAGCGCTCTCAGTACAATAGACTCATTATTTTTGCACAGTCCTTGATATTTATAAATAATACACACACACACACACACACACACATACACACTTAACCAGAATATAAACAATATGAAATAAATGTTTTTGGGTTTTTCCTGCAAGATTATGTGGCTAGTAAGCTAATTCATAAATCTCATGAGTATGTTACAAATAATAGCTCAACATAATAAATGTTATAAAACATAATAAATGCCACAATACCTGCCACAATCTACGTTTAAACACATACACACAGGGAACAGGGGCATACTAAATTATAGCTTCAGGCAATAGTTTTCATTGTCTTCACATTAATATTACCTGGAGACTGCCATGATGAGCTCTCCCAGTATTCTCAGTATTAGATTACAACTACATTATCTTTCTCAACAAGGAGCTGGTAACATCATTGTTACTTTACTTTATTCAACCTTTATGTTAGCCAGGCAAGTTAATTAAGAACATCTCTTCTTATTTTCAATAACAGCCTGGCAGGAGAATTAATTTCTTCTGAAAGACAAACAAACATACATCACAGTACCATACACAAAAACAAACAAAAAACAAACAAAAAAAAAAACTAACAAACAAAAGCAAATAGATAAATAATAATAATAATTCCTCAGTTAAAACTTCATCATATGATGATCCTACAGTATAAAGAATGGTGTCATCCGCATATAGGTGTATATAGGAGTTCCGACTACAGATAACCTGAGAAATATTATTAATATAGATTGAAAACAAAAGATTGAAAACAGGGTTGATGCTAGCAGAGAGACCCTTTTATAAATCATTAATGGTTCAGATAATTGTTGATCAATCTTTACATATTGGGATCTGTTGAATAAATAGTTGGAGAACCAAGATAAAGTTAAATTAGATATACCAATTCTACATAATCTGGATAACAAAATAGAATGGTCAACTGTATCGAAAGCTTTAGCAAGACCAATAAAAATAGCTGCATATTATCAACCATATATGCTGTTTATATTGCTTGTAATTGGGATAAAGTAAACATCTGTTGAGTATTTTAACACATTTTTTTAAATTGGGTAAGTTTATGTATCTCATGCCAAACCTGTGACGTATTAACTGGTTGTAAAGAGAAACTAAAAGGCAAATTGGTTTGAGTGTTTTTTGTATGTCTCATTTTATGAATATACTGTCTAGGAACATGTTTCTCAAATAAATTACTTATTAAATGTTTACTTGCT
Source organism: Cirrhinus molitorella (assembly GCA_033026305.1). Classification (NCBI taxonomy): domain Eukaryota; kingdom Metazoa; phylum Chordata; class Actinopteri; order Cypriniformes; family Cyprinidae; genus Cirrhinus; species Cirrhinus molitorella. The sequence goes on along the minus strand of CM065127.1, from coordinate 24,619,535 downwards.
ACTTTGGTGCAGTATGGAGTATTCTGCAAAAATGCAGTATGGAGTATCTCAAGGCTCAGTACTACGGCCATTTCTTTTTACGCTTTACATGTTACCCTTGGGAGATATCATCAGGAAACATGGTGTTAGCTTTCACTATTATGCTAATGATACTCAGCTCTATATTTCTTTGCGGCCTGGTGAAACATACAAATTTGAAATACTAACAGAATGCATAGTTCATATAAAAAAAACTGGATGACAAGTAATTTCTTACTGATAAATTCTGTGAAAAACAGAGGTGTTAATTTTGGGGCCAAAAACCTCTGCAAGTAATAACTTAAAACACGGTCTAATACTTGATGGCTGCTCTGTAATTCATCATCATCAGTTAGGAACCTAGGTGTGCTATTTGATATCAATACCACATTTCTAGCATTTGCAAAACCGCATTTTTCATCTTAAAAACATTGAAATTACAACCTATGCTCATTCATGCGTTCATGACCTCCAGGATAGATAATTGTAATGCTTAATAAACAAACTCCAGCTGGTAGCAGCAGCTAGAGTTCTTACTCGAACCAGAAATTATATCTATATTAGCCCAGTTCTGTCAACACTGCACTGGCTCCCTATTAAATATCATATACATTTTAAAATCTTGCTAATTACTTATAAAGCCCTAAATGGTTTAGCTCCTCAGTACTTGAGCAAGCTCTTATCCTATTATAGTCCCTCACGTCCGCTGCGTTCTCAAAACTCTGACAATTTGATAATACCTAGAATATCAAAATCAACCGTGGGCGGCAGATCATTTTCTTAATTAGTGCCCAAACTCTGGAACAATCTACCTAACTTTGTTCGGGAGGCAGACACACTCTCAGTTTAAATCTAGACTAAAGACCCATCTCTTTAGCCTGGCTTACACATAACACATTTCTATAATTCAAATCCGTTAAAGGATTGTTAGGCTGCATTAATTAGGTCAACCGGAAATGGCGACCCTTCTCATAACACCTTTTACCGTACTCCAAACAATTCTTGAGTTAGAATAACAATTAGAGAATTGCTTATAGTATTCAGATTTAGATTTTCTAATAGCTTCAGTACACCAATTTCAATGTTGTCTAAAAGCAATCCAATCAGTCTCAGATTTTGCATATCATGCTGCACACCAAAGTATATATTTTTTTGATGTAGTAAAGTAACTAGGCCTACGTTCTGATTTATCCATAAATTATATTCATAATAACACTAAAAGTTTGATAAAAAATAAAACCATGCTTCTTCAAAAGTTGTGATTAAACTAACTTTGTGTAAATCTGCAGCAGCTTAATCATGCAGAAAGGCTTGTTCATTAAAATTTTGAAAAGTAAGTTTCACGCAAGTTACACTAGGTTGACTAAATCTACATTTTTTTCAGGATACATGCTATAAAACAATGGTCACTGATATCATTACAAAAGACATCAGATTGATATCAATCTGGAGTATTTGTTAAAATTACATCTAAAAGACTAGAATTATCTGAACAATTATTATCATATCTAGTAGATTTGCTGATAATCTGTGTGAGATTAAGAGAATCAAATTAGAGCAATTATTATTAGGAGGATTCAACATATTTCAGTTTAAATCACCCATTGATATAAATTCTGAATTAGTATCAGAACTTGTTAAAACACAGGAAGGAGCTGATGAAGGATGATAGCAACCTGCAACTATTATTAAACTATTAGCAAGTTTTATATTTCGGATCAGAAGTTCAAATTGCTTTGGAATCGTTTTTGATAAGATTTTTGTACAATGAAGATATTCTGCAAAAAATAGCTACTCCTTCACCTTTAGATGATCTATCCTGATGGAAGATGTTATATTCAGTCATACTAATTAATAATCAATAGTAAATTTACTAAAGCAATTAAAGCCACAGCTTCACTGTTAATAGAGAAACACGGCAAAACAGTGGTAATTCATGCATACACAGCTCTCTCTGTCTGTCTCTATCTTCTCTCTCTGTGGGAAGAGTTCTGCGTCATTGCAGATCTTAACCTGCGCTCATCGAGAGAAGCAGTCCAGAGCTGCGGCCGCAGCATGGGCCTTGAGCCCTATGGTTGGGACTGACAGGCTTATCAGAGAGGGAGAAGGCAGAATTCCTCGATGCCCCTGTGGAGCCGAAGGCCCTTTTCGGGGCTGCAGTGACAAACATGCGTCAGCAGTGCGACCTGCGCAAGAAGGATGGGGAAGCATTTGAAACTTGCCTTCCCAGAAAACCTACTAACCGCCCCCTCCACCCCATGCGTCAGGGTTTTGTTCCTGCTTCCAGAGGGGGACAGTCGGGATTCAGAATCCCTAGACACCCTCCACCTCAGTAGTCCATGCAGTCAGAAACTCTCCCAAAACAGCCCCAGCACAGAGGGAAGTCCTTGTTTGCTGCGGCAGCGGCTAAGTATCACCCTTCTGCCCCTCAGGGAGGGAAAAAGAGATGAACGACCTAACCCTGGGTCATTTTCTGAATCAAAAGAAGGCTACAGCACTCATGGAGTCTCTGTAGCATCCCTTTTCACAGCACAGGAGTCTTTGCCGCTAGATGGTGCCGCCACGCCATTGGCGAGCGAGAGCTGCAGCGGGCTGCTCTCTGCTTGCGCGGAGAGTTGGTGCACATGCACAGTACACCCTTGGGTTTTATCCACAATAAAAACCTCCACTCTTCAACAGTGTGTTAATGTCAACTGCAGAAGGAGAGTCAGCTTTGATTTTGGAGGGAGAAATAACCTCTTTATTGAGCAAAAGAGCAATTCGAGTAGTGCCGCCAGAAGACAGCTGTTTTGGTCAGATCGGACGGCGGTGGCATACATAAATCGTCAAGGAGGCACACGTTCTCCTCAGCTTCACAGCCTGGCACAGAAAATGATTGTGTGGGGCATGAAACATTTTCATTCTTTACGAGCGACTCACGTCCCGGGAATAATGAATGTGGGGGCAGATCTCCTGTCCAGAGGAAACCCTCTGTACGGAGAATGGACTCTCCATCCACAGGTGGTGGATCAGCTGTGGCCAAACATACTACTTCACGCGTTTCCTCCTCTGAGTCTGATTGTACCAACTCTAAAAAGAGTAAGAGAATGCGGTCACTCAGTAATACTGATCGCTCCGAACTGGCCGGGGAAATTGTGGCTGATGGAGATAACCCAGCTCCTATATGATCAGCCATGGCCTCTCCCGTTGCGCAGGGACCTCCTGTCCCAAGTGCACAGAGAAATTTTTCACCCGGCACCCGACAAAGTAGGTTTGGGTTTGCCTTCGAGGGTGATCGAGACGATTCAAAATGCGAGAGCGGCTTCGACACGCTCCGCATATGATAAGAAATGGAATGTGTTTGAGCAATGGTGCCAGCAGAGGCAAATTGTTCCTTTTCTCTGCTGTGTTGCAAATGTGCTTTGTTTCCTGCAGGAACTTTTAGATAAGGACAGAGCCTTCTCTACCGTTAAGGTTTATCTGTCTGCAATTTCTGCATGCCATGTGGGGATTGACAAGAACACTATAGGCCAACACCCACTTGTATGCAGGTTTATGAGAGGTGTGCGGCATCTGAACAGGGTATCAAAGCCGCTGATTCCGCTGTGGGATCTGTCTGTGGTCCTTAACGCACTCTTTCAGCCTCCTTTTGAGCCGATAGAAAATACTGATTTAAAGCTCTTTTCGCTAAAGGTTGCTATGTTATTGGCTCTATCGACCGCGAAACGGGTTGGTGAACTTCATGCATTGTCAGTCCATAACTCATGTATGCAGTTTGCTATGGATTTCTCGCAAGTGACTCTCAAGACTAATCCAGCTTTTGTGCCTAAAGTAAGCGAGTCAACGCTAGCTTACAGACAGGTGGATCTAAGAACATTTCATCCGCCCCCCTTTTCCTCTTTGGAGGAAGAGCGGCTTCATTGTTTGTGCCCTGTCCGTGTGCTGCGTCATTACGTGGACAGGACGAAGGGTTTGAGAAAGAGTAATCAGTTATTTATCTCATGGGCTGATTGTCATAAGGGTAAACCTATTTCTCGTCAGCATCTGTCCCATTGGCTAGTGGAAGCTATTATATTGGCCTATAATAGCTTAGGTCTTAGCCCTCCAGAAGGGCAGAGGGCACACAGCACCAGGAGCTTGGCAACCTCATGGGCAGCCTTCAAGGGTGTTTCAATTCAAGACATTCGTGCAGCTGCGATCTGAGCCTCGCCACAAACTTTTGTCAGATTTTATAGGCTGGATGTTACAGAGCCATCGCTGGCTCATTCTGTCCTAAGTGTATAAAAAAAAAAAAAAACACTCGTTCAAGGGATGTTTTATAAATTTTTCACATGTCTCCTTTTTATTCTGTGATTAGGTAGGGGCTTGTGATTTTACATTATCACACATCATGAGTTGGTTGACACCTGCAATATGGGAGTCGTCTATATCCCATAGTGAGATACTGAGCGAATGTTTGAAAGAGAACTTTAGGTTACTACCATAACCCCAGTTCTCTGATAACATGAGTGAGGTATCTCACCACACTTCCCTCCTTGCAGCAGCACGGAGAAGAGATATGCTGAAAATGAAGTGGGGACCGCTATGCAGCGATATATATATATATGAGGGTGGCGGGACTCCTTCATCACTGTCGTGATTGGTCTGTCAACCGACAGATGTGGTGTAATTGGTGCTTCCAGGATTGGTCACGCCCAAGGCGATTCCCATAGTGAGATACCTCACTCATGCTATCAGAGAACCGGGGTTACGGTAGTAACCTAAAGTTTTCCACAGTGGAGAGAGAGCGTGTACACATGGTTGCCAGGTTGACAAAGATAAGTAACACACTTAGCAGATATTTGTGCATTGTGCATGTGGAAAGCTTGGGGATTACGTCTCTTTATATCAGGCAACCCCAGTTAAACCTTGTTGTAGCCTATGTATTATGCTCTATTCATTATTTTTAGAAACCTTGCACATTTTACTGCTCTGCTTTAAACAGTGTTCTTGTATTCAAATTAAGTGTGACCCACTCACCTGCCACGTTATCGATAAAGAGACAGCTGTATTGATACTCGTATTGTCAAATCTTTGTGACAATACATTGTCGTATCAATGTATTGAACACAGCCCTAGTGTGAGCGCTCTGCTCCGTTCGTGTATGCGCGGTTCGGTTGGGCTCAGGCGCCGGAGCATGGAACAGATACTATTTTGTGTGCACTACTGTCATCATTAAGATCGTGAACATATTCTATTACTACTACTACACTACAATTTTTCATTGATTTAATTAAATCAAGTATATTTAGGTTTATAATGGGTCTGGTTCTCACCTTATTGATGAAGATGAATTGTAGGATTGTAGCAAGTAAAGCTGCAATTTTTTTCTTAAATTTCAGCTACCTTTGTAATAATTCTCTGAAGGTGAACAGTCTGATGCCATGGTATAACAAGCATATTCATATTCTAAAGAGAGCAACCTGCAGCGAGTGCAGCTAAGAAAAAAAAGGTATTTTGAATGGGATGGATGGTGTTCCCTCTAGGGATCGCTATGGGGAATGTCTCCTCTGTGACCTGTGTCTGAAGCCTAAATGCAAAAACTGCAACAGTACCGGCCGGCAACAGCCTATGACGTTACTGGTGCATCATACTAGCGCAAGCCTATAGTATAAAAATACCAATAGTATAAAAGGGCGCCGGTCAAATGCGTCATCCTTTTCTTCTTTTTCAGTGACTGTTTTGTTTGAAGCTGTGCAAATCTCAACTGTAATCTCTGTTTTCTACCTTTATTATGGCAGGCACTATCAAGGTATTTAAGAAGTGTGTGGTTACATGCCCTTGTTTTTTGGGCGAGGAACATAGATGCAATGTCCTCGAGGGGGCAGTTTGTGTGCATTGTGAGCTTCTTTTTATGAGGAAGCTCTGCTCTCGTTTGTCCCTCTTTTCGAGAAAGGAGGGGTAGCCTCCATCTGTGTTCATGGGGATCGCAGGTGGAACTCGCAGATAAATTGGATAAGGGACCTTACCTTTCTCAATCGTTAGTTGAGGACGAGAGCGAGCTGCTGGATGACGATCGTCTGATCCGGCAGCCAGTGCTCTGCTGGGCTTTGCCCAGGAAGAGCAGGAGATGTTGGATGAGGAAGAACTGTATCATCTCACTCCTTCTGCCCTGCATATGATGAACTTTTGGAGGACCACACCACGGCGAGGTTGGATCTGCCGTTGAAGTGAGTTATGAAGGTGGTGCCGTGGCGGGGTCATCTCAATGAGTTACCTTTCTGATCAAGTGAGCTTTCCATTCCTTCCCGATCTTCATAAGGAGGTCACGAAGGCATAGAATAATGCATCATGCATTTGAGCAATCTAGTTCTCCAAATATTGAGGGAAAGCGTGAAATTATGGCTTTCTCTCTGATGGAGAAGCGTCATGTCTTAAGGCTCCCTCTCTGCCACCCGAGCCCCTTCACAAGTACATCTTGCTTGAATTCCATTGCATAAGCAGCAGGTCAGGCTGTGACTTCACTGCACATGATGACGGTGCTGAAAGACCTGGATAAAGGCCAGGGGAAAGCCATACCATGGATTTGGCTCTCCGTGCCACCAAGCAGGCCGCCACTGCTATGGGCAGATTTATGGCGGAGGGGCATCTCTGAATAAACCTGGCATTGGGAACGCCTTGTCTGGATCACCTCCCTCAGATCCTGATTTCACCTTTTCCACTGAAATCTGAGTAGCAACAGCTCTCCAGATATGATTGGGTCTCTGAATATTTCCACAATCTGTGGGTCTGGCTAGAATATCGAGATAGAAAGCACAGACCACTTTGGGTTCGTTATAGCTAATGCCTCTTTGCATGGTAAGGCAATGCTCCCCTCTGCAGAAGGGTCTCTTAAAGAGCTGTCCCCCCAACGGATCAGGTGTTCCTCCTCGTTTCTACAGGAGTTAAAGACCTGTCTCTAGGCACTTCATTGGTTGCCCTGAGAGGCTCACCTCCCTGGAGGGCTAGCCTAAGTGCCTGCCTCAGACCCAAGCTGAAGGTGCTGGTGCACGTTATACCACATAGGGTATTTGACCATATGAACGAATTCAAATCCCCTCGAAGCTGGATCTCGTTCCGATAACACCCTTGGATGCTCATCTCAGACACCATGCTCCCCTCGCCAAGGCTGGGTTGGTTAAAGCACATCGTCTTTGGGCAGAAGGGAAGGCCCTCCTCTCCACTGAGGGTTAGGCACCTACCCTGTAGCAGCTGAATACTACATGACAACCTCATCGAATTGCTGCTGTCTGATGGGTTTTCCCTTTTGCATTGACAGGTATGGAAGTGAGGCTACCCTATTCTGGGTATTAAAGGCCCTTGGCCTTCTGGAGTTTCATAAATCAGCAGCTTAGGTATAGTTTAGGTTAGGTTAGGTATGTCTCGCCTGACATCGGATGAGCAGGTGGGGTAGTTGAAGCACGCCATCTTTTGCAAAATTGAGTAGGTCCTCCTCTCTTTTGAGGGTTAGGTACCTGCACTATGGCTGCTCTATGACCGATGTCAACCGCATCGGATAAGCTGGCCGGTTGGCAGCGTTGGTGTAGGTGGAGATCACATTACCCTACTTGGGTATTAAAAGGCCTTTCGCTTCCTGAGCTCCATGGATAAAGCAGCCTAGGCCTTTAGGCCTCTTTCTTTACCTCTGTAATATCTCTTCTGTAAGAGAACTGGGCCCCCTACTGAGCCTGGTTTCTCCCAGGGTTTTTTCTCCATTCTTTCACAGATGGAATTTGGAATTATCCACCCGCCACCACCAGCACATATACTTTACTCTCATTTAGATATCTGCCCGACCCACACCCAATCGCCACATTACAATTATTCTAATTCTTAGTTTTGCATGATGGTATAATTAATGGATGGTTCCTATTTAACAGTCCAACATTCCCATCATCTGGAATCTGTCATTTACATACACGGGTGCATAGAATAACTATAACATATTCTGTGCGATCACTTTAACTTAAGCTGAAGCTTGCACACAGGCAGTTTCTCAAACTTAGGATATTAAAAATCTGGGAAAGTGTTTCAGTTTGACCTGTATAGAACATAAAATATGAGATCAATTTAAATTATTATTATTATTATTATTATTATTATTATTATTATTCAGTCAGCTGAACTATTCATTTTGTGTGTGTGCGTGTGTGAATGTGTAGATTAATTTTAGATAGTATGTGTACAGAATTGTGGCGTCATCAGTACTTTATGGAGTGTAAAAGAAAAGTGACAGAATTGCTGCAGTAAAGGCTTTATTGAGAAAATTAAATTGCTGTCAGTAATCATACATACAGCCCTTTGCCTTTTGACTCCTACCTCTCCTTCTCCCTTGTCAGAAAGTCAGAAAGAGCTTTATTATTGTCACAGTCACCAGCTCAGTGACCTCTCCACTACACTTCCCATCATCCCTCCTGCTATTCACCTGCACTCCCACCAGTCCTGTTGCTTATCAGGCACTATATTTAAGCACACACCTCAACGCACACAGTGTCTGGTCTCGTTTTGATTAAGAACTGCTTACCTGTGCTCCATTTTCCTGCTACAACTCCTGTGTACTCTTTGAGTTCCTGTTATCTATGCCCTCCTGTCTTTGTTGTGTGTTTGTGCAACATGTGGGATATTTACCTTCAGACTTACTGGCATTCACTTGAGGTGTGTGCTCCTTATCCATCCCCAGAGTTCACTATCTTCACTGCACCTGAAAGGACAGTGAAAGCATTACCATTTATTCCATCCACTGAACGTCCTAAAATATCCTTTACTCACCTGCTTCTCTTGCTTATATTTGCTGCTAATAAACCGCATATTGTTGAACTAATTCCAGAAACCAAGATCAGACCAAAAGGGAATTGTAATATGAGCACTCCCCTATGTCTGTTGGACCAGTTATAATTCCAGCTTCTGGCTTCAGTCTCAAGCTTGTTCCACATTACCCTACTTGGGTATTAAAAGGCCTTTCACTTCCTGAGCTCCATGGATAAAGCAGCCTAGGCCTTTAGGCCTCTTTCTTTACCTCTGTAATATCTCTTCTGTAAGAGAACTGGGCCCCCTTCTGAGCCTGGTTTCTCCCAGGGTTTTTTCTCCATTCTTTCACAGATGGAATTTGGAATTATCCACCCGCCACCACCAGCACATATACTTTACTCTCATTTAGATATCTGCCCGACCACCACCCAATCGCCACATTACAATTATTCTAATTCTTAGTTTTGCATGATGGTATAATTAATGGATGGTTCCTATTTAACAGTGGATTCAGTGACTTTAGAGCTGATCTGTGCATCACTAAACATGCCTGCTGCGCACTATATTTATCAGGCACTATATTTAAGCACACACCTCAACGCACACAGTGTCTGGTCTCATTTTGATTAAGAACTGCTTACCTGTGCTTCATTTTCCTGCTACAACTCCTGTGTACTCTTTGAGTTCCTGTTATCTATGCCCTCCTGTCTTTGTTGTGTGTTTCTGCAACATGTGGGATATTTACCTTCGGACTTACCGGCATTCACTTGAGGTGTGTGCTCCTTCTCCATCCCCAGAGTTCACTATCTTCACTGCACCTGAAAGGACAGTAAAAGCATCCACTGAACTTCCTAAAATATCCTTTACTCACCTGCTTCTCTTGCTTATATTTGCTGCTAATAAACCGCATATTGTTGAACTAATTCCAGAAACCAAGATCAGACCAAAAGGGAACTGTAATATGAGCACTCCTCTATGTCTCTTGGACCAGTTATAATTCCAGCTTCTGGCTTCAGTCTCAAGCTTGTTCCAGTCACAAAATCCAGTCTCCAGTCACCTAATGCAAACCAGTAATGGCTCTATTGCCCCAAAACAGCCCAGAGATGGCTTCTGCTCCCAAACACAGCTCAGTGCAAGCTCCAGCCTCTGACCAGAGTCAAGTACAGGCTTCAGTCTCTGAGCACAGTCCAGTGCCTGCTTTGAGCACAGAACAGTGTCGGCTGTCACCCCAGAGCTCAGCCAGGATCTCAAATACATTGTTACTGTATTTAAGTAGATATTTCTGGTATCAGTACTTTACTTGACTATTTACTATACTTTCAACTTCTTATATTTTCAAATCAGGCTTGTTACTTTAGTTTTAATCTGCATTTTGTGGATCACCATTCAATAACAAATCTCTAATAAAACTGGTCTAATAGAATTGGTTACTCTTTACTGGCAACGTGATTCAGCTCATACATGCGCTCTGCGTCTCCACCAGTTTCTGTTAGAGTAATCAAGTGCTTGGGTGGACCAGAGAGGAAAAATACTGACCTGTTCAGCACTTCAAGTGCAGGTCAGTTTCATCTCTCAATAGGCTATTACGAATTCCTAGCAGTAGCAGCCAGAAGAGTAATTATACTGTAATATTAACTAAAATGAATTACTATCATCACTCTAAATACTGAATGCTAAAGGACATCATTATTATCTACCATAAAGTTACAGCAGTAATTTAGCAATTCCCCTCGAATATGTTTTATAATACATTTAGTTTTATAATACATTTAGAGGAAGCTAAGGCAGATAACAACACAATCCTTATAAAAAATAAAACCAAAAACCATAGTAATCACATATTAACCATGGTTTTGCTACACTAACCATAGTCTAACCATAAAATTTGTAGTAAAACTATGGTTGTAAATTAAAATAGATCCACCACAAAGAAAGTAAATCAGCGATTAACAAGACAAGATGACTACGCTGGTGGGGCAGTGAGTCTATTTGATAGTGCATCACAGTAATGGGATGAATATATTGAAATGTTTTTCCAAGCTAATGGAATTGAGGAGAAAAAAAAAAGAAAACTCTGCTGTTAAATGGAGTTGGAGCATCCACATATAGTTTATTAAGAAGCTTGCTCTGCCCCGCAAAGCCAGTAGACAAAACCTATGTAAGGAATTTATTGCTCAAGGGGGAATATTAATAATTAATCATAATTCATTATAATTAATTATAATATTTGGATAAGTCAATAGAATTAGCTTGATAAAGCTAATTTTTACATTACCATGAATTGACCCGTTTATCCAGTGAACATTCAGGGTAATTTCACATGTATTCAAAGAAAGGCTATTTTCTTGGCCACAGAAAATAATTTCTTATATACTAATGCATAGAGCATGCAATCAGAAATCGCAAAGGGACATTCATTTTGCAAGGCAGAATCAGAAACTCATGTAATTTGTGCACAATAATTTTATTACCTAAGGACTAAACACATAACTAATCTAAACAAACAAACATACAGTCATTCATACAGGGTAAAGGGAAAGTGAGAAGCCATTAGAGAAACAAGGAGAATTAAACTATGAAAGGAGTCAGTTAACCTTTAGTGAAACCATCAGTGCCATTTTTCAACAGGTCTATAGCTTATACTAAACCTCTGTTTAGTTAAACGTACAATACTTGTGTTGCCTTGGTTGTGGACGATGGTCCGGACGCAGTCTTGTATGAAGGTCTTGATGGTTTCAAGGTTTTGGATGTTCTCCAAAGATGTCCTGACTCTGTGGTGATTGGGAGTTCCTTCCCAGTGAAGCAAAGAAGAGCAAAGGGGCTGAGAGAGAAGATCCAGCCGAAATCTGATGATCCTTAGGGAATGGAAAGACAAGGCCGCACGGCCTGGCACAAATCTTAAAAGGTCCAGAAGAGTTCTTAGCTCATCATTCTCTTAGGCTCTAAAAGAACTGCCGCTGGGTCATGCTCAAGTCCTGCCTGGCGCTGATGCGCCGGCTTTGGTACTTGGCAACCAGAAGACAGGAAGCTGATGAGATGTGTGTGACGAGAGTTAAAGCACCAAAAATCATTGAGAAGAACTGAAGACAGCAAATGTAGCTGGTGTGAGTCTTTTATCTTCTTAGGGTTGTCACACCTCTAGAATTTCAGAGAGCCAATGGTGTCTTGGACTCTTGGAGGGAAGTTTTACGACACTTTGTCTGGGAGCATGGCATTTTGCATATGTAATTTGATTGGGTGTTGGTGCAAATACCACTAAGGATTCTTAGAACACTAATACGTTGCACAGGTATCAACAAATAATATCGACCATCTTTTAGATAATCAAAATACGAATCCAAAGAGACCAAAAATGGCATGTATGTGGTTATACTAGTGATCTATCATAACACATGCATACAACAGTTATACAATACACAAGACTAAATGCAGGAACGTTCATAATATACATAGTGATCGGTGATTATTTGTGTGTTCGTCACAGAAAGGTTTGTCTAAGAATTAACAAAATAAGTCACTTTAATATCAATATTCATATCTTAGTATTTGTCTGTCATTTGTCTGTCTTTTGTCTGTCTTGTCAATATTAGTATTTGTCTGCTTTAGAGACAGTCAGTCACTTTTGGATCGAAAAGTTTATCTGGTCTGCCAGAAGCATCCTGGTTGCCATGGTAACCAGGCCCATCTAAGACTTTGCGGCACCCAGTGTTTGATTGGGTGAGGGGAAGTCTGTGCTTACTTGTTAATTCAATAAACTACTGATTTGGGTAAAACTAATGAACCATTGTCTGATTGGTCCATACCCTACACCTGTGATGAACTGGTGACTGTTCTAAGGGCTCATTACAATCCTAAGCCAAGTGAAATCATGCAAAGATTTAAGTTTAACTGACATACATAGAAAGATGGCAAGACTGTTGCTGATTATGTGGCAGAATTGAAAATGTTAGCACAGCATTGCGAGTACAGGGCCACACTTCCACAAATGCTACGGGACAGACTCGTCTGTGGAGTGAATGATGACCGAATGCAGAGATGGCTGCTATCTGAAGTGGAGTTAATGTTTGAGAAGGCACTTACAATCTGCCAGGCAATGAAGTCTGCAAACAAGAATGTGAGAGATTTGTTAATGGAGGAAACAGGACAAACTATGAAGTCATTTAAAGGACCATCAGCAGTGCATAGAGTGTACTCAGCTGAGAAAAATGACAACAAAAAGACACAGTGTGTTACAGATGCAAAGGACAACATGCACCAGAGAAATGTAAGTTTCTGAATGAGCTCTGCCATAAATGTGGAAAGCAGGGACACATAAAACAAGCATGCAGGGCAAAACAAGCTGCTGTAGGTGGCCAAAAGACTCCATTCAAAGGACAAAAAGGAGAGAAAAGAGAGAAAGGTAGGAGGACTTATCTCGTTCGAGAGGAGGAAAGTAACGAGAAGGAGGACACCAGTGATATTAACACAATATACAGTGTATCCCAAGTCCAACCAGAAGTGGGCCCTATCACACAGAAAGTGAGTTTAAATGGCATGGAAGTAGAGTTTGAGTTCGACACAGGTTGTGGAGTGACAATTATCAGCAGAGAGCAATATTCTAAGTTGTGGAAAAAAGCAGACATGCCAAAATGGAGACCCTGCAGTTTGAAACTAAAGACCTACACAGGGGAAAAGTGGTGGGTCAAGCCACAGTAACAGTGGGAATCCAAAATGTAAGAAAAGAAATGACAGTGGTTGTGGTAGATGGTGAGGGGCTTAACTTGTTGGGGCGAGGCTGGCTGAAAGACTTTGGGCTTAACTTGTTGGGGCGAGGCTGGCTGAAAGATTTCGGGCTTTCACAGCTGGTGAATCAAGTAACAGCAGTCCCAACTTGGAAGTTAACAGATGTGCTAGACAGGCACACAGAGGTGTTTAAAGAAGAGGTGGGGCAGCTCATAGGCACCACAGCTAAACTTCATGTCAACCCCGAGGCCCAACCACGATTCTATTAGCCCAGACAAATTCCATTCGCCATCAAGCCCTTGGTAGAGGCTGAACTCCAGGTTGGTTGAGTAGAAAATCATTGAACCAGTGCAGTTTGCGGAGTGGGCCGCTCCCATAATGCCTGTGAAGAAACCAGATGGATTAGTGGAGATTATAAACTGACAGTAAATAGAGCATCCAGTGTGCAACAATATTCCATTCTAAAAGTGGAAGATTTGTTTGCTCAGTTAGCTGGAGGCCAGAAATTTTCCAAACTGGACATGAGCCATGCATATCAGTAAATTATGCTGGATGAAAGTGCCAAGAATATGTCACTGTTTACACACACAAGGAGCTGTACACGTACTGTAGACTCCCTTTTGGGGTGGCATCAAGTCCAGCTATTTTCCAACACACCATGGAATTCTCCAGAACATGAAGCACATTGCAGTGTTCTTGGATGACATATTAGATGCTCCTCATCATTAGCCCCAGTGACTGAGTAATCTGGATTTGGTTCTGAGGAGACTAAAAACAAGTGGATTAAGACTAAAAAGGAGCAAATGTGAGTTCTTGGGAGAGGAAGTGATATTCCTGGGCCACTGAATCAGTGCTGCAGGCGTGGAGCCAATCGCAGAAGAGGTGCAAGCGATATGGGGTGGGGGCCGTTCTGTCTGACAGGATGGAAGATGGGACAGACAGATCGATAGGATTTGTATCACAAACATTGAATACAGCAGAAAAGAATTACTCACAATTGGATAAGGAGGGTTTGGCATTTTCGGGGTAAAGAAATTCCACACATATGTGTACGGCAGACCATTTACTATTGTGACCAATCACAAGCCCCTGATTGCACTGTTCAATGAACTCAGAGAAGTGCCACAGATGGCTTCTCCACAAATGCAAAGATGGGCAGTGACTTTGAGGGGGGGGGGGGGGTGGGGGGGGGGGGGGGGGGTATCGAGCAGGCCGTGAGCATTAAATTGCTGATGGGCTGAGCCGGCTGCCGCGGTCTGAAAAAGGAATGGAGACCCCAGCGGAGGAGGAGTGCTACTGTTGGATGACAATGATGTGTCACTGATAAAATGGACTGTTAAAGATCCTGTGTTGGCACGAGTAAGGGAGTACATGCTTAGAGGTTGGCCCAAGAGAGTGGAGGATCCAGCTTTTGGAGTATACTTTAAAAACAGGATGAACTGAGTGTCCAGGGAGGCTGTGTATTGTGGGGTGCACGTGTGGTGATTCCCCCCCTAGGTTGGGCAGCCATACTCAGACAGTTACACAGTGGGCATCCAGGCATAACCAGAATGAAGGGGTTGGCACAGAGCTATGTATGGTGGCCCCAGATGGATGCTGCTGTGGAAGGACTGGTAAAAGCATGTGCCAGATGTCAGAGCAGGAACACCCCTCCTTGTGCACCCTTACACCCATGGGAAATTTTAAAGCTGCCATGGAGAAGGATCCATATTGATTATGCAAGGTATTGGCAAGGAAAAATGTCCCTGATCCTGGTGGATGCGTACTCTAAATGGATAGATGCATTTCCTTTGAATAATGCCACATGTGGTGTTACCATCCAGTGGCTGAGACAAAGTTTCAGCCAGCATGGGTTACCAGAAATAGTTGTGTCAGACAATGGCAGTTGCTTCACCAGTAAGGAATTTCAGGAATTTGTGAGCCCTAATGGCATCAAGCACATAGCCATGGCACCATACCATGCAGATTCCATTGAGCCCAGGTTAGCAAGAGCATTGTTCAGTTATCGAATTACACCACAGTTGACTACGGGAAAATCACCTGCTGTTGTGTGGATGTAAACTGAGGTCTACCCTGGGTCAAATTTACCCTGATTCATGAGTCAAGTGCCAGACAATTAAGCAGAAGTGGTACTATGATCAACATGCCAAAGAAAGACAAGTGTTGGGGAAAATGTGTATACCAAGAACTTCAGTTCAGGACCTACCTGGATTCCAGGAGCAGTGCAGAAAAGGACAAGCCCTCTGTCATATACAATCACACTTGGTAGTGGCCAGGTAGTGCATTGGCACATTGATCAGGTGAGGACCAGAATATTCCAGGTATCTCCAGCTGGAACAGCTGTGGGGTTGGATATTCCCTTGCAAGATGTGGAGGAGTTGCCTTTGCCTGAATCAGTTGACCATGCACCAACAGGGGACAGTGTTGGACAGGAGACAAGTGGAACTACACTAGAGGTCACTGTGTCAGAGACTTTGAAGGCAGAGGAGCAGTCTGAACTTAGAAGGTCTACAAGGACAAGGAAGTTGCCCAGTTATTTGAAAATATTTCAAATAACTGGGCAACTGCTTAGAGTAGTGGTGAGTTTCCCAGCCACAGGGCAAGAATGTGTCCTGGAACTCACTGGGTTATGTGATAAAGTTAAAAACAAAATTGTTGTGATGTTGGTATAATGCTGTTGATATAATTGACTAGGGGGAAGGGGATGTAGTGAAGTAGTAAGTATCATGTCATTAGGGAGTGTGACCGCTAGAGGGTGTTCTTAGGTAATAGAAAGAGTTCCACACGGAGTTTAGAGTGGTAGAGTGTTGTTGTCCTAGCTGGGTCCAGCTCATGTTGTAGTGTACAGCCTCTGTAAAATAAAGATACTTAAATCGCATCTCTGCCTCCGTATTCTGCTGCCACTCATAATATTACACCTACATAGCCTAATAAGCACTGAAACACACACATAAAGCTTGCCACGGTGCACCGCAGAAGTTATGATTATAAATGTGTCAGGGAAAAACAATAAGTAGATAGTTAACTGCATTAACATTTTAATAATATGTTAATAAAACAATAGTTATTTCTTTGTTTACGGCTTAAAAGATATAATCTGCAACAATGACTCGTCATCTCTGCAGTCATGATGCACCTGAATGCATGTTTCATACGGATTACATAATCTGAGAAAGTAGACATCACTCTCTCTTTATATATAGGCTATATATTTTAATGTCTGTAAGGCAAATGTACACAGTTTTTGTGCTCAAGTTTACAGAAAACAAAACAACAGAAAGTGTTTGCTTTCATTGTTTTACAAAAGTGCACTGTTTCATTGTTATTGTGAGTGTACACAAATAAATGTCTTTACAGATTTGAAATATGTTTTACCTGTATGCCCAAAAATGAGGGAGTAGGCCATTTTAAGAGCAAATGACAGCACCGGTGCCTCCATCTCCATCTGCTGAAGCGGCTCAGCGAGCTACCAGCACTACTAAGAGTGTTCATCTTGTGGGACCTTGGTCGAACAGATCATCAAACTGCAGAGATCACCACATTCCAGTCGAATCTAAAAGAGTCATCTCCCCGGCCATGTGCCTATTGTAAAACTGGCCAGACCGGCTCCCCCTTTTCCTGGTCACTATCTCTTAGGGAATTTAAATAGCTAAAACCCTAATTCAGTCGACTGAAGACAAGAACTCCCCTTTCATCTAGGCTCATTCAGGCAACCAGAGCATGCAGTGTATCTCTTACCAGGTACACGTGAATTGACAATCATATATACAAACAGAAAGGTTTATAATGACAGAAACCAGCCGCAAAGCTCAAAGGGCTTCACAGCATGACCTCCGGACACTCTGGTCACCCAGACCCCTCCTTTCTGCATTCTACTAAACTGTGGATGGCTATTCAGAATACACAAACTCTTAAAACAGACTATTTCTACCACAGTTAGAGTAACAGTACCGATGAATAGTATGTTCTTTACCTTTCAATATGTGTGGTGTGTTTTGTGTAATCGAGTGTATGTGTATGAGTAAATATATTCCCCTTTTATGTGTTTGCATTATATTTCCTTTAGTAGATAAGGCTACAAAATGTATTTGACTGTATGCAAGATATCTGATGTTTGGTGTTGACCAGAAGCTTGTTTTAGTTCCAATATGTTTAGATGAATGAGAAGTTACTATTGGTTACAATACTTGCATCACAAAAGTTTATTGAAGTTATTGTCAAAACTCACAGATATACCACGTGTGGGACACAGGTTAATTTATGCAAGGAGAAACAGCCTGGAGCGTGGCTCCACCCCCAACCAGATCCGATTGGAGCAAGCCTCATGGGGATGGACCAAAATGGCCGGGTTTTAAAACCCTATGCTCCGAACAATGCCTTGCCTTTCGCTGTGCGCCTTTCGCCGTGTGCCTTTTCGCCGTTCGATTTCCACCTGGCGCCTTTCGCCGCGCGCCGCCATTCCACCGCGCTGACCATCACGCGATTGTGCCATCCAGAACTCTACAAGAAACAGACTTCGCTCCGCTAACCTGCCGAATTCTTCAAAGACTTTGCGTCTCGCAACTCCGACTGCAGAAGAAACTTCCCGCGCATCACATTGCGTAACCCGGCAACCATTCGGAGCCACCAGGCCAAGCAGATCACTCTCCACGGACGTGTTTCCCAAAGACGTCATCTAAGGAACCACCAATCAGAAGGACAGGCAAAGTCACGGAGGAAAACCCCGGCTGTTCAAACAGCACGCAAGTAAACAAAATCTCCTTTGCTTGCTGAATTGGTGCACAAAATCCTTATTAGCAGCTAAAAGCCGAATCTCTGCTTTTGTGGTTCTACCAGGTTGCAATCTAAGAACTATAGTAGCAATTGCTAGTAATGTTGTTTTGGAATTCCGTTTTAAGCTCCGTTAACCCCATAACCCTCTAGAACAGTATGAATGTGTGTGTGTGTGCGTGTGTTTGTTTATGTGTTAGTAGTTTAGTTTGTGTGTCTTGGAGTAATTCGAATAAATTCCTGTTTCATTTATAAAGCAGCATTGTCTTGTGTTGTGTATTTTAAGGCCAAGATCCTGGTTACCTTGCTCTTAAGAGTTAACAAAATAACTGTTTATAGTACTGTCGGGCCCAAGAAGTGCTATAAACCTCAGAATTGGTAAGATGTACTAATTTAACCCTTTCGCTGGACGAACAGTTAATGGGTGCAAATTATTGATTCTGAACCAAGTTAATTTAATCAGCAATCTCTCAGATGCCTGAGCTTTTTGTCCTGCTCGAAATCAAGGATTACATTGGTAAACTGGAGAATAGAGTCTTAACTTTGGAAAATGCCAGCCCCTCTTCTCCATCTACTGCCTACGAGGCGCCTAGTGCTCCCCGTCAGATAACACGGCCTCCTCACCTCAGGAAATCTCTCCTTGGCACAGTCTTACCAGCGACAGCAAATGGTTCCCTGTTCATCCCACCAGCTGCAGCAATACCTCACAACCTGAGAAATCAGATTTTAGAAGGTAACAATATTAATCTTGTTAAAATCCTGCTTTACATGACTAATGCACTTAAAAATGCTTTGTCGATTGTGGAGTCATTTCTTTTGTGCTTATAGAATGCAATCCGAGTGTTCAAAGTTCAAAGTTGATCTCTAAATGAATTCAGTGTTGCTTTTGGTGTATACAGAGATACTACATGTGAAGTCATCCCCAATAGAAGAGTTGAGTTAGATGCGTATCTCACTAGTATTTCAGACTGTGCTCTTAACCACAGTGATCAGATGCATTTTATATAATTGCTAAAACCTTCATTGGTCAAAAAAATTAACTTTGCACAAAAAACTAATTTCAGTGTTTTTTGATCCTGCCACAAAATGATCTGCTGACACTAATTGACTAATATCAGCAGCACATGTGAAAGTGTGAATGAGCACTAGTCAGGTGAAATCACTATCATGCCAATTAGATTGTAACAGCAGACTGATTGCTATAAAAGAAGGGAAGAAGAGCTTCCAATCATTGTGTTATTGTTAGCAATGGTTACCTCCAAAGAAACATGAGCAGCCATCATCGCTTTGCATCAAAATGGCCTCACATGCAAGGAAATTGCTACAAAGAGCATTGCACATGAAAGAACCATTTACTGGATCATCAAAAACTTTAAGGAAAGAGGTTAAACTGCAGTGAAGAAGTCTTCAGGACATCCCAGAGTGTCCAGCAAGCGGCAGGACCATCTCCTCCTGAGGAGTCAGATACGGAATCGTGCCACAACCAGTGCAGAGGTTGCTCAAGAATGACAACAGGTGGGTTTGAGAGCATCTGCACGCACAGTGAGGCAAAGACTTTTGGACAATGGACTGGTGTCAAGAAGGGCAGCAAAGAAGCCACTTCTCTCCTAAAAAATCATCAAGGACAGACTAAAATTCTGTAGGAAGTACAAGGCTTGAACAGCAGAAGACTGGCGCAAAGTTATTTTCTCTGATGAAGCTCCCTTCCGACTGTTTGGGACAGATGGAAAATCGATTTTCCCGAGAAGAAATGGTGAACGCTACCAAGAGTCCTGTGTCATGCCAACAGTGAAACATCCTGCGACCGTCCATGTGTGGGGTTGCTTTTCAACCAAGGGAGTGGGCTCTCTCATAATTCTGCCAAAAAACACTGCCACGAATAAAGAATGGTATCAAAACGTCCTGCAAGAGCAACTTCTTCCAACGATCCATGAGCAATTTGGTAATGATCCGTGCATTTGGATGATGGAGCACCATGTCACAAAGCAAGACTGATAAAGAAGTGGCTCAAAGATCATGACATTGAAATTTTGGATCCCTGGCCAGGCAACTCCCCGGATCTCAACCCCATTGAGAACCTGTCGTCAGTTCTCAAAAGGTGACTGAAACAAGCAGAAGCCCACAAATTGTGGTCAACTCCGAGAACTAATATGGCAAGAATGGATCGCCATCAGTCAGGATTTGACCCAGAAGCTAATATCCAGCATGCCAGAGCGAATTACAAAGGTTATGAAAAACAAGGGTCAACACTGTAAATATTGACTCATTATATTTTTTTGCCCATAAAAATCTTTTAAAACTTATAACATGCTTATCATTGTTTTTCAGTATACCATAGAAACATGTGGAAAATAAACTACAAATGCTGGAGCAGTAAACTTTGCAAAACCCAAAAACTTTTGGAAATGATTGTAGACTGACCAAACTTATTCAGAAAAAAAAAATAAGGCTATGTTATCAGTCCTTTCAATAAATCCCCATTTCCTATTTTTCGAATAAACCCAATTGGTGTTGCTTTCAGGGAAGAAAATATCAATTATTGACCTCTCTTCCCTTCATAATTCTTCTACACCAAGTATTAATAGCCTCATTCCTGATCACATATTTTCTTTATCCTACGCAACGATAGATTTGCTGTTCAGTCCATTAAAACAGCAGGTGAAGGCACCTGGCCAAGCAAAACATTTAAAATCATGCCACTGCCATCCTTCTTAGTGGTAACTTTTCAGTGTTAGATTGAGATCCAAAATGTATTTTGCAGTAAGCTTAACTTTCAGTTGCTGTAGTACATCCAAAATTGTCAATAGTCTCTTTGAGGCTTTGTGGTGTTGATCTTTGTGGGGGGCTTTGTGCCCTGTTGCCCTGTGGCATCTTTACCTGTGCCCCCAGATGGAACGTGTCATGCGCCAACTATGTATTTTTTAAATTTGTAATTTAGTAGTATTGTTATTCATGCTATTATTATTATTATTATTATTATTATTATTATTGTTATTGTTATTGTTATTATTATTATTATTATCATTATTGTCACGATTCGGGTCTGTGGCCCTCCGGTTGTCCAACACCAGATGTCACTTTCACACTGCAATGACTCTCACACCACACAGACTGCCACAGATCAGGGACTACACTTCCCATCATCCTCTGCACTAATCACGTACACCTGCCGTATCCAATCACACACACTATAAATAACACACCCCTTCCACCATACCCTCGTCGAGTATTGTTCTAGCCTAGTGCTTATTCCCTGTCTGTTTTTTTCCGTTGCCTACCTGGACTGTTTATTGTTCTTTGATTCTTCTCTGTGTTCCCTTACCTGGATTGTTTATTGGATTCTGCCTGCTTGCTGCCAGCCCTGACCTTACTGCCTGTTTATTGACTGTTGTGCTTTACGCTGTTTATCGACCCTGCCTGTACGACCCTGAGTTAATGAATAAAAGCTTGTGAATGGATCTAAACGCCCTTCCGATTCTGTCCATACGTTACAGAATACTCGGCCATATCAGGATCCAGCAGCTTTGTCGACGACGACATGGGTATGGACATTACGAGACAGTTATTAGCCCTTGAGCAGGGCACGCTTTCACTCGAGGGCTATATACAAGAGTATTTGGACACGGCTTATCTCTCTGATCTACCGGACTGCGTCCTGATAGACTTTTTCCTAGAGGTTATTAATCAGCCACTAAAGTCTCGTCTCATTCGTGAGCGTCCATGCTCATCACTCGCGCAGTTCATATACTATGCTTTACTGTGTGTGGGCTCGTCATTCACGTGGGTGTTGTGGAGGAGGACCGAGACACTACGGTACTGCACCAGAGCGCAGTCACAAGATGGCGGCTACAGCGGAACTCTCTCACATCACTTATGCTTTTCATAGACTGGTATCCAGCATGGAGGACCCACCACTGCAATCTGCACAAGCAGCCGTTCTCTCAAAGCCAACCTCTGCCAAGCCAGAGACCTTTAGCGTCCCACCTGCCAAGCCAGCACCCGCTAACAACTCGTCAGGCAGGTCGGTGTCTACTACAACATGTGTGTCAAGTCAATGCCCGCTAGCGCCACACCTGCCAAGCCAGCGCCCGCTAACAACTCATCAGCCAAGTCAGCGCCCGCTAAAACACATCGACCAGGCCAGCATTTGCTAATGACAGGTTTGCCAAAACGATTAACGTCACGGCCATCCTTCCAAAGTCAGCACCTGTCATGTCCACCCTTCTAGAGTCTGCACCTGCCTTGGCCTCCTTTCCAGAGACTGCAGCCGTCCGTTCAGGGCCAAGTCATGTCGCAGCTGCTGTTCCTGAGTCGAGTCACATCGCAGCTGCTGTCCTTGTCTGTCGAGACATGCCACGGTTTCACTTCTTGAGTCAAGTCAAGCCACAACTGCACTTCCTGAGTTAAGCCAAGTCACAACTGCACCTCTTGTGTCAAGCCAAGTCACAACTGCACTTCCTGAGTCATCACAGCAGCTGCCCCAGAATCAACTTACCTCACCACAGCCCCTGATCCTGAGTGAAGTCACGTCACAGCTACTGTTCCTGAGCCAAGACATGACACAGCCGCTGTTCCTGAGCCAAGTCACATTACAGCCATGGTTCCTGAGCCAAATCACACCACAGCCGCTGTTCCTGAGCCAAATCACAGCACAGCCGCTGTTCCTGAGCCAGGTCACGTCACAGCCGCTGTTCCTGAGCCAAATCACGTCACAGCCGCTGTTCCTGAGCAAATTCACATCATGGCCGCTGTTCCTGAGCCAAGTCACGTCACAGCTGCTGTTCCTGAAGTGGTATCTCCTGATGCCGCATTCATATTGAGTGTTGCGTTGTGGGTTGTCTGGGCCGCGTACACCACCACCGAGTTTTAAGAGGTGGCAGCTCACGCTGCAGAACCCCTGAGGGCAGCTTTGTTGACTGTGACCTCCTCTTTGGTAGCAGGGGGGGCGCTGTCTCCCCAGAGGTGGCGGCTGAGGTAAATTGTAAGTGATGAAGTCAGTTCCGATTTTTTTCAGCTAATGCTAACGTCTTGGCTAGTCAAATGTTATACTAGTTGTGATAAACTTAACATTTTAGACACCAATGAACAAAATCATACAGACTTGCGAACTCAACCATGCATACACAGACAAACAAAACAAAAAAAAACAAACAAACAAAAAAACTCAAACTTGGAAGTACAACCATACACATGCAAACAAACAATACCCTTTTTACCCCTTCGCTCATACAAGAGCACACACATTCACTCACAAATATTAATGAACCACACTCAATCAAATCAACTCTCTCTCTCTCTCTCACACACACACACACACAAAAATCTGTGTGACTTGACAATAGCTTGACCCAAGCTATGACTTGACTTGAATTGCTTGACACAAAGCAGTGACTTGACTTGGCTCACTTGATTCTCACAAATATTGACTTGGACTTGCTTGAGACTTGAAGGTTAAGACTTAAGACTGAAAACTTACTCCGATCTCTGCTGTTGAATGGTATCATGAAGACTTCAACAACTGCCAAAGACAAACGGATGCCTATTACTCTACCTCTTCTGCACAAAATGCTTCACCAGCTCAGAAGGGAAGTTTTTGATCTATATACTAACATTTTTCTAGAGGCAGTTTTTCGCACAGCTTTTTATGTGTTTTTAAGTTGCGGGGAATTCATGTGCATCTCTAACATCATCTCACTATGGCTGACATCGTCATGTACAAAAGTCACTTCTCATCATTCTTGAAGAACTCTAAAACTGACCATCTCAACAAAGGGTCTTGCATATTATTGTCAGGTATTATTCTGAGTTTGCCTTTTCTCTTCCATGTCACGATTTCTGCAAACCCAGAGAAACGTTGCTCTCCAGGATCCGCTGTTCCTTACAGTAGATGGCAAATCGTTGACCAGTGTAGAAAACTTTTTTCTTCGTTGAAGCAGAGAGCCAGGAGACATTGGGATATCTTTCAAGCAGAAGTTACTCTTTATTGAAGAACTCGCTTGTGTGTTTTGCTGTAGTCATCCAAGTCTAAACTAAGGCAGTGGTACAAAGTATTTTATAAGCATTCAGTGGGAGGGATACCTAGAGGTGGAGACAATCTAAACCAAGGGTGCCCAAACCCGGCCCTGGAGGGCCGGTGTCCTGCACAGTTGCCTCAACTTGCCTCAACACACCAGCGTGGAGGTTTTAGCATGCCTGTTAAGACCTAGCTGGTTCAAGTGTGTTTAATTAGGGTTAAAGCTAAAATTTGCAGGATACCGGCCCCCCAGGACCGAGTTTGGGCACCCCTGATCTAAACAAAGCATGCAAATGAAGTATTCAGGTACAGCAACTTGCCCTGTTTACACCAGTCCTAATCCAATCATCATAACTACTCAAAGATGGGGGCAGAAACACCAACTGCCATTACCAACAAAAGGTGTGAGTTTCAGTAGTCTGGCTCATTTGACTTATAATAAGAAAACAGGAACTGAAACTTTTGCTACAAACATTGCTTAAGTGAATCATTTGTCTGCATATTTACCTTAAATGCTAAATACAATGTACTTCACCTTAGTTTTACATGTGATGCTATGTCAGAACATAGGATCAGTATATCTTAAACAGATTCTTAAATTTGTAATCCTACAATCCCCTATTTGAGAGTTCTATAAAAACTCTCACATAATACAAATTTAAACCTTCATAAGTCCATTCTTGCAGTCATGTAACTTGAAATAGTTACAGGCACGTGTATCTTATTCTGTGTCTTATCCTAGATTTACTTAGGTATAATAGTTATTTTTAGAACCATAAATGTTGACACATATACAACAAGGTATGATAACATGTTGTACAACCTACATGATGACACAAAAAATCATGTAGCATAAGTGTGGAACTCCTGAAGTCCATGGCTCTTGAATAGCTGTGAAGTCTGTTTTGTGAAGTAGATTCACATACCTGCAACACAAGAAAACAAAGAAAGAGCAGACGTCTGTTGATCGTATAGTGGTTTTTAAGTCTAGTGATAATAAGTGTAATTTGACACCTATAGACCAGTGGAACTAATGATGGGGTAAACTATGAGGAAAATCTTTGCCCAAAAATTTGCCCCCGAGGCCTATTGCACTTTGGATCTTTTTTAGGGTTCCTCAAATGGTCTGTGTGTCCTAGTCTGTCCCTTTAGATATTGTACACACTGTATATTCTGTATAAACACAAGTTTCTTATGCAGAACCAAAATACATACATTTCCAAAAATTCCCAAAATAATGCAATCGCTACATTTCTATCCTCTACTTAAACATCAGTCCTAGTAGACATCATAACAGAGGATAAATGACTGACTGGAGTGTGCTGTAGTGTAGCTTTGAAGGCTGTGAGTGTACTTAATCAGTGTTCCCAAGTGGGGGAAGTGATAGTCAACTTCCTTTTGTTAAAGAATCTTTGTTGTAGATTATTGGGGTAATTAAGAACTCACAGCCTTAACAGTTAGCACCTCAGCAAGTTGCCCCATGAGTTTGGTGTAGTGGGGAGGGTCTGTTTTAGCGCTGCTAGCAGACTGTGTAAAAGCTGATTTAAATTGTTCATTTCTCTTACATATTTTTTGTTTTTCCTATATTCTTTCATCCTGTGTCCAGGTTTACCACAGTAATGACAATTACCCTCTCTCTTAGGACATTTACATTTCTGTCAGTTCTCTGTTTTTACCTTAAAGGATGTTGCTGCAATCTTTACTGTGGCTTTAACGTCAGAGTCTCTTTCCCATGTAGCTAACCTGTCTAAATTGTTTTGCAAGTTTCCAGTGGACCATGTTAGATCTAAGAATGGCAAAGCAGATTTGTACTCTGATAAAAGTCCATCAAACCATGTTCGAACTAGTGGACCTTTATGATCTAGCACTTTCTCTGGCGTGTCAACTATTCCAGTGTATGCTGCAGCTGACTGGCAAAACTTTTCAGTATACTGACTTACAGATTCCTCCTTCTTCTGTACAGTTATTCTGGACCAATCCACTTTTGGTCCAACAATGTTCTTTCACTCTCTCAGAACTCCTTCTCTCACTTCATCTTTTCTAGCATTTTAAAATGCAGACTTATTTACTGCATTTTCAAAATCACTGAATTCAGACTCTGTCAAGATTTGGGATATTATCTGGGTGACTTCAGTTAGAGACATATCACAGAGGCGTATCTTTCTAGACAACTCTCTCCTAAACTCAGAAAAAATTCCATGTATAGATGGCAAATTCTCAGCAAGTCTTTCTATGTGTTCAGGGCTTAAAGTATTGACCACTTGGATCTGCAGTGTGGGGGTTGCTGTGGGAACAGTGGCAACCCCTTCTGCCCTACTCTGAGCCTTTTGTCTTGCTCCACACACTTCAACTGCATTTACATTTGTATCTGTTAATCCAGTATTGCAACTGTCCTCTTGTCTACACAAAGACTGTAAATCAGGATGACTTGCATCTGACTCTTGATGGTTTGAATCACTTTTGGTTGAGGCTTTATGGCCTACCTTTTTAGTAAGACAGGACACTTGAGTGTGCAGCTGTTTGATTTGTTGTTTTAAATTAGTGATACTCTGATCTTGCTCTTGTGCTATCACTAAACTGAACTCTCTGTGGCACCAGATAATACCTTTTAGGTTTTTCTTTCTGATACATGCCCCGAGTACCTTTTTGCATTCTTCAATTGGCCATACTTTTTCTGGATCAATACCAAATTTCCTTGTCAAATCCAATCTTACAGACTCAGTTACTACTGAGTCCATGTGTTCTCTTAACACTGATTTGAACTCACTGTCTGTCCATAAAAGGGTAGCTAGCCCACCTTTCTCAGTTGTTGGAATTAGTCTAGTATTCCAACAGTGTTCCACTCCAACATTTTGTAATGTCTTTCTGACACAAACAGGATACTTAATGTTAAGTCTTCCCTGTCTGAACAAATGTTAGCATGTGATGCTAAACGTCCCTGCCTGAACAGAGGATAACTTTCATCTCTAAAACAACTTTTAGAGGATAACTTTAGTTAAACAAAACCCTTTAGAAGTTAACCAAACCCTACAGCTGTCTGATAACTCTTCTCTGCAGAGGAGAGCAGAGGATAGCACTTTGTACTGGTCTCTAGTGGTTCTTTTGATAGAGTAACACTCACCAAATCATTGAGCTGAAAAAAGGTTCTGGAATTCAGTCTGGAATGAAGTCAGATCTTTGTTGAGCTTGTGGTTTCAATCTTGATTTAGGTGAGGAGCTCTATCTGAGTCACGGCACCAAAACTGTAGAAAACGTATTTCTCCATTGAAGCAAAAACCAGGAGACTCTTGGGTATCTTTCGCAGAGCTCTTTATTGAGACGCACTGTGCATTGCTGTAGTCATCAAGATGTCTGAATTAGGCCGTGATACATTGTAGTTTATATAGGCATTCAGTGGGCAGTCCTTAAAAGTGTTGATCTTACAGAACTTCAGAAGTGACCACTTCTAAAGACAATACAGGAAATCAACCCCCGACTGTGAGCCAGCAGCCAGGAGAACAGTGATAGTAAATTTCTTCTGGATGAGTTCCTGAAGTTCCTGAAAATAAAATAAAATAAAATAAATAAATAAATAAAAAAGATTCCACAGACCTGAGTTGGAATTAATCCAAGAAACATGGATATTGTTGAAAGTGGAAAGGTTAAAGTTGCAAACTCTATGATAGTTCACGGGTTGACAGGCACTGATCTTGACGAGACACACAGTCACCTTTTCATAGAGATGTTATAGTAGAATATGAAAACTGTTCTGTCCTGGTAACTCTCAAGCCTATGCTTCCATACACTTTCAGAGGCCCACATAACATGTCTTCTGTCATAACACTTTTGGCAAGTGCCTATATACCAGCAGCAACCAAACAAGCAGCCACCTACTATTTTGCTGAGTTGCAGAAGTTAGCAACAATTAGTGGAAGGACTTTTGAGGAACTTCTGAGAAAATAGTTCAAGCCACTCCATCCAGTGATAAAATCGCAACAGATGAGAACGAGCCAAAGCTTATTCAATGAAAATGAAAAATGTAGAAGGGTGTCAAAGCCCAGAGACTGTATGCTCATTGCTCTTTGAAAAGAGAACTTCAACTTTAGATGTGGCTGATGTAAATCTACCTGAAATCCAGTGTGTGATAGTTGAACACCTAATTAAGAATGAAGGAATCTCTTAAATGCATGCACCTTTGTTCTATGGGAAAATTCCATGTCCAAGCGCTAAAATTGATTATGAAGCCTGGAGAGGGAGTGTTGAACTGATTCTTCAGGATCCTTCACTTTCTGATTTCCACCGTTCCAGAAAAATATTAGACAGTTTGTTGCCTCCAGCATGAGAAATTGTGAGACATTTGGGTGCAACAGCCCCACCTAATGTATACCTTGACATTCTGTATTCTGCCTTCGATGCAGTCAAGGATGGGGATGATCTTTTTTGCAAGATTCTTAAACACACTGCAAAATGCTGGGGAAATGCAGCATGTGTATCTACAGTGTTTGCAAGCAGCTCTCTTAAGCTCAAAACTCAGAAAGCATAAAAAGATGTGCCATTTCCAGTTCTGAGGCTGATAAGCAGCTCTTGAAACAGTTCTGCTGAGGCTGTAGGAATGATGCATTATTATAAGCTCTTTGATTTTGAGCAAGACATGACATCAGAAGGGAGTGAGACTGCAGATCTAAGGAGACAAGTCACAAAACAGAAAGTTAAACAGACTGAGAAAACTCTACTACTGCAGAATGATGAGGTGCTTGACTTGAAGAAACAGATTGCAGAATTTCAGAGTCAGTTCACACAGTTAGAATCCCAGAAGAAAAAAAGAGACCTTTGTGAGACCGAACACATTCACGAAACACAAGCCCACTCAGCCAACCGCTTCAACCATGGTCCAAAAGTCACAATAAATACCTAAACCAGGATATTGTTTTCACTGCAGGGAAGATGGACATATCACATCTGCTTGCGAAAGTGATCCAAACCCATCTTTAGTAAATGAAAAAAGTAAGCAGCTGAGGGAACAACAGAGTCGGTCTGATCACTTAGCAGAGCTCAGGGGTCTCAGAGTCTTTAAACTGGAATTAGCCTATGTAGTGAGACGTACTAGGGCTATCATATTCAAAACTAGTCTCGAAGGGTCTACAGGAAAAAGAGGTAATTTAGAGGGTTTCCATAGCAGATGTAGTAAATAAATAATCCCCTTTGGACAATCTGTTGGAAGTGGAGGCTGCCAATGGGGTAAGTAAAAATGAAGGTCAAGTTTCCTGAGAATATCCTTGGAGGTGTTGTGGAAGTGTCGACTTGCGCTGGTTATTCCAGATACCAGTGGCTCTGCTCAGCCCAAAGTGCTCATAGGTACCAATATTTTAGACTTGGCATCTGGGAAGCATCTTGAGACTAATCACTTTGTCTTCAAGTCTATGCAAGTATTTTTTTCTCCTTTTGGTGTAATAGGATGCTGGCACAGTTGGCTGCCGCTTCTCTACCATGCCGCTTCTCAACCTTAAATTATTTTATCATCAATATTTTTGCAAAGTTATTGCCACTTAATACACTATCTTTGGAAGTGCTGGCTGCTTGTAATCTTTTCTGGTGGCCTCACTGTCACTGGTGTCCCTATTGCTTGGCGTGGTTGGCCCGACACCTGTATGCACACCTTTGTTTTTGAAGGTGTGGGCGATACTGTTTGGCTGACTGTATCAGCACCTATGCATTTGAATTACACTGTTATGTTGATGAGATCAGGGCTGGGAACATTCTGGTAACGGGCTGAGTCCTATACTACATTTGCATGCTTTGTTTAGATTGCCTCCACTTCTATGTAATCCATCCCCCTTGAAAGGTATAAGTTACTTTGTACCACTGCCTAATTCAGGCTTCTTGATGACCACAGCAATGCGCAGTGCATCTCAATAAAAACTCTGCGAAAGATACCCAAGAGTCTCCTGGATCTTTGCGTTTTTCTACACTTTCATGATATTTGTTACATTGGTTTATACCCGGACTGGACTTATTAGATCCAAACTGTCAAACCAGGTACTCATTCTCATTATCTGACCTTCTTTCATTGAATCATCGAATGCCTCCCGGTGATTGTACACAAAATGCTCTGCAAGCACTTTAACTGTTACGATGGCCAAAATATTTACATCGGGACTCTCGCCAGGGTTTCTGCACGAATAATCTATCTTACCCACTAATGTCTTCAAGGAATAAGTGCAATAATATTATAACATTTAAAATTAGACTTACACAATTAAATGTCTGATCCATGAATCAGAAAGCGCCATTGCTTCATGATATCATTCTGGATAAGAAACTAGCACTTTTAACAATACAGGTTGTATCAAAGCAACTTAAATAGGACAGTAGTGTGTAAATAATGCAAAACAAAAATAAACAATCAATTTTCAGTTAACCCTTTAAGACCTGCCATAGAACAATTATATCTTTGTATTTTTACATGCTGTGCTGTCATTCTTTTGAGTATTTTCATGTGTCATACATCAATACAATCCTTACACCTCCCATTTGAAGGCTATGTAAGAAATCAATAGCAACTAAGTAAATTGCTCAAAAGTCCAAAAAAAAACTAACAACAAAAAAATCTAATGAATCTTTTTTTTGTATATACATTTTATTAAATACAGAAACATGACAAATGTAAACCTCAAACTAGTCAATGTAAAAAAAAAAAATGCATAAAACACTATAAAACTACACAAAATTTATTTGGATTGTGTACATCGATTAGTTTGTGAAATACACTCATTTTTATAAACACTGCGTCGTGAAGTCAAATGCAACATACTGCTTTTGAGAGCAATGTTGATTGAACAACTAAAAAAAAAAAACATGCAAAATATTAAATACACTAATAAATCTGTCTAAAACTTCAGTCCATTTGAATTTTTCCTGCAGCAATCAGGTCAGGGTCCTTTTCTGTTTTCCACACACCAGAATTAGTAGGAGCTGTCTCAAACATATGGCCATTGCCACGGGACCTTTGTCTCCGACTTCTGTAGCCCCTGGTGTTATCCCTCTGACCATACCCGACCATGGTGCATCATGTGCTCAGGTTCATTCTGTGTTTGTTTTGTTTCTTTTCTAAATCAAAAGCAAAGCATATTTTATGAATATATAAGTAAGATGTTTTTGACACAGAAACAATATAGAAATCACAAGAGTAAATTGCGCACCATGTTCTCAGGTTCATTCTATATTTGTTTTGTTTATTCTCTAACTCAAAAGCATATTTCATGAATATATACTTACATGTCCTGGGATGGATCTATTTCTTCAAGAAAGTTGGCTTTGTCCCTTCTACAAATTGGCACAGATGGCTCTGAGGGCTCCAACGGCTCTCTAACATCTTCTGTACTATAACAAAGATGACAAGTAAAATGGTAAATAAGTTTTTGGCACAAACGCAATATAGAAATGACAAAAGTAAATGATGCATAATATGCTCAGGTTCATTCTGTGTTTGTTTTGTTTATTCTCCAAATCAAAAGCAAAGCATATTTCAAGAATATATAAGTAAAATTTTTGCGCTCACGTTCATTTTTTGTGCTCTGGTTCATTATATGTTTATTTTGTTTATTCTCTAACTCAAAAGCAAATACTATTTCATGGATATATAAGTTAGATTTTTTTGGCACAAAATCAACATAGAACAGACACGATTACGTGCTGCGTCATGCAATCAAATTCATTGTTTGTGCTTTGGTTCATTCTATGTTTGTTTAATTTATTATTCCAACTCAAAAGCAAAGAATATTTCATGAATATGTACTTACATGTCCTGGAGCAGATCTAATCCTTCAAAAAAGTCTGCTTCATCCCCACTAGAACCTGAGTCCGGAGCAGATGAGCAGTCGCAGAGTTCTTCTTGGCCAGAGGCGAATAGTAACGTTAGCCCCAAAACTTCAACATCCCTGTACACTTTTTTTTTCTTTGCATGTTGTGCAGATGTATGCCCGCGGGTGTGTGATTGTGATTGCATTAATAAATGTGTGTATGTGAAAGAGAAATGATGAAGCAACAGATTCTAATAATACAACTTGACGATGAGTAGCAGAAGGCAGTAGTGTAGCATGCACAGCATTCAATTCAAATGTCACGCCATGTGACGTCACCACTCGTGACAAACCTTGGGGTCATAGTGCACAGAACGTAATTACGTCTGTGAGTCATAGGAAAAGGTAGATAGCACCCGCAAATTATTGCATTTTGTGCAGACTCATTAGAAGGTGAAAGCAAGGCAACAGTAGCATATTGTAGTATTGATTTGAATGTGCAACATATCTAAATTTGTATGCAAAAATAATTATTGTGCTACCTATTTGGTTTCATTTTCTATAGGCTTTTAAACAGAGACACGCAAACGGGAGGGTTTTATAGGGTTAAAGGCAGTTCATCATTGAATGTGATGTCATCATCCAGCTCAGTTTAGTTCAAATAGTATATGATATCGCTGAAAATTAAGTGTCTCCAACTAAGCAAGCCAGAGGAACCAAAACTCTATTGTAACAGAAATGGAGAAAAAAAACCTCGGAAGAACCCAGGCTCAGTCGGGGGACCAGTTCTCCTCTGGCCAGATGAACCAGCAATTTGTTCCATGTTGCAGCAAGTCAGAAGCAGAGGTGTGCTCTTACCATGTGCTCTGTGGTCTTCGTGGTGTGTTCCCCCACCCTCTTGTTATCCTTATCATCAGTCTTTATCGTTTCCTCCCCCCACACCTGTTGTCACTTTCTCTCCTCATTAGGTCCTCCTTATATTCTCCTCATGTCTTCTGTCTTGTGCCAGATCATTGTGCTTCGACCAAGCCGTTAACATTTCCTGTTTAAATCACGTTGCTGTGTCTTGTCTTGTTTGAGGCTCCTGTGCTGTTTTGCTTTTCCTTTTAGTCTTTATTTCTCTCTTCCCGTTCGTTAGACATTTACCCCACTGCTCCAGGCTCTGTGTGGCTCTCTGCTAGTGATGGGAAAATGAAGCTTTTACGAAGCACCGAGGCTTTCCCCTCAATTGTATCGTAAAAAGGTTCATTACTCGAAGCTTTTCAACACGTTGCACACTGACATCGTGTGGTCAAAGGTGGAAAAAAGTGCTTTTGCGACCCAGATGTCCAAGCGGTTTTTGAATCGTTTCATATAATAAACCAATTTTTGCTACAAAAACCATATAACGGAAAAAGTGTAATTTTACTAACACAAGGTATGAATTAATCTGTGAATAAACTTATGAAAGTATAAGCATGGTTCATGTAGGCATATATGATCACAATAAATGAAGAATATTGTTAAAATGACTATTATTATGAAGTATCATATTATTAAAAGTGCTTGTGAAGCGGGGATTACTACACAGTGAACATGCACAAAACTACACATGTACATATTTATTAGTATTGTGATTTATTCTTGACAAAGAAGTGAATGACACCTGAAACCTGCGCAGGAGGTTCACATTATTTGAATCAGAATACGAAGCAGTCACGTGGTTGTGTGTGAAAATGAAGCTTCGGACGTCACAGAACACGTGATTATGGCAAAACGAATCAAGCTCCGGTACAGTGCTTCACTGTGAGATGTTTCGTTTTTTTGATACAAGCTTTGAAGCCTCGGTGTCAAACGTCACATCACTACTCTCTGCTGTCCGGGACTGGCTTCTCCCTCCCAGCCATTTTGCTAGCATCCTCCAGTGAACTGTCAGTGAAATGCTCTTTGATTTTTGCTCTGCAAACTCACTCATTGGGGACAACTCACACATAGCAGTGATTGGGACGAATCTTTTGTGCAAGATTCCTGGAGGGATTGGATGATGAGGTCCAGGATGAGATTGTCCCCCATGAGCTACCTTGAGATCTTGATGCCCTGATGGATCTCGCACGATGCTCCAGTAAAGCCACCAGTATCGTGAAGGACCCCACTCATCCCTCCCATAGTCTCTTCCAGCTCTTGTGCCCCTCCCCCTGCGTAAACCAGCCCAGTGCCTCCCACGCTAACCCCTGGCTTTCCTCCGGCCAACCATCCCAGCACCTCAACCACTTCACAGACTATCAACAGAGCCACTGATGGAGAATTCTACACCTATGTAATCATGTTAAAACTGCCGGTCCTGGAGATTTGCTTTATTCAACATCAGGAAAAACCAGGCCCTTTCTTTCGGAACCGGCTTCACAACTCCTTGTTCAATCTTTTGTTCTGTCCAGGCTGGACTATTTAATGCTCTCTGCTTGCATAAATTGTCTAGGCATTAATGTTTGCCTACAAAACCACAACTGGCTCTGCACCCCTTTTTCCTCACTTTGTCCACTTCAGACTTATGTGCCCTCTAGAAGCTTACTTTTTGCAAGTGAATAGTGCATTATTGTGCCATCCCAAAGAGGCACAAAATCACTTTCATGGACTTTTACCTTAAATGTCCCCTCCTGGTGGAATGACCCACCCAATTCAATCCAGCTCCAGTCCCTAGCCATCTTCATGAATCAGCTAAAAACACATCCTTATTTGACTCTTTAACTCTACCACTCTATATTCTATTTCTATTCTTTTTAAAATATTCTATCTTTTCTATCTGTTTTCTATTTATTTATTATACAATTAACAAAAAGCAAAGCAAAGCAAAAAAAAAAAAAAAAAAAAAAACAGGCCTGATTCGTGACAATATTATTTTTACTATTATCAAGTACTAAAACACTAGCTTGCTCTTTTTTTTAATTTTTATTATTATTATTTGACTTGCCATAGCACCTATCATTGTTCTTTTGTTGAATTTAATTGCTTCCATTTGTAAGTCACTTTGGATGAAAGCACCTGCAAAATAACTAAATGTAAATTACTACTCACAGATCTGGCTACACACTAGATTTAGTTTGTACTATGGGTTTTGATATTGATTAACTTAGAAATGATGAACTATATTTTAGTGGGAAGGAAGGAAGATTGAACGCTTATGCAAAAAAATCTGGTCTTACTGTTGTTATGGTCGGTGGTTTGATCAGTGTCTTTTTAACTTTTTTGTTGCCCCTCCCTTGTTTATCTCTATGAGTGTGTATATGTGTTCTCTCTCTTGTTCTTGCTCTCTTTCTTTAAGGTGGATGCAACTGTTTGTTGTTGAGAGGCTGATTAACCCTCTGGTTGTGTTCGGATCCCAGTCACACTCGTGGGGTTCCCGGTTAAAAATGACCGGACTCCAAACAACTGCTTATAAATCTCTTATTACTACTGTTTATCACACTAGTGTGTTTTAATGTTTAATCAGGAAGTTTGCTATTAAATGCTTTTAAATGCTTTTATTTTGCACAAAATTGCAAAAAGTCACACTCGTGGTGTTCCCGGTCAAAAATGACTGGACTCCAAACAATTGCTTATAAATCTCTCATTATGCTATATTATCACCAAATATTGGATTCATTCTTTTTGTCAACTTGTTTTGTTTCATTTAGGACTGGTTTAATTACGATTAATCGTAGGCCTCATTTATCTGAAAGTAGGCACCTCATTTTTTGAGTGAAAAAAGCATTTTTTATGAATGATTTTCACAATATGAAGTAAAAAAATATGAAAATTTGCACTGTTTATCACACTAGTATACTTCAGTGTTTAACCAGGAAGTTTGCTTTTAAATGCTTGTATTTTTGTACAAGGGTGTGTTATTTATACAGAGCCTGATTGGCTGCAGGTGTGTGAGGTGTGATTGGTGCAGGGTGATGTGATAGTCAGTGTGGAGTGAGGGTGAACGAACGGGAGACCACAGGCCTGATTCGTGACAATATTATTTTTACTATTATCAAGTACTAATAACCATGCATAACAAACGAACAGTTTTTGTAACATTAAACAAGTACATATATATATATATATACATATACTTCAATATTATGGTGATGTAAACACAATTACATCAGTAAATTATTATATCTGTGCACTTAATCTGCATGATTCTACCTCAGAAATAATGTAAATAAAACTACCTCAGACTCAAGTGAAAGAGTCATATGTGATGCAGGTATGAGATCACTAAATACAGTACCGTCCTATTACTTTTATATCTTATTTTGTTTTATATTATAGCCTATAGAGCATGAAAACTTCATTGTGTCGTAAGAAATGTAGAAACAATGAATTACCTATCCAACATTTTGCATTCGATTTCAAACCTTTTAGACAGGAATTATAGTTTTGGAAAAACCCAGCTATTTAATCAAGTTTATGTCAGAATAGCATGTTAACTAATGCAGAAAAGAAACATTACTTACTCATCCGAAAAATCGCCTCACGTGGATTAGCTAAGTGTCACATTATGTTCTTCATCTGAGGTGAATTCTGTGTTTACTCCTCTCAGTGTGTCTTCTTCTAGAAACAAACAGTAATCCTCAAGCTTGGTTTACGGTGATGTGGGCGTTTACATTCCCGCATGGCGCACATGGCTAATTATCATAACAAAAGCGAAAGTAGCCAGCGGGTGTGACCACATTAACTATAATTAGCTCTGAGTGCAAAACTCTACATGGCTTTGGTTTCATACAGGTTACTTTATCACAGATTATTTGTTTTTGATAAGACTTGCTTTATTTAAAAGTAGAGATATCAAGCTTTCTACTGATGTATCTTCCCTGTCTGTGTGCTGAGCATCCACTGAGTTAAGGATACATTTGACGTGTTCCTAATCGCAGAGCGCAGAGCCAGTGAAGACAGAGAAAACACCCCATTTGTTTTCTTTATTTAAAAAAAAAAGCACAGAGTTCAGTTGTTATTGTAAGTGTACACAAAAAAAGTATACACTTAACCATTTTGAATGATGTATAACTCTTAATTGTGTGATTAAAAGTGAGCTGGTTGCGCCAGCGTGACCACCGACCTGTCAACCCCAGGGAGTTAACTGATGTTGTTGAAAAGGGTATGCTTCCTAGTGAACAAACTAATGCATCTAACTTCAACCTTCAAGTTTTGTTGCACCAAAAATAGTTGCATTTTTTCCTGTATGACGTGAGTCACTCATTGAAGCTCAAAATAATGATTGCACACTGGAAAAGTGTTGTGCAAGTGCTGCGATGTTGCATTGAGGGAAAAATTAGTTTTATTGGGACAATGACGTATTAATGCAGAAATTGAATGCACATTGCGTGTTTACGTTAGAGGTAGATGTGAGCGCGACTGGAGTGGGAGCTGTCCTCTTGCAAGATGGTGCTGATGGGCTTTTCCATCCTGTGTCTTACTTCTCCACTAGTCAAGTCAAGTTTATTTATACAGCGCTTTTAAGAATACAAGTTGTGTCAAAGCAACTTAACAGTATTAAATAGGACAATACTGTGTCAATATTGCAAAAGTTCCATGTTGCAGCAGAATCAGATTTCAGAGAACTCATCTGGTTCCCGTGGTCTTGCTCTGACGCCGTCTAGGAGATGAGATCTTCACTGGGGATCGTCTATAGGTGCTGATCCACCATCTGAGCTGGATACGGACTGGATCCGGGGGACTGCAGTGACCGTCTGATCTGGATACAGACTGGATCATGTGGCTATGGTGACCTTGGGGACATGTAGCTGAAATAAGGCCATAAAACATACTGAATAGTTCTAAACAAATCATTTGAGTAATCATTCTGGTAGGCTAGAATATTTACTTCAAAATGATGTGAGAATCATTCTGACCACTTGATCACAAACAGCGATATAATGATTTGATTATATATAATGATTTTTGAATTTCGAAAGTACAACATTGCCATATGGATGGGAGTGCTAATTTTAATAAAGACACTCCCACAATGGCTAATGTTTCCCACATCATAGCTAATGTTCTCCCATCACGTTGGAGTGCTGTGAAGAAAGTCTGAAGAGTCTGAAGAAAGAATGTGAGAATGCTCAAAGATTTTCATCTTTATGTCTTTTCGTAACTTAATGTAACTTTTAAGGTATCTTAAAAAATAGCGTATCATGAGATAATCAAACCGATCTTTAGTAAATGGTTAATAAGTTACTAGTTAATATATTATTAAATAATTATAAATAACTGAAATGTCAGTCATTGAAATGTTTATCCTCCACTGAAAATCATTTACAAATCTTTCTGCATCCACTATTCTAAAGTGTAAACAATTCATTAGTTGTAAATGTTTTACTCATCATTTGAACATCTTTCTCCCCAGTGTGTATACCCACACAACCTGTACATTTACAATTTATGAGTAGTTTACACTTTAGATTAGGGGATGCAGAAAGTGTTGTAAATGCCTTGTATCCACCAGATCATTTTTAACATGTAAGAAAGATCTACAAATGATGTGTAACACATTTACAAGTGATGAATTGTTTACACTTTAGATTAGGGGATGCAGAAAGATTTGTAAATTATTTACTCATGCATTTACACAATAGGTTTTGAATAATTTGTAGTGTGTAATGCCATGTAGGGCTGACTGGTAAGAGTAAAGATGTCTTCTGTGACACACATGGAGTAATTTAGCACTGTGCACCTGGTGTGATCTTCATTGGAGGGTAAAACTGGTTTACATTATCACTAGATCCAACACACTCCTCACAGAACAGTCTGTGCTGATGAGAGAAAGGGTTTACACGCTTATTCACAGCAAATAATTTATTATTATTTAAAAAAGAAAATAGTTTTAGAATAATAGCATTTTTGAGCTTTTTAACATAGCACTTATTAATAATTTATAAACACAGTCATGTTTTGTAAATATTTGTAATTTTATAAACATGTTTAGTTCATTATTAACTAATCGAAATTGTAATTGACTTGTAAATGAATTAACAAAGCATACACAAATTGTAAGCATATCACTTATTAATAATTTGTGAATGTTTTGTAAAAGATCACTTATAAATGACTTACAGCTGAACGTTATTATAAAGTGTTACCCAAGATAATTGTGTCCATTAATTGTGTCCTGTGTACACAGAAAAGTTGCTTTGGCAGCCTGAGCATTGGTGTTGACACAGCACTCTGAAAAAAGTTTGAAAGGACTCATTGGAGAATGTGAGTCAGCAGACCTCAGTTGTGACCCAGTTTCCTGTGCAGACTGGAATCACAGAATCACAAAAAAGACAACACAGTTTCTGTAATGCCAAACAAGTACACATACAATTTGAATTATGTCAATGTAAACATAATTACATCAGATCGGTGTCTTGTTTACTTTTTGCCCCTCCCTTGTTTTTATTGGCATTACATTATCTCTATGAGTGTGTATGTGCGCTCTCTCTTTTGTTCTCGCTCTCTTTCTTTTAGGTGGACACAACTGTTTGTTGTTGAGAGGCTGATTAATAGAGATAGTTCAAAGATGCAAACAAGGAGGAGAAAAGGAGAGACTACCGATTCTTGTGGGCCAGCCAGCAAACAGCATTTTCTTTTGTCTTATTTTGTGTGTTCTTGTTTTTTCCCCCTTTCTTGTTAGTTGCTGTCCATTATGTTAAAGTGTTACTTGGCTGATAAAGTTTGTCAATGTCATTATACGTTGAGTGAGTGAATAAATACACTTGAACCATGATATTGTTTACTCATTCTTTTTATGTTACATAACTTCTCTCTTTCTTAAGCCAATTTAATGAGAAGTTGTAACACTGTTCATAAATTGATGTTTGATGAGCAGCAGTTGAAGTATCATCTTGCCCTTGATTCTACCAGAGAGGCATACTACTTACCTATGATTAATGAAGATGCTGATAATCCAAGAAAGCTGTTTAAGACAATTAACAGTTATTTGAAGCCTCATAATCATAATATTTATCCCTGTTGAGTTGTGTAACAAATATCATAAGTATTTCATAGAGAAAATTCAGGATATGTACAATCCCATGCTTGCTGGTTCTTCACTGCTGACCATTAAATTCCATCCTACAAATGCCGGGACGAGGGTGTTACACTCGATCAATATATTGAGCTATCAATCCGCTTGGACAATTTAATGCGATCACGCAAACCTACACGTGCCTTCACCACTCCATTCATCTCCGCCGCTTTTTCTGAACCTGCACCAGAGCCTATGAAGGTTGGATATACCAAACTCACGCTGGAGGAGAGGGAGAGACGGCTCAAGAGGAATATATGCCTATACTGCGGCCAGCCTGGACACATCCGCGCCAACTGTCCCACTCGACCACCTCGCCAACCAGCCTCGGTGAGTAAAACTAAGCCCATGTCAAATTGCTGTGAAATACCGGTCACCCTGAAGTTTGCTAATTCCACAATAGATACCATATCCTTGATAGATTCCAGCGCTGCCAGAAATTTCATTGACTCTGACTTTGTTGCTGCTCACAGCTTACCTTTACTCTCCTGTACATTACATGTGGCAGTGGCCACCCTCGACGGGAGACCGCTAGGCTCCGGCAAAGTCAACCACACCACTAGCGACATCACCCTCCAGGTCACCCTGTCACAGCAGGAAACCATCCGCTTCTTTGTGATCTCATCTCCACAAACACCCATCGTCCTTGGCTACCCCTGGCTCAACCAACATAGTCCCACCATCTCCTGGGCTCGGCGAACCATCACTCACTGGTCCACCCACTGTCACCAACACTGCATTCGGTCCCAAGCCACCAGTACAGCCTCCTCTTCTCTGACCCCTACTGAAGGAATAATACCCACCGAATATCTGGATTTACGTTCAGCCTTCAGCAAGATAAAAGCCACTCAACTTCCTCCACACTGTCCAGGTGATTGTGCCATCGACCTCATCCCCGACTCCACTCCCCCCAAGGGTGTCTTTCCACTCTCACAACCAGAATCCGAGGCCATGAACTCGTACATCCAGGAGGAGCTGGCCAAGGGCTTTATAAGACCTTCTACATCACAAGCATTGGCAGGATTCTTTTTTGTAAAGAAGAAGGACGGCGGCTTGAGACCATGTATTGACTACAGGGGACTAAATGATATAACCACTAAGTATCGCTATCCTCTACCACTCGTCCCCTCAGCCCTAGAACAGCTCCGCTCGTCCCGAATATTTACCAAGTTGAATTTACGCAGCGCCTACAACCTGGTCAGGATCCGCGAGGGTGACGAGTGGAAAACGGCCTTTTCTACCACCTCAGGCTACACAGAGTCATGCCCTTCGGCCTCTCCAACAGTCCATCTTGCTTTCAAGCATTCATTAATGAAGTTTTCAGAGACATGCTGAACTGCTGAGTCATCATATACTTTGACGACATCCTCATCTTCTCTAACAGTTATCAGAAACACGTCAGTCACGTCAGGTCTGTACTCAAACACCTCATCCAACGAAGAAAAGTGCGAATTCCATCAGTCAAAAATCTCGTTTTTAGGATATATCATCAGCGCTGAGGGCGTGGCCATGGATGAAAAGAAAGTCCAGGCCGTGCTCAACTGGCCACATCCCTCCACACTCAAAGAACTACAATGATTCCTTGGATTCGCCAATTTCTACAGTAGATTCATTCGACACTTCAGTTCAGTCGCAGCCCCACTCACCGCCATGGTTAAAAAAGGGAATTACCGCCTCACCTGGACCCCTCCAGCCATCCTCGCCTTTGATAACCTTAAACATCGGTTCACCACGGCACCCATCCTTCATCACCCTGACCCGGAAAAGGAGTTCATCGTGGAAGTCGACGCCTCGAGTACAGGCATCGGAGCTGTCCTCTCTCAACGACACGGTAAGCCACCCAAGATGTTCCTTTGTGCCTTTTACTCTCACAAGGTAA
Organism: Cirrhinus molitorella; assembly: GCA_033026305.1. NCBI lineage: Eukaryota > Metazoa > Chordata > Actinopteri > Cypriniformes > Cyprinidae > Cirrhinus > Cirrhinus molitorella. Next base: position 24,577,593 of record CM065127.1, on the reverse strand, counting down.
GCCTGGCCGAGCGAAACTATGATGTGGGTATTCGAGAGCTGTTAGCCATTAAAGCTGCTTTGGAAGAATGGCGCCACTGGCTAGAGGGCGCTAAACACCCCTTTACTGTTCTGACGGACCACAGGAATCTGGAGTACTTAAGATCTGCCAAAATGCTCAATCATCGCCAGGCCAGGTGGGCCCTCTTCTTTACACGCTTCGACTTCCACGTACCAGAAAGGGTTCCCAGAATACTAAAGCGGACGCCCTCTCTTGCATCAATGAACCAGGATTCCCTACCTCTCTCACTGAAACCATTCTTCCCACTTCCATTATTGTTGCTCCCGTCGAGTGGGACATCATGACCGAGATCTCCGAGGCCCAGCTCCAAGACCCCGTTCCTGCCGACTGCCCAACCAACCTCACCTACATTCCTTCCGCTCTTCGTCAACGGGTCATGACCCAGGTCCATGCCACACCCAGCTCTGGTCACCCTGGAATCACAGCCACACTCCATCTCCTCTCCAATCGTTTCTGGTGGCCCTCCATACGCACTGACACCATCAGATTCATCAAGAACTGTACGGTCTGTAACACCACCAAAGTACCCCGTCAGCTACCGTCTGGCCTGTTCCAACCATTACCTATTCCCCAACGCCCCTGGTCCCACATCTCCGTGGACTTCATCACCGATCTCCCTCCTTCTCAAGGCTATACTACAATTCTCACAGTGGTCGATCGCTTCTCTAAAGGAGTTGACCCGCTTCCTCCGATCTTACTGCCAGAATCACCAAGATGATTGGAGCCGCTACCTGCTTTGGGCTGATACGCCCAAAAATCCACTAACCTCACTCCTTTTCAGTGCATCCTAGGTTTCCAGCCCCCTCTGTTCCCCTGGTCAGGTGAACCCTCCGACCTCCCAGCGGTCAACTCCTGGTTCCAACGTTGCAAGGACACGTGGAATATGGCTCATGTTCACCTCCAGAGGGCAGTGCGCCGCACCCAGGTCCAGGCCAACCGCAGACGCCGGCATAATCCTCCCTACGCTCCTGGACATTGGGTGTGGCTTTCCACCCGGGACCTGTGTTTCTGCTTACCCTGCAGAAAGCTCAGTCCTAGGTACGTGGGTCCATTCAAAATGATCAAACAAATTACACCTGTATCCTTCAGATTAGATCTCCCTGCTCAGTACTGTATCTCACCCACTTTTCATGTTTCTCTGTTGAAGACCTGGAGCTGGACCTGTCTGGTAACCTGGAAGGAGTGGAGGTCCTAGACGAGACCGCCCCACAGGGACCTCCCCCCATCATTGTTGACGGCGAGGGGGCCTACCGAGTTAACACCATCCTGGACTCCCGACGCCAGAGAGGTCGCCTTCAATATCTGGTCGACTGGGAGGGCTTTGGTCCTGAAGAAAGATCTTGGGTCTCTGCAGGAGATATCCTAGAACCCTCCCTCACTATGGATTTCCATCTTTCCCACCCAGATCGACCAGCCCCCCCCCCGAGGAAGGGGTAGACCCCGGCGTCAGGTGCCTCCTCACGCCAGGAGTCGCTCGCGGTCTCTGTGGCTCCCTCTAACCGCCACCAGCGGGAACCATCCCCGGACTTTTAACATTTCGGACTACATTACCCATAATCCCGTACCTGGGACTCACTTCCGGTTCTGGGTCGCTTCCCGTTCACTGTCGCCCTTTCGGCCTTAAGAGAACGCCATTCCAATGTGTTTTTCGCAACGTTTTGACTAGCCCCATCTATCAATCCCGAGGGTTGTCTTGCTATTGCCTTTTTGTTGCCAACCAGACTGTTTACTGTGTGTGATCGGACTCTGCCAGCCTTTTTCGACCCTTGCTTGCCCCTGGATTATCCTTTGATCGCCACCTACGCTAGACCTATTTGCTCGGACTATTGTTTCCCCTTCTGGATTGTCTTCACCACACCAGTCTGCCGTTGCTGACCCTTGCCTGTCTGATTCAGCGTTTGTGTTCAATAAAGTACATTGCAAATGGATCCCTCGACTCACGATCCATTGCTACCGTCACAACAGATAACAATTAGAGAATCTATATTATTATCACTGTTTCTGTAATGCCAAGTACAAATACTGTTTGAATTGACATTGTAAACATAATTACATCAGTAAAATATTAGATTTTTTAAATATTAGATTACAGTGCACTTACAAATGCTGATAACAAACAAAATAAAAGAAACTATATTATTATTACTAATATCAATCACTAATAACCACGTATAACAAAAACAACAGATTTTGTAACGTCAAAGAAGTACGTATACTTCAATATTATGGTGATGCAAACACAATTACTTCAGTGAATTATTATATCTGTGCATTTACTCGATCGCAAAAACTGAACTACCCCTGGTACTGTAGAAATAATGTTAATAAAACTACCCCAGACTCAAGTGAAAGAGTCAAATGTGATGCAGGTATGCGATCGCTAAAAACAGTACAGTCCTATTACTTTTACATCGTATTTTGTTTTATAGTATAGCCTATAGAGCATGAAGCCTTCATTGCGTCGTAAGTAATTTAGATACAATGAATTGTATTGTATTGTATGAATTTTCACTCAGTTTCAAACCTTTTAGCCAGGAGTTACAGTTTTGGAAAAACCCAGCTATGTGTTCAAGTTTATGTGAGAATATCACGTTAACTAATGCAAATAAGAAACATTACTTGCTCATCAGAACGATCGCCTCACGTGGATCAGCCGCGCGTCACATTCTGTTCTTCATCTGAGGTGAATTCTGTGTTTACTCTCAGTGTGTCTTCTTCCATAAGAGAACAGTAGCTGAGATGAACTCGGTGAATCCTCAAGCTTGGTTTAAGGTGATGGATAATTATCATATTAAAAGCGAAACTAAAGAGAGGGCGTGACGCATTAACTTATAATTAGATCTAAGTGCAAAACTCAACATGCTGTTGGTTTCATACGGATTACTTTATAACAGAACATTTGTTTTCAACAAGACTTGCTTTATTTAAAAGTAGCGATATCAAGCTTTCTAATAACGTATATAAACTGTCTGTTGTGCTGGACGGATACATTTATTGAGGCGTTTCTAATCGCAGTGCGCGGAGATGCTGAAGACAGAAAAAACACCCCGTCTGTTTTCTTTATTTTAAAAAAGAACAAAGTTCAGTTGTTATTGTGCGTTTACCCCAAAAAATAAAATAAATAAATAAATAAATAAAATATATATATATACACTTAACCATTTCGAATTATGTATAACTCTTATTTGTGTGACTAATATCGACAGAGTATTTTTAGTGTCTTTCACACTGATCTTAAAAAAAGTGAGCTGGTCGCGCTGGCGCAACCGCCGACCCCAGGGAGTTAAAAATACTGGCCTTGACATTGAGGATTTGTCAAATTACAGGCCTATTGCCCATCTTCCATTTTTGGATAAGGTTCTTGAACAAGTTGTTGCTGGCCAGTTACAGCAAAACCAGCCCATAAACAATATCTTAAAACCGTTTCAATCCGGATGTAGATCAGGTCATGGCACTGAGACTGCTCTAGTCCGGGTTGCAAATGATCTTCTCATTTCTGCTGACATAGGGGCTTGTAGTATCTTAGCCTTGTTAGATATTACTGCTGCTTTTGGCACAATATCCCATGCTGTCCTTCTTGAAAGATTGCATATATGGTTTGGCATCTCTGGTATTGCACTTGAATGGTTTAAATCTTATTTTACAAATTGCCTTCAATTTGTTTGTTTGGGGAAATGTCAGTCTGAACCAACATTAGTTCAGCAGGGTGTCCCGCAGAGGTCTGTTTTTGGGCTTATCTTGTTTAGTATTTATATGTTGCCTTTGGGTCAAATCATTAGTAAGTTTGGGTTGGGGTTTCATTTTTATGCAGGTGATACTCAGATCTCAGCACACACCCTAATCCTAACATTGCAGTTACAGCACTTACTGCTTGCTTGAGCGAGATAAAAGCCTGGATGCACATTCATTTTCTCAAGATCAGTAAGTCAAAAACCAAACTTTTATGTGCCAGTATGCCAGCAGCTTCACATAAATGTACCCAAGTATGCAATCTTGATGTTATTTTTGACCCTCAACTATTGTTTGATGCCCATACGAAGTTACAATAAATTCAGAATTCAGCTGCTCAGGTACTAATGTATATCACTGCTCGTCAACATTTTATACCGGTACTGTATGGCTTAAATTGGCTTCCTGTTCAGGCACCTATTGATTTTAAAATTTTTATCTTAACTTAGAAAGATATTCACGGGACTGTCCCTACCTACTTATCTAGTTTAGTTGTCCCTTACTCCCACTCGTCCTCTGCGCTCTGCTGGGTCACTTACCCTTCAGCAGCCTGCATATAAATTAAATTATATAAGTCATAGACTTTCTCTGTCCAGCTCCACGATTGTGGAATGCTCTACCAGCAGGAATTAGAGATTATCCAAACTTGATCTGTTTTAAGAAATCTTTAAAGACTCACCTTTTTAAAGTGGCTTACTGTAGTATGTTTTATATTTTTCTTTCCTTGTGTTGAATATTGTTGTATACTTTTATGCTTATTTGTTGTAGGGCTTTTGGTTAAGAAAAGCATGTGATAAATAAAATGCATTATTATTATTCCATATGGCTATAAAGCAGTAGTAAGAATGATTGAGTATTTAGACGGAATCAAAGCGTAAACAGTAATGTAGGAATGGTCAGTCTCCCTACGACAAATGCTGTTGTTGTACCTGCAAGGCAGAATCTTGTCTTGGAGGGAGATGTAACGGTAAGAGGACAAATGACAGATAAGTTGGTAGTGATGGAACCCCCCTCTTATTCTCCTGTACCAGGAGGACTGTTAGTTGCATGCGGTCTACTTGACTTGTCTAAGCATTCATCAAACATAGTCCCTGCAGTACTTAAAAATGAGACGGAGCATGAAATCATCATTCTTGGAAAAAGCGTAATTGCAGATGTCCATGTACAGAGAGTAAAATTAAATAAGGATGATCAGAAGGGAGATGCTTTTTTAAAGGAAAAGGAACTCTGTTTTGATTTTGGTGACTCTCCATTACCTAAGGAATGGAAAGAGAGAATTTCTCAGAAATTACGAGATATGTCTTAAGTTTTTGCCTTACATGACGTTGATGTTGGATGAACTGACAAAGTGAAGCACAGAATCAAGCTACATGAGACTCCTTTTAAATAAAGGGCCCTCCATGGATCCAAGTGGTTTTCAGAGCTCGATCTTAATCTGGCTATTTCCAGATTGAGGTTACGGAGAAGGATAAGCCTAAAACTGTGTTTGTTTGTCCCCTGGGGTTTTGGGATTTATGCCCCAGGGGATTACAAATGCTCCTAGCACATTTAAAATGCCTTATGAAGAGGTGTATGGACAATATTAACCTCACTGAAGTTGACATAGCCACTCCAAGACTATGCCAGAGATCGTGTAGCCGCTAAACAGCTTGTCTGTCAGATACCCACCTCTCTGTAAGAACTGCAGAGGCAAAAGTAAGATCACATTCCAAAGTTCCTTTTGGAGGAAGATAGACAGAAGTTGTCAACAGACTTTTGACACGGTAAAAAAAGAAGCTCACCACAGCATCTGTATTAGGGTTTGCTGACCCCAAATTGCCATACAAGTTGCACACTGACGCCAGTACCACTGGGCTAGGTGCTGCACTTTACCAGCAGCAGGGAGGAGGACTACGTCCAATAGCTTTTGCCAGTCGTGGGCTTTCAGGGAGTGAGGCTCGTTACCCTGCCCACAATAATCCAAACAATGTATTGATTTGAAACAGACTTGACTTGACTTGACTATGAAACAGACTTGACTCACCGACAGCAGGTTACAACATTAATGCACAACAACAGACAATGGGAACATGAGGGCTACTTATACCAAACAGTGCAGGTTACATGACACAAGCAAACCAATGAAACCAGATAAAGATCTGAGCTGAGTTTGGAGTTTGTAGAGTTAAAGCTCTAAGAGGAGATAGAGTTGATAATTTTAGTCACAGAAGAATAATAATAACAACTGTAAGTTTAAGTCGGACAAGCCAACTTAATAAGATTAAAGTTTTATTTAAAAGAATAAAAATGAATCTAATATTTTTCAAAGCAGATAATTCACTGGTTGTGTATAAATCTTATTATTTTCTTTGGTTTTACACTGGTCCATGTTGTTTATGTGACTGTTAAATACCATGCCGTGGCCTTGTAAAGCCGTGGCCAGTGACAACATGGCTGAGAGTGAGCAAACGCTGGATTAAGAACATTTTATAGACTTGATTGATTACAGAGAGGACATATATACAGACATGTCCCCTCTTCATCCTCCATCATTTGAACTATCTGCCTGCCCTGAACTATCTGTCTGAACCTGCTGCCGATCAAGTTTTCCCACCCACCCTTCCTCAGCTATCTCATCCATTTATCCCTGCCTCAGCCATGCCACTGCTGTCTCCTAGCAGCCCCACTACTCACCATTAGTCCACCATCGGTGTGGTGGGCGCGCCACTGGTCTGCCAGTCTCCATCGGCATCATGGCTGGAGGATCCCTCATCTCCGCCTCCAGCCTCAAAGTCCCGGACTCCGCCTCGGCCTGTCGACCCAGCAGCTCCACCATAGCCCCTAGCTCCCAGCAGTCCACTGGCTCCACTGGGCGCCCTCGTCCCTCCAGCTCCGCCTTGCTCGTCATCCATCCTGTGCCTCAGGACTCCACTCCTCCAGTCGTCGGCCCTGACACCTCCATGGCTCCTCCCTCCGTCAGCTCCAACATGAGCTGTCATTACAGCTGTGGCCTAGGTCTCACCTGGCTCCTCCTGCTCCCAGTCCATTCTGCCATCTCCCTAGATCCTTCCTCCATCTGTTCCATATTGGCTCTTCCTGTTTCCTCCTTGGTTCTTTCCTCTTTCATCTCCACCCTCGACTCCTTACGTTGTCCTCCTCCTGGGTGTCCATCCTCCGCTGAAGCCTCCTCCTACAGAGACTTCCTTTTTTCCATTCCACATCCACTCCTTTGTCCACCTCCTAAGTCCCCTCAGCCCATTCTTTTTTTTGTGGAGCAAGGTCGCACCTTCTGGGAGGGGGGTGTAATGTCACACCCCTGTGAACTGGTTGTGTTGTTTTTTTCCTCTTGTGCCCATACTTGGTTATGTTCCTGTTCCAGTTCTCATTAAGTCAATTTAGTTAATCACCCACACCTCTCTGAGTTCATTAGCCACCTTTTAAGAGTTGTTTCTGTTCAATGCTTTGTGTCTGGTCTTGTCAACGTGTCTGTGTGTTCCTACCCTGCCTGTGGATTTACCTATTGCATGTATACCTGTTTGAACTTGATTAAAGACTTTATTCCTTGACCTTTGTCTCATGCGACTACCTACGACACACACCCATACAGCCTATTAGGAGTACTTCCTAATCCACATAACCATATATAATGTATCCTAGCCCGTGTTCGGTACATTGCGCAATTATGAAAGCTTACGTTACCCCTCCTCTTCCCCAGCACCACCTGTAAAGGTCTGATAGGGGGTTCTACATTTCTTAAAGCAGCTATCCTTCATTAATTTTGACTAAGCTAAACTAATTGTTGTATTTACTCTCCAGCAGCAGCATAGCAGATCTCATCCGCAAATAATGTTAGAAAGATGTCTGCATTCTCCTCTATAATATGTAGCAAATTAGCTCAGAAGTGTATGTAAATAATTACAATTAATTATGACTAATTACAGTTATTTATATCAAATGCCAGTTGTAACTGTAGCAGAAGTAAATTGCCATCAACTAATATGTTTGTCCAGCTAACATTCAGTGTAATTTTATATCAACTCTAAAAAATATAATTTATTGGCCACATAAAATAACTTTCTTACAGTACTAATGCATTCAAACATTTAGCTAGATGCTGGATTCACCAGCTCAGTCATTATATTTAAGCACACACATCGAGACTCACAGTGTCTGGTCTTGTTTTGTTTAAAGACTGCTCACCTGTGCTCTATGTTCTTGCTCTGTGAGTTCCTGCTATCTATGCTCCCCTGTCTCCATTGTGTGTTTGTGCTACATGTGGGATACTTGCCTTCAGACTTACCGGTGTCTACTCTACATAGGTGTGTGCTCCTTCTCCATCCCCAGAGTTAACGATTCTCACTGCACCTGAAATGACAGTAAAATCATTACCATTTCTTCCATTCTTTGAACTTCCTAAAGTATCATTTACTCACCTACTTTTGTTGCTTGTACATATTGTCAAACTGACTCTATCTCTCTGAGTCTTTACGTTACAATTACCTAGAATTAGACATTTAATTATTACAGACACAAGGAATTTGGTGACAGGCGCTTCCAGCGCAGAAGAAAGTATGAACATAGTGCTAACATACATGATTATAACATAAATATAACACTAATATAATACTAACAGTTAGATTTCCCCCATTATGCAATAAAAATATGTGCAATAACCTTATATTTATTTGTTACCACTGATATCCTGGAGCTAAACTGTGCAGGACACCGGCCCTCCAGGACCAAGTTTGGGCACCCCTGATTTACAGGGTCGGCACCAGAGTGTTTAAATTGAGGGGGCATGCACAATTTTTGGAGGGGTCGTGTTTTTGTATGTTAATTGAATATTAATTGATCTAAATTATGTAAACTACTAATGTAGATGTGTAATATCTATGTCATGAATGCGGTCGGATCAGAGACAGCTCCATAAAATAGCCTAGCCTATAGCTAAAAATATAAAATGTACAAATAAAAACACAAAGTTACTTTAATTTCTGGAAAAAAAAAAAAAAAAAAACGTAGTAATTGATGTCATAAATACACAAGACTGAATTTCTGTTAACTGGCAGAATCCATCGTATATTAAAATAAATAATAATAATAACAGTAATAATAATAATAAACACTTTTGCAATCAAGACAGAAAAAACAACACCAAAATGAAGCCAGAAGTTTGATCCGAATTTAAGCCAGATTTGGCCCAGACTCTGCTATCTGGAAAGCCAAGAATACCAACATAATTTTTTATCCCACAGTAACAATTTTTAACCGATTAATCGCCTATTTTCATTTTTTAAAAACACACTAAAATACATTTTCAACTTTTTGAGAGGAAAATAAAAAGACACCACGTATAAGTCGCATTTTATTGCATTCAGAAATAATAATGTTATAATGTATCAACATTATGAACACTTTAGGCTATTTTAGTTTCTCTTACTTTACAACAAATTTGTTTAAATTTAACCGTAATCAGAACAGAACACGAATGAAAAAAAAATATATAAATACGACTGCAGTATAAAATATAGGCTGGGCTCAGCTATAGACAAGCCAAAACAAAGCGAAATTGAAGGTAAAGTTGGGCTCATATCCTACCTGTTACAACGGAGACTTCCGCACGTTCTCCTCTGCACCACCAGAGGGAACCTTCACCGGAGTTTTGACATCACATTCGGACTCAATCTCCCATACTCCCTCTTACCTGGGGCTGACCACACCCACACATACCTGCAAGCACTCACCCCTCATTACTCCTCCACCATAAAAGCCATGCTCACGCTCAGACTTTCGCGAAGTCTTGATCTTGCCCCGGCTGTCAATTCTGAGCATTTTCTCTGTTATTTGATTACCTATTGTGACCTGGACTGCATCTCGACCTGTGATTCTTCTCTGTACCCCCTGAATTGGATTGTTTACTGGATTACGATTGTTATCAGCCTGCCCCGAACTTTGCCTGTCCCAGTTTACGGTACTGTCTTGCCTCTTACATTGTTGACGCTGGCTGTTTACCCCTGTCTGTCTGACCATTCTCTAATAAAGCTGCTTATGGATCCAAACGCCTCTGACGCTTCGTTACAGAAGACTTCGCCACAAAGCGATCCAGCAGCCGTCATGCAACTGTCCTCCGAGCTTTCTGCTCAGGCCTCGCAGATAGCCATGCAACAACATCAGCTGAACCGTCTAACCACGCTCACGGAGGAACTAGTTAAAGCTCTCCAATCTCTCCAGCTGTCGGTTCCTCAACCCGCCGCAGTGCCGCCATCTCTGTCAGCTCATGTGGTACCCGAACCTCCTCCCACTGTCAGCCCACGCCTAGCTTTCCCGGAAAAGTTCAATGGAGATGCCGCGAAGTGTAAGGGATTTTTGCTGCAATGTTCTCTATTCGTTTCACAACAACCTGCTTTGTATCCTACAGATTCCAGCCGCATAGCGTTTGTCTGCTCATTACTCACCGGGAGGGCCTTGGATTGGGCTACGGCCATCTGGCGATCTGACAGACCTGCCTTCCCGACTTTCGAAGGTTTCCTCCAGCAATTCCGGGAGGTATTCGATCATCCCGCTGAGGGAAAGAGCGCAGGAGACCAGCTGTTAGCGCTCGTTCAGGGAAGTAAACCAGCGGCCGATTATGCTCTATCTTTTCGAACCCTGGCCGCGCAAACCTCATGGGTGGAGGACACGCTGAAACTCCTGTTTCGTCGGGGCCTTAGTCAAGAACTACAGTCGGAGCTCGCCTGCCGGGATGAGGGGAGAACCCTCGCTGAATTCATCGAGCTGGCTATACAGGTGGATTACCTGATCCGTTCACGCCGCCCCACTCGTGCGCTGTCACGCGCCACGCCACAGGAGGGCGCAGCAGCTGAACCAATGCAACTTGGAGCCACTCACCTCACCGCTGAAGAACGCAACCACCGCCTACAGCACCATCTCTCTCTCTATTGCGGGGGAGCCGGTCATATGATAGCCACCTGCCCGGTGCGGCCACCCAGCGGTCCGCATGCGGTGAGTTTGAACTCCCTTTCTTCTCGTGCTGACTTATCAAATTACCCGTTCAAGTAACCATACGGGATAAACAAGTGTCTACTACAGCCTTAATAGACTCTGGAGCAGCCGGGAATTTTATGTCTCTTGAATTCGCTCAACAACACAATATTATTCTCACCCCGTGTGATCTCTCTCTGGCAGTGGAGGCGCTAGACGGCCGGCCTCTCGGCGAGGGGACCATTCATCGCACAACTGAAGAAATCACCATGCACATTGGAGCCCTTCACACCGAACGTATCCAGTTCTACACCATTCATTCTCCTCATCATGCAATAATTCTGGGTCTTCCCTGGCTGCGCACACACGAACCACACATTTCCTGGAAAGAAGGACAAATCACTCAGTGGAGCGCAACTTGCCAGCAAAACTGCTTGAAAACCATAACACGATCTCTCTCCCCTGATGCTTCGTTGTCAAATTCAGACCCCGACGTTCCAGATCTGCCGCCAGAATATCAGGATTTGGCCGAGGTCTTCAGCAAATCCAAAGCTTCCCAACTCCCGGAACACCGTTCTGTCGACTGTGCCATTGACCTCTTGCCAGGTGCCTTTCCTCCCAAGGGGAGGATCTTTCCATTATCTCAGCCAGAATCTGAAGCGATGAAAACGTATATACAAGAGGAACTGGCCAAGGGGTTTATTCGACCATCAACCTCACCAGCTTCAGCGGGCTTCTTCTTCGTTAGATTAGATTAGATTAGATTCAACTTTATTGTCATTACACATGTACAAGTACAATGCAACGAAATGCAGTTTAGGTCTAACCAGAAGTGCAATAAGCAGTAAAGTGCAGGGTATAAGTTAAATAATTTAAGTGTAGATAAAGCATTTCTATAGTAATATATTACAGATGGATATGTGCTATGAACATTATATATTGATGGCTATTTACTACAAGCAGAAAGTTACAAGTGGAGTATGTACTATAAACATAATATACAGATGGTTATATACTATAGACAGAAATTTACAAATGGAATATCTACATTGTGCAATGATGTGCTAGTATATGTGCAGTGTATATTAGATGGTGAACAGAATATTAAATATTAAGTACTGCAAGTGAAATTATGAGCAGAAGTTAACCAGAGGTAACAGTGCAATGGATATAGTGAATTGCAGTATAATATATGTTGCAATTATACAATTATTGAAAGTATAGACAGACAGGTAGTGCAAATGAATATTAGAAATATTAGAAAAGTCCCTTAGTGCATATGAGCGATCCTGTAGTGCAAATCTAAGTTTAATAGTGCAAATACGAGTGTTATAGTTTATTAAGAGGTATGAGTGTGATGAGGGGAGTGAAGGTGTGAAGGAGATGCAATGGAATCAGCGAGGGGCAGAGTTCAGTAAGGTGACAGCTCTGGGAAAAAAGCTGTTCCTCAGTCTGCTGGTTCTGGTCCGGAGGCTCCTGAAGCGCCTGCCAGAAGGCAGGAGAGAAAACAGTCTATGGGTGGGGTGAGAGGGGTCCTTCAAAATACTGCGTGCACGACGCAGGAAGTTTTTCCTCTGCAAGTCTTTGATGGCAGGGAGTGGAGTCCCAGTGATGCGTTGGGCAGTTTTCACCACCCGCTGCAGTGCTTTTTGCTCCGCAACAGAGCAGCTTCCATACCAGACTGTGACACAGTTGGTTAGTATGCTCTCTATTGTGCAGTGGTTAAAGTTCACCAGGATGGCTGGGGACATCTGATTTTTCTTCAGTGTCCTCAAGAAGAAGAGCCATTGGTGGGCCTTCTTGACCAGGCTGGAGGTGTTGGTGGTCCAGGACAGGTCTTCTGAGATGTGGGTCCCCAGGAACTTGAAGCAGGAGACACGCTCAACAGCCATCCCGTTAATGTGGATGGGATCGTGTGTGCCTCCTCTCTCCTTCCTGAAGTCTACAATCAGCTCCTTAGTTTTGGTGGTGTTAAGGAGCAGGTTATTTTCTGTGCACCATGTAGCCAAGTGCTGGACCTCCTCCCTGTAGGCAGTCTCATCGTTGTTGCTGATGAGACCGATCACCGTAGTATCGTCTGCAAACTTGATGATGGTATTTGATCCATTCAAAGCTCTGCAGTCGTGGGTGAAGAGGGAGTAGAGGAAAGGGCTCAGCACACAGCCTTGTGGTACACCAGTGTTGAGCATGATGGTGGTGGAGCAGGTGAGACCTGACCTAACATGCTGAGGTCTTTTGGTCAGAAAGTCCATAATCCAGTCACAGAGTGAGGTGTTTATGCCCAGATCTCCAAGTTTAGTTATTAGCTTGGAGGGGATGACAGTGTTGAATGCCGAGCTGAAGTCGACAAACAGCATTCGTGCATAAGTGTTCTTATTGTCCAAGTGTGTGAGTACAGAGTGCAATGCTATGGAGACTGCATCCTCTGTGCTCCTATTGCTCCGGTATGCAAATTGGTGTGGGTCTAGTGTAGATGGAAGACAGTCTTTCAGGTGTTCCAGAACCAGCCGTTCAAAGCACTTCATGATAATGGGTGTGAGTGCTACAGGGCGGTAGTCATTCAGGCATGATGGTTTAGAGTGTTTTGGCACTGGCACAATGGAGGTGGATTTAAAGCAAGTTGGCACAGCTGCTTGAGCGAGGGACATGTTAAAAATGTCTGTAAAGACCCCAGCAAGCTGCTCCGCACATGCCCTAAGTACACGGCCGGGGATGCCATCTGGTCCAGCAGCCTTGCGCATGTTAATCCGGCTCAGTGCAGTACACACATCTGTGGAGGTTAATGTGATGGTCTGATGGTTCTTTGAGGGTGTAAACCCAGTGGCAGTTCTTTTATTGTCTTCCTCAAAGCGAGCATAAAAGTCATTAAGCTCGTTCAGGAAAGAAGCATTTGTGTCTATTGGGGTGGAATGGCTGGGTTTGTAGTCACTGATGGCCTGTATGCCCTGCCACATGCGTCGAGGGTCTGAGTTGGAAAAGTGATCCTCTATCTTTAGCTTGTAGCAGTGCTTGGCCTTTTTGATGCCCCTCTTCAGATCTGCCCTGGATGTGCTGTAGGCCTGTGCATCTCCTGATCTGAAGGCTGTATTGCGTGCCCTCAGCAGGAGGCGCACCTCCTTGTTCATCCATGGCTTCTGATTTGGGTATGTGGTGATTTGCTTCTGAGTTGTAACATTGTCTATGGTGGTGTTGATGTAATCCAGAACAGAGGAGGTGTAGCTGTCTATGTCCGTATGAAGGCCACATGTGGCCTGAGAAGCAAATATACTCCAGTCAGTATTTTGAAACCTGTCCTGGAGTGTGAGGTCTGCCCCCGCTGGCCACACTTTGATGGTCTTCACTGATGGCTTCACACGGTTGATGAGGGGTGAATACTTGGGGATGAGGAACAAAGAAAGGTGATCTGATTGTCCCAGGTGGGGGAGGGGGGTCACAATGTAGGCTCCAGCCATGTTTGTATAGACATGGTCTAAAGTTTTGTTTCCTCTAGTGTGACAGAAAACGTTTTGATGAAATTTTGGGAGCACTGTCTTTAAGTTGGAGTGATTAAAATCCCCCGCAACAATAAATGCAGTCTGTGAGCAGTCTGTTGTTTACTGATGGCCGCATGAAGTTCATTCATTGCGAGCTTGGCATCAGCGTCGGGAGGAATGTAAGCAGCGGTTATAATGACTGATGTAAACTCCCGCGGCAGATAAAACGGTCTGCACTTAACCATGAGAAACTCTAGGTTAGCTGAGCAGTGTTTGACAACAATAACAGAGTTCGTGCACCAAGCTTTGTTAACATAAATGCACAATCCTCCGCCTCTGGTCTTACCGGTGTCATCAGCCGATCTATCTGCACGGAATGTTTGGTGTCCAGCTAGGTCAATAGCATTGTCCGGTATGCCGCTGTTTAGCCATGTTTCAGTGAAAATCATGATATTGCAGTTTAAAAGCCTCTTGCTGTGGTTAATGCGGAGTTGAATCTCGTCCATTTTGTTCACCAAAGACCTTACATTGGCGAGGAAAATGCTGGGAAGAGAGAGCCGGTGTGGTGTTAGCTTTAGCTTAGCTCTCAGTCCTCCGCGCTTCCCCCTCCTTTGTTTACGGTCTCGACGCCGCCTTCAAGCACTTCCGCCCGGCCGGGTAGTGTGCGCAGCCTGGGTTGTTTTGGCGATCTCAGGAGCGAGATGAAGATTGTTGATAAAACTGTCGGAAATGCGCAAACTTATATCCAAAAGCTCCTGTCGGGTGTATGATGTTAATGCACAACTGTTCTGCACGAACAGACCCGAGATGAGCAGGAGAATTACCGCAAAACTGCAGAAACTGGAGAGACGCTGAGCCTCGCGTTGTGCACTCGCCGCCATCTTAGGTCTGAAGAAAGATGGTGGTCTTCGTCCATGCATTGACTATCGAGGCCTCAACGACGTAACTATTAAATTTAAATACCCTCTTCCTCTGATCCCAGCAGCACTCGAACAGCTTAGACAAGCCAAATACTACACCAAGTTAGACCTTCGGTGTGCCTACAATTTAATCCGCGTTCGTGAGGGGGACGAGTGGAAGACTGCCTTTTCCACCACTAGTGGGCACTATGAGTACTTGGTCATGCCCTTCGGCCTAGCGAACTGCCCATCTGTCTTTCAATCATTTATGAATGACATCTTCCGTGACATGCTCGACAGATGGGTAATAGTCTACATCGACGACATACTGATCTATTCAAACTCTCTGCAAGAACATATTCAACATGTACGGGCGGTGCTGCATCGACTCATTCAGAACCAACTCTACGCCAAGCTTGAAAAGTGTGAGTTTCACTGCACGAGCACATCTTTTCTGGGGTACATCATTAGCCAGGAGGGGGTGGCTATGGACGAGAAGAAGGTCGAGGCAGTGCTGAAATGGCCACAACCGCAAACTCTTAAGGAGCTGCAACGCTTTCTGGGGTTCGCTAACTTCTACAGACGTTTCATCCGGAACTTCAGCATGGTAGCAGCCTCCTTAACCTCGATGACTAAGCAGCGTACTAAACGGCTAATTTGGACTCCAGAAGCCAAAAAATCATTTGAGGACTTGAAGAGACGGTTCACCACCGCACCCATTCTCCATCACCCAGATCCAGATAGACCATTCATTGTTGAAGTGGACGCCTCCAGTACGGGCGTGGGCGCCATTCTCTCTCAACGTCACGGTACCCCAGCCAAAATGTACCCCTGTGCGTTCTTCTCCCGCAAACTCACCACTGCAGAACGAAACTACGATGTGGGCAACCGCGAGCTTTTGGCCATGAAACTAGCTCTAGAAGAATGGCGGCACTGGTTAGAGGGAGCCACCCATCCATTCACCATCCTTACCGATCACAAAAATCTGGAGTATCTTCGTGCCGCTAAACGCTTGAACCCGAGACAGGCTAGATGGGCACTCTTCTTCACTCGTTTCCAGTTTACAGTCTCATACCGGCCAGGAACCAAGAATGCTAAGGCGGATGCTCTGTCTCACCAGGAGGAGTCGTCGCACAAGCCAGAGATCCATGAAAACATCTTACCCAGTAATCTGCTGTTAGCTCCAGTACTTTGGGACATTATTACTGAAATCTCGCAATTTAACCACCACAACCCACCACCCACCGACTGTCCTCCTGACTCCCTGTACGTTCCAGAGCCCTTAAGAAACAGTGTCTTGACACAGGTCCATGAAACTCCCAGCTCAGGGCACCCCGGCATAACCGCCACTATACATCTGCTCAAAAACCGGTTCTGGTGGCCCTCACTCACTGCAGACACCATCCACTTTGTCCGTAACTGTTCCACCTGCCAAACCTCAAAATCACCCAGGCACCTTCCTGCTGGTCTCCTGCAACCTCTACCCACACCCCAACGTCCATGGTCACACATCGCCATTGACTTCATCACTGACCTTCCCAACTCCCAAGGTAACACAACCATCTTCACCATTGTCGATCGCTTCTCCAAGGCCTGCCGCTTATTGCCATTACCCAAACTTCCTTCTGCATTCGAAGCCACAGAGTTACTATGCAACCACGTGTTCCGCTTCTATGGCTTGCCGGATGACATAGTTTCTGATCGTGGACCCCAATTTACCTCCAGAGTCTGGACTTCATTTTTTAACCTGCTCAACGTCAACATCAGTTTAACTTCAGGCTATCATCCGCAGTCCAATGGTCAATCTGAACGCCTCAACCAAGAGATCATTCGGTTCCTCCGAGCTTACTGCCAGCAACATCAAACCGACTGGAGTCGGTTCCTCATGTGGGCAGAATACGCCCAGAACTCCCTAGTTAAGCCTGCTACCGGTCTCACACCCTTCAAGTGCATCCTTGGCTATCAACCACCCCTGTTTCCCTGGTCAGGTGAACCCTCCGACCTCCCCTCAGTAACAGCCTGGCTACAACGCAGCGAAGAGACCTGGGACCGAGCCCACACCCACCTGCTGCATGCTGTCAGACAACAAACTCATCAAGCCAATCAACATCGTCGCGCTGGTCCCTCTCTCGCCCCAGGGCAGTGGGTATGGCTGTCCACCAAGGATCTCCGTCTCCGACTCCCATGTCGCAAGCTCAGCCCCAGGTATGTAGGTCCGTTCAAAATTACTAGACAGATTACTCCAGTATCCTTTCGATTAGAATTACCAGCTAATTACCGCATCTCTCCCACTTTTCACATGTCGCTCCTGAAACCCGCTGGTGGTCCGAGAGGAGATCCGGAGGAAGGGGACCTTCCGCAGCCTCCCCCCATCATGATCGACGGCGAGGAGGCCTATCAAGTGCACGAGCTGCTCGACTCCAGGCGCCGGGGCGGCACGCTGCAATACCTGGTAGATTGGGAGGGGTACGGTCCGTTCTTGGGTTAATGCAGGTGATATCCTCGACCCCACTCTCACAGATGAGTTTCATAGAGCGCATCCGGAGAAACCGGCCCCTCGTCCTCGTTGAAGACCCCGGCGCCGTGTGCCTCCTCGCGTCAGGAGCCGCTCGCGGGGGGGGGGCTCTGTTACAACGGAGACTTCCGCACGTTCTCCTCTGCACCACCAGAGGGAACCTTCACCGGAGTTTTGACATCACATTCGGACTCAATCTCCCATACTCCCTCTTACCTGGGGCTGACCACACCCACACACACCTGCAAGCACTCACCCCTCATTACTCCTCCACCATAAAAGCCATGCTCACGCTCAGACTTTCGCGAAGTCTTGATCTTGCCCCGGCTGTCAATTCTGAGCGTTTTCTCTGTTATTTGATTACCTGTTGTGACCTGGACTGCATCTCGACCTGTGATTCTTCTCTGTACCCCCTGAATTGGATTGTTTACTGGATTACGATTGTTATCAGCCTGCCCCGAACTTTGCCTGTCCCAGTTTACGGTACTGTCTTGCCTCTTACATTGTTGACGCTGGCTGTTTACCCCTGTCTGTCTGACCATTCTCTAATAAAGCTGCTTATGGATCCAAACGCCTCTGACGCTTCGTTACACTACCTCTCATTCGGCACAAATCCAAATATTTCCATATTTGCGATGTATTTAAAGCCAAAATATTATTTATTAGGTAAAATAGGCTTTGTAGTTTGCGCATTCTAGTGTTGTCTGAAATGCCGTAGATTCTTTGCTGTTTGCAAACAATATGTGCGGAGCTATCAAACAATGAAAACATACAGTCATTTTTGGTCAATTTAACGATTCAAGAATATGATTCTTTCTATGCTCTCCCGTTCCTATTTCGCTCTGGAAACTGAACAAAAAAATATTTTTGCCAAGAACGAACCGAAATTAAAACATTTTGCTTTTTATCCATGTATTTAACAGCCTGGGAGATCTTCCCAGTGCAGTACCCTGTTTCACAAACAAAAATCAGAGTTCCCACTCTGGAGATGGCCCCAAAGTGAGGGGGCACAGCAACCAAGGTGGCCAGGCCGGGTCCCCTGAGGCTCCCCAGTGGCGCCAACGCTGACTATTTATATTTACATGTGTATATTTATTGTAATTTTATTTTTATTGTCTGTGTGTTGTGTCTCTCTGTACTGGAAGCCTGTGACACAAACAAATTCCTTGTATGTGCAAGCATACTTGGCAATAAAGCACTTTCTGATTCTGATAATATAAGAAAAACAGGAAATTAAATGATGCACTATATATAAAAATAAAAACAGAGAGAAATAAAAACCATGCAATGTTTTAATGAATGTACAAATGTTATGTACAAGTGTGAAGTTTACAAACGTATAATTTTTAGTTTTCTATAAATGTGTCAGTTATGATAAACAAAGTATTGTTATGAATGTTTTAATTTTTCAGGCTGAATATAGCTTGCGGGGAAACAACAACAACAATAGCTGCGTTCCAATTCAAAGACGTCCGACTTGTCCTATGAAGGACACTCAGAGTCTAGCTTTCGCAGGATTTCCTAATTGCGCCACCAGGTGTTCCCGATTGCTGCTCCTGTCGTGTAGCAATGGTGTGAGAAGAGAGCTGACATAGGTGATATTTGTTTATGAAAATAACTGGAGCCTGAATTGTTCGTTTTTGACTTTTAATTAACAAATTGCACTTTAAAAGTAGGGGAGAGTGGGGTAAGTTGTCACACGGGTAAGCTGTCACACTGTTCATAACTCCAACACTAAATCTTAAAAATCAAATAGCCACTTTGTGTGACTTCTTTTTCTATAGTCAATTTCCTGTTCACATGTGGTCAAGATCGCTCTAATCTGAAGTTAGCACAATTTTCTTATTTTTCTGTTTAAAAAGTAAAAAAAAAAAAAAATGCACTTTAAATTTTATGCAATACAACTTTATTAGGTATGAATGTTAAAAATGATTATTTTGCACAAAATAGAGGAGACAATAACGTGTCTTTTGATACTTTAGCTGACGTGCCATGTTGAGCTAACCTTTAGCCAACATTAGTACACATGTCAGTTTGGGGCAAGTTGTCACACATCTTACTGACATGTCAGTGAGGCAGCAACTAGAAATAGAAAAGAATAAGGCTGAATCTAGCAAAAAAAGCTGTTTCAAAATAAAGTGAAGCAAGGAGAGGAGTCAAAAAACAAGGCAGCTAAAAGAAGAAAATCATACAAGAGCCATCATCAGATGATGATGAGTGCTTCTGCCTCGTCTGTGTGGAGACATTTTTAAACAGTCATCCAAAAGAGACCTGGGTACAATGTGTAAAATGCAACAAATTGGCCCATGATGCTTGCACCTCAAGCCAGGCAGTTTATGTGTGCCAGAATTGTGACTCTGAAGATGAGTCTGATTAGTCAGATACAGGGCATCTGTTTTGTTTAGAGGTTAAACATGTTAAGTTAAGCAAGTTATCTGCAGCATTCCATCATGGATCTACACTGGAGATCAAAATTAGAGAACAATTTATAAACAATTGAACAATTCTGAAATAATGTCATCTTCACTGCTCAACAGTTGAAGGAGTTTTTGTCCTGTCTATACCATGCTACCAGAACACCTTTTCCACAAAATAACTAAGGCATTTAAACAAAAAACATTATTTTGCAGAAAACACACTGATCAAAATTAGAGAACACTTTCAGATACCTCCCAGTTATTGGTGTTAATCTGGCACCTGGTGCTAATTTCCTTGATTATCTGTCAACCCCTATTTAACTGGCAGCCTAACTTCCAGTTTCACTGACTCTGCAAGATGGTGGGCCGTTCTAAAGTGACTGAAAACCTCTGGCAGCAGGTTGTCCAGATGAAGGCCAAAGGGATGACCCTATCAGCCATAGCAAGACAAGTTGGTCGTTCCAAATCTGTGATTTCAAGAATATTGTGATTTCAAGACTATTGAATCTTTACAACATCACAAACTCATTCAAGTCCCCCAAGAAGGCTGGTCGTCCACGGAAAACAAATACAAGAGAGGACAGAATACTGCGGAGGATCTCAATGGACAATCGTTTCCACACTGCAGCTGGAATTGCTCATCAGTTCAGCGCTGAACAGGGTAAGGATCTGTCTCGTCATACAGTGTCTCGACGTTTAAGATCATTTGAACTGAAAGCCCACTCTGCAGTGACCAAACCTCTCATTAGCAGAAAGAATCAAAAGGCTAGACTAAGCTTTGCTGAGGAGCATGTTGTGTGGACAGAGGAGAACTGGTCCAAAGTTCACTTCAGTGATGAAAGCAAGTTTAATTTATTTGGGTCCGATGGGAAACATTATGTTTGGCGACAAACTGGAGAAAGACTGAACCCAAAGTGTGTAAAGAAGTCAGTGAAAAGTGGAGGGGAAAGTGTCATGGTTTGGGGCATGTTTTCTGCAGCAGGAGTTGGGCCTCTTATACAGCTACATGGCAGAGTGAATGCAAATGTTTATCAGAACCTTCTTCAACAACATATGGTTCCTTCCCTGCATTCATCACCCAATCAGCTCGCAGTGTTCATGCAGGACAACGCTCCATGTCACACAGCAAAACGGGTAAAGCAGTTCCTTGAAACTGAAAACATTGAAATAATGACATGGCCTGCCCAGAGTCCTGATCTCAACCCAATAGAGAACCTCTGGAAAATCCTTGGCGACAAAGTTATGGCCAAGAAACCCACTACAGTCACCGAACTGTGGAGGAGACTGGAAGAAGAGTGGACCAAAATCACACCAGAGCAGTGTGAGAGACTAGTGCTGTCCTGTGGCCGCAGATGTGCTGAAGTCATTCAGAGCAGAGGCCTGTACACTTCCTACTAATTGCTGACTGTTGTAACCTTCAAAAAATGTTGTTGTAATCTTTTTCCATGCTACAGTCATTGTTGTTCTCTAATTTTGATCAGTGTGTTTTCTGCAAAATAATGGTTTTTGTTGAAATGCCTTAGTTATTTTGTGGAAAAGGTGTTCTGGTAGCATGGTATAGACAGGACAAAAACTCCTTCAACTGTTGAGCAGTGAAGATGACATTATTTCAGAATTGTTCAATTGTTTATAAATTGTTCTCTAATTTTGATCTCCAGTGTATGTGCAAGCCAGAGAACGTTTGAGTGTAAAGTTCAAAGTAAAGTAATCCTGCCACTTGATTGAAATGTTTATTGTTTGGATTATTATTATTTTTTTCCAAATTCTCTAAGCATGATTGTTTATATTTCCAGTTCTGGTTTGAATTTAAAAATTAAAATTAATATTGACAATTAAGTAGTTGTGTTCTTATTTTTAGATAATCTAGTGTGACAACTTATCCGCCGATGGGGCAAATTGTCACAAGTGCACACTCTCTATTCAACAGTCTACAACTCCATAATGAGATCAGATATGAAAATGTAATGAATACAACATATGTGCCCAAGATGTCCTTCTTTCATTTGGTATGACATTTATACAATTGTGATGTATGGTGCTCAGTAAAAGTTAGACAGTGTGAAAAGTGTGACAACATACCCCGCTCTCCCCTATATTTATATGATTTATATGATATATGATTTCAATATTCAAGTAAGTTTAAACCTAACACTAGGTTTAAACTTACTTGAATATTGAAATCATATGAAAAATACAAAATATAAAGTGGTTAAATAACCAAAATGTGATTTTATGTGGTTTATTCTATTATTGATTATTATGGACATAAATTAACCATGATGAACAGACAGATTTTGGAAGCAGCTCGATATAGCCCATAGCTGTAGTTAGCAAGCAACTATTTGTTAATATTCCACCAATGGTTGGCACGATAGCCTCGTGGGCAGTGCATCGACATGCAGCACCATTGCGCTTTGGGCGTCCTGTGTTCGAGTCCTGGCTCACAGACCTTTCCTTTCCCATCCCATCCCCTCTCTCTCCCACTTAATTTCCTGTCTCACTACAGTCCTATCAACAAAAGACAAAAATAATTCCATTAAGGAATATGTGGCACACTTTTGTGAACTGTGTGACCAGGTGGGTTTCAATGACATTGCACTGAAGAACATTTTTCATTTCGGATTAACAAAATAACTGTTTAATGTTTAATGCCACCTCATACCCCACACTAGTCACTACAGCAATATATTGATTTTGCACTCTGCTTAAGTGAATCCTCGTATACTGTGGGGGTTGCAGATGAAGAATGCAAAAATCCTCCAGTATCCACCAAGCCAGAACATTTCCATACACCAACCTTCATGTTTGCCAAGCCAGCGCCTGTTGACGTCACACCTGCCAAGCCAAAGCCTGCTCAAGTCATGTCTGCTGCTCCAGGGCCTGCTCACGCCATGTCTGCTGCTCCAGGGCCTGCTCATGTCATGTCTGCTCCTCCAGGGACTGCTCACGTCACATCTGCTGCTTCCGTGCCTGCTCACATCACGCCTGTCATGCCTGTCAAGCAAGAGCCTACTTACGTCATGTCTGTCAAACTAGTATTTGCTCACATCATGCCTGTTACTCCAGAACCCACATAGCAAACGGCTTTGGCCCAAATGTGGCATCCTGTCGGCAATGGCATGTACCCTTTCAGCCAGAGCTGGGCCAAGTGTGGCAATGATTGCACACTGTGGATTACGGCAAACAATATGAGGGCCGATTGTTGGTTTGAGGAGTGTGGCCCAGATCAGTCCAGTCATCATGTGGTTCAAATCAGGCATGTGACATGACAGCATATATGTGACCCATGATGAACAAGATAAGCAAAATATTACATGATAATGGTTATGGGTCATTCTACAGAAACGTCCACTTTTCTGTCCCTAGACTTATACAGATATATTACAATTGAAATATACATTAGGATTACAGTTTTTTCAGATTTTAAGATGAAACAATATGTTATGTGAACAATCACACCTTCCTGAGCCATCAACATGGCATTATTTTTTATTTATTAATTACATAGTATTCGTAAGTACCGTAAAACTGCTTGTCCCCACAGCCATGTACAGAGGGAAAGTGCTTTATTCTGAGGTCAAAAACAAGATTTTCAACCATTTAAAATACAAAAGTCTATTCATAACTATAAAATATATAATGTAAATGGCATAAAAAAACTAAATATTAAATAAATATTATAAAATATATAACAAAAACATTTGTCCCTTGAAGTTATGTCACTGGTGTTACCGCTTAACAAAAGTGTTTTAATTTGGAATAAAAAAATCACACTGATGACATTACTCGACATGTTTCTTCCTATTTCTTGAAGATCTATGAAAGCAGGCCATGGTAAGTCCACTGTTTCTTTTCAATTATCAGAAATGTTCTCATTTATCTCATGATTTCGTATGAAGCTTTTAGTTGACGTCACTGGTGTGACCTACTTTATTGTTATGAAACTGTAAGAAAAACTGAGTACAAATGGATAAAACTACTTAATTTAGTAAGTATATCATGTTTGACAACATGTGGTTTGATACCTAGCATCAGCCATTTAATAAAATGCATTTTTCATGAAAATTGTCACTGGTGTTACTGTCACTGGTGTTACCTTCCTTATAGATAACACCAGTGACGATCAGTAACACCAGTGACTCTCATTTTAGATCAACTTAATTCAAAGCTATTTATTTAGTTCTTTTCACATAAACTAGCACTAAGATTTTGTGATTCTAACTTTTCTTTAGCATTGTTAATTATCCTTTGGTCAGGAATGGCTAAATTGAGTGCAGCTGAGAAGCAGCGACTTTACAGACAGCATAGGGATGCTGATCCTGAACACAGAGCAGAAAACTTGCAGAAAAGAGAGTTATTTTATAGACATTTGAAACAAAACAGAGAAAGAGAATAAGTGATTTAAAAGATAAGTTCATATTCAGAACAAAAATTTACAGATAATGTACTTACCCCCTTGTCATCCAAGATGTTCATGTCTGTCTTTCTTCAGTCGTAAAGAAATTAATTTTTTTAAAGATAAACATTTAAGGATTTCTCTCCATATAATGGACTTCTATGGTGCCCCCGAGTTTGAACTTCTAAAATGCAGTTTAAATGCAGCTTCAACTGGCTTATATGATCCCAGCGGAGGAAGAAGGGACTTATCTATGGATAATGTGTATACTTTTTCCTCAAATAGCATAATTTCTTTATGACTCAGAAAGAAAGACATGAACATCTTGAATGACAAGGGGGTGAGTACATTATTTGTAGATTTTTGTTCTGAAAGTGAACTAATCCTTTCAGTAAAAGGGGCAAGAGAAGTGAAAGTAAGACATGGAGGGTTCATCAAAAAAGATACAAGCAAAAAATCAGAGCAGGAGCATTGCTCCCCCATCATCATCAGATAGATCACCTAGCATTTCAGTGAACAAGCTGAACTGTTACAAATATAGAAATCAAAAATGAAAGGCGAACAGGCACTGAATAAGCATTCAGTTTAAATTGCTAAGCGATTCTGGGAGTTCATTATGGGGCAGTTGGCCAAGTAAATTAAGGCACCATGAAATGTAAAATGATTACAGTCAGAAATGTACACCCCTTAGTCATAACAAAGTGTAAGTGTATGATATAAATTAAGAGTGGGCATCTGTAGATAGTCAATGTACTGTACTCGTTTGTACATTTTAGTTGTTTTAGTTCAAGTGTTGAAATGATGTTTATGTTCTTTTACTAACTATTTTCACTAGTTGGCAAATGTATGCCAAATGTAATAATTTAGTAATTGTTAATTATAGTTGAAGAATGTCTTATGAATGTCACTGGTGTTACTGTGTGTCACTGGTGTTACCGTGTGTTTTTCTTTGTCACGTTCTATAAAACATGTCACATATGACATAATAATAATTTTACATCTATTGAACTATGCTAAATTCAAGAGTTAAGATTTAAAGGATTTAATCATTATTTGTTTATAACTGTTTTTTAAATATTTTCATTTTTATAGCGAATACATGTTGTTGCAAATGAACTAACATCATTCAGTCACACTTTTAACGAACCTGATTAAAATAAATAAAACATAATCTCCCTATTTGTTGCATTATTGTTATTTTTTTGTATCTCTGACTACACATGCTGAAAAAAAGTTAAATAGAATTTCATAAAAACCTTTAAAATTACCAAAGTAGTAAGGTAACACCAGTGACAAAACAAGGGGACATGCAGACTTTAAATAAATGTACAAAAAAAATAAAAAAACATTAAGCTGACCTTTATGTGTATTCATGAAGTCAAAAGGTAATCTAATAATGTGGTCTATGTTTAAATATTAAAATAAGAAAAAAAATTTAAGACATTTTGCCATACCAAAAGTGGACGTTTCTGTAGAATGACCCTTAAATGATCACAGAAATTTCAGTGACATGAATAAATCTTTACATTTAGTCTTGGCAAGTGTAGCAGGGTTATGTTGTTACACCAGATTATTCATTTTATTTATTTATGGTACTTTTATTTTATTTTGTAATTATTTTGTTTATGGGGTATTTTATTTTGAAAGAAGGTTGTGCACTCTTATTAAAGGTAATGGCAGTATGCACGTCAGCTGACATCATATGTAAATTGAGAGATAAATCGCTGTGCAATCTAGGCTCGTCCTCTTTCCGGTGCTGTCTATGGAGGAGAGAGGTCCGATTTAATGAGCTCCGTTCATTTCATGTTCTACCGTGTTTTATGAGTGTTTATTTCTTGTTTAAATCATCATATGTAAGGAAGTCTTATATCTGATGTTATGTTAAAGTGTTTCTATGTGTTATAAATGTGTTAAACGAAGTTTATTCGAGAGTAATGGGGTGAATAGGAACGTGCGAAATGGCGGCGCTGCGCATGCGTGCGTGCTCCACGTGCGAAAGAGGTGTTAGCGGCTATGCGCCTAATATCGCGGTCAATAATATAAAGAGACGTATATATGTATTTAAAGAGAGATGTTCTATTTTATAAATATAATTAATATTATATCTATATACTATATGCTATATTATATGTAAGTGAAATGTTATGCGTTTTATGATTCATTACCTGGTGTACTTAACATATATTTTGTGGTTAACAGGCAATGCAGAGCAAGTATGCTGATAATAGTGCCTGCATATTTATGTGTTACTGCACAGGTATGTCAGTTGAAATCTAAGAAACACTGTAATTCGGTATGAATGTAATTGAATGTAAAAATGCTTATACATTTCACTTATTAGTATTATCATTGTTATATATTATTGCTATTATTGTTTATATTTTATTATACTATATTATAATGTACTATATAATGTATTATATATTAAAATGTACTATTTTGTGAATTATGCGCTCTCTTTCCGGTGCTGTCTATGGAGGAGAGGCAATGCAGAGCAAGTATGCTGATAATAGTGCCTGAATGTTTGTGTTACTGCACAGGCACTACAATAAAGCACCCGTGAAGAACTCCAGTTCTGTGTTTTATTCCTCATAAATAAAAATGCACAACACAGAGGAACAACCGCTACACAAGTCAAAACAGAAGGAAACATTATCATTTCAAAATTAAGCAAATCAGTAAATCAGCCAACTGCATTTAATTATAATTTTAATTTAATTATTATTCTCAGTACAAATAATTTTAGAATCCTTAGAGAGAGAGAGAGAGTTATCATGCAATATGTATTTGGTTTACCAAGGGGGACATAACTGTATTAATATTCTGTCATGCACAAGCATTAAATAAAATGATCATAAAAGTATTTGATTTTTATTCAAATCCTAGGTATCCCTGCGATGCTTTGTATGAGAAACAGATCCAAATTCAAACCATTCATCTGCGATATTTATCTCCTCTGTAGCTATAACAATTTAAAAATTTGCTGTTAAGAAGATTTACTACAAGTTTTACGGCAGCAAGGCCAAACGCTCATTGGCTGCCACCGGTTCCATCATAGATTGCAACATGCAGTGTTTCCGGTAACGTGTCTTTTGAATGAGAAGTGCGGGCGTTCGAGTGTATCGGCATAGTATTTTCAGCATTTAACAACTTAAATTATGCTCCTTGCGTTAAACTATAATATTACACCAGAAGGGACTGCAACGTATCATCATTTGGACTCATCTTACTGTGGCACTGTTCTTTGACATTTCTGCAATAAATTCTTGGGATTAATGTTATAAGTGTCTGTTACGTTTTCTTATAGACGATGTACTTTATACACTCACTCTTTATTGGTTGATTTGTTCTTTATAAATAAAAACATTTTCAATGCAATACATTTTTTTATTGGAAAGTTACTTGATTTGTGGATTTTAAGGCTGATTGGGTCTATTGGGTCTGGGCTGTATAAGGCTCAGGTGTGGCTCAGATTTAAGGATTCTGGTTTACTTAAGACTGAGAATTGGAGAGCTGGGCCAGATGGCCAACACGACTGGGTTCCTATAGCCAAGATGGCCAACACGCCTGAGTCCCCAGTCATGATGACCGCCACACCTGAGCCTCACCGGGGGGGATATGTAACATGGGATTTGGGTTTTGTTAATTTTTCACGTTTTTATGTCTTTTATTTTGAAGTTTAGTCATGGTTCCTGTCTTTTCGTGTGATTCCCTTGTTCCTCATGTTATCCTGTCTAGTGTATGTGTCAAGTTCTGATTGGTTGCTTTAGTCATGTCTTGTTCCCCATTGGTGCTGTGCTGCAGAGTGGTGTAGCGTCTGGACCAATCACACAGTTATTTGTTACATTTAGCAAATCACCTTTAAAACCAGCAAGCCAGCTAAATGGTGGAGTTCTGGTTTTAAACCCCCCAGAGCAACTAACACCCAGTTGCCAGGGCAGCTATCTGATAGCCTCAGTTCACGAGGCAAAAGTATGCAAGCAGACTCTGCAACTCTTACTTCTTCTCTCCATAGGAAAGACATTATGCCCATAGAAATGGACTCTTCCCTATTTATTCACAGACAAACCTTTCTGTGAACGAACACACATATCCCCATATATCATTGTGTATATTATGACTGTTCAGGTATTTTGTCTTTTGTTTTTATAACTGTTTTATGCATGTTTGATGGTGATTACTGCAGCCCAGCAGGTGCCAACATATAGAGCTGCATGCGATCTCCCCAGCCATAGAAAATGGCTCTTGACCACAAACACTGGAGTTTTTGTTTCACTTAACCTTAGAGCTTATCATCATGGAACTGTCCATGACCAGACATTCCTTTCTCTGCATTTCCATCGCTGGATTGTGGCCTGCAGATCCACTGTGCCCACACTCACAGTGCCCACACTCCACACTCAAGAGACAGGACTCTAGTGTTGGGTTCGAGTCCACCTAAGTCGAGTCCGAGTCTTTGACCAGTCAAGTCCGAAACGAGTCAGAGTCCAAAATGGGCCGAGTCAGACTCAAGTCCGAGTCCCAAAGGGCAGAGTCCGAGTCGAGTCAGAGTTCAATAAAACACTACTGTTTGTAAGTATCTTAACATTGTTTTAACCTTTATAACTAAAAAAAAGTAATTTGTGACATATTTCAGAGAGAAACAGCTTTCAGAATGTAAAACAGGACGTTTTTTGTTATATAGTTGTTGTTATATAGTGAATGTATAAATGTGGGGCTGGGGCAGGTAGTTTGGTGAATGGGCCTAAAGAGCAGAAAATGCACCTCATATCTCTGATTATGACTGTGTGTTTTGGGTTTTATATGATGAATGGTTAGACCATAGACAGAGTAGATGGCATTTTTTTTTTTTTTTCTTGGATGAAAATGAGGCCTACATTCTTTTCATAACTCAGCCAGCCAGCTCACAACCGTTTTATTTTTTAATGCATTTATAGTTAATAAAGTTTAATATTTAAGGAATAATATACCAGTTTGCAATTTCCAATTTGATTGCAAACAATGATGAAGATTTTGTAGCCGAAGCTTATATCTGACAGTTTTCAAGTAGAAGTTTATGGAAGCAATGGAATAAAATCGGACTGCTCGATTATGGCAAAATCAATAAGGATTATTTTGGTCAGTACTGTAATCACGACTATTTAACACGATTATGAGTGCATTTCAGTCCCAGCCAGTTTTCACGTAATAGTTCAGACGCGGGCCAGGCATCGGGCCTGTTTTAGGCTTCTCCTTGTTTTTATATTTTCCATCAATTAGACACCCATCAGTTATGGTGATAAAAAAAATTGCCGCCCTAATATAGTGAGACAGTTTCGCTTTCACTTTCAGGACTGGCTCGGATGGCATTTTGTGCCTCAGCCAGGAGCAGCTTTGCGTTCAAGCAATAGGCTGAAACTTGCCACAAAGCACCGGCAAAAATAAATTACAATGAATGTGTCGGAGGGAAATAGTAAGGAGATTTTTCGAATTATTATGAATATGAATAAACTAGTGTATTCTGAATCAGTGTTGCAAAGATGCTGACTTAAAATCTCCTCTTTGACTGCCTTTAGAGAGAAATATCTTTCCGGATTAGCTACATAAATAAAAAGTTTTTGTTTTTGATTTGTTTTATTTTGTTAAATAATAATTTAAAGCTTTCTATATATGCATTTATCATGTCTGTAAGGCATGTATTGTTTTGATGAATAATTTTTAATTGTTTCTACTGGAAAAAATGCAAGCAATGGCGCTGGCGCTTATGACCTACAACATGGCTTTAGCTTCCACTCTCCGAACAAATGATGTAAACGAGGCCTAACGCACATTTATCTAGATTTAACGTTTAACACCAACATGTTTTATACTTTAACTCTGTAAAGAATAAAAAAAGGTCAATTTCAGATTTATATTCCACAATTCTGGCTTTTTTCCACTCAGAAATGACAAACGTTATATTGTTCAGCTAAATTGAGTTATAAAGTCTGAAACACGACGAAAACTTGCATTTGCGAGGAAAAAAATCAGAATTGTGAGGTAAAATAGGTAAATGTAAAATGCTATAGGTTATAATATTTCATGCTGCAGGGCTAATATAATATGTTCCCTATATGAACTGCATATGTGAAAATTACCAACTCTAGAGGACTCTCTTGAGCACAATGAAGACTTTCTTCAGCAGCTTTACGAGACACTCGTTCCACAGCCAAGTCAAATGCAAGAATAGTTTCTTCTACCAGACAGAGGTCTGATGTAAGCTATCATATATTGTGCTTTGAACTAGAAAGTGATGGTTCTTAGAGATGGTTAAGTCTCACTCCTCTGCCTCTTTCCAGTTCTATCTATCCATCCGCCTTACCATGTATGCCTGATGTGTGTGAATGTGTTTGTGTTTGTTTAGACTTACATATTAGACTTAAATGTTAGTCCTTAGTTAATAAAGTTCTTGTGCACAAATGACATGAGTTTCTGATTCTGCTTTGCAAATTTAATGTACCTTTACGATTTCCGATTCAAGCTACATGCTCTAACACATTAGTATATAAGAAAGTTATTTTCTGTGACCAAGAAAATAGTTTTTCTATGAATACATATGAAATTATCCTGAAATGTTCGCTGGACAAATGGGTCAATTAATTGTAATGTGAATTCTGTTTTATCAAGATAATTCTGTTGAATTTTCCAAATATTTTAATTAATTATAACGAGTTATGATTAATTATTAATATTTCCCCTTGAGCTAATTCACGACAGTGGTTTGCATTGTCGCTCTCTGGAGTTTCGTTTTTCTGTAGCAATCTCTATCTTACTTTTACTCTCTGTTGTTTAAAGTGAAAAAATATAGTTCTATTCTTACCAGATTTCAAACATTATCCATCAAACTAATTTGACTGATCTGATCATTGGCTTTTACTCTATAACCGCGAGTACAGCACGTTAGCATTTCATTAGCCATTTAGCTTGTCATTTGCATTTCCATTCATGTTTCTACTTTCGTCTACTACCGTTCTCTTTCTTTTTCTCTTGCTTTTGCTGATTGTTAGCATTAATTATATTACTGCAAGTGCAGCACCTTGATGATGAGATACATATCAGACTGTCGTCACTCAATGGCTGGATGTCTAAGTGGTGCCTGCAGAATAACATAGGTTTCATAGACAATTGGATGAGGTTTTGGGGCAGACCTGACCTGTTGAAAAGAGATGGTCTTCATCCCTCCAGGGGTAACACTATCGAGAGAAAAAAGCACAAATGGTAATCCCATGTGACGTTTGTACTGGCTACTGTATATAATCCTCCAGGGCACCATACAGACTTTATTAAAGATTTTGCTGATTTTTTTATGAGTTAGTGGTGGCTGCAGATAAAGTCTTAAAAGTGATTTTAACATCCATGTTGATAATGAAAAAGATGCATTGGGATCAGCATTTATAGACATTCTAATCTCTATTGGGGTTGGACAACACGTGTCAGGACCTACTCATTGTCAAAATCATGCTCTAGATTTCATGCTGTCTAGATTTCAATTGATGTTAATGGCATTGAAATTTTGCAGCAAAGCAATGAATTTCAGATCATTATCTAGTCTTGTGTATACTCCAGATAGCTAAATTTGTAATTTTAACTCCTTGTTACAAGAATGGTAGAACTATCACTTCTACCACAAAAGGCTGCTTTGTAAGTAATCTTCCTGACTCATCTGAATTCCTCAGTATATCCAATCAGAAAAACTTGTAGATGTAGTGGAAACTATAGACTCTCTCTTTTCTAGCACATTAGATACAGTTGCTCCTTTGGGAAGATTAAGGAAAATAGTCAGACACCGTGGTATAGCGAGCACACTCGTGCCCTAAAAAGAGCAGCCCGGAAAATGGAGCGCAGCTGGAGGAAAACAAAACTAGAGGTTTTTCATTCCACTTGGCGTAAATGTGATCTAACCTATAGAAAAGCATTAAAAACTGATAGATCTGACTACTTTTCATCTCTTTTAGAATAAAACAACAACAAACATAATCCTAGGTATTTATTCGATACAGTGGTTAAATTAATGAAAAATGAAGCACCAACAGGTGTTAGGTGTTGATTTTTCTCATCAGCACAGCAGTTATGACTTTATGAATTACTTTACTTCCAAGTTCGATACTATTAGAGATAAAATTGTAACCATGCAGCCATCAGCTACAGTATTGCATCAGATAGTACGCTATAGATCTCCTGAGAAACAATTCCACTCATTCTCAACTATAGGAGAGGAAGAATTGTATAAACTTGTTAAATCATCTAAACCAGGGGTGTCAAACTCAATTCCTGGAGGGCCGGAGCCCTACAGAGTTTCAATGCAACCATACTTAAACACACCTGATCCAACTAATCAAGTCCTTCAGACTTAATTGAAAACTGCATAGTATGTGTGTTGGAGCAGGGTTTGAACAAAACTCTGCAGGGCTGCGGCCCTCCAGGAACTGAGTTTGACACCCCTGATCTAAACCAACAACATGTATGTTAGACCCTATCCAGATGTTATAGATCCTCTTCTGAATATAATTAATTCATCATTGTCATTAGGATATGTGCCCAAAACCTTCAAACTGTAATTAAGCCTCTCATTAAAAAAAAAAAAAAAAACACAACTTGACCCCAACTAATTAATTCATTAATTACAGATCAATCTCAAATCTCCCTTTTCTGTCAAAAATACTAAATAAGATAGTATCCTCACAATTATGTTAGTTCTTTCAAGAAAAATGGTATCTGTGAAGATTTCCAGTCAGGTTTTACACCGTATCATAGTACTGAGACTGCTCTTATTAGAGTTACAAATGACCTGCTCCTGTCATCCGATCGTGGCTGTATCTCTCTATTAGTGCTACTGGATCTTAGTGCTGTGTTTGATACTATTGACTACAGCATTCTCCTGAATAGACTTGAAAATTATGTTGGCATTAATGGAAGTGCACTGGCATGGTTCATATCTTACTTATCTGATCGCCATCAATTTGTGTCAGTGAATGACAAGGTATCATATCAGTCACAAGTGCAGTATGGAGTACCAGAAGGCTCAGTACAAGGGCCATTACTTTTTACACTTTGCATGTTACCCTTGGGAGATATGGTGTTAGCTTTCACTGTTATGCTGATTATAATCTATATTTCTTCATGGGCCAGCGAGACATATCAGTTTGAAAAACAGAATGCATAGTTGAGATAAAAAAACTGGATGGCGAGTAATTTCTTACTGTTAAATTCTGAAAGTTATTATAAGGTGTTAATTATTGGACCTAAAACCTGTAATAACCATGTAATAACCTAAAACTGTCTAAGACTGATGGCTGCTCTGTCAATTCATCATCATCTGTTAGGAAACTAGGTGTGCTATTTGATAGCAATCTTTCCTTCGAAAGCCACATTTCTAACATTTGCTAAGTGCATTTTTTCATCTAAAAATATATCGAAATTACGACCTGTGCTCTCAATGTCAAATGCAGAAATGTTAATCCATGCGTTCATGACCTCTAGGATAGATTATTATAATGCTTTATTGAGTGGTTGTTCTCCATATTAGCCCGGTTCTGTCATCACTACACTGGCTCCCTATTAAACATTGTGTAGATTTTAAAATCTTGCTAATTACTTATAAAGCCCTCAATGGTTTACTTGGGTTCTAACTTCAACTCTCTTCCAGTGGACTTCCGTTATATTCATTCACAGTAACTGCTTTTCATAAAGCTTTTTCTATCAAACTTGTCATTTGCATGATTTCTCATTCAGTTTAATATATTTATGTTATTTAATCTAACTCATTTAAATGGTTAATCATTTGTGTGTTTGTTTCTACTCTTGCAGTTCATTATCTGTAATAATTTATAATTAATTGCAGAGACCTATGTGGTTTGTATGTGTATGTGATTTTTGTCTGTTTCAGAACATTTATGTTTTTAAGAGATTAATCTCAGACCTTTTTTCTTTATACTCAGCATAAATAGTACAAACTAGGTGTGAGTTATTACCTAAAATAATGATCACATGGCGGAGAACTGCACCATTTTAAATAATTTATTTGGTAGACCTTACGTATTTAGTTTTCTTTCCACCGCCTAAATTAAGCATTTATTGAAATGGAATATATTGACATTTTCTCAATGTCTAACATATTATCAAAACTAGTGAAAACAATAAAGCAAAGGCTCAAGAAGTCAGCAAAGTAATAAACCTTGAGCTACTTTAGTCTATAATGCAAAGCAACTGTGACAGCCAAAACAAACAGAGTAGTCTTGAAAGCAGAGGAATTGTTTTTGAGCCTTTCAGCAACAACAAAACCTGTCAACAAAATCTGTTTCATAATTAATTCTTTGTTTGCCCAGGGTTGTGATTTAATTGGACATGAATGGTTCAAAGCAGTGATGTGGTATAATCAGTCAGCCTTTAGCCTTCAGCTCTACTTATCCAATTTATCATTGGCCTTAGGGTGTAGGGCAGGTGTAAGGCAGCCTGTTAGGCATGTGCTGACAAGTGAGTGTTTTCTTCTCAGGCAACGAAATAAGATCCCAAGTGAAAAAAAAACAAAAAAGCATGTAATTACATCATAAGTGATTAGGGACGAACAGAAGCTGTCTTCAGGTGTTTGGAGAATTGTTATTTTGAACAACATTTAATGATTAGGAGCCTTTGTGAGAGAGGCTGGACCCAAAGGTACAATTAAGTGTATGACTTGGTTAACAATGAAATTAAAAGTATAGTGAATCCATCAACTTTGAAACAAACAATCCCTTCATTTTTTTTTTTTTTTTTATAAATTTTAGAGGGCTGAAAGTTTCTAAAGAATTTAACCCTCAATCTTATTTCAACTTGTTACATTCTATATTGAACCATTTATATTTTCATTGCTTAACAATAAAAAGCTATGTGTCATATATATATATATATATATATATATATATATACACATACTACCAGTGAAAGGTTTGGACACACCCTATCATTTAATGTTTTTTTTTAAGAAGTTTCTTATGCTTATCAAGGCTGTTTTCACTTGATCAAAAACACAGAAAAAATAATAATATTGTGAAATATTATTACGATGTAAATCAATGTTTTTCTGTATTAACATACATTAAAATTGTATTTAAATTTAAATAATATAACAATCTACACTACTGTTTTATTCTTTTTCTTTTTCTTTTCTTTTTTTTTTTTTGAAAAAAATTAATACTTTTATTCACCAAGGATGTGTTAAATTAATAAAAAGTGATAGCACACATTTACATTGTTAGAAAATAGTTATATTTTGAATAAATGCTGTTCTTTTTAACTTGTTATTCATCAAAGAATCCTGAAAAAAGAATCACAGGTTGCAAAAAAAAAAAAATTTGGCAGCACAACTGTTTACAACATTGATAATTCTAATAATAAATCAGCGTATATAGTGTGTGTGTGTGTATGTGTGTGTTATGAATGTTTACATTTATTGACATATGTTAAAAATAATAGTCCTACATAAGAGTGATAAAAGTGATCATGGTGTTATTGTGGTGGCATTGTCTCTAGGTTTATTCAGTTTATGTTAATGTTGGTTTTAAATCAGTAGAGGGCGCTGGAGACTAGAACAGTACGCTGCCAATAGCAGTGCCCATAAGTGAGTTCTGTAGTCAAAACCAACTGTAAAATGTAGCAGTATACATAAAAAAAAAAAAAAAAAAAAAAAATGCATGTCTGTATTGTTATGTTAATGTTTCTATCATCTACTTATTTATGAATATGGTAATATTTAAATTGAATGAACGCTTTTTGGAAGTTGGTGCCCTACGCAGACTATGGTATAATAATTCTGAATAATATATTAGAGATGTTATTTATTATAGTGATGACAATTGGTTAAAATATACATAGAATGTCTGTGTGGGCATTTTCCCATATAGAGAGGATATGCTGCAATAGAAAGAAACCAATCATTGATGGGCAAGTGGCACATCAAAAATGAAATGGACATAAGTGCTGTCAAAGTAGGTAGGTATCAGAAGGATTTAAGCAGAGGACAGGGAATTGCTGTACTGAATGAAGTCTGAAGGATCATTGTCATGATTGTAATAATTAGACATTGCGAAGGCATATGCAAATGCTGAAAAGGTTAACTGTTATTTCAATCATACTTTAAGAACATATTTTCAAGAAAGACAGAATGTCTAGGGGATACTTAATAGACTGTGTGTGTGTGTGTGTGTGTGTGTGTGTGTGTGTGTGTGTGTGTGTGTATTACTGAACTTGCCAGAATTGTCTCAGTTTAAGATTCTAAACACTGTCTCATAATGTGGACACATGATCACATGTTAGAAAGTTCAATAAGTTTGTGGACTAGGGGTGTGTTTTGCGCAGACATGGATAATATAAAGCCTTTAACAGGTTACAACCTGCAAAAACAGGCTGACGTAAATCTCCAGTGGCATGTACACACCTGAGAGCAAATTTGATAGGAGTCTTCACAAACATGGATAATAAGAAACCCTTTAATGAATCAAGATTGGAAGGTGCAGATGGAAGCTATACCGTATTAGTGTCATAAACATTTAAACGGATGGAGATTATCAACAAAGACAGTGAACAAAACACATGATGCAGTGTTGTTGTTTTTTTTTTTTTTCTTTTTTTTTTTTACATCAGATGAAATAATTAAATTGTTTACTTTTAATCTCTGAAATGTCTTTAACAAATGTATTATTTCAAAATGCATTAACAGGCCTGAATTATATAAGCTGAACTGTAACATGTTGAAAACAAGGGGTTTAGTTATTAGCAAAAGACTAAGTGAGACTAAGTGTAGAGGAGCCAACTAAAATTAAGCAAAGAAGAAACTGAAACAACAGATGCTTCCACACGTAATTTAACACGTGAATCAGACATAAAACAGCATCAAAACTGTGTAACATTATGGAATACAATGTCAACCCAAGAAAAGGTAATAATGACTGTCAAGCCTTGGGGTGTTGATTGACTCCATCTACATTTTGATTATCATTCTGAATCCAATTCAGAATGTTCCCCCCCCCCCCCCCCCCCCCCCTCTGTTTTTTGTTTAAAATGTTATTTATTCATTTTATTCATTAAACTTACCCACTTTCAAGTGTTTATAAAAAAATAAAAAAAATAAATAAATACATGAAGCTAGAATAAAATGTTTGTGTTTAAAAGCAAACACCCCATTCTTTCTTTTAATGTTTTGTATGTTTAGATATTTATATAACAAAATATTTACAAATTAATACATAAACAGGCAAAGACTTATGAGTATACTTGTAGTATAAAATGAATAAACTAGTAATTTACTACGACTATTCTTATAAGTATACTGCAAAGCTAAGTATTTCATTATTATACTATCAGCACTATAAGTTCACTTTTAGTAAAGTTGCAGTACAAACTAAAAGCATAGATGTAAACTAGTTGTGTACTCAAAATTTAATACTGTCAGTATTGTACTTTAAAATGCTGAATATAAGTCAGTTTTTTATGTTAAAATGTTGAAAATACATCAGTATTGTGCATTAAAATGCTGAAAATACATCAGTACATTAAAATGCTGTAAATGTGTCAGTATTGTACGTTTTAGTGCCTGATGTGAAAACGTTTTGTAGAACTTCAGTATACATAAAAAAAAAAAAAAACACAAATTATTATTTGAAATTGCTAAGGGCAAGTGCATGCTTTTTAGTCCATTTGTCTGTGCTCTTTACACTACTACTTTGACCAACTTTATTAAAACTTATTTATTTAAATCAGTTTTGTTTGATCTATATTGTTTTCTCAGACATTGACATTTTTTCTGTCATTTATATGTAAAGTTGCTGCAATTGCAATTCTCTATTCTTGTGACATATATTTCATAACTACATTGAAGTAACTATGATAGAAATGTTGGTCCATAAAAGAATTTTGTTGAGCTGGAAATCACCCTTCTATCTGAAACAGCTTGGCTGGAAGGTGAGTTTGTGTATGTACAGTCAAGCCCGAAATTATTCATACCCCTGGCAAATTCTGACTTAAAGTAACTTTTATTCAACCAACAAGTTTTTTCTTGATTAGAAATGACACAGGCGTCTCCCAGAAGATAATAAGACGATGTACAAGAGGCATCATTGTGGAAAAAATTATTGCTCATCTTTTATTTAAATTTGAACAAAAAGTGGCATGTCCAAAATTATTCATACCCTTCTCAATAATCAATAGAAAAGCCTTTATTGGCTATTACAGAAATCAAATGCTTCCTATAATTGCTGACCAGCTTTTTGCATGTCTCCACTGGTATTTTTGCCCATTCATCTTTAGCGATAAGCTCCAACTCTTTCAGGTTGGAGGGTGTCCTTGCCATCACCCTGATCTTTAGCTCTCTCCACAGATTCTCAATTGGATTTAGTTCAGGACTCTGGCTGGGCCACTGCAAAACGTTAATGTTTTTGTCTGCTAACCATTTCTTCACCACTTTTGGGTCGTTGTTGTGCTAAAATGTCCACTGGTGCCCAAGGCCAGGTTTCTCTGCAGACTGACTGATGTTGTTGTTGAGAATTTGAATGTATTGCTCCTTTTTCATGGTGCCGTTTACTGTGATTAGGTTCCCTGGTCCATCGGCTGAAAAACACCCCCAAAACATTAGGTTTCCACCACCATGTTTGACAGTGGGGATGGTGTTCTTAGGGTTGAAGGCTTCTCCTTTTTTATGCCAAATGAAGGCTACATCATTGTGGCCGAACAATTCAATTTTTGTTTAATCTGACCATAAAACAGAAGACCAGAAGTCTTCTTCTTTGTCCAGATGAGCATTTGCAAAGGCCAAGCGGGCTTTTGTGTGCCTTATCTGGAGAAGTGCCCATATGGGTTCAAGTGTCCGTTGAACCCAGCGGTGTGCAGTGTCCGTTGGACTGTCTGCCTTGAGATGTTGCCACCAGCAGAGCCCAGATTCATCAGGATGGCCTTGGTGGTGATCTTTTTTATCTCTCTCACTATCCTCCTGGCCAGCACAGGTGTCACTTTTGGCTTCTGACCACGTCCTAAAAACACTGCATTTTTCACAGTGCAGAATGTCTTGTATTTTTTAATAATACTTTGCACTGTAGCCACTGGAACTTAAATACATTTAGATATGGTCTTATAGCCCTTTCCTGACTTGTGAGCAGCCACAATGCGCAGCCGCAGGTCCTCAGTGAGCTCCTTTTTCTTAGCCATTACTGTCCGCAAACCAACAGCAGAGAGCTTCTGTTTTTCACCTGTAAAACAGCTGTTACCCCAATGAATCGGGGTAATTATGATGCTTTAGAACAGCTTGGATTATTTGGAAAGGTATAGAACTTTGGATTTTCCCATAGACTGTGATAGTTTGCAAAGGGTATGAATAATTTTTGGCATGCCATTTTTTTCACAATGATGCCTCTTGTACATCATCTTATTTTCTTCTGGGAGACCCCTTTTCTAATCAAGAAAAAAAAAAAACTTGCTGGTTGAATAAACGTAACTTTAAGTCAGAATTTGCAAGGGGTATGAATAATTTCAGGCTTGACTGTATGTATGTATTTATTCATTTATTTAAAGAAAAATTTACACTTAGGAGATCAGTGGGTCAGTTTTACTCAAAATTGTAACCCATTTTGTCATATTTTAGGAATCTGAAAAAAATGTAAATGTTAAATTAAAAAGTTAACTTACCCTATATCCCAACTGTGCCATAAATTAAAAGAAAATGAAATGTTCCATATTTTAAAATATATTACCTTATTTCTTTAATAATAATAATAATAATAATAATAATAATAATAAGTATTATTATTATAGTTAACCTGTTCACAAATTTCTACAGGTATATTGTTTATACATATTTCCACTCTTAATTCAATGTTTTAGATCCCAGTGCCCATTTCTTGTTTGAAGGGCTCTTAAAAGTATGGAATACATTTAAATTTCCATGGTCTACTGGAAAGATTACCAATTATTCTTCAAAGATTGAAACAAAACACTTGTTTACCTATTCTTTGATGTGTCCTGTGGGATTAATAACTACAAATGATGCATATTAATGATGTCTACAAAAGTACAAACAGTGTATCAAATCACTGGCATTTGGAAGATGCATGTGAGATCAATCAGTAGGATGCTCATCTTTCTTTATATACTCCTGCTTTGTTTATATTGTATTCATACAAAGGCAGAAAAGACAATATGTCATATGATGGGAGAATCCAAATACCCGCTGCTGTCTAAAAATGGAGACTTTATAATTGGAACACTTTTTGCAATTCACAGTAAAGAAACATTACCATCATTTGAGTTTAGACAAAAACCTCAACGCCTGTTTTGTTCCATGTATGTTGCATTGGAAAAATGCAATTAATTCTTATCTAGATTAATTTGTTGCATATATATTGTACATGTATGTATTTAACTTTGTTTACTTATGCAGAACTGATTAAATGTGTTTACAGTGTGAATCTAATAGATTTCCGAATGGCTCAAACGATGATATTTGCTATTGAGGAGATTAACACAAATGAAAGTTTGCTCCCAAATGTTTCAATTGGCTACAGAATCTATGATACATGTGGTTCAAGATTGTCTTCAATGAGTGCAACTATGGCATTGATGAATGGCCAGGAGTTTGCAGCAGAAGACACATGCAATGGACAATCTCCTATACATGCTATCATAGGAGAAACAGAGTCTTCTGCTACAGTGATTCTGTCTAGAACTACAGGACCTTTTAAAA
This sequence comes from Cirrhinus molitorella, assembly GCA_033026305.1. Classification (NCBI taxonomy): domain Eukaryota; kingdom Metazoa; phylum Chordata; class Actinopteri; order Cypriniformes; family Cyprinidae; genus Cirrhinus; species Cirrhinus molitorella. The sequence goes on along the minus strand of CM065127.1, from coordinate 24,536,421 downwards.
TTCCAGTGGTAAGGATATATATCTACAATAATAGTAGAGGTTTGGCCACAGTGTAATACTATACTGGTTATGTACTGTTTATTTGTTTTCCTGTGCTTTCTTATTTCAGATAAGTCCCTCAGCCACATGTGATTGTCTCAGTGATAGGAAACATTACCCATCATTCTTCAGGACTATTGCTAGTGATTACCACCAGAGCAGAGCACTTGCATATATATTAAAATACTTTGGCTGGTCTTGGGTGGGAGCTGTGAACAGTGACAATGACTATGGAAACAATGGAATGGCCATATTTCTGAAAACAGCCCAGGAGGAGGGAATTTGTGTGGAGTACTCTGTGAAATTCTATCGGACAGAGACTGAAAAACTTCAAAAAGTGGTAGAGACAATAAAGAAAGGTACAGCAAAAGTGATTGTTGCATTTCTTTCTCAAGTTGAGATGGGCAATCTGTTTGATCAGCTAAGTAATGAAAACATTACACACTTCCAAATGATTGGAGTTGAGGCCTGGATAACTGCTGAAAGTTTAATGAGTCCAAACAGTTTTCATGTTCTGGGAGGGTCACTGGGGTTTGCAGTTAGAAAAATTGATATTGAAGGGTTTGCAGATTATGCTACAAAAAAATTCTGGAACACAGCTTTTTCATGCACACAAAGAGATGGAAATTCGTCTCAGAATGGATTAAACTGCAGCAGATATCAGGATCTGCTTGTGCTGGAAAATTACAATGAAGATGTGACTGAGCAAAGATATTCAAGCAATGTCTACAAAGCAGTTTATGCTGTAGCATATTCACTACACAGTCTGCTGCAGTGCACAAAAAAAGGAGGTTGTGAAAAAAGTCTGAAAATACAACCACATCAGGTGAAAAAGTGCTATAAAACGAAGAGGAAAATAATGAAGTTTTTGGTAACATCAGAATGCCTCTGAACTGTCTTGTTTTTCACTAGGTGGTTGAGGCTTTGAAAAAAATAAACTCCACCATAAAGACAGGAGACCGCGTGTGGTTTGACAGCACTGGAGCAGTTGCAGCACAATATGAAGTTGTGAACTGGCAGCAAGATTCAGATGGATCAGTCCAGTTTAAGCCAGTGGGATACTATGATGCCTCACTGCCCCCTGATCAACGCTTTGTGCTCAACACTGAAAACATAATTTGGGCTGGAGGGCAGTTGAAGGTAAATAACTTTGTTATTTCAAGTTTAAATGGGGTTAGCACTGTTAAGTAATCAAGGAAATGCTTATATTAAGCTATAGATGTGTACTTTTCAATAATTATCAGAGCTCTACTGTTTTTTTTTTTTTTTGGGTTTTGTTTTGTTTTTTTCAAAGTTCAGGAAAGAAAACACACACACACAAAATAATAAATAAATAAACAAACAAATCAATCAATGAATAAATCTGCTGTGGCTTTATATATATATATATATTCAATGGTAATAAAAATAAATAAATAAATAAAATCGGTGCCATCCCATATTTGCATAATTTTGAATGATGCATTCATCTTTATTTCACATATACCATGTAACACTGCTTGTGTAATTTATTGCACATTGTAGAAGCCAAGGTCTGTGTGCAGTGAGAGCTGTCCTCCAGGCACTAGGAAGGCTAGACAGAAAGGGAGACCTTTCTGCTGTTATGACTGTATTCCATGTGCAGAAGGAGAAATCAGTAATGAGACAGGTAATCTTCAGCCTATCTCAAAGCTCCAAAGAAAACTGGTTAGTTGTTTTGTTTGTGTTTTCCTTCTGTTGTTAAGGATGCAGGTTCTTATCAAGAGACTTTATGAATGAAGTAATTACCCCCTTTGTCTCTAACTACAGTGAACACCACTTCCTTTCCAGATTCAAATAACTGCAAGCAGTGTCCAGGAGAATACTGGTCTAATGCTGAGAAAGATAAATGTGTGTTAAAGGCTATAGAGTTTCTGTCATTCACAGAAGATATGGGTATTGTGCTAGTCTTTTTTTCACTATTGGGAGTAGGAATAACTGCACTGGTAGCCATACTGTTTTACAGCAAAAAGGACACCCCAATAGTAAAAGCAAACAACTCAGAGCTTAGCTTTCTGCTGCTCTTCTCATTGACTCTTTGTTTTCTTTGTTCTCTTACTTTCATTGGTCGGCCCACTGAGTGGTCGTGTATGTTGCGTCACACAGCATTTGGGATCACTTTTGTTCTCTGTATCTCCTGTGTCCTGGGCAAAACAATTGTGGTGTTAATGGCCTTCAAGGCTACTCTTCCAGGAACTAATATCATGAAATGGTTTGGGCCAGCACAACAGCGACTCAGTGTTCTTGGCTTTACACTTATACAGGTTCTTATTTGTGCGCTTTGGCTAACAATATCTCCTCCTTTTTCCTACAAAAACATACAAATTTATCATGAAAAGATCATTCTTGAGTGCAATCTGGGTTCTGGTATAGGCTTTTCTGCTGTGCTGGGTTATATTGGGCTTCTGGCTGTCTTGTGCTTCATTCTGGCTTTTCTGGCTCGCACACTGCCAGATAACTTTAATGAAGCTAAATTTATCACATTCAGCATGCTCATATTTTGTGCTGTATGGATTACATTTATACCAGCTTATGTCAGTTCTCCAGGAAAATTTACTGTAGCTGTGGAGATATTTGCCATTTTAGCATCAAGCTTTGGATTACTATTTTGCATATTTGGACCTAAATGTTATATTATCCTGTTTAAACCTGAACAAAATACAAAGCAACATGTGATGAGGAAAAATCTATCTAAATAATTTTGAAAAATAAAATAACACATACATTAACTGTGTCTTTTTTTCTTTTCTTTTTTTTTTTATTCAGAGAAAGGTGTTTCTGATGTATGAACACACTTTTAGTTAGCTCTTGCTCATTTTGTTTCTTAAAATAAGTGGCTGGGGCCTGTTTCATAAAGTGTACTAAGTAAACCAGGCTTATTACAGTTAGTTTGACTAACTGTCAGTTGAACTGGTACCATAAAGCAAATTTATCTTCAGTTGCAGGTCAGTTACATCTGTAAATAGGCTGTAAATAGGAGTGTGAATTTAGCATCATTTTAAAACAGGTTTAGAGCTAAGGCAGACAACAACACAGAAAAATAAATAAATAAATAAATAACCACAAATTAACAATGGTTTTGCTACGCTATAGTTTCACTATAGTATTTGCAGTAAAACGTACTTGGTTACTAACATAACCTCGGATCCCTGAGACACAGGAACGAGTACTGCTTCTGCTTAAGACGCTATGGGGAAATTCCTTTTCTCTGATGACTGAAGCCTTTTCAATAACTCAGTGTAACTCCACAGCCATTGGTTTGTGCAGTGAATTAAAAACGAACCAATGGCAATGCAGCCCGCCAGATTGGGCAAGGCCATCTGGTTATATAAGCAGGCTATCTGCCATAGGATCCTCAGGTTACTTTGACTTCACTTGTACTGCGTCTGCTTAAGACGCTATGGGGAACCAGTACAATCCTGCCATGCTATGCTAGAGGTAAAACTAATGCTTAACTCACCCTAAGCACCAGGGGGACTCAGAGGGACAGAGTATTTTGCAGGGAAGCCCTGCAGGTATCAGTTGGGCCAAACTCACCAATGTCGGCCTGGCCTAAGAATTTGTACAGCCTCAGAACTCAATTGAGGGCCAAGAGTGTACAGAAAGGAGGCAACTCCAGAATACTGGTTTTGTGAAGATTGACCCATCTAAGCAGAAAGGACCTGGACCAGCCTGCTGCACACAAATCTCTGCTATGGCCACACCGCTAGGCCAAGCCCAGGACGAGGCAATGCCTCTAGTTAAGGGGGGAGGGGGTTCCCCACTCTGTGAGCATAGTCAGGGAGGCCATCCTTGAAGGGAGGGCACTGAAGTAGAATGACTGAGGGCTCAGAGGATCTTGTCGTAGGCACCGGAGGACCATAGGCAGACCCAAGTGGGGATGAGATGCGGGCTAAACTGAATAATCATTGAGCATCTCAGACAATCAGATAACCAAAACAAGCTTTTCCACCGATCTGTCCGTTACCAGTTCATAGTGAGCAGATATAGCAGCCTTCTGAACGCAGAAGGTGCTTGTCAAGGCCTTCTTGGCAGGAGGATAGGCTTGAATTGATGCTCGTACTTTGCGGGTTCTTCCCTTGGGAAGAAGACCCTGTTTTACAATTTTGCGCCAGCTGGGTCGAGCAGCCGTCATGTGTAGGGGCTTCTGGACCGAAAAGTTGTGTGTACCACTGGTAGAAGGTCTCTGAAAAAGAACTCTCCTGGTTGCATCCAGGGACCATGGATGGAGGTTCCTGAGACCTGGGCGCAGGTGTCAGAATGTGCCCTTCCTCAGAGGAAGGAGGTACTTCCTAAGAGAAACGTGTCAGTGAGGCTCACTGAGGAAGGCTTCATATTTGGGAAGCCTATGGGTTTGTAGTGTAACCAACATATCCGTACCGAGAGGACCTCGAACAGGCCAAGAGGCCTTACTTGAGAGGTCTGAGGGTCAGATGTTTGCCAATGTATCTGTACTGAGGTGGGCTCAGACAGGCTGTACCACACATGGCAGTGAGTGGATTTTGGTGAGGCAATATGGAACCAGCACCTGGCCAAATCGACTCTGAAAACAGCTAGGCCGTTTTAGGTTGGGTGAAGTCTCCACTTATCCCGAAGTGAAGTCTGTCGTGAAAGCGCCGGCCACACGACTGAGTTCGTCTGGAATGTAAGTAGAGGTTTTGAGTCTATGTTGACTCAGATAGGAGATGGTGAACTGGTTGTGACATGGGAGGGGAGTGGACTCAGCCCTGGTGGTAGGCGAGGGCTATAGTCACTGTGTCGTCTTGGCCAGAGCCACGCCCACGCTTGCCCTGAAGCAGAGGTCGGAACACCTTCGGGGCCAAGAGTCACAACTTGTGGCAGTTGATGTGCCACTGCAACCGAGGGTTTTTCCAGACCTAGGGTTGCCCGCCTGTTGCGTATTGCGCCTCCACTTGTCTTTGGGGCATCTGACGAGGTCAAGGTGCACCTGGACATTCGTCTCTAGGGGAACCTGTACCCGTAGAATACAAACATCTTTCCAAAATAGCCTGGTCTTGTGACCTACTGGAGTAATGTTCACGTGGTGTGAAATTTCGGTGCTATGCCCATCTTGGGACCTGGGTATGCAGTCAGTGTCGTAACGGTTACAAGTGCTTTAGGCTCAATGGCATGACTGCGGTTGAGACAGAGAAGCAGGGGAACCGATGTTGTAGTGTGCTTAGAGAGTTCTAAGTAGCAAGGTACTGACTGAGCACAGCCTAGTGGAAGGCATGTGTTAGCATAGCCCGGGTCCGTTGTGAAACTGAGAAAAGAACACTCTGCTCTAGGAAGAGATGCCCTTTTCCCAAACGACCTGAAGCCCTGATGGGCTAGGTGGCTGGGAGCCACGTCCCTGTGAGTGCAAACCAACTTACAAGTGCAAACCAGACAGTGAGGTGCTGAGCCAGTTGAGAATGCAAATGCCCATTTCCCCCCTGGGGCAGGGGCAGCCTCTGCGACTTCCGCAAAAGGTGTGAGGCAACAGGGACAGCCTGGGGGAGGGGAGCCTTAAGGGGCCAAAAGTCTTCATGTCTACACCACAAACCAACCCTGTTTCTGACACATGATAAGTTGTGCTGGGGCAGACTTTTTGAGCAGATGCTTAAGAAGGACCTGTTTCAAAAAGCTCCCAGATCCAGGATTGATAATAGTACACCATTCTAAGGAAAAGTGAGATGAGGACCGGAGTTTGTGTCTCATTTCGGCTGAGGGGGACTTTTGCCAAAGGAGAACGGTTCTTGTTAGAAGGCTGCAGCATTCTACCCTGAGCCGCACAAGTAGAATGCCACTGAACCTAAGCAGGCGCCTAGCAAGTTGGATTGTGTTGCCAAGTCAGATGGTTCAAGGAAGTCGCCGAGAGTGATACCCATCCTTTAGGCTCTCCAAGAGACCTCGAGAAGCCATCTCTTTCCAAGAGTGGGGACATTTTTGGCTGGTCGGGGTGAAAAACACTGTGGTTGGAGGTGAGAAGCTCCAAGGCCACTGAGTGTTTTGCCCGCTGGATTCGTCAGATTAATGCATGACCAGAGGATCGCCTGAGCCCAGGAGATAGTCCGGATGACGAATCCAGTGCTGCCAACCCTGTGGAGACACAGGGAATGTGTTTGATGTGTTTTCATGAACCGAGAGCCAGGAAACTGAGAAATAATCCAGGTGGAAGGAATGGTTCTAAGGCCGAACATGGCAACGTGCCGGAGCACTAGTTAGGCTCGATCCCCTTCCCATCCTCCAACGGGAGAGGATCCAGGTAGACAGTGAACCTTCTAAGCCTGGGAGGTACGTCACCAAGACGTGACACCCCCACCTTGGGCCCCTGTCACCCAAAGGACGGGTTGGTGATGCCACGTTCCTGCGAACAGCCAAGCAGGCCAGACTGTGGGACTGGCTAAGTGCGGGACCACAACAGTTTATACAGGGGGCCGTCTTTTGGTTTTTAATAACAGACGGAAGTGTTGTCCCGAGGAAGCAGGGCTAAGCCTGACTGCAGGAGGAACACTGGAGGTCTGCTCCTTCGTCATGGGGAGTTACTGTAACTTTCCGTGGTGTCACCCAAAAAGACCCTCCTGGAGAAATGGGGTGCTGAGAAGCGAAATACCAACGCGCCACATCTCAACCAGGTTAAGATGGACCACTCCTGGACCACTGTGGTGGACATCGCTCTACCCAGAGCCTGCGTTGCAACATGATGCTCGAAAGCATAGACAGAACTGAACGCAGTTCCTGCGATACTCTGAGGTGAGATCCCCCGCGTGCACATAACACTTTGCCTGGCAGTAAGCAGGATGGCAAAAGTGTGCGTGGTGGACACAGCCTGTCCAGAAATCGTGAAACCCCCTTACGCTCTGGACGAGAGTCTAAGTGGTCCCACCAGGTGGCGGGGCGCTATGATATGCAACCCTTGTGCTGAAGCGCCAACCCGCCTGGGGAATCCCCGAAGACCCTCGCACTGGACCGCCGTCAAGGGAAATATGGAGGGGGACCTGGTATATTGTGTTTCAGCCGAAAAAGGCCCATCACGATATTGTCGATACCTCATACATTACCAGAAGCCATGAACACACAGGGCGAGGCAGAGGCTTTCCTACTCAAGCCCGATGTGTTTTGGTTACTCGTTCAGGCCCGGCTACTACTTCAGCGTCTGCTCAAACTGAGACTTGCTCCCCAGCTTTGCTCAGTCGAAGCATCAGCTTCCCATGGTTATGCTTAGGTTTAGGGGTAGGAGTAGGATTAGTGTAACGGTAGTTCACTGAGGTGAGTTGAAATGATGAACCCAAGTGCAGCTTTATTGTAACAAAAGTGAATTCCAAACAATAAACGGTAATCTAAACAGAATCCAGGCAAAGACTTGACTTGACAGACTTGGCAGAAACAGACTTAACTTGAAACAGACTAAACAAACTTGACTTGGCTTGAGACAGACTTGATTAAACAGGCATGAACAGACACTCACCAATAGCGGGTTACAACGCTAATACATCCCCAGTGCAGCAGACGAGCTTGGATTTTTTATTTATTTATTTATTTATTTATTTATTTATTTATTTATTTATTTTTTGATGTGTTAATAGGACCTGCAGCAGTGGTGCAGCAAGAACAAAACAAAGAATTTGAACAATCTTTAAATGGCAGACAGAGAAAAAGTATGTAACTATTATAAAATTCGATAAACGGTACTCTGTAATGAGCAACTCATAGCAACCACCTAACATTTTTTTTTTTTTTGTAATGCAAGTTTACATCGAGGAAACATGATAGTAGTATATTGTTACTCTTGGAATACTTTAGCCAGTATGTGTAAATATCTTTGATTAAGAATTAAAGCATTAGGTCATATATAAACTGCTTTAAATACTATTTTTTAAATGTCAAAGTGTTCTTTCCTAATCTTGGAGAACTCATGATATATTGTTACATGACCCCATTTAACATTTAGAACATGTTCTGAATTGGCATTAAGGTCTGGGTGGTGTAAGAAATGTAGATGGTTGAAATACAAAAATAATAATTTGACAGTATGGACACTAAACTGCTATATAATGCTTTTTCATGAGAATACTAGCTCTATGATATGACATATACATTTGTATTTAAATAGAATCCACACATTTTTTTATTTTTTTTTTATCATAAACAGGAGATGAGACGCCAATGTTTATTTTTAAAAATATATCTAATGACTTGTTTGGTTGAAGTGAAAAATGTACTGCGTAACCTTGGTTGCATAATTAAAGACAGACAGAAGAGAATTGTGAATCACGAGGAACCCATTGATGGTGATCAAATTCAAGTTTCCTAATGGAATGGAAAAACTTTGAAAATTCATCTTGTCAGAGATAATTCAAGTAAACAACCACTGATTTTGAATAAAAGGATAGACAATAAGGATAGAAAACAATTGTTTTAAAATATTTTTCAGAAATAATATAGTAATTAGCCATATTAAAGAAAGATAATTGTCTAATAACACAACATAATAACACAACTTAGTGTAATCTACATATATTTCATGTACTTATTTTCAGAACTTATTTGACTTTGTTGGTCAGGATGTCCTGTCCAGTGAAGTGTTCTATGTTCAAGATGCAACATCCTCTATACCTCTTGAAAATAACCCATCAGGGACACTTACAACATCAAGGGTCATTCAACTCTTTTTTTTTTTTTCCCGGCCTGTCAGTAACACAGATAACACATAACAGTGTGTATGTGTAGCTATGCTATCATTTATTTATATATATATATATATATATATATATATATATATATTTTTTTTTTTATTAATTTTTATATTTTATTTATTTAACCATACTATGACCGACAAGACCGGGGGATAGAGAAAACAGGAGAGGAGAAAGAAGGAAGAAAAGAAAAGAGAAAAAAAAAGAGAAAAAGAAAAAGAGAGAGAACAAAAACAGATAATCTGCTTCCATACCTGCTGACAAAACAAAAGACACAACAGCAGAAAAACTACAACAACATCCAATGTCCGTATGAATCACAGTAAATACTAAATGTTAAATGGTATTGCGCAGCACACATAACTAATATTACAAAATATGTTTGAAGCAACAGCATTTTAGGAGTGTTTAGATCAGTGAGTGTCTGTGAGCACCTGTTTTTACACCAATGTGAATGCTTGTGTGTACACCTGTGTGTGTGAACGCGCTTGTATTCATAAGGTTCCTCCATGTAAATGCTTGATAGTGTGAGTGGGGAACCACAGCCCCGCCCCGCAAGGCATGAAGCAGGCACGGAGGAGACCCGGGCCCCCAAACATCCGGAGGCCCCCCAGGGTGCGGGAATCCCAGGAGAATCACCGCAGGGATAACCGCGGCTCCCACCCAGAAAAAGGCCAAAAAGGGCAGTCAGCGCCAGACCCCGGAGCTGAATCCCCTTCGCTCCGGTGTGGAGACAGGAAGACCACCCCCGTCCCTGCAGCAGCAGAGAAGACCACCAGCCCAGACCCCGACCGGATGGGCCAGCTCCTCCTCACAGCCCCCGGCCCCGGACAGAGAACAGAGAACAGGGGTGTGAGGGGAAAAAAAAAAAAAAGGAAGACCCCGTGCTTCACCTCACCCGCTCAAATGTAGTTGGTGTATGTTGTTCTAAAGTGCTTTAAAACAGGGGAGGGGCAAGACACTAAGACACGTCAGCTCGTGTCAGCTCGGGCCCTCCCAAGAGCCCTCAATGTCTATGTGCAACTTAAAATTGAGAAGTGGGCATCGGCACCAGAGGGAAGGCTGAATGAACAGACCACCCTCTGGACGCCGTCCAGAGTGCCCACCCCCAAGGCCCTATATGTATGTGTCATGTGACAGTAAGTAATGAGAGTGTCTAAGTAATGATGTATGATTGGGATGCGAGAGGCCACGAGGAGACAGAGGAGTCCCAACTCCCCTGCATCCCAGCGACACACCCGCACCCCAAATACCCTACCTGTATGTTGGTGTGATGGGGCGGGAGAGGGGAAGCATTAGGGATGGGGAGGAAAACATCGGAGGAGGCAAAGTGCCCCCCCCCGCTGGAGCCAGCTCCCCCGCTGACCCCCATAGGCACCCTCGTTGCCCCAAACCTGCCCCAGGCCCATCCAGACCAGGGCCCACGGCAGCCCGGGGTGGCCCACCAGACCCCACAGCAGAGGAAAAACTACCCCCACCCCATCATTCAGTCAACTCCCAGACTACCGAAGACAATAGACACCCAGGTTAAACCAGTCCTCCGCCCCTATTGGGTCCCTCCTTCCATGCAGAGTGAATACTGACAGATGGTAACGACGTCCCCACCAGCTAAAGACACCCCCGGCCCCACCGATGCATCGGAAGCCCCCGCACCAAGGCCGGGCCCAAGTGCATGCATCCACCCACGCCCCCGGCGGCACACCCACCAGGACCCAAGCCCCCCAGGGCCAGCCGGAATCCCAGCCCGGAGGCAGAGCGCCCCCAGAACCCCAAACCCCCCCCGGAGCAACACAGCCGCCAGGCCGGCAACCTACGTCCGCCGACACAGGCCTCCCCAGCAGCGCCGTGTGCAGTCGCCAGAAAAAACAACACCCGAGAGCCACCAGTACCCCATCCAGGCCAGGACCGCAGCCCCAGCGCCGAATCCCCCAAGAACCCCACCCCCCAGAGAACCCCCAGACGCCCCAAGCCCAATTGGCCCCCCATGCCAACAACAAAAATCAAAGCCGGACAGAATCAGGACCCCCCACCCACACTAGGTGATGGAGCTGATCAAAGGAGCCCAGAGAGAATGATCTAATGTGGCAGCAGAAGCTGTGTCAAGATTAATATAGTCCAACAAGCGATCTCTATATTCGTTGATATTAGGATTATTTTTATTTTTCCAGTTCATGAGGACCATCTTCTTGGCAATGCATAAGGCGGTAAAAGCCATGAGGATTGTGTTACCTTCTGTAGTGATACCATCAAGGTCACCCAACAGGCAGACTGACGGAGAAGCTGGAATTTAACATTTAAGACACTTTGTTAAGTCTTCACAAATCCCATACCAGAACCTCTGAACAGGTGGACAGAACCATAGAGCATGGATATAATTGTCAGGGGTATTGTCTTGACAGTGTGAGCAGTTGTTAGAATCTGTAAAACCCATCCTGAACATCCGATGACCTGTGTAGTGTACTCTATGCAGGATTTTATATTGTATTAACTGTAAACCGGGATTCCTAAGCAGTTCAAAGGTTTTTGAACATATCTGAGACCAGAAATTATGGTCCCAGCTGACTGATAGATCTGCCTCCCATTTTGCAATAGGAAGCGATACTGATTCATCTATTTTAGAAAGTGTCCTGTATATTTTAGACACTAATTTGGGGGTTTTGAGATTAAGAAAATCTGCCACACTTGGTGGTATTTGTAATTTAATATGATTAGGCTTAAATTTCTTTTTTACTATAGATTTAATTTGTTGATATTCTAAAAATCTGTTCTTATTGATCCCATATTGTTTAACTAATATGTCAAAGGGAATAAAGTCTGTCCCTTCGAATATATGTTCTAGGTATTTAATACCTTTTCTACTCCAGTCTGTGAAGTTTATCACATTATTGTTTATTAATATGTCAGGGTTGTTACAGATGGGAGTACGTTTGCATGGGATTAGTGAAGACTCAGTCATTTTTAGAAACTCCCACCATGCTGTCAGAGAAGAGCTGATACTGATGCTTTTGAAGCATACGTGTCATTTGATGATCAAGCTAATGAATGACAGATCCCAAATTTCTATATTATTGCATAATGCCTGTTCTACATCTAGCCAAATTCCATCGAAGAGGGTGTGTTTTAACCACCCTAAAATGTGTTGAAGCCTGTTGGCTAAGAAATAATGGTGAAAGTTAGGCAGATCTAGTCCTCCTTTATCTTTGGTCTTTTGCAACATTTTTAAGCTAATACGCGGTGGTTTACCTTTCCAAAGTAATTTAGAGATGGAGGAGTCCAGAGATCTAAACCAGTCAGGTGATGGTTTGCTAGGGATCATTGCATATAAATAATTAATCCTTGGCAAAACCATCATTTTTATTGAGGCGACTCTTCCCATAAGTGATATGGGTAGAGACTTCCATCTAGCTAGATCTTCTTCTACCGTCTTTAAAAGTGGGATATGATTTAATTTAATTAGATCTGCCAGTCTAGGTGAAACATTAATACCTAAATATTTAATATTTCCAGATTGCAGTGGAGTGGAAGAGTTCTGGATAGAACAATTAATTGGAAGAACTGTAGATTTTAACCAGTTTATTGAATAATCTGAGATTTTTGCGAAAGAGTTTATTAATGTGATTACCTCAGAGAGAGTGGTTTGTGAATGCTGAAGGAAAAGTAACACATCATCTGCGTAAAGACTGACTTTATGTTCTACATTCTTGCATTTAATGCCTTTAATCACTGTAGTCTGTCTAATTGCTGCTGCTAGTGGTTCAATAAAAATTGCAAACAGTGAAGGGGAGAGAGGGCATCCTTGCCTGGTGCCCCTCTTGAGACAGAAGCTGGACGATATTTGGTCGTTTGTCCTGACACATGCTGTTGGAGAGTTATATAATATTTTTAACCAGTTTATGAAAGAGTTTCCAAAACCAAATTTGTGTAAAACTGCAAATAGAAAGTTCCAGTTAACCCTATCAAAAGCTTTTTCTGCATCTAGAGACAATATTGTAATTTGAAGGTTTTTATTGCATGAATAGTTTATTAAATTAATTAATCTACTTGTATTTGTTGCGGAATGCCTCCCTTTTATGAAACCAGTTTGGTCGGGATGAATTATGAGAGGGGTTATGTTCTCTATTCTTTTTGAGAGAGCTTTGCAGATTATTTTAATGTCCACATTAATAAGGGATATTGGACGATAGCTAGTAGGCAATACCGGGTCTTTGCCTGGTTTTAGCAATAGACTGATGTTGGCAGAATTCATATTTGGTGGAACCAGTATCCTTGGTTTCCTGTAACATTTTGTAGAATGTTGGTGCCAGAATAGGCCAGAATTCTTTATAGAATTCTGCTGGAAAGCCATCTGGACCTGGAGCCTTTTTATTGGGCATACTGTTCAGAGCTTCCTGAAGTTCATCTGATGTCAGTGGAGAATCCAATGCCATCGCCTGATTGTCTGATAATCTCGTAAGAGTTATATTATCAAAAAACTGGTCAATTTCATCTTTTGATGGGTTAATCTGTGGTGAATATAAAGATTTGTAAAAGTCCCTGAAGGTATTGTTTATTCTTTCAGGGTCATATACTATGTCCCCAGTTAAGTCTTTAATAGCACATATAGTTGTTTTTTCTTTATTTATTTTTAACTAGTTAGCTAGGAATTGACCTGATTTGTTACCATGTTCAAATTCTTGCCAGCGAAGTCTTTGTGCTAAGAATTTAGTTTTTTTATTAATAATTTCATTTAATTCTAGTTTTGCTTTACGTATTTTGTGCAGCATTCCCTGTTCCTGGGTGGATACATAGGCTTCTTCTAAGGATTTGATGGTTTCTTCTAGTTCCTGAATACATTTAATTTCTCTTTTCTTTTTATGTGATGACAATGAGATTATTCTACCTCTCATCACAGATTTGCCTGCTTCCCAGAGAACAGATGCTGATGTTCCAGGCAGGTCATTGTATTCTAAATATAAAGCCCATTCTTTCTTGAAATATTTAATAAAGTCTTCATCTTTAAGTAGTGATGTATTAAATCTCCAGTTTTTACTTGGTGGGGTGGCCTTCTTATTTATTAAAGTTAAAGATATAGGAGCATGATCACTGACAGCTATAGGGTGTATCTCTGTGTCTGAAATGTCACTCAGCAATGAGCTGCTGACTAAGAAATAATCCAAACGAGAGTAAGAGTGATGGACATGTGAGAAGAAAGTATATTCCCTACGGTTGGGGTGCAAAGAACGCCATGCATCGCAAAGTCCATAGTCGCTCATGTACTGTTTGACTATATTTGTGGAATCCCAATTGCGCTGAGTTCCAGCTGTACTGAGCCTGTCCATTTCTTTATTTAGTCCAAAGTTGAGGTCTCCCCCAAGAACAAGTGCGCAATCTAGGTGTTCCGAGAGTGCGGTGAAAAAAGCATGAAAAAAAGAGGGGTCATCAACATTTGGACCATATATACTGACAATACATAACGTTTTGTTGAATATAGATAAGTTTATGATTAGAAATCTACCTTCTGGATCTATAACTGTATTAAGAATTGTGAAATTAATATTTTTATGTATTAAAATTGCTACCCCCCTTTGCCTAGAGTGAGGGAAAAAAAAAAAAAAAAGGAAGACCCCGTGCTTCACCTCACCCGCTCAAATGTAGTTGGTGTATGTTGTTCTAAAGTGCTTTAAAACAGGGGAGGGGCAAGACACTAAGACACGTCAGCTCGTGTCAGCTCGGGCCCTCCCAAGAGCCCTCAATGTCTATGTGCAACTTAAAATTGAGAAGTGGGCATCGGCACCAGAGGGAAGGCTGAATGAACAGACCACCCTCTGGACGCCGTCCAGAGTGCCCACCCCCAAGGCCCTATATGTATGTGTCATGTGACAGTAAGTAATGAGAGTGTCTAAGTAATGATGTATGATTGGGATGCGAGAGGCCACGAGGAGACAGAGGAGTCCCAACTCCCCTGCATCCCAGCGACACACCCGCACCCCAAATACCCTACCTGTATGTTGGTGTGATGGGGCGGGAGAGGGGAAGCATTAGGGATGGGGAGGAAAACATCGGAGGAGGCAAAGTGCCCCCCCCCGCTGGAGCCAGCTCCCCCGCTGACCCCCATAGGCACCCTCGTTGCCCCAAACCTGCCCCAGGCCCATCCAGACCAGGGCCCACGGCAGCCCGGGGTGGCCCACCAGACCCCACAGCAGAGGAAAAACTACCCCCACCCCATCATTCAGTCAACTCCCAGACTACCGAAGACAATAGACACCCAGGTTAAACCAGTCCTCCGCCCCTATTGGGTCCCTCCTTCCATGCAGAGTGAATACTGACAGATGGTAACGACGTCCCCACCAGCTAAAGACACCCCCGGCCCCACCGATGCATCGGAAGCCCCCGCACCAAGGCCGGGCCCAAGTGCATGCATCCACCCACGCCCCCGGCGGCACACCCACCAGGACCCAAGCCCCCCAGGGCCAGCCGGAATCCCAGCCCGGAGGCAGAGCGCCCCCAGAACCCCAAACCCCCCCCGGAGCAACACAGCCGCCAGGCCGGCAACCTACGTCCGCCGACACAGGCCTCCCCAGCAGCGCCGTGTGCAGTCGCCAGAAAAAACAACACCCGAGAGCCACCAGTACCCCATCCAGGCCAGGACCGCAGCCCCAGCGCCGAATCCCCCAAGAACCCCACCCCCCAGAGAACCCCCAGACGCCCCAAGCCCAATTGGCCCCCCATGCCAACAACAAAAATCAAAGCCGGACAGAATCAGGACCCCCCACCCACACTAGGTGATGGAGCTGATCAAAGGAGCCCAGAGAGAATGATCTAATGTGGCAGCAGAAGCTGTGTCAAGATTAATATAGTCCAACAAGCGATCTCTATATTCGTTGATATTAAGATTATTTTTATTTTTCCAGTTCATGAGGACCATCTTCTTGGCAATGCATAAGGCGGTAAAAGCCATGAGGATTGTGTTACCTTCTGTAGTGATACCATCAAGGTCACCCAACAGGCAGACTGACGGAGAAGCTGGAATTTAACATTTAAGACACTTTGTTAAGTCTTCACAAATCCCATACCAGAACCTCTGAACAGGTGGACAGAACCATAGAGCATGGATATAATTGTCAGGGGTATTGTCTTGACAGTGTGAGCAGTTGTTAGAATCTGTAAAACCCATCCTGAACATCCGATGACCTGTGTAGTGTACTCTATGCAGGATTTTATATTGTATTAACTGTAAACCGGGATTCCTAAGCAGTTCAAAGGTTTTTGAACATATCTGAGACCAGAAATTATGGTCCCAGCTGACTGATAGATCTGCCTCCCATTTTGCAATAGGAAGCGATACTGATTCATCTATTTTAGAAAGTGTCCTGTATATTTTAGACACTAATTTGGGGGTTTTGAGATTAAGAAAATCTGCCACACTTGGTGGTATTTGTAATTTAATATGATTAGGCTTAAATTTCTTTTTTACTATAGATTTAATTTGTTGATATTCTAAAAATCTGTTCTTATTGATCCCATATTGTTTAACTAATATGTCAAAGGGAATAAAGTCTGTCCCTTCGAATATATGTTCTAGGTATTTAATACCTTTTCTACTCCAGTCTGTGAAGTTTATCACATTATTGTTTATTAATATGTCAGGGTTGTTACAGATGGGAGTACGTTTGCATGGGATTAGTGAAGACTCAGTCATTTTTAGAAACTCCCACCATGCTGTCAGAGAAGAGCTGATACTGATGCTTTTGAAGCATACGTGTCATTTGATGATCAAGCTAATGAATGACAGATCCCAAATTTCTATATTATTGCATAATGCCTGTTCTACATCTAGCCAAATTCCATCGAAGAGGGTGTGTTTTAACCACCCTAAAATGTGTTGAAGCCTGTTGGCTAAGAAATAATGGTGAAAGTTAGGCAGATCTAGTCCTCCTTTATCTTTGGTCTTTTGCAACATTTTTAAGCTAATACGCGGTGGTTTACCTTTCCAAAGTAATTTAGAGATGGAGGAGTCCAGAGATCTAAACCAGTCAGGTGATGGTTTGCTAGGGATCATTGCATATAAATAATTAATCCTTGGCAAAACCATCATTTTTATTGAGGCGACTCTTCCCATAAGTGATATGGGTAGAGACTTCCATCTAGCTAGATCTTCATCTACCGTCTTTAAAAGTGGGATATGATTTAATTTAATTAGATCTGCCAGTCTAGGTGAAACATTAATACCTAAATATTTAATATTTCCAGATTGCAGTGGAGTGGAAGAGTTCTGGATAGAACAATTAATTGGAAGAACTGTAGATTTTAACCAGTTTATTGAATAATCTGAGATTTTTGCGAAAGAGTTTATTAATGTGATTACCTCAGAGAGAGTGGTTTGTGAATGCTGAAGGAAAAGTAACACATCATCTGCGTAAAGACTGACTTTATGTTCTACATTCTTGCATTTAATGCCTTTAATCACTGTAGTCTGTCTAATTGCTGCTGCTAGTGGTTCAATAAAAATTGCAAACAGTGAAGGGGAGAGAGGGCATCCTTGCCTGGTGCCCCTCTTGAGACAGAAGCTGGACGATATTTGGTCGTTTGTCCTGACACATGCTGTTGGAGAGTTATATAATATTTTTAACCAGTTTATGAAAGAGTTTCCAAAACCAAATTTGTGTAAAACTGCAAATAGAAAGTTCCAGTTAACCCTATCAAAAGCTTTTTCTGCATCTAGAGACAATATTGTAATTTGAAGGTTTTTATTGCATGAATAGTTTATTAAATTAATTAATCTACTTGTATTTGTTGCGGAATGCCTCCCTTTTATGAAACCAGTTTGGTCGGGATGAATTATGAGAGGGGTTATGTTCTCTATTCTTTTTGAGAGAGCTTTGCAGATTATTTTAATGTCCACATTAATAAGGGATATTGGACGATAGCTAGTAGGCAATACCGGGTCTTTGCCTGGTTTTAGCAATAGACTGATGTTGGCAGAATTCATATTTGGTGGAACCAGTATCCTTGGTTTCCTGTAACATTTTGTAGAATGTTGGTGCCAGAATAGGCCAGAATTCTTTATAGAATTCTGCTGGAAAGCCATCTGGACCTGGAGCCTTTTTATTGGGCATACTGTTCAGAGCTTCCTGAAGTTCATCTGATGTCAGTGGAGAATCCAATGCCATCGCCTGATTGTCTGATAATCTCGTAAGAGTTATATTATCAAAAAACTGGTCAATTTCATCTTTTGATGGGTTAATCTGTGGTGAATATAAAGATTTGTAAAAGTCCCTGAAGGTATTGTTTATTCTTTCAGGGTCATATACTATGTCCCCAGTTAAGTCTTTAATAGCACATATAGTTGTTTTTTCTTTATTTATTTTTAACTAGTTAGCTAGGAATTGACCTGATTTGTTACCATGTTCAAATTCTTGCCAGCGAAGTCTTTGTGCTAAGAATTTAGTTTTTTTATTAATAATTTCATTTAATTCTAGTTTTGCTTTACGTATTTTGTGCAGCATTCCCTGTTCCTGGGTGGATACATAGGCTTCTTCTAAGGATTTGATGGTTTCTTCTAGTTCCTGAATACATTTAATTTCTCTTTTCTTTTTATGTGATGACAATGAGATTATTCTACCTCTCATCACAGATTTGCCTGCTTCCCAGAGAACAGATGCTGATGTTTCAGGCAGGTCATTGTATTCTAAATATAAAGCCCATTCTTTCTTGAAATATTTAATAAAGTCTTCATCTTTAAGTAGTGATGTATTAAATCTCCAGTTTTTACTTGGTGGGGTGGCCTTCTTATTTATTAAAGTTAAAGATATAGGAGCATGATCACTGACAGCTATAGGGTGTATCTCTGTGTCTGAAATGTCACTCAGCAATGAGCTGCTGACTAAGAAATAATCCAAACGAGAGTAAGAGTGATGGACATGTGAGAAGAAAGTATATTCCCTACGGTTGGGGTGCAAAGAACGCCATGCATCGCAAAGTCCATAGTCGCTCATGTACTGTTTGACTATATTTGTGGAATCCCAATTGCGCTGAGTTCCAGCTGTACTGAGCCTGTCCATTTCTTTATTTAGTCCAAAGTTGAGGTCTCCCCCAAGAACAAGTGCGCAATCTAGGTGTTCCGAGAGTGCGGTGAAAAAAGCATGAAAAAAAGAGGGGTCATCAACATTTGGACCATATATACTGACAATACATAACGTTTTGTTGAATATAGATAATTTTATGATTAGAAATCTACCTTCTGGATCTATAACTGTATTAAGAATTGTGAAATTAATATTTTTATGTATTAAAATTGCTACCCCCCTTTGCCTAGAGTTATAGCAGGCTGAGAACACATTAGGAAACTAATTTAAAACTAATAGTTGTTTTAAATTCATCAATAGCTGTGGCGGGTCTATGAGTCTCTTGTAGTAAAACAATGTCTGCCTGTAGTTTTTTAAGCTGGTTAAATATTTTTAACCTCTTCTCTCTGGAGCCAGCTCCATTCACATTCCATGTGATAAACCTTAGTGCGCCCATAGATGTGTGTGTGTAGCTAATGCTGCACGCTGCGTGTGATGCGAGTATGTTTTCCATGTTTGTGTGCACTGTAAAGTTGGAGTGGTTGCGTTGACGCTGAATGTATATGTACTTGGTCGTGCCGTGCAGATATATAAAGATATAGGGTGTTGTGTGTGTGTGTGTGTGTGTGTGAGTAGGAAAGCAGGCGATCGGTGCTATGAGAAGAGTTAGAAAGGAGAAAGACATACAAAAAAGCAAGCAGGGAGGGATGCAAGTAAAAACTTGACAGAAACGAAAACATTGCAACAACATTTAAACGCTGCGGAGACTGACGGTATCGTGTTTGTTATGAAATCTTGTTATATTAGCTAGTTAACATAAATAGAGTTAAATGTAAGAGCAAGTGATGAAAGAAGAAATAATAATAATAATAATAACGAATTCTTATCTGGAGTGATGTTAATATAACCAGGGAGTGGTACTGAGGTCGCGGTAGAGCCGCCTGTCCACGTATAGCCGGTCCACGGTGATGACAGCTCGGGAGCCCTTCTGGATGAAATTGCGTCGGATTGGGAACAGAACTTTGCGTCGCTCCAAGATCTCTTTGGGGAACTGGTCGTTTACGCTGAAGTCTGTTCCTTTCAGCTCCTTGCCGCAACTTTTCACTTGCTCCTTCTGTTTAAAATATCCGAATTTGGCCACAATAGGACGCGGCCTCGGGGCTCCAGGTTTCTTCGCTCCCAGCCGATGGACTCTTTTGAGACAGATGTTTTCCACGGTGTCTTCCGGAAGCTTCAGGTATGCCTTGATAAAGGTTTTAACTGTAGCTTCTGCGTCCTCCTCGGCAGATTCCGGAATGCCTGAAAACACCAGGTTATCTCTCATGCTACGGGCCTGGAGATCGAGGACAGTCTCTTTTATTTTTTTATTTTCTTCACTTAGATGGGTCATATTCTCAATTGGAGACTTAACCGAGTCCCGTAGTGATGCGTTTTCAGCAGCAAGTGTTTCCACCTGTTGCTGGCTGAATTCCAGTGATTCCCTCAGGGATTTGAATTCACGGTGAATGATCTCGACCAGGGACAACCTTGCGTCAAAGCTGGACAACCGCTTGTCGATTGAATCCAGGATGTCGGTAAAGCTTTTACCTGTCGGCGATGTTGTTTCAGGCGAGTCTGCCGGGCGACATCTTTTGGAAGACGGCGTCTCGCTTTTGGCTGGAGAACATGCAATTTGATTCTTCTTCATGACTATAATGTCGAAGCACCAGTCGATGTATTCCTGGAGAGTTTCCAAATTTTCCTTGCTGTTCTCGCGGTTCATTCAGTTTTGTCGCCAAGTCTCCGGCGTCTGACGTCACCTACAGCATTTCCGCTCTCTCTTGTCTCTTGTCTCTCTTGTCTTATTTGAATCACAGAAAAAAAGAGTCATTCAACTCTTTATGTTGTTTGGGGTGCACCAATGAATGCACATGTGAGTAACACTTCTGTGTATAGTTTTCATTTCTCTGAAACATCCATTTCCTACATTTAAATTATTGTTCTATATTTGAAGGAAAGTCAAGGTAAACAGAACAAAGCAAGCTTTGAAGTGAATTCTGGCGAAGTCCATTGCACCTCATACTTTTCCAACCAGTTGCTTGCATCATCACCACTTGAACCAACTACTTTGCCACTGCATGATGATCATTCCCCAACACCTCCAAACTGGTTACCTGCTCCTTCACCTGCACATTGGTCACCTGCTCCTTCACACCTCATAGAGACTGGTCATCACCTGAACACTCACTTCCCACTCAACCTTTTTTTTTTTTTTTTTTTTTGGTGGACTCTGATGTGGTTGGAGAAGGAGCTGTTGATGAAGATGATCCAGATGAAGGAAGATCCAGATGTCAAAAGTATTTGAAGGACCAGAAGATAATAGACTACTGGCTCTTGATACTCAAGGTGAGGATTATCTAATTTGCTTTTTTGCTTGTCTTAAAAATAAATAAATAATAATATTAATAATTATATTAACAATAATAATAATAATAATAATAATAATGTAACAAGGAGGCAAGACAGTACCATAGTCGTGGGGCTGGCGAGAGGTCGAGACAGGCAGATAACATTCAATAGAGCAGTTCAAAGCAAAGCACAAAGTCCACAAGGCGGCCGGCGGAGGATCGTGAAGCCACGGGCTCTCGGACCAGGCCTCTCCGAATGGGCAGCATGAAAGTCGGCAGTGAGTGCCGGGTCAAGTATGTCCCCAGAGTTGACCCATGAACGCTCCTCCGGGCTGTACCCCTCCCAGTCGATGAGGTATTGTAGCAGGTTTCCCCGGCGACGTGAGTCCAGAATCTCGTGGACCCGGTAAGCCTCAGCGCCGTCAATGATGAGAGGAGGGGCTCTCTGGTCACCGGCCTCCTCCTGGTCCTCCACTCCTCTCGGACCACCAGCGGGCTTAAGCAGGGAAACATGAAAAGTGGGTGAGATGCGATAATTAGCTGGTAATTCAAGTCTAAAAGATACTGGCATGATCTGATGTAAAATTTTGAATGGACCCACATACCTGGGACTGAGTTTTGCGACAGGGCAGCCATAGGCGGACGTCCCGAGTGGAGAGCCACACCCATTGCCCGGGCTCATACCGAGGGTTGGGTCGACGGTGGCGGTCGGCCTGATCCTGGGTCTGGCTCCAATCCTCCTGGTTGCGGTGACAATATGACCTGAGGAAGTATGCCAATTCCTGGTTCAGCCTCTCTGCCTGGCTGTTGGACTCTGGAATGGGTAATGGCTGCAAGAGCCCAGCTGGGACTTGACAGTTGGACTCATGTTGCAAGGGGCGCAGTTGTGGATGAAGGTGAACTGGGTGTGGCATAAACTTCCTGGATGACACGCTGGCGGAGAGGCTGAGCCACGTAGGTCCGATCAGGAGGGCATGTGGCTGGAGTGGGCTTGGGCTTTGGTGATTTCTGTCATCAGGTCCCAGATGACGGGAGCAACAATGAGCGGAGAGGGCAGGATGGGTTCTGGTGATAATGGTGCTGAGGATGATTCTGACAGATGTGAGAGAGCATCAGCCTTGGTGTTCTTTGAGCCGGGACGGTAGGTGACGGTGAAGTGGAAACATGTGAAGAACAGAGCCCATCTTGCCTGGCGGTGGCGGAGACGTTTGGCAGAACGAAGGTATTCCAGAATTTGCCCCCTCAAGCCAGTGCCTCCACTCCTCGAACGCGGCGTTCATAGCCAGGAGTTCCCGATTTCCCACGTCGTAATTCTGCTCAGTGGGTGTCAGTTTGCGTGAGTAGAAGGTGCAGGGATATAATCTGGGTGGCGACCCCTGGCGTTAAGAGAGGATGGCCCCAATCACAGTGCTTGAGTCATCAATCTCGACCGTGAACTCTAGTTCTGGATTAGGGTGATGAAGAATGGGAGCTGGCGTGAACCTTTGCTTTACCTGATTGAAGGCGACGAGAGCTTGTTTGGACCAGGCGAGTTGGTAGTTGGCCTTCTTAACCATGGATGTCAGGGAACCGGCTATGGTACTGAAGTTCCTGATGAAGCACTTATAGAAGTTCACAAAGCCCAGAAATCGCTGCAGCTCTTTCAGAGTAGACAGTTGTGGCCAGTCAAGTACCGCCTTAACCTTCCTCTCGTCCATGGCAACTCCTTCAGAACTGATGATGTAGCCAATAAATGACACTGAGCTCTGATGAAATAACAACCCCCCTCCCCCTCACCCCTCCTTTACAAATCAGCGAAGAAGACGTCCGCAAAGTCTTCAAAAAGAACAAAAGGAAAAAGGCAAAAGGTCCAGATGGTGTGACACCAGCCTGTCTGAAAACCTGTGCTGATCAGCTGGCCCCCATATTTCAACTAATCTTCAATAAATCACTAGCGTTGTGCGAAGTCCCTGCTTGCTTCAAACGCTCCACCATCATCCCCGTTCCAAAAAAACCCAAGATAACAGGACTTAACAACTACAGACCTGTGGCGCTAACGTCTGTCGTCATGAAGTCGTTTGAAAAACTGGTTCTGGCTTATCTGAAGGACATCACCAGACCCTTACTGGACCCCCTGCAGTTTGCTTACCGAGCAAACAGGTCTGTGGATGATGCTGTAAACATGGGTTTGCATTTCATCCTGCAGCATCTGGATAAATCAGGGACTTATGTAAGGATCCTGTTTGTGGACTTCAGCTCAGCCTTTAAAACTATCATCCCAAACCTCCTCCTGCCCAAACTAACTCAGCTCTCTGTGCCCACCTCTGTCTGTCAGTGGATTACCAGCTTCCTGACAGACAGACAGCAGCTAGTGAGGCTGGGAAAATACTCATCCAGCACCCGCACCATCAGCACTGGCGCCCCTCAGGGTTGTGTTCTCTCCCCACTGCTCTTCTCCCTGTACACCAACGACTGCATCTCTAAAGACCCCTCTGTCAAGCTCCTGAAGTTTGCGGATGACACCACACTCATCGGTCTCATTCAGAACGGTGATGAGTCTGCTTACAGACAGGAGGTTAAAGAGCTGGCTGAATGGTGCAGTCACAACAACCTGGAGCTCAACACGCTCAAAACAGTGGAGATGATCGTGGACTTCAGGAGGAAGCCCCCCTGCTCTCCCCCCACTCACCATCATGAACAGCACTGTAAAAACAGTGGAGTCATTCAGGTTCCTAGGCAACACCATTTCTCAGGACCTGAAGTGGGACATTCACATTGACTCCATTGTGAAAAAGGCCCAGCAGAGACTGTACTTCCTCCGTCAACTGAGGAAGTTCAACCTGCCACAAGACCTGCTAAAACAGTTCTACTCTGCCATCATCGAATCCGTCCTGTGCACTTCAATTACTGTCTGGTTCAGCTCAGCTACCAGTTCTGACCTCAGAAGACTACGCCGGATAGTCTGGTGTGCTGAGCGAATCATTGGTACAACCCTCCCCACTCTTCAAGATCTGTACCTGTCCAGAGTGCGCAAAAGGGCTAGTAAAATCACTCTGGATCCCTCACATCCCGCACACTCGCTCTTTGAACTGTTGCCATCTGGTCGACGCTACAGAGCCCTGAGCACTAGAACGACCAGGCACAGGAACAGTTTCTTCCCTCAAGCAATTCATCTCATGAACACTTGAAAAATAACATGGAACAATAACACTATTATACATTCATTCATTTATTTATTTAATACACATACTTGTTTACATTTCTCATTTCTAATTTGCACCTGTACATAATAAATTGTTTACATTTGTCTGTTTTAGTTTATTTAAATTGTATATTGAGTATTTGCTTTTTTGCACTTTTTTCTGTATATTTTCTGTATATTTGTATATTGTTCTTTTATTATCTGTGTGTCTTTTCTTGTCATTATCATTCTGTTGCACTGTGGAGCTTTTGTCACTAAAACAAATTCCTAGTATGTGCAAACATACCTGGCAATAAAGCTCATTCTGATTCTGATTCTGATGAAATTCACACTTCTCGGCTTTGGTGTAGAGCTGAAACTGGATGAGTCTTTTCAATACCTTGCGGACATGGGAAACATGGTCTTGGAGGTTGTCAGAGTATATTAAGATATCGTCGATGTAAACAATTACCCATCGGTTGAGCATATCCTGGAAGATGTCATTTATGAAGGCCTGAAAGACCGAAGGACTGTTGGAGAGACCGAAGGGCATGACGGAGTATTCATAGTGTCCAGACGTGGTGGAGAAAGCCGTCTTCCATTCATCCCCTTCTCGGATGCGAATCAAGTTGCGTAGGCACTGCGGAGGTCCAACTTGGAGAAGATCTTGGCTGAGCGCAGTTGTTCCAGGGCTGCTGGTACTAAGGGGAGAGGATAGCGGAACTTGAACGTGATGTCGTTGAGTGCCCGGCAGTCAATACATGGCCGCAGCCCTCCGTCCTTTTTCTTCACAAAGAAGAATCCGGCCAAGACGGGTGATGTGGATGGACGATTAGAGCCTTTGACAAATTCCTCCTCGATGTAAGCCTGCATGGCCTCTGATTCAGGTTGGGACAGAGGGAAGACACAACCCTCGGGTGGCTGAGAACCAAGGATGAGGTCGATGGTGCAATCACTGGAACAATGTGTCAGAAGAGCGTGAATTCCGACTCACCGCCCAAAGAACCCAAAGAAAGCTCGTACCTGGGTCTTGGTCTGGGGCGCCGGCGCGGAGAGGATGGCTTTCACCTTCTTGTCCTGTGGACAGATCAGGGCCCGACCAACCTGGAAACCCAGGTACTTCACTTCAGACAGAGCCAGATGACATTTTCGGGGGTTGGCTGTCAGCACCCTTCGCAGACGGTCCACGTGTTCTTCCCATGCTTCCGAGTGAATGACAATGTCATCCAGGTAGGCTGCGGCATAGGACTGGTGAGGCCGTAAGAGGATATCCATAAGTTGCTGAAACGTGGCGGGGGCGCCATGGAGGCCGAAGGGAAGGGTCTGGTACTGCCAGTGGCCACTAGGGGTAGAAAAAGCAGGGTTTGGTTTAGCACTTTCAGAGAGTGGTACCTGCCAGTAGCCCTTTGTTAGGTCCAGCGTAGTGATGTACCGGGCCCTTCCCAACCGATCCAGCAGCTCATCCACTCAGGGCATGGGGTAGCCGTCGAACTCCGAGACTTCGTTTAGCCGCCGGAAGTCGTTGCAGTAGTGGAGGGTGCCGTCCGGTTTTGGGACCATCACAATCGGGCTGGACCAGGGGCTACGCGATGGTTCGATCACCCCCAACTTTAACATCTGCTGGACTTCTTCCTCAATAGCCTGCCGATGATCCTCAGTGACACGGTAAGGCCGCTGCCTGACGATGACTCCTGGGGGCATTCTGATGTCATGCTGGAGGACGGAAGTCTGCCCAGGAACAGAAGAGAACACATCTGAGAACTAACCGACCAGATGGTGAAGCTCATTTTTCTGGGCAGCTGAAAGATGGGGGTTGACATCTACAACCACGGGCTCGGAGGTGACGAGAGCAGCGAGTTGGTCCCTGGTCCCGACCCTTCCTCTTCAGAAGGTTAACTGTTCAGTTCTTCTCTTTCCAGGTTGTTGCAGGCGGTAAGTTACTGGACCAATTTTCTCAAGGACTGTATACGGACATTGCCAAGTAGCGAGGAACTTGCACGCAGCATTGGGGACCAGGGCCATCACTCTGTCTCCGGGTTGGAATTCACGTCGTTGGGCTGCCCGGTTGTAGAAGAAGAAGAAGAAGTTTTATTTATATAGCGCCTTTCCATAGCTCAAGGTCACTTTACATAATAAGATTACATACAGTGTAATTAAACACATAATGCAACAACATTCATAGACAGATTATGCAAAACACATATTAAACACATGAGTTTTAAGGTTTGTCTTGAAAATAGATACAGATGAAGTAGTACGGAGTGACAGAGGAGGGCATTCCATAATTTAGGTGCATAAACACTAAACAACCTTCTGCCAACAGTAGACAGCCTGAAACGAGGGATAGACAGAAGACCAAGTTCAGCTGATCTAAGTGACCGTGCAGGGTGATACGGGTGGAGAAGTTCAGAGAGGTAATGAGGGGCAAGACCATTCAATGCTTTAAATGTTAGTAGTAAGATCTTGAAGTCAATACGTGTAGCCACAGGTAGCCAATGAAGTTCGTGTAAGATTGGGGTAATATGGGCACAACGCCTGGTAAAGGTGAGAACTCTTGCCGCTGCATTTTGCACAAATTGTAATCTTGCTATTACTTTTTTAGGCAGACCAAGCAAAAGAGCATTACAATAATCCAAACGTGATGAGATTAATGCATGTACTAAGGTTTCAGTATCAGCCAGTGTTAGAGAAGATCGGAGATGTGCAATGTTTCGAAGATGATAGAAGGAATTTTTAACAACAGCAGAAACATGAGAATCAAAAGAGTCAAATAGAACACCAAGATTCCGAACAGAAGAAGAAGGCCTAACAAGAACCCCATCAATGTCAAATAGAAGGTCCAACCTTTTGACAGAGGTTGCTGAGCCAATCAACAGTATCTCGGTTTTGTTATTATTTAGTTTGAGAACATTTTGGGACATCCAGTGTTTGATATCCCTGATGCACCTAGTGAGTGAGTCAGGCAGGGTTTGCTTATCTGTAGTTGTAGTCAGATAAATTTGCATAGCATAGCAATGAAACTGGAGTCCATGCTTGCGTATAATGTTACCAAGCGGATATATATATATATATATATATATATATATATATATATATATATATATATATATATATATATATATATATATATATATATAAGTGATAAAGAGTAAAGGGCCAAGAACGGAACCTTGTGGAACACCCTATGTAAGTGGAGCAGTGGCTGATTTATACCCGTGCATAGTGATGTAATATTTTCTATTGCTAATATAAGAATTGAACCAGGAAAGAGCTGAACCAGTGATGCCAATATCAGAAAGGCGGGAGATAAGAACTTTGTGGCAAATAATGTTGAATTTACTTTTCACTTTTTTAATGGGAGTCACCACAGCAATTTTTAGTGCTGCAGTAACAATGGCAGATGTTAAACTACAGTTTACTATGTGTGTTATAGAAGGTGAGACTTCAGAAACACACATTTTAAGCAGACTAGTTGGTGCAGGATCAAGTTGAGAGGATGCAGTGTTTGACTTCACAATTAGATCATTTACAGCAGAAGTAGTGGTAAGAGTGAAGGCAGAGAGAGAGTTAGTTGAGTGAGGTACCATCATGTTAACCTGTGGGCTACCTGCATCAGAGATGTCTTTGACATTCGAATCAGTGATTAACTTTAGTTTATCTGAGAAGAACTGAGAAAAGTTATTCACAAGAGCCTCAGACCCAGAGATACGATGTTGAGGAGGATTTGTGAGACTACTGATAATAGAAAAAAGTGATTTAGGTCTGGACACAGAATTCTTAATAGTAGAGGAAAGACAGTGTTAAGAGCTGTACAATAATTATGCTGGTATTCTTTGAAGGCCAGAGAATGCACACTAAGTCCAGTTTTCCAAAACAGTCTTTCGAGACGACGACTCTTAGCTTTCATCACTCGTAGTTCTGGAGTGAACCATGGTGAGATGCGAGTAGATGGAACCAGTCTTGTTTTAGCGGGAGCAAGTTTCCGTAGGACACTGAAATAATAAACAGTCAGACAAAGTAGAACCTCTTATGGCATCAGTGAGAGATAAAGAAGTCACAGTACTGATTTTACGGTAAGTGAGCATTTTCTTCTTAGGTGGACATGATATTGGGGAACTGAAACTAAAGTTTATAAACTTGTGATCGGAAAAGACAAAGTCAGAAGCAGTAACAAGAACATTGCATAAGCCAGAGGTATAAACAAGATCCAATATATGGCCTTTAGAGTGAGTAGCAAAAGTGACATGTTGAATTAAACCAAAACAATCCAGAGCAGACATAAATTCACTGCATTGTACAGTGTTTTCATGTATATTAAAGTCACCAAGCACAATAACAGATGAGTAGTTAGCACAGAGAAGTAGTGCAGTAATCTCAGAGAAAAAATCAGAAAGAGGCTTTGGTGGTCGATAGATTAGGATCACAACCATAGATGTTTGGCCAGACACTTTTAGCGACAAATATTCAAAAGTTGCGACATCATGGAGTTCAATCACAGATATTTTAATGTCCTCCCGGCATACTACGGCCAACCCTCCACCTCTGCGATGGAGATGTGGTTTTGAAAAATAAATGTACCCAGGTGGAGTTAGGAGGTTTAAGCTGAAAAAGTCATTGGGAACCTGCCAGGTCTCTGTCAGAAACAGCATGTCCAGGCTGTCATCAATTATTGTATCATGCAGTATTGACGCTTTATCAGACAACGAGCGTGTGTTTAACAGCGCGCACCGCAACTCCGAAAACACCGGTAAACGGCTTCGGAGGTCAGGATCAAGGTGTAGCGGCCTCAGATTTGCTAGGTTGGCACTGCGACTTTCCTTCGTTGTTTTACTGGTATTACGAGAGTTAGTACAGATGACAGGAATGGTATTTGATGATGGACAGTGACAATTCCACAGTTTTTTCCGCAAACAACGTATATAACAGGGATGCCGTGAGATTCCAAGCAGACCACACCATTTATATACGTCCGGATCCAAACGAAAATAAACTTTTAAAGTTCTAAGCTGTGACGTAGAATATTGTTGAATTTCAGCAGGAAGCGTCGCATAGTTGTTGTCAGTCAAAGACATTGCAAAAAAGCCAAAAAACAGAAGCTGCAAGTAATGCAACATGGCCAACGGGACCCGTACAACAACGAGTCGGAAATAACTGCGTTAGCCAGAACCACACGAAACCACATACACAATCCACAGAATGAACGGCTACCCTACCATACCAAGAATTGAGCAGAGATTTACACAGCAAATGATAAAGAGAGGGGATACTCACTATACCAGATGCCGGTGAAAAGGTGGAGGAGGTGGAGAGGGCTCGCAGCCGATCAGTTGTGACAGGGACCCAAAACGCCAGGTCAGCCGATCCAACAAAAACTTGATCAGAAAACTTATGGGTGGAAATAGTCCAGTGAAGATGGAGATCTGACAATTTAGTCCAGTGAAGACGGAGATCTGAGATCTGACGATTCCGGTAAACAAAAAAACAAACGGACAAACGAATATCGGCGTGAAGCGGCAGCACAAACGCGCCTAGTGTTCTCACACCGGAAGTGGCTCCAAGTGGCGTTGTTGGGCCTGTTGAGCTTTCACCATGTGCTCCCGGACTAATGGCATGACCTGGTTGATCTTTTTCCTCATCTCTCTCACTTGCTCAATCATGGTTCGATGGGCTGCAGGCTGTTGCTCCCAAACTTCTCTCGCCACGTCCAGGAGGCCGTGCGGTTGCCGGCCGAAGAGAAGCTCAAAGGGGGTGAAGCCAGTTGAGGCCTGGGGAACCTCTCGAATCCCAAAGAGGACATAGGAGAGCATGCGGTCCTAGTCACGTTTGTCCTCCACGACGACACGGCGCAACATCTGTTTGAGGGTCTGGTTAAAGCGTTCGACCAGCCCGTCCGTTTGTGGATGGTAGACAGTGGTCCTCAACTGCTTCACCCGCAACAGCCTGAAGAGGTCTGCCATTAGCCGGGACATGAAGGGTGTGCCCTGGTCGGTCAGTATCTCTGCTGGGATGCTGACTTGGCTGGCGAGAAGGAAGAGCTCCTGGGCAATGGCCTTGGACGTGGCCTTCCGCAGGGGGATCGCTTCTGGGTACCGGGTTGCATAATCGACGATCACCAGGATGTGTTTATGTCCCCGGGCAGACTTAGGCAACGGCCCCACAAGGTCCATCCCGATGCGCTTGAAGGGCACCTCGATGATGGGCAGAGGGATCGACAGAACCGTTTTACCTCGGCGTCCACGCCAGGCCAGTGGAACCGGTCTCGAATCTGCTGGGCGGTGTTGGCGGCCCCCAAATGTCCTGCCAGTGGGTGAGAGTGAGCTAATTCCAGGATAGCCTCCGTCTTGCTTCATGGAACCACCAGTGGTAACTTCTCCTCCCCCCTTTGCTGTGCGACACAAAGCAGGCTGTTCTTCACGACGAAGTGCAGGAGAGGGTGGGGAGCAGGCTGGACGTCTTCTCCCTCGATGTTATGCACTAGAGTCCAACAATGCTTCAGCCTGTCATCCCCACGTTGTTCCTTGGCGAAAGAGCCCCCTCCCGTTACCTGTTGGAACACATCATAGAAAAGGTTAGTACTTTGGGCGGGGGACTCACCATCTCTCCCGCTGTCGGAAGCCAGAAGCACGGGGCGCTGATGAGTTCTCCTGTTCGTCCCCGGCCTCCTGCGGTTCCCTCTTTGGCCGGCAGGCGGTGCAGCGGTCAAACCTGGGCCAGTCTCTTCCCAGCAGTACCGGAAACCGGAAGATCTTGCAGAATGCCAACGTCCAACGGCCAGGTTCCAGGCGCAGCACAGATCTTTCCTCGTCGAACGGGTTCTTGTCGTGTCTCTCTGTACACAGGTAATGGGCATGAAAACTTTTGATTCCTTGGCGGGGCTGATAATAGCTGACTGGACCAGGCTGACCACACTTCCGGAATCGAGCAGGGCCCGGAAAGGTGCACTGCACAGCCCGCCAACCAGGTCTGTGGGTTAGGTGCGGGCGCCTCCGTTGGCATGGGCTCGTCGTGGTGAGAGGGAATCGCCGGCCAGCTTATTGGTCGCTGGGTGTCCCCCGGCACTGGTCGCTCCTGGACCACCCTCTGGGGAAACGGCGGCGCTCTCTCCCCTGCCTCCCATTGGAAGGCAGCATCCGCCAGCTCAATGGCCTCAACCAACTCCAGGGCGGTGGAGGGATTTCTTATTCCGACGGCCTGTCGGTGGGCCCAGGGTAGGTCTCGCAGCAGCCAGTCGATCACAACACGTTCCGCTACCTGGTCAGCCTTGAGGTTTCCTGCAAGCAGCCAGTGATGGGCGACCCATGGGAGTTCGGCGGCTTGGGCATGGGCTGGCAGACGGGGCTTATATTCCCACTCGGCAAACAACTATGTAGCACAAATTGGTGACAGCCTGAGGAGGGCGAGGATTTCAGTCTTTACATCATCATACGAATCGGCCGCTGTAGCAGGGAGAGAAAAAAATGTGCGCTGTGCTCCCACCGTTAGCAGTGGGGCCAGGACCCGTGCCCATTCATTGCGTGCCCACCCTTCGGTGGCGGCAGTGGCTTCGAACATTTGCAGGTATGCCAGGATGTTTTTTTTTAATGTTCTAGAAAACTATGCGATATAAAAGTAATAGTGTTTACACTGTAACACTGAATGATAGAGTCTAAGAATGTTTAGACAACATGTATTGCATAATACATAAAAAGCATGCTTGTGTTTATGACTATAAGATCGTATTTGTGTAGATGAGTTCTAGACTATCAGTAGTCTAGAAACATATATATATATATATATATATATATATTTTTTTTTTTTTTTTCACTAACCACGCATAAACGTGGTTTTCTCAAAAACACAAACATGTACACTCATGTTGCGTACATATTATTGTAGCCCAGTTTGTGATGATTACAATGTAACCAGATTTTAGCCATTAATATGTTTTTAAGATACTGAAAAAAGCAAAAATGTCAGGGCATGTCAGGGCCCCAAAACACCCTCAGACCCCAGAGGGTTAACGGATAGCTTTGCAAATTCACATCATGGTTTCAAAGCTCGAAACACTGCACACTGGCAACATTTTCTGTTTAATATGGTGTAAATGCAACAAACACTCCAATCACAATTAAAATTATTTAATACAATTGAATAGTAAGTGGTTTATTAATTTGTAGGGCTTGTTTTGTAATCAGGCCAATATGATTAAACTCTTAGGTTTTAATGTTATAGCTATGCATGTTAAATGTGCAACATTCAAGGATTTTTTTTTCTTTAATTTTTTAAAGAAATTAAGGATAATACATAGGAATTACCTGGAATAGCACGCTACTTAGCCTATTACAAGAATTTAATTGATGATATCAACAATTCATTTTATAAATTAGTTTAAATGTTAAAATGGCGACAAAACAATTACAGATATCAAAAATGCATTTCTTACTAGTTAAAATTCTAAATACACATATCGGCTTTGTATTTCTTACTAGTAGAAA
Source organism: Cirrhinus molitorella (assembly GCA_033026305.1). Taxonomy (NCBI): domain Eukaryota; kingdom Metazoa; phylum Chordata; class Actinopteri; order Cypriniformes; family Cyprinidae; genus Cirrhinus; species Cirrhinus molitorella. The sequence goes on along the minus strand of CM065127.1, from coordinate 24,503,622 downwards.
TATAATTTTTGATATCAAAAATTACATTGTTACTAGTAAAAATGTCCATTCTTGATATCAACAATTCAATTGCTACTATGCTACCTTTTCAGTTAACATAAATGGTTGTTCATCCTCCAAAGCACAACTGATTTGCGGGGTTCCTCAAGGATCTGTTCTTGCCCCCATTTTGTTTTCTTTATACCTGCTCCCTTTGGGCTCAATTTTTTTCCATTTTTATGCAGACGACACGTAAATATATATGCCCGTAAAGCAAAATGACAATGCCAGGCTGTCTGCCTTAATAGAATGTTTGTCAGATATTAAAGCCTGGATGTCCAAGAATGTCTTGCACATGAGGGTAAGACTGAGGTTATAGTGTTTGGACCGTTAGCCACATCTGGCAACTTAAATGAAGTGTTGGGCAGCTTAACTGCTTATGTAAAACCAAACTTTTTGTTGCTGTTTTATTTTTGACTCAGACCTGCTACTTGATAAGCAGGTAAATGCAGTTGTTAAATCGTGCTTCTTCCATTTGAGACTTCTGGCTAAAGTTAAAAGTTTTTTAACCCCTTCTGAACTTGAGAGAGTAATTCATGCATTTATATTCTCTCGCCTGAACTACTGCAATTCACTCTATGTAGGTATTGGTCATTCCTATATGAATCGGTTGCAATTAGTCCAAAATGCAGCTGCAAGATTTCTCACTGGCACATGTAAATTTGAGCACATTACACCTGTCCTACTCTCTTTGAATTGGTTGCCAGTCTTTCTTAGAGTAGAGTTTAAGGTTTTACTTTTTGTTTTTAAGGCCTTAAATGGTCTGACTCCTATGTACATATCTGAGCTTGTGACTGTTAACATAACAGTGAGATGTTTAAGGTCATCCGATCAGGGACGGTTAAAGGTTCCCAGATCAAGGCTTAAAAGAAAGGGTAACCGGGCTTTTGCTATTGTCGGCCCCAAACTGTGGAATAGCCTCCCGTTATCTATTAGGTTGATCACTACAGAATTCCTGTTCAAAACAAAACTCAGAACTCACCTATTAGAAAAGGCCTATGGCACGTGAGTCAGCCTGCATGTATGTTGTCTGTATATTTTTATTTCTTGTTTTATGTCATTTTTATTGTTTTTATTGTTTTGTACTATCCTCTTTTAAGATCTGTTGTAAAGCACAATGGTCAACGACCGTTGCTGTATTGTGCTGTATAAATAAACTTAACTAACTAACTTAACTAACTAATAGTGAATTTCTGATATCATGAATGGGATTGTTACAAGAATGCCATTTTAGATATCTGAGATTATTGAAATGATTGTTATCTGAAATCCTAATTATTGATAACAGAAATATATTTTCAGATATCAGAAATAAGAAATGTAACGTTGAAATACATTTACAGATATCAACAATTGACATTTCAACTAGTGACAATTGAAATCTTGATATTAGGAATTGGCACTAGTAACAATGTAATTGTTGATATCACAAATAAAGGTTTTTACTAGTAAAAATTGTATTTCTGATATGTGAAATTGGAAATTTAACTAGTAAGAAATCAATTCTTGATATAAACAATTAAATTTGAATGAGAGTCTATGGTGACATTTAACTAGTGAAAATACAATTCTTAATATCAAGAATTATAGTTATTACTAGTTGAAATTCAATTCTTGGTATCAATAATTAACCTTTTTACTAGTGGAAATGTAATTATTGATATCAAAAATTGCCATTGTTACTAGTGGAAATGTAATTCTTAAAATGACCATTATTCCTTTTTATTCCTCCTAGATCAGGAATACTGGTGCCTGATACATGTTTTGGCCATGTAATATTCTAATTAGAATATCTACATGACAGATAAGTGATTACAAGTACAATTATATATTAAAGCAATTGGTTACAAGCATATTCATGTGGAAATTAAGTACAATTTCCCTTAAGTAATTGGATATTTCTTCTTTCTCAGATTGTTTTGCCTAGTGTTGGTGGTTTCTGTGGTAGTTTTTAAGTAGTAAAAGGTTAATTTTGTTTGAGCAAAGTGGTACACACTGTGCTGCCAACAACATTTCAATTAGGCAAGCAATATCAAATGTCAGTATTCTCTTCCACTATCTTCTGAATTGCTGAAAGTTGTGAATTTAGTTTTGTTGGGTTTAGTAGAATGCCACCTTTATACTCAAAAACATCTATAGAGGATGCATTATATATGTATATCTTATTCAAATTGAAATGAGTGACCATTTTAGAGGGTTCACACACAGGCCTCTGTTCGGGCTAATTCAGAGTTGTTTATGATCAAAGTTATAAAACTCCAATTTAAGTGGCTTTTGGGTGTAATAACTTTTACATTGAATGTCAAGTCTGTGTTTTAGCAAAAAAGGGTATGTGTCCAAAAAACATAGTAGGTAGGAGTTACATGACATAGGCTAAATCTCTGGTTCACCGCAAACAAAGATAAAACCTTACAGTAATCTCACAAAATCATGTACAGGTGCATCTCAAAAAATTTGAATATCATGAAAAACCAATTTTTTTGTTTTAAACTTATTTCAAAAACTGCAACTTTCATATATTCTAGATTCATTACATGCAAAGTAAAATATTTCTAAAGTTTTAGTTTTTTGTTCATTTCATTTTTATGATTAGATCTTACAGCTCATAAAAGTCAAAAATCCATTATCTCAAAATATTAGAATATTTCCTAAGATCAATCAAAAAAACGGATTTGCAAAACAGAAAAGTTCTTTAAAGTATGTTCATTTATGCACTCGATACTTGGTCAGAAGCGCCTATTACAGAAAATGACTTGCTCTTAGCACAAATTAAAGCATCAGTGAAGTGTGGCATGGAAGTGATCAGACTGTGGCACTGATGAGGCACTATTGAGCCTTCAGATCATATGTATACTGTTGGATCAACTGTTTCTCATCTTTCTCTTTTTCTCTTTCTCTGATTTCCTGGAAAAGGAAATCAGCATCTCCATAAAGCTTGTCAGCAGATGGAAGCATAAAGTGCTCCAAAATCTCCTGGTAGATGGCTGCATTGACTTTGCACTTGATAACACAATGGACCAACACCAGCAAACGTCACACACCCCAAATCATTACTGACTTCAGAAACTTCAGACTGGACTTCAAGCAGCTTGGATCCTGTGCTTCTCTAGTCTTCTCTGGGACCATCATTTCAATGTGAAATGAAAAATTGACATTTATCTGATAAGAGGACTTTGGACCACTGAACAACAGTCTAGTTCTTTTTCTCCTTAGCCCAGGTAAGATGCTTCTGACGTTGTTTCTGTTTCAAAAGTGGCTTGGTAGCCCTTTTCCTGAAGACGTCTGAGTGTGGTGACTCTTGATGCTTTGACTCTGGCTACATTCTACTCCTTGTGAAGCTCTCCCAAGTGTTTGAATCAGCTTTACTTGACAGTATTCTCAAGCTTGTGGTCATCCCTGTTGCTTGTGCACCATTGCCTACCCAATTTCTTCCTTCCAGTCAACTTTGCATTTAATATGCTTTAATACAGCACTCAGTAAACAGCCACTCCATTCAGTAATGACCTTCTGTGACTTACTCTCTTTGTGGAGGGTGTCAATGATTCTCTTGGACCATTGCCAAGTCAGCAGTCTCCCCCATTAGTGTGGTTTCAAAGAACAAGAAATACCCAGAATTTATACTGTAGGGATGATCATTTAATGAAACTCAAATAAATATTCTAATATTTTGAGATACTGGATTTTTGACTTTCATGAGCAGTATGCTCTAATCATCAGAATTAAAACTAAACTTAAAATGTTTTGCTTTACATGTAGTGCTAAAATAAAAAAATTAAAAAAAGCAGTCCGGTGGCAGCAACTTCTTCCACTAGTTGTGCTAGTAGCAATACCATGGGAAAAGATACAGGAATCCGTTTCGACAGCCTTGAACATGAAGTGCTGGAAGATGCTGATCTCCTGGAGCACCAAAGGGTACTAAGATCTGGAACACGCAGATGTGACCCTGGTGTAGGTGCTGAAGGCCCTTAGCTTAGAACATGCACGCAAAACCTTGTTGCAAATGTCTGTGTGTCTTCTGCCTCTCTGGGTTAGAGACTCAGAACTTGGTCGATCCGCTTTGTTTCTCTCGGGTTGAGATGTGCTGCATCTGTTGTTGTCTCACTGGACGAAGACTCTGAACGTAGAGTATCTCTTTCCTTACAGGCTAGAGGCTCAGAACATAGTCGTATCTGTTGCTGCCTCAAAGAGGGAGACTCGAAGCATGGAGTGTCTGTTTATTCCTCTCTGGACAGTAGACAGTGTCAGAGTGGTGTGTCTGTTAGTGTCTCGCTGGACAGGAGACTCAGAACGGTTGTGTCTGTTGCTACCTTCCCTGTAACAGACTGGAGACTCAGAACGTGTTGCTTGGGTATCTGTTATTGTCTCAGCCTTGCAGGCCGCAGACTCAGAACAGGTTTGTATGTTGCTACCTTACCTGTAGCGGAATGGAGAATGGTAATCTGTTGCTGCCTGTCCTGTAACGGGCCGCAGACTCAGAACAAGGGGTGTCTTTCGGAAGGGTACCTTTATACCTTTCTGATGAGGAGGAGATTGCAATTTGGCACTTCTCCATATCCGGGCTGTGATTGGCTGATTCCATCAGAGTGGGGGAACATGGGGTGGCCCATCCTTCTTTCCTCTTGTGGAATTTATTTGCATAGTCCAAACACAAAGTTAGAAAAGTGTCACTGAAGGTTTACCAGTGCATTTATCACTTTCCAAACCACAACAAGAATACATTTAATATTGTTACAAATGCATTAAGTCCAAACATGATGGGAAACGATTGAATTGTTGTGCATGCATTAATTTGTCCAGTAACAGCTGAGTTTGTGGAAGATATTGCACTACACATTGCTGTCACTAAGAATACTTAATTTTCTGAATAAGTATAAGGTGTGTGTGTGTGTGTGTGTGTGTGTGTGTGTGTGTGTTGTGGTTCGCATCAGTTCAGGGTTTGAAAACATAGATGTGAATGGATTTGAATAGATCTCTGTGATCTCTCTTTGTTTCACCCACTACTGCTACGTCTGGAGATCCTAAGAAATTTGTATGACCGTCACAGGCCAAACCTTAGGAATCAGTCTTCAGGTGGGTGGGGGGCAGAAACTGCATTTTGACCAATAGGAAGTTCTGTCCTTCCCGGGCTTTGTACCAAAGGTCTTCTTCTTGCCCTCTAAGAGGTGTCTGGCATCTGTCCTGGCATCTTTATCTGATGGCGTTGAACAGTATGCTTATGTTAGTCCACCAAGCTCCAATCCAAATGTAGTAAACCTTTGTCCACTATTGTGGTCAGGGAAGGGGCCTGCCATAAACTGGGCCCTGGAATGTGCTGTCCACTACAAATGTAATTATTGATATCAAAAATAAAGGTTTTTACTAGTGTGAGACCTCGTTCGAACAGATCATCAAACGGCAGAGATCACCACATTCCAGTCGAATCTAAAAGAGTCATCTTCTCAGCCATGTGCCGATTGTAAAACTGGCCAGGAGCCCTAATGATGCCAGCCCGGCTACCCCCCAGGTCCTGGTCCTTATCTCTCAGGGAATTTAAAGAGCTAAAACCCTAATTCAATCGACTGAAGAAAATAACTCCCCTTTATCTGGACTCATTTAGGCAACCATGCAATGTCTCTCTGACCAGGTATACATGAATCAACAATGAAATAAACAAACAGAAAGGTTTACAATGACAAAAACCAGCCTGCAAGTTCAAAGGAACTTCACAGCATGACCTCAGGACACTCTGGCCACCCCCAGACCCTCTTCTCTCTGCATTCCACTGAGCTCACCTCAATGTGGACGGCTAGTCAGAACACACAAACTCTTAAACAGACTATTTGTACCGCTATTAGAGAAACAGTATCAATGAATAGTATGTTCTGTACTTTTCTATGTGAGTGGTGTGTTTTATGTAATCGAGTGTATGTGTATGAGTGAATCTATGCATTATATTCCCTTTTAGTAGATAAGGCTAACAAACGTATTGACTGTATGCAAAATATCTGATGTTTGGTGTTGACCAGAAGCTTGTTTTATTCCCAGTATGTTTATATGAATGAAAAGTTACTATTGGTTACAATACTTGCATCACAAAGGTTTATTGAAGTTATTGACAAAACTCACAGATACACCATGTGTGGAACACAGGTTAATTTATGCAAGGAGGAATAACCTGGAGCGTGGCTCCGCCCCACAGCCAGATCCGATTGGAGCAAGCCTCATGGGGATGGACCAAAATGGCTGGTTTAAAACCTTATGTTCCTAACAATTCCTTGCCTTTCGCCGTGCGCCTTTCGCCATGCGCCGCCCTTCCACCGCGCTGACCATCACGCGATCGTGCCATCCAGAATGCTACAAGAAACAGACCCAGCTTCGCTAACCTGCCGAATTTTTCAAAGACTTTGCGTCGCGCAATTCTGACTGCAGAAGAAATTTCCCGCGCATCACATTGCGTAACCTGGCAACCAATCGGAGCCATCCGACCAAGCAGATCACTCACCACTAACATGTTTCCCAAAGACGTCATCTAAGGAGCCACCAATCAGAATACCAGGCAAAGTCACGGAGGAAACCCCAGCTGTTCAAACAGAACGCAAGTAAACAAAATCTCCTTTGCTCGCTGAATTGGTGCATAAAATCCTTATTAGCAGCTAAAAGCCGAATCTCTGCTTTTATGGTTCTACCAGGTTGCAATTAAGAACTAGTAGCAATTACTAGTAATGTTGTTTTGGGATTTCGTTCAAACTCCGTAAACCTCATAACCCTCTAGAACTGCATGAATGTGTTTATGCGTTTGTATGTTTGTGTGTTTAGTAGTTTAGTTTGTGTGTCTTAGAGTAATTCAAATAAATTCTTGTTTCATTTATAAAGAAGCATTGTCTTGTGTTATGTATTTTAAAGTTAAACTTATGCCCAGATCTTGTTACCTTGCTCTAAAGAGTTAACAAAATACCTGCTTTATATTGTTATTGTGGCCACAAAGCAATATAAACCTCAGAATTGGTAAGATGTACTAATTTAACCCTTTCGCTGGAGGAATGGTTAATGAGAGTAAACTATTAATTCTGAATAAATTTAACCTAATCAAGCTGAATCGAATCTTTAGATCCGATTCCCATTTGATTTCCCCTAATCATTTGAGCTAATATCCTACATATTTAATGGTGGAGAAAAACAGCGGGCATAATTTGGTTTAAAAACTCATAGCACCAAGTCATTTTTTTGTTGTATTTGTTCTATTTTATCCGGAAGAAATAGATCAGAGACAGAGAAACAGTTTTTTGTGTTACTGTATACTATATATTGTGGCTGCCAGCGTGTTGAATGAATGAAAGAGTAAACTCGATGCTTCTTGCGAAGATTTGAAACTGCAGTAAACATTAATTGTCTGCCATAGACATTTAAGTCGCTGTAAAGCGCACACAGAGAAAATCAGCATGTTCCTGATTGTTCTCTTATAAGGCCTTTGTTCCTAGTAATAATTTACTTTGCGTGTTCCAGTTTCAAATTAACTAGGTGTAACAAGTAGCGCTTACAGTGTGCAATAGATGCTTTAGTTCTGCTGTGTATCAATATGAATGACAGAACACACAGAAACAGGCCAGATTACCAGGTTCAGTGTTGAGGTAATTGATGAGAAATACCACAAAAAAAATAGATGAGTTCCGCTGGTGACGGCAATTAAGGCACAAGATGATGTGATGAATAGCAGAATTTCCTCTTTTTGTCTCTTCTTAGGGTTCTCTAGCTGGGTGGCTCGCCATCTCACGATCACAGCTTTTCAGACTCACAAAAAAACCTGACCTGCTTATACAAACAGGATCACAAATATCACAGACAATTTATATGACTGTAAGACTCATAAAAACTAAAAAACATCTTTCAAACTGGTTGTTTAAAAAAAACTGGAGTGCTTTTGTCGATCAACATGTAAAAATGACATTCACGTGATGATGCTGTGGTAGTTAGCATTTTTAGTACATAACATCAGTTATTTTTAGTACATATTACATTAACACATACCCTTTGACTGTAAATACATATAAAATTGGCATAAAAAACAAATAGAACCTCAATATAGCACCATATATCAATATAACACTCAATTTCAACAAAATGAACATCATATTATCACAAACTCACCAAATCCGGGTGATTTCATACAGAATTATTAATCGCATTGGACTTTACAGGGCTCGTCATCCGCCATCATCCACTTCGATATCAATCATCATCGCGCTAAAAATGACCCAATAATGTTTATACAAGAGATATAATGTCACATAACATATTATTTATGTATATCAAGAAAAGATGATTATTATATTTGCCTTTTAATCTCTTTGATGACACTCGCGTTTTGCGAAGCGTGTGCTCTCTCGCTCGTTATGCGTCTCGTCTGAATGACGTCATACACAGCGTCCGTCTTATAACAACGTTTTGCTTTTTTTTAGGTATAACTAAATTATTTTCGTTTTCACTGCACAGGATGACATTTGTTTATACATTTGCTTAAATTATTTAATATTCTTTTGTGAAAATAAATTGATTTATAAATTTGTATTTTATCTCTCTTAACCAGCTCAATTCTGAACTGTGTTACATAGGACTTCTCCCAGTTTCAGAGCATAGGCTTATTACCTAACGCTCTGTTACCAACTATTCACTTGAAACTAGTGAACTTAATACGCTGCACTCAAAACAAGTGCCCAAGCATGTTTTATGGGAGAATTGTGAATCTTGATCAAGCAAAATTGTGTAATTCAATAACGTTACTGACTGCAGTAAATCTGTAGATAAAGAGTTCTCACTCTGATGAGTTGAAACTGTTCAGCGCTATAAGGTAAGAATTCAAATAGTGTCTATTTGCTCTGCTGTAACAAAAGTTGTTAATTTAAGCACAATAAAATATGCGTAATCAATGGTTATTAATTACAAATATTTTATATGCTTCTCTGACGCAGCAGAATCAATAACAACACCGAGCTTGGATGCGCTCGTCCGCCGAGAGCATAATCGATTTAATATCAATTCTAAGAAATTTACTTTCCTGGCCAAGGAAAACAATATTCTCACCGTAATTGGCTAGATTATGATACTTTGTCAGATCTTGTAACGAAATCACTTCAGTTTAAGTGACGTGAAATGTGAGCAATGAGCGGCAACAAGTTCAACTGGGAATACAAGTGAGGGTTTATTGGTTACATACGAGGGGAAAAATAACTAATTAGCAAACCAAAACAATACATAAAACACGAAAAGTAAGAAAAGGTAGAAAGAGTGGGTAAAGTGAAAGTACAGTATTAAATCAGCTATCCACATCTGCACGAACCATTGGAAGTTTCACCTTAATTAAAAGGGGCAAATCTTAAGCGCAGCTGTTAAGTTAAATCAGATACTTGCATTGATTTCGGAGTGGGCGCTATTTCAGGTCCTGATCCGCGAGGAGAGAGAGAGAATGAGTTCAGTCCGGGTTGGTTCAGTGCGATTGGAAGTGAGTGTGTCCGTCCGATTCCGTGGCTTTCCGAAGAAGTTGACGAAATGAGGCGAGTCCAGCCGAAGTAAACTGCGGAAAAGAAAACGGTCCCGAAGAGAGGGAGAACCGGTCTCGAGAGAGAGAGTGACGAGCGCGTGCGCGGAGGCGAGCAGCGTCACCGGATTCAAAAAACGAGCGCAGTTTCTCTGTGCGCTGGTGTTTTAAAGATCTGATGTGTTCCGCCTCTTTCGGGTGGAGCAGCCAATGTACTAGCTCGGATTTTGGGCGCGAAATGCGTTCCTTTGTCTTAGTCCAGTTCTAACAAACGTATTGACTGTATGCAAAATATCTGATGTTTGGTGTTGACCAGAAGCTTGTTTTATTCCCAGTATGTTTATATGAATGAAAAGTTACTATTGGTTACAATACTTGCATCACAAAGGTTTATTGAAGTTATTGACAAAACTCACAGATACACCATGTGTGGAACACAGGTTAATTTATGCAAGGAGGAATAACCTGGAGCGTGGCTCCGCCCCACAGCCAGATCCGATTGGAGCAAGCCTCATGGGGATGGACCAAAATGGCTGGTTTAAAACCTTATGTTCCTAACAATTCCTTGCCTTTCGCCGTGCGCCTTTCGCCATGCGCCGCACTTCCACCGCGCTGACCATCACGCGATCGTGCCATCCAGAATGCTACAAGAAACAGACCCAGCTTCGCTAACCTGCCGAATTTTTCAAAGACTTTGCGTCGCGCAATTCTGACTGCAGAAGAAATTTCCCGCGCATCACATTGCGTAACCTGGCAACCAGTCGGAGCCATCCGACCAAGCAGATCACTCACCACTAACATGTTTCCCAAAGACGTCATCTAAGGAGCCACCAATCAGAATACCAGGCAAAGTCACGGAGGAAACCCCAGCTGTTCAAACAGAACGCAAGTAAACAAAATCTCCTTTGCTCGCTGAATTGGTGCATAAAATCCTTATTAGCAGCTAAAAGCCGAATCTCTGCTTTTATGGTTCTACCAGGTTGCAATTAAGAACTAGTAGCCCAAAGAAACAACACCCCAATCATAAAAACACCACAATGGACACCAGAATCCTTATTCTCAATTGTGGCTACCAAAAAGGGACAGAAATGTATAAAACGTATACCCTGTTACATTAATTGTCTCCCTATTTACTCTACCTCCTTAATAACCTCAGGGACAAACATATTGGAACTGTACCTTGCCTGTATTTACATTTCTGTATAAGCTATAAGTAGTAATGGGTATAATCTCTACGTGTTTGATATCTAAATGTAACTCTTTTAAGTTCCTAAATAATAGTGCATAGCTTTGCGTTGTATCTCATACTCCTATTATTTTATTCTAGTCTAAGTTGATTTAATTTTCTGATGTGTGAATTCCTACGGGCGGGTGATGAATGCAAATGAGAACTGGACTAAGACAAAGGAACGCATTTCGCGCCCAAAATCCGAGCTAGTACATTGGCTGCTCCACCCGAAAGAGGCGGAACACATCAGATCTTTAAAACACCAGCGCACAGAGAAACTGCGCTCGTTTTTTGAATCCGGTGACGCTGCTCGCCTCCGCGCACGCGCTCGTCACTCTCTCTCTCGAGACCGGTTCTCCCTCTCTTCGGGACCGTTTTCTTTTCCGCAGTTTACTTCGGCTGGACTCGCCTCATTCGCCACTTAGGAACGGCTGCGACCTGGAAATCCTAAGACCTCCTTTCTGGGGTAAAATTTGAGTGTGCAGGCACAGTCTGCCGGCGCCATATTTGTAAACAGACCGTGCTAAAGTTAAGCTAGCAGAAGCTAACGCATTCGCATCGGAGCCGATGCAAAGCTGTTAGCATTGAGTGGCTAACTTGTAGCAATTTTGTAGTTCATTGGCTGACAACAGTGTGTGATAGTGTTTGGGTGAACTCAATCACTTGCATCTCAAACTTTAACGGTTTTTCACTTGTGGGTTTTCATACTACATTTCTCTCTGTACACTATTCACTATTTCTTTCCTCCTCCCATTTGAAAGGAATATTGATGATTTTAAACTCTGATTGCAAAAGTTAACTTTCAATATTCAATTTCAATAATATTTAAAGTTTAACTTTCAACATTGTGTTTGAGGTTCGCCATCCCTTTTCAGTGTGTTAATCAGTTAAGCTGCCAAGTTTTTAACCATAATCACAATTGTCTCATTGCACTACTTCAACGATACTCATTGATTAATCTCCTTGTAACCTTACAAGATTTAATGACAACATTAAATTATTAATCACTGAATATTGTTCCTGATTTGAAACTTTAATCATAATTAAGCAGTCCTCGCCCAGACTTCAGCAGAGCTAACTGATTAATTTATTTATAACTGCTTGAGAAATAAAAGATCTTACGAAGCGTTATAAATTTTAATCAATAACCCTCATTGCTGATTTGAAATATCTGATTTCCTTTGCAATTGCTTTTCCCTATGGTAATGATACTTGTTGATTAAGTTGAATTTTAGTTGATTTGATCAATTTTGAAGACATCTGTAATTATTACTCAGTTAATATCATCACTGTTTTGAAACTTTCACTTAACTCAAGAACTATGTTTCTGTCCTGCACTGTAATGATGCTTACTGAGTAATTTAATTACAACTGCTTTGATCAAATTTCAATGAGACATCATAAATTGATCATTAACTGTCATTACCCATTTGAAGTTTAAATTTCATTTGCAATTAATTACGTTCCTCTCCCATACCTCAATGATACTAATTGATTAATTTTATCATAACTACTTTGACAAAATTTTAATGAGACATTATGATTTATGATCATTAACAATCAGTACCAAATTTGAAATTTCAATTTCATTCACAATTTTCATTTTACAATTTCTCCTTCCATACATCAGTGATACTTATTGATTAATGTAATCACAACTGCTTTGCCAAAACTTTACTGAAGGTATTGAAGGCAATTTTGATCATTAACAATAATTACTGACTTGAAATCACAATTTCACTTGGGAATTAAACATTCTTATTCCTCCTTTACTTTTGCTTTCCTTCTCTCACTCCTAGCTGTCCTTTGACTTTGGCTGCTGTTCTGCAATCTACCTGTGAGAATCATAAAAGCAGAGAATTTTAAAAGACATTTAATCAATGTTCATGTAACTTCAAAACATAATTTAAACTCTTGCTTTACTCTCACTTCCCTTTCCATCGCGACCCCACAGTCCAGACAGGAAACAGGTCAAAAGAGGACCGATAGGTACCAGGCGTGAACCCGCTGCTAGGAATGCTTCAGATGGTGTATGGTGTCAATCCTACCAACTAAGAAGCCAGTACTGTCATTGTTATTGTTTGCTCCTTCGCCCTGGAGGAGATTATAATAACAATCACAGCCCTGGTGTGAGACACCACGGAAAGGGGAAAAGAAATTTAAACTATACTCAGTCTGCTCCCAGTAAAGAGTATCTCTCTCTCTCTTTCCCTCTCTTTAGTCACTCTCATCCCACAGTTAGCATGAACTGTCTTCCCATAATATTTATATATAGTTTTTCCTTTTCTTCATCTCCCCTGCAGGAAAAGGAGGAAGCAGCCAACGACCACTCTGTTCTTCTGTGTGTGTGTTGTTGTCTTCTCTCCCGCTGTTCTCTAGCTTTGCGATCCCTCATGCGTGCCCACTAACATCCCTCACAGCACCCACGATTAAGAAGCACGCCCACCAGAGTACCACGCTTAAACCCACTACACACCCAAAATCACCCACACCTGACACTGCACATTCACACTTCTGTTTCACTTTGTTTTGTTTGTTCTTCCTTCTCCAGGTCTGTGTCAGTCAGAGGTCTAAGTCTCCCTCACTGCGTCGAAATGTCTTGTACAACAGACCCCATCAGCCACTGGTAGGACTTGGAGGCCTGGCTGAGCGCCATGACAGACAGCCTCCTGCCTAAGGCTGCTGAAACACTAAGACATCAGACACAAGATCAGCTGGATGACAACCTAACAAGCATCATGAAACATGACCCATGCCAAAGCTACAGCCACAAAGAACTGGCCAAGATCTCCAGCTCCTTGAGTCACACCCTCATTGCCACCCACAAGCTGAGCGACAGACATGCTGCCGATCTCCAGGAGCTGACACGCGCACAACAACGCATCAAGAACTGGAACTGGAAGCGCAAGAGTGACAGGAAGTATCTGATGAGGCGGACCCAAGTGCCAAGGAAGAGATCGCCAGTCTACAAGAGACTCTGACAACAACCACCCAAGAAAAGGAACAAGCCCAGTCAGCCTACGCCGAGCTCGCGAACAAGCTACAGTATGCCGAACAGGCAAAGACGGAATTTAGAGACAAGAACAGCAGAATTAAAGCCCTTGAAACTCACCTAAATGAGACAAGAACTGAAATTGACTATCTAACGCAACAGTTCATAGAACCACATCATAGAATAGTCTGACAATGTCGAAGATGAACTCAAACATGCTTATGAACTGCGCCCTGAAACAACCAGAACACGACAGGCCCTAACCTCACCCTTGCCAAGCAGGACCTGGTCCCCTGCTCCTGGACGGGCACGTGAGCAAAAGGGGGAAGGAGCAAATCTGAAACCTTCACCAGGTCTCTCCGAAGAAACCTACCTCACTATCAAGCCAAGAGAAATCTCCCAAGTCAGCCATAGACCATCATGTGGCATGGACCTCAGAGACTTCGACAAGCTAGCCAGAGACATTAACAAATTCACGCCAAGCATGCCAGGTGGGCAAGATGTCCAAGCCTATTTGCAAGATGTCGATTTTCACCTGGAAATGAGACCCAGCATCACTGACAAAGATAGACTCTATTTACTGCAAACAACATCAAGCCCTGAGGTGCAGAGCTTCATGGACAGACAGCCTGCCCACACAAAGACTGATTACCACCTGCTCCGACAAGCCCTCAATGGAAGCTTCAAAGGTTTGGCCTGACTAACACACCCTCCACTGCTAGGACAACCCCCATCCAGTAGAGAGGAGCTGTCTCTCACATGTGAGACACACCCTTGCTGCCTAACCAGGCAGTGTCCTTGTTTCCATTTGTGTTTTCTGTTCTTTCTCTCTGTCTTTCCTTCCCTCTAGCCCTTTCAATTTTGTTGTTGTTTTTTCTTCTCTTCCTCATTTTACTTCTCAGTCCAGGGTTTTGAAAGTGGGATTGACTCCTTACACCAAATTGTTGTGATTCATTGCTAGAAGTCCTGGTCAGTGATGAACAAACCATGACCCCCGTGACTAACCTTTCATTTATTTCCTTTCTGTTACCAGGAAGATGTTCAAACGTACCGCCCTATGTCCCTGTGTAATTGTGTTCATGCCTAGCCAGAAGTTGCATTGCCAGGACCAACCGTAAAAGCCGACACCCGAAAGGTGTGAGCCCGACTTGTGATGATTTCAGAGTACACTACACCCCTCTCAACCCTTCAAACCACTTGGGTAGGCACCCGTTGGACTTGGGAAGCCTTAAGCCCACATGTAAGCAGATGTGAAACACATGCTGCACCAATTTAAGAAAATTACTGTAACCCAGGCTGAATTAAGCGGGTACAATCTGTGTTCCAAGCGATTCTTGGGCACCCTGCTGGGGCTGCTGTGGCTGCAGGTACTCTGTTTAACGTCAGTTCTTAATCCAGAGCCATGCCTTGCAAACCTTTTGGAAGTCATTTAATGGCACTATCACAGTTCGTTAACGCTCACATCACCTGTCCAAACCAAATTATCAAATTCATAAACAAACGATCCGCAGTCGTACAATACGGTTTAGCTCAAATGCAAATCTTAACCACCCTCATGGCCCATAAGCTTCAAGGAGTAGGCTCCTCAATTGAGAGCCTGGCCTTGGGTAAGATTTCATGCATTTTTGACTTGACAAAGCTAACCGAGAACCTGAACCCGAGAACTCATCAAACCTGTTTGAGATTATGACTGTACCCCTGACAATTAGATTGATCAAAACATCCAATTCGTGATAATCCTAACCAATGCACCCCTACATCGTCCCATGCATCTCTAACCCTACCAGCTCAAAATAGCTAAAGCCCTGCACCAGAGTTCAGCTTGTGATGGAGATTGTTTGTGCCTTGTTGTGTCTGTTCTCTATCTGCCTCTTGTTCCAGTGCCTGCCGGATATTCATATCTGGAATATCGCCATGCAAAAGAGGGATATGTGAGACCTTGTTTGAACAGATCATCAAACGGCAGAGATCACCACATTTCAGTCGAATCTAAAAGAGTCATCTTCTCAGCCATGTGCCGATTGTAAAACTGGCCAGGAGACCTAATGATGCCAGCCCGGCTACCCCCCAGGTCCTGGTCCTTATCTCTCAGGGAATTTAAAGAGCTAAAACTCTAATTCAATCGACTGAAGAAAATAACTCCCCTTTATCTGGACTCATTTAGGCAACCAGAGCATGCAATGTCTCTCTGACCAGGTATACATGAATCAACAATCAAATAAACAAACAGAAAGTTTTACAATGACAAAAACCAGCCTGCAAGTTCAAAGGAACTTCACAGCATGACCTCAGGACACTCTGGCCACCCCAGACCCCTCCTCTCTGCATTCCACTAAACTCACCCCAATGTGGACGGCTAGTCAGAATACACAAACTCTTAAACAGACTATTTGTACCGCTATTAGAGCAACAGTATCAATGAATAGTATGTTCTGTACCTTTCTATGTGAGTGGTGTGTTTTATGTCATCGAGTGTATGTGTATGAGTGAATCTATGCATTATATTCCCTTTTAGTAGATAAGGCTAACAAACGTATTGTTTGTATAACAAACGTCGCACAACTCTGACTGCAGAAAAAAATTCCTGCGCATCACATTGCGTAACCCGGCAACCAATCGGAGCCATCCGGCCAAGCAGATAACTCACCACTAACGTGTTTCCCAAAGACGTCATCTAAGGAGCCACCAATCAGAACGCCAGGCAAAGTCACGGAGGAAACCCCAGCTGTTCAAACAGAACGCAAGTAAACAAAATCTCCTTTGCTCACTGAATTGATGCATAAAATCCTTATTAGCAGCTAAAAGCCGAATCTCTGCTTTTATGGTTCTACCAGGTTGCAATTAAGAACTAGTAGCAATTACTAGTAATGTTGTTTTGGGATTCCGTTTGGAACTCCGTAAACCTCATAACCCTCTAGAACTGTATGAATGTGCGTATGCGTGTGTATGTTTGTGTGTTTAGTAGCTTCGTTTGTGTGTCTTACAGTAATTCAAATAAATTCTTGTTTAATTTATAAAGAAGCATTGTCTTGTGTTGTGTATTTTAAAGTTAAACTTATGCCCAGATCTTGTTACCTTGCTCTAAAGAGTTAACAAAATACCTGCTTTATATTGTTATTGTGGCCACAAAGCAATACAAACCTCAGAATTGGTAAGATGTACTAATTTAACCCTTTCGCTGGAGGAATGGTTCATGAGAGTAAACTATTAATTCTGAATAAATTTAACCTAATCAAGCCGAATTGAATCTTTAGATCCGATTCCCATTTGATTTCCCCTAATCATTTAAGCTAATATACTACACTAGTGAGAACTGTATTTCTGATGTGTGAAATTGGAATTTTAACCAGTAAGAAATCAATTCTTGATATCAACAATTACATTTGAATGGGAGTCTATGGTGACATTTAACTAGCTGAAATTCAATTCTTGATATCAAGAATTATAGTTTTTACTAGTGGAAATGTAATTTCTGATATCAAAAATTGCCATTGTTACTAGTAAAAATCCAATTTCTTATATCAATAATTAGCATTTTAACTAGTGAAAATGTAATTGTTGATATCAAGAATTCATATTTTGCGAATTAATAAAAGTCAAAACGGCTTGCCATACATCTTCTTTTAGAAACGAACAGTTACTGGGATGAATTAAAAACAGAGTCTCGCTGTTTTGTTTACTGTGATGTGGGTGTTTACCTCCCACGCTTCTCACAGTTTTTCCAGTTGATTCTGAGGGACAAGATACATATTTTCAGCATACTGCTTCCTCACCCCTGTCTACTCAATATCAGATTGGAAATAAAGGGTACTGTGACGCTTAGAAGAGGTAAAAGAAAGCTGCAGGTCCACTTTTCTCCTCTTCAGTCTTTGGAACGGCTGATTGGAATTGTTCCGTAGAGGACGTTTAGAGCTACTTCACAAAGTGCTAAAATGAGATCATCAGATGCAGCCTGTAAAATAAGACGTTGTTGTTTAGGCATGGCTTTATGTAGCAACTTTATCAGAGGTAGATGCTTACAAAGTCTGTCGGACATGACGAATGATCACACGTTCCTTTTTTTCTGGAGGTAGACTACTTGGCGGTCAGAAAGCAACCCCATTCTGAGACGATACTGCTCAGGGTTAGTGTCACGTGGGTTTTATAATTGGTGTTCAAGCTGATGGTTCTGCTCGATTTACCTTAAGCAAATAAATTCTGTACAATATAAATGGCACTAAAATTACGATGATGTATAAACTGGGTAAAGAATTTTTGGTCTTGTGCATTACCGCTAGCTTCACATTCGTTTAGGGTATTTGAAGCACTCTTGATCAAAACACACGTTGCACACATACTTACAATGGTGGTCTCGGGTTTTTGCATAGCCTTTATAGTTTACGTCAACGACTACCTCCTTGTCTGTCAATGACCATGTGTGCTTCAATCTCAACCGCCTCATCAGATAATAACTGATCGTTACTCTGTAAAATTTTCTCGATTTGATCTGTAAAAAGATTAATGTTGTAATTATTACCCTGTGTTAAAAAGACATTAACAGGTGATTTTAAAGCAACCCCAAAGACAACATGGTAGGGTACTAAATCCATAGATCTTATTTCTATCATATTCATAGATCTTTACAATTGCACACTGTTGTGCGGTATCAGATGGTAGGTCATAATGGGATGTCGATGCATGGGTAGACGACTCTGCATTGGAGATAAGAGGGTGCGTGACACGAATATTACCTGTAGCGGTCGAATGACCAGTCACACAGGTGGGTACTGAGGAACGCATAGTGTGTGTGACCTGAACAGCTGCGTCGCGGTGGACTTTTAGTAACAACAGTAATCTCAGTTAATGTAGATTGTGCTCCTGGTTGTGCTCATCTAGCATAGCCTGCAATTGATCACACAAGTTTGTATTTAGACTCTGCTCTATTTCCATTTCTAAATGGGTCAAATTAGAAATCTGTTGTGAAGACCTCTTATTAACATTAATTTCTACAGAATTTGGATGTGTTTTTAACAGACATTGTAATCTGTCACAAATATCACAGGGAGACTCTGTGTACATTTCATTAGCATTCTGTAACACCTCTGAGAGATATTAGTCTGAATGACAGCCATGAGCATCATCTGAACAATTTTCAAAATTCATTTAATTTTTTTTTTTAGATCAATCAATAGCAATAATTTCAAACATACATATTATAATGATGATGATAAAAACACAATCAAACATCCATTGTGTGGTTGTAAATCATGAAACACTACAACAAACTAAAATGATTAATCAAAGATATTTACAGTTTGTTTATTGCTGCTGTAGATTGTTGTTTAGAGCAGACATCTGTCAGACATCTCTCTCTTAAATGTTCACGTAATGCTTCATGAACTCCTGTTTGCAAGCTGTGGAAATTATTCTCTGATCTTTCACATAATCTTTCATATAAAATACCTGACAATTCCAGAATCCTAGCGTCCTGAGTGTCCATGCGGTTATGGATTTCAACCAAACTATTATGCACGTTTTCGTGCAAAGTGTCAAATTGTTCATTAATGATTTCACGGATCAGAGCAATATTTTCACCCTGTGCAGCATTCCGATGATCTGCTGGTAACGATTATGTTTCTGGTTCTTGCACATGTTCTACGCCTTCTTCTTCTGATGCCGGCTGTTCTGTTTCTGGTTCTTGCTCCTGTTCTTAGGGCGACCACCTTCAAACAGACCAAATGTGGGACAATTACCAAGTTTGTGTGGGACAATGTGGGACAATGTGGGACATGTTACCAACACTAAAACATAACCTGAAACTGTCTAACGTAATAAAAACATTTGAATTTTTCCTTTCAGTTGATAAAACACTTTGTTCTTTAGTCCCTTTCAAAAAAAAAAAAAAAAAGCACACACAATTATATCACAGCGTAACATAACGTTTTTATTTTACATCATTTAAATTTAATATCACAGAGCCCAAATGAAGCAGGCATTATGCAGATAACAAAATAAACAATGAACAACTAAAATATAAAACAATAGGAAAGTAGTTTGTCATATATTTCAAACTAAAAGTTGGTCTCTTGCGTTCGAACAGCTTGCAGTAACCACAGCAGAATTATAAATTCTATTCTCCTGCAGCACCAGAGAAAACACTTGGCTGAAACACAAGAAAACAGCACACACCAACCAAATATTAAAATCCATATTGGAGGCTCAGTTAATTTTACCTTACTTGTTCTTGAATTGATACTTTTTATTTGAATGTGCAGCTTCCAGTAGGGCCTTCTGCTTAAAGGAACACTCCACTTTTTTTGCAAATAGGCTCATTTTCCAACTTCCCCAGAGTTAAACAGATGAGTTTTACCGTTTTCGAATCCATCCAGCCGATCTCCAGTTCTCCCAGTAGTCCTTTTAGCATAGCTTAGCATAAATCATTGAATCGGATTAGACCATTAGCATTGCGCTCAAAAACAACTTTCGATATTTTTCCTATTTAAATATTGGCTCTTCTGTAGTTACATCGTGTACTAAGACAAGTTGTGATTTTCTAGGCTGATATTACTAGGAACTATACTCTCATTCCGGCGTAATAATCAAGAAAATTTGCTGCGGTACTATGGGTGCACAGGCGCAATGATACTGCGCAGCGCCTGAATGTAGTCCCCAGCTAGGTAACTTCCAACGTGATCGGCACTAGTTTCAGTCGGCAAGTTGGTGAGAGGCTTGATATATCTGTGTGCGATTAGTCATGGCTATGTACGTTGTCAAGGGCTGTGATAGTAAGTCGAAGGTGTACTCTACTATCATGTTTCATAGAATTCCAACGAAAAACAAGGTACGAAAGAACCAATGGCTAACTGCTCATAGATTTGAAAACACTGGTAAGAATCGATCAAGAAATGCTGTGTTTGCTCAGCATTTTGGACCAGATGACTATTTGGAAACCATAGACAGTTACCTGTACCATGGTACGGCATCTAAAGGATACGGCCATCCCAACTATCTTCAGATTACAGACAGGACCCAAGTGGATTATCACCCATGACTGTAAGTGGAACATTATTATTTTTAGTTTGCTTGAACGACCAGATTGAAAAAGCACTGCTTTTGTTGTTAGCTACATGTGAAATGCAGTCAGATTAGCTTGACCGTTACGTAGGCTACTGCGTAGTTTGATTAAAAGAAACTTGTGTAATTGTCAGTATTGTTTATGTACATTTTCTGTGGTCCAAAATACAATAGCACATTGATTTAGAAGGTGGAGGGTCACTTGAATCACTGTCGCTGGTTTCACAATCAGCATTTTCCCAAAATGTAATTGTATGTAAGTCTCTACAATGCAGCACTTACTTTCGGTCGGCATGGGCTGGCAAGTCCCACCACCAGTTCGAATCGGCTCTCCTCCTCCTCTCTGTTCAGCCACACTTTCTTGCCTTTCGCGTTCCAAAAGTTAATTTTCAGTGTTTTTCGGTTCAAATAGATACGGTTCAGGATCTGCACCAAAGTAAATATCTTCTGAATCGTCTCTCACAAATGTTTCCATGGTTACGAGGCATGCTCCCTATGCAAGCTGGTGGTCACGTTGTTTATGTTGACGGAAGTTAGCCTATGTTCAGGCGCTGCGCAGTATCATTGCGCCTGTGCACACATAGTACCGCAGCAAATTTTCTTGATTATTACGCCGGAATGAGAGTATAGTTCCCAGTAATATCAGCCTAGAAAATCGCAACTTTTATTTTTCTGCTGGTCTTAGTACACGATGTAACTACAGAAGAGCCAATATTTAAATAGGAAAAATATAAAAAGTCTTTGGTCGTTTTTGAGCGCGATGCTAATGGTCTAATCCGATTCAATGATTTATGCTAAGCTATGCTAAAGGGGCTACTGGGAGAACTGGAGATCGGCTGGATGGATTCGAAAACGGTAAAACTCATCTGTTTAACTCTGGGGGGGTTGGAAAATGAGCCTATTTGCAAAAAAAGTGGAGTGTTCCTTTAAGAGCATAGCTGTAGAACTCTTTGCAGCTGTATCCAAAGTTGTTCTTGACCTGAATTTCGCTCTTGATCAGATTTACAGAGCACCGATTTCGTTGGTCAGTCCATGCAGCCGTCATCAGGGAAAAAAATCTCTCCACGAATGCATTCGTAACCAGGACACTTAAGAGAAAAGATGCAATTGCAGTCAAATTTGGTGTATTTGTGTCTTGGAGCAAGGCCGACCACTTCTCAGCAAGAGGATCTGTTGTCTTTACAATTTCCTGTTGGCGTGGCAGAGTAACACAGTATTCCTCATACAGTTCATCTATGTCCACTTTGTCCTTTATCTGAAGGATTTCCACCACATCACAAAAATGGGAGAATGTGAACTCTCTCTTCAGCCCCAAGGCTGCGACATTCTTGTGGTAGTTGTCTGAGAAGTTGTACCATTTTTCAAGGTAGCTGAGTGCAGACTTATAGAAATTGGAAAAATCCTGTTTGATTGTTGCTCTCTTTTGGTCTGTGAACTGTTGGAGGACAGCACTGGTCTCTACACCAGAAAAGCAGTCCACTTGCCGCTGATGAAGCTTTGTTCTGGGAGTGGACATAATTTCATATAGCTCACAGACAGTACGACTATCTCCCTCCAAAAAAAGAACCACCTCATGGAATATCTCCAGTGCATTATTGAGGAAGGACAGGTAAGCCTGCAACTCAAGAGGATGCCCCTCACTGTCTTGATCCTCTTTGAACAGTTTCATAGCATTTTTGGACAATGTTCCTCCCCCAGTGACAAAAAATAAGCCTTGATTGCAGACCAGCTATCATGTATCCTTGAGACAGCAGGCCATATACTCAACCATCTTGTTGGTACGTGTCTCAATAAAGCATGATAATCTTCTTCCGCAAAGGAAAACATAGCTTTCAATTCTTCTGTGTGCTTTGAGGAGGATGAGAAATGACTAAAAATCTTATTGACTGTGGTTTCAATGTCAATTTCCAGTCTGTCTCCAGCATATTTTGCACAATTGTGCACAATGTGAGCCATACAGTTTGCCTTTATAATGGCAGAGTTTTCTGCTTTCAGCTTTTGGAAAACAGAATTGTGTTTGCCATAATTTACACTTGCATTATCAGCAGTGTATGCAGAAATCATATCAAGCTGTAAGTCATTCTCTTTTAGCTTGTTCGTTATTTGGCGGTGTATTGACGTAGATGATTCATCACTGTCTTCATAAAAACCGAGCAGCTTGCTTTTTAATCCCAGCTCTGGCGTCCAGTATCTCAGTGACAGTGGGAAAAGTTTTGTGCTGCCGTGATTTGACGCGTCTGAAGCCACAGAAAAAAAAGGTGTTTGTGATTTTTTTTTTCTCACCTGGGAGATGAACCATTGGTGTTTATAATTCTCTTAAACAGCTCTCTACTGAGGAAGGTGCAAGCACATCTGTTATTATGGATGCTGCTTTCGTTCGACCACATGACATTTTCTTTGCGATCTCAGAGTCCGGGAAAATGACAGGGGCTAGCTTACTACTACAGTCAGATGATCTGTATGACAGTGCATGCTGCACACTGTGATAAACACTGGTTACCTCAGCTGCTATGATTTTATCAATCTGGCCATCCTCCTTAGATTTAAGGAACGATTCCATTGACTTGGACGTTTCTTTCTGTTGCTCCCTTTTCTTGTGCGATTTGCAAGTGCTGTGACGCTTAACGTCATATTCTCCTCCTTGTGAAATCGAAAAGCTGCTTTTACATAGACTGCAAAACACTCTTTCGGTATCCCCTTCTATTGGCCTCACCCATGTATATGTCCTAGTCCACTCTTTACTAAACGAACATTTTCTTTTTTTCATCGCCATGCCGCCTTGTAAAATTTTCACTTAACATATTGAATAATCCATTAGTTTTTTGACAGGGAGTGGGAACACATGGAACGAATCACGGCTATGTATTTTGATTGACAGCCGTCACAACCTATAGTGAGCGTGTTAACTTTTTTCTTTTCAACCACTGGATAGGATTTAAATAGTGTCTGTTGTATTTGAGTAAGGGGGGATGTTACTTCTGAAAAGCACTGTCAAAATATAGGCTAGGTGAATTGTGTCGCAAAAAGAATAAATAAAATGCTTTCTTAAAAAGGCAAAAAAAAAACAAAAAAACAACGTATGCACGTTTTCTTAATATGATCATTCAAAACCAACAGATGAAAATGAAAATGTGGGACATTTTCTCAATATGCGACGTGCGGGACAAGGGGTAAAATTGCTGTGCAGTACAATGCAAAGCGGGACGGGTGGTCACCCTACCTGTTCTGCGTCTTCTTCTTCCGACTCCAATGGTTCTTGGAATGCGAAAGGTGTTTGCCGATCCCTGTCTCTATCGTTACCCCATGATGAGGTCTCCCATGCGTTCTGCTGTGTCTCGGTCCAGTTAGCCACATCATCACCGCTACCGTTCTGTCTAGCTGCATAGGATAATAATAAAAACAAACTCAAATTAAAATCATCAGCTACACAGCAAATGATAAAACAATATCAATAAAAAAGTAAATAAAGATAACACATCCTCTATGACGCTGTATTAAACAAACAGTATAAATTATACTCAAACCATAGTGATAACATTTAATAAAATATTTCATTTTAACTAAACACAAATTCTATTGATTTGTAATGAAACATTACTGCTTCAGAAGTGTACCGTGGTCTTAAATACATTCTAAATACATTTTACTATTTTATTAGTTGCATTCAATCCAAAAATCCATATATATGTCTAAATAAAATGTAATACACATTGAAGACATTTAACCCTCTGGGGTCTGAGGGTATTTTGGGGCCCTGAAGAAGTTTTGAAATGCCCTGACATTTGTGCATTTTTCAGTATCTTAAAAACATATTTATGGATAAAGTCAGATGATATTGTAATCAGCACAAACTGGGCTACAATAATATGCAAGCAACATGAATGTACATGTTTGTGTTTTTAAGAAAACAATGTTTATGCGTGGTTAGTGAAAAACTAAAAAATTAAAGTGTTGGAAATTAGGCCATTTAGCACATCCAGAACATTTGTTTACAAGACTTTTGATAACTGGATGTGGTAGGCTAGAGTTTTTTCTACACAATGATGTGAAAATCATCTCATTCACTCATTCTAAGAAAACAATATATTGATGTAAATTTACCAAAACATGTTTTGTGACAATATGCAAGAGATTGACAATGGTCATGAATATTTAGTGATTCACACCTGAGAGACACACAAAGCCCTCCCTAATGGCCCATCAACCACACTGTGACTGTCAGGTAAGAAACAATGTGAGAAGATTCAGAGAATGGAGTTTTAGATTAGTTGTATTTCATTTACAACACAGTATAATCAAAACATACATCATGAAGGTCAAATAAAAATAAAATGAGGCTCCGATGCAATCTTTTTAGTTGTCATACTTCATACAGCCACCAGATGTCGCCATATTCCTATGCAAATTTTCTTTGTTGTCATACAACTACAAACATATGCAATTATGCAATTTCAATATCAATTGTATAATTTCTCTCTATATGAATACATAAGGAATTAATTGTAATATATTGAAGTAAACTTTGGTGTTCAGTCAGTATTCCTGTGCCAGTCAAGAGTTAATAAAACAACATTTAAAAGAGATGTATACATTTCTAAATTGATCAGGCAGAAATATATAGCTATATACATTATTTATACTTTATTCTTATTAATATTGCATTCAGAACAGTAATTGTGCAATTTAAACACATTAAGAACTGACCCACAATAAGAATTTAATCACTTGCAAAACACAATAAGAATTATGAACTGCTTACCAGTTGCGCAGTCCACTGAACCACATGTCTGCTTTATCAGCCAGGCAAATTATAAGCTTGTTTAAAGATAACAAAATCAGCATGTAAACAGTATAAATCGTGAATTTAAAATTAAACAAAATAATAGCGAGAAACGCATAAAGAGCATTATCAGCAGATGCAAAACTGTAATTAAATAAGTTGCAGAGTTTTGACAAATTGAACGTTGAAGCATGTGGCTCCTTTGTTACACACACACACACACACACACACACAGCATTATAAAGCACACGTGATACACTTTTACCCTACAAGGGCCTGTGGGTCTAAAACACATTGCAATAACCAGAATACCATTTCAAAGCAAATAAATAACACTCGGTCATGAAAGGACATATTTAAACTGTTGCACCATAACCATCAAACAATTAAAAGATTATAGGAAAAAATTACAATAGATAAACACCGGGATTCACACTAGAACTGTCCTGCTGCACCAGGCACACTGTACCACCGGTGATCCATATCATTAAACGATCGTATTAAGCAGAGATTTAGGTTTGGCATTTTAATGCAATTAGTTACAATGAATAAGATATATTCTTTGTATTACTAAACTTTTCAAAAGACGACAGAGTTGCAAACTACATACATCAAATAGTCATTCAGGCTGCTAGACCGTTTGCGGTCTGTTGGAGCCATTTTGAATTAGCTGATATTTAAACTTAATCAATGCATGTCCCAATATTAAACAACATATCATATTATAGACTAGATTCAAATCGTAAATAGATTCAATAGCTTTGCCGTATCAATCAACTTACGGAGCCTTATCTTTTCCCGTATGTCTCAGCATGATCAACAATAAAAAACACAGCTGATAAAATTCGTAAGAAGTGCATGGACAATAATCACACCAACCACTGATAAAAATAGAATATCACTTTGTTTTTTACTTACCATATCCACCAGCCATTGTGAAGAAGAGAGATCCACACTAGGAACATAACAGAGAAGCTGTGACCCCACGTATTAGCATGGGGGCCTCAGAGGTCAAGCAGAAGTTAAGTTAATAACTTTTAAAATTGTCTATTGGTGCCGATTTGTGTATTCCGTTTTATTATGAGATCAGAAGCTCAGTGTATTTGCATTATTTTAAACATGATAGCCAAGATATGCATCTAGAAAAATTAAGTTAAAAGTGTAGCCACTTTGTAGGCTACTAACGTTTATTTACCATATTATAATAAACTTTTATCTTAAACTATATTCATGTTTTAATCAACAGCTGATAGATATAACGTCTAGATATAAGAATTGTGTTAGTAACACATATTTCTTTTTTAGTTCATTTTAGTTTATGACCACTCTATTTCCACACATGACCACTAGATGGCCTCATTACAATGCAGAACGGTTTTAAAGCCTTGCCATGCCTTGTGAAAACATCTCGTATAAACATTTGCAAAGTTTGGGAAATGATTAAATAAATTCATGCCATCTGTCTATTTTGTTTGCGTATTTGACTCATAATATGATAGTATACTATGAGAAACACTGAAAAAAAAAAAGTTTTGTTAAAACCTTGTTCTTAGCGGGCTCGACAACACAAGAGTCTGACAAAGCAACCTTCTATTATTGTATTGTTGCATTACCACTGTGCTATTGAGCCTGACTTGTGCCACTCTTGCATTTGTACCATTTATATGCCCACACATTTCGTTCGCGTCAATGAAACGCCGACATCTTATTTTATTTTATTTCGTATTTTTATGAATAGCTCATTTGAGGCACAGAGTGGATAACGTGAAAACATATTTTACAGCACTCTCTGAATAAATGTAAGAGACTTTTTTCCATTAACCTGAAAGTTTTATTGATTGATTTTGTTAATTATTGCGAGCTATATTTTTATAGAAGTACCAGAATATATGAATGCACACACACACACACGCACACACACACACACACACACACACACACACACACACACACACACACACACACACACACACACACACACAATGCACACAATGGTTTTTAATGTTTTTCTGGGGATGCTCCATAAGTTTAATGATTTTTTTACAGTAAAAACTGTATACCTAGCCAACCCACAAATCTTATATATATATATATATATATATATATATATATATATTAAATAAACCATTTTATATTAACCATTGTTTAGTATGTTTGTAAGTATTTTGTAATTTTAATGACTCAAGAAATATCCTCAAAGGATATTACTAAGGATTACTAAGGTTACTAAGGATCTGTTTGATTATTTCATGATATGCTGTTTTCTAAGATAACTTATGACAGATTTGTAAATTGTTAGCATATCACTAAGTCATTTATGAATGCATAGTCATGTTTTGTAAATGATTGGTTCATCATTTTAACTAATTACTTATAAATGACTTACAACTGAACATTATTATAAAGTGTTACCTAAAATAGTCTTGAGGTCATGAACAAACTTTTCTTCTTCTGACATTTAAAGCATATGTTTAGATAGATATATTTAGATATATTTTTAAGATGCAAAAATGTGGTTTTACAAAAATTAGAGATGTGGTTTTTAAATGAAAGATTGATCAAATAGCACATCCAGATTCCCAACTGTCAACAAAGACTTGGCAGAGCAGTCATCAAGTGTTAGAGAGTATTTTAGGTCATTGCATTGTAACGATGGTGGCCCAAAATTAGTTATTCCAGTTTAACAACATTATATGTAACACAGTTAATGTAGGGGCGGGCCAAGGGTGGGCCACCCCACTCACAACTACTGCTTCTGTCTCTTTTTTATCTTGACAAGAACTGCATTTATTTAGCTGCAGAATGTCTTTATCACTTCTCAGACGCACTCCAACTTTAGCACCAGCTGCTAGTCAAACGAGCACGGGAAAGGTGCTGATGATGAGGAAGCTTCAGCAAAACAACAGGGTCATTACGTGTCAACTCAACCAGCTCAAATTTGTGTTTTTTTTTTTTTTATATTTTTTTCTGAAGAAAGATAGACATGTATAGTGATGAAATCCAAACTATTAAATGTCATGGATGAATATTTACTGAGTAATCTATTATTTTGTAGAGGGGATCAAAATGACAACTGTCAAGGCAAATAACAAGGTGATAACAATGATTTCAGAAAGATGGCAGTATCATAATACTATTTTTACACAGAGACTAGTAGGTCCATTAGTAAAATATGTTGACTTTAGCAATCTTTGTTGCATTATGTGCCAATGTATTTAACTCATGAAGTATTAAAGATGTCTTAATTCAATTTTAGATACTGGGTCTTAAAAAACTTTTCCTTTGACATCTTTACTTTTAAGGCCCTGTATGGTTAGTTTCCAGAGATGTTGCAATTTCAATATGGCTCCAGAAGTAAATCATTAAATTGTACAATTAAATTTCAAAACAAAATGTGGGTCGCTTTGCAAAAATATGATACTTCTTCTCTTTTAAAAAGGAGTGTCTGAAGAACAAATAATGTTGAAAGTAGAAATGCAACTTGGTTCCTTCTGTCAAAACAACTCCACTGAACATGCCTGTCTGAGTGCCATAAATATTATTTTTCCAAAGTTTGCGTGCCTATAACTCAAGAAGTATTAAAGATTTCGCAATACCCCTACTGAAAAAAATTGTATACTTAAGCACAACTAAATGCATTTGTGGCACACTATAAACTGGAACACTAAAAGTCTGTTAAATTGAAACAACTAATTTTGTACTAAATAATTTAGTTGTGCAAAAGCAGTGTTTTAGTTCAACTAAAGTTTGTGCTAAAGGGGAACTATTTCAAGTATATTTAAGTACACTTTAAATATCCACTCTTGTATTTAAGTTTTGAAATGCAGAATTCACAAACTTCAAATGTATTTTGCCGACATTACAATTAGAATTCAGTTACACTGTAAGAGTGTTGAACACACATGAATATTATACTAATAACTAATAATTAAGTCATACTATCCTTTACTTTTAGTGACTTTAAAACACATTGCAATGTCATTCCAAGTAAACTTGAAGTGTGCTAATGGCATCATTATTGTGTGCTTCTAATGCAATAAATTAGTCTTTGCAAATTATGGCACACTTCAAGAATTTGCCTTTTACTTACACACTTAGCATACCAGATAACTCACTTACCTAGAGAACATCAGAGACACATTGGAAAGACACATATGAACATTGAATGTAGGAAGCACTACAGACTGGATTCAAACCCGGTTTGATGTGATACAAGTGCACTCCCTTTACAAGTTGCACCAGCAGAGTGATATGTGTCAGGCAAAACTGCAGTTATGTTGTGTTCTTTTTTTTTTACTGTTACAAGTACTGATATAGAGAAATAGATTTTTCCATTGATAACAGCACTAATATATGGATTTAAAGACTGCAAATCGCTGAGAAAAAGTCTTACGATAGGTGCAGTAAACGGTGCAGGAAAATAAACGTGAAACAACCTGTATAGAACACGAAAGGGCATAAAACATGAAGCTATTAAAGACAGAAAGCCAGTGGACACAACATTAAATATAATCTACGGAATGTTTTGCCTGACATAATCTGTCATTAACACTGCTGGAAACAATTTCATAAACTGGCGTAACATTAGTTTTCAGTGCATGAAGAAGGAAAAAAAAATCTGGCACATTTCTCTGCCCATTATTTTTGAGCACTTCAGCTCTCAATGCACTGCACAACTGCTCCAAATAAATGCAATGAAACACTGCAGATTTAAAATATGATGCATGAATTTAAATTATTTTAATAAATTTGTGTGTGTGTGTGTGTGATAATTTTAATAATTTGCTTAATAATCCATAATAGTTTGACAGCCCAAGGGGCTGCAGTCCATATTTCAAAGTGTAACTTTGCTGTTGTCCGTACGGAACATTAAAGAACCATTAGTACAGGCTGTTACGACTGGCTCGTAAGCCCAACACAAAAGAGGAAAACACAGCATTTTGTATAACAAATACATTTATTTACAAAAAGTAATTATGACATAGTCAAAAGAAAACAAACGTGTAGGGATGAAAACCAAATTTCAAGCCCCTGCCCCGGTTTCACTGGCATCTACGGCCAAGCAAAAAGGGTGTGAAAAATTTGGTGCAATAAGCACAGGAGCACTGGCCAACAAGGCTTTTGCTCCATCAAAGGCCTGCTGAGAAACGGTGGTCCATTCAAAGGGTACTTTAGTACTCAGGAGGTAGCTTCAATTGGTCAAACCTGTCCATTTCCCACTACTTTACCTAAATAGGTAACTGTAGCTTTCCCAAACTCACATTTCGCCAGACGAACAAATAACTCGTCAATTTGAGCTAGATGATCTGCCCAAGACGAGCGATAAAAAAATCACGTCATCCAAATAGGCCTCACAGCCAGATAACCCAAACAACACCCTATTTATAAGGTGTTGAAAGGTAGCTGGAGCGTTTCGGACCCCGAACGGCATGACCCGATATTGAAGGAAATCATCAGGGGTCACAAATGCTGACAGTTCCTTGGCCTTGGCAGTCAATGGAACTTGCCAGTATCACAAACTTTGCAGATCCTACTCGATCCACACAATCATCTATGCAGGGTAAAGGGTAACAATCAGGTTTAGTAACAGAATTTAGCTTACGATAATCTGTACAAAATCTGTAAGATCCGTCTGGTTTATTTACTAGGAGACAAGGAGAACTCCAAGCACTAAAACTGGGCTCAGCCAAGTTGTTATCCAACAAGTAAGCAACCTCCTTGTTTAACAACTCCCGTTTCATGGGGTTTACCCTATATGCATGCTGCTTAATTGGAAGCACACTACCCACATTGATGTCATGTTCGATTACGGTCGTGCATCTAGGCACATCAGTAAACAAGTGAGGAAAAGGCTGTACTAATCGCAAAACATCACTTCTCTCAGATAAGGAGAGATATGGTAAGTGATGGACCAATTTTGTCAACATTTCAGAATTATTCAACCATCCCTCAACAATACCTTGATGAACCCCATCATCCCCAATGTCATCGGAGCAAAAAGTCTCCTGAGAGGAAGATTCATCCTCAATAAGCTGTGAAGGGCCACCAGTCACCGTAGTTACTAATACCACAAAAGAAGTGTGAGGAAAATAGGGTTTTAGAAGATTTACGAGACACTGCTTGTCTATTAAATAGCCATTCCATCTTATTCTGTGACTTCTGCAGCTTTCTCTGGGCAATTTCTTGAGCCTCATACAGCCGACACCTGAAACCACTAACATATTCCATGACATTTTGAGAGGGTTTCGGAGAGAACCAATTATCAGCAAGAACAGCAGTAGGACCACGAACTTCGTGTCCAAATACCAACTCATTTGGACTAAATCCAATGCTCTCCTGAATAACCTCTTGAAAACCTAAAAGCAACCAAGGTTGGGTCTTCCCAATCAGACCCAAGCTCCACACAGTACGAACACAGTAATGACTTCAGGGTCTGATGGAACCTCTCAAGGGCCCCTTGGCTCTCAGGATGATAAGCACTAGAGATATTATGACTGATTTTCAATTGTCATAAAGCCCTAGCAAACTGACGACTCATAAAATTAGAGCCCTGGTCTGTTTGAATAACTCTAGGGATGCCGAAAATTGACATGAAGTTAGTTAAGCTATTAAGAATAAATTTAGTAGTGATGGACCTAACAGGGTATACAGCTGGATATCGGGTAGACAAACACATAACTGTGAGCAGATACAGATGACCAGCCTTAGATCGAGGTAAAGGGCCTACACAATCAACCAGCAAATACTCAAATGGTTTAGACATAGGTTGGAGAGGAGCCACAGGAATTTTATGGTTCGGTTTACCAGTAAGTTGGCACACGTGACAAGATCTAATAACCTTGCCACGTCTCTTTTTAATCCAGGCCAATAAAACCTATGTTGTACTCGATTGTATGTCTTCCTCACACCCATATGTCCAGCGAGTCCATCATGAGCTAAACTAATTACAGACTGTCGGAATTTTAAAGGAACTACCACCTGAACATAAAACTTAGTAGTGGGCTGAGTTTTACTGATCCACCGTCTAAGCAACAAACCTTATTTAAGAAAATAACAAGACAGAAACTCAGTCTTAACATCATTCTCAGTACACACCATGGAAAACAAAGGTTTAAGGGTTACATCTGCGACTTGTTCTTGGATCATAGTCTCCCGAGAGACATGGAAAAGAGAGGATAAAAGATTTTTTGTTGTTTGTTTCTCATGTGAGAGAGACTCCTCAGAAAAAAAATCGGACGATTCTAAGATGGAGGTATCTGAAATCATACCAAAGGACTCGCCTCCAACTTCCCCATCATCGGACTGATGTATTGGAATAAGCCCATTCTCATTCACTACATCAGAATGACCAGGCAAGTTTTGTCCCACATTAATCTCACCATCGGAAGTTAATGAGTGAAGTACATTTTCACAGAGCTTATCAGCTTTAACCCTCTGGGGTCTGAGGGTGTTTTTGGGCCCTGAAGAAGTTTTAACATGCCTTGACATTTGTGCATTTTTCAGTATCTTAAAAACATATTCATGGCTAAAGTCAGATGATATTGTAATCAGCACAAACTGGGCTACAATCATATGCAAGCAACATGAAAGTACATGTTTGTATTTTTGAGAAAACAATGTTTATGCGTGGTTAGTGAAAAACTAAAAAAATAAGGTCACTTAAAGGCAATGAAACACGGACAGAACATTTGTTCACAAGGCTTTTGAGAACTGGATGTGGTAGGCTAGAGTTTTTTTCTACAAAATGATGTGAAAATCATCTCATTCACTCTTTCAAAGAAAACAATATATTCATGTACATTTACCACAGCATGCAGCATGTTTTGTATTGTATACTGCAATGCATGCTGTCTAAACATTCTTAGACTCTATCATTCAGTGTTACAGTGTAAACACTATTACTTTTATATCGCATCATTTTCTAGAACAATAAAAAAAAACATCCTTGTGTCGTGAGACATTTAGATGCAATGAATTGAAACGTACATCATAGCATTTCACTTTATAGTTTGGAAAAAGTCTAACTAGTAAAATGTATACAATTTAGTCTGTCACAGTAACGCAGCGAATGCAAGCAGGCTAATAAAAGAAAGAATTACATTACTTACTAACTAGACTTACAAATTTATTCTCTGTTGAATCTGCTGCACGTCACATCGCGTTCTTCTTCTGATGAGATAAATATAAGATTTATTCCTCTCAGCTGGTCTTCTTTCAGGAACGAACAGTAGTCCAGACGAATTTGACGTAAAGTCTTGCTGCTTTGTTGACGGTGATGTGGGCGTTTTCCTCCCGCGCTTCTCACATGGCTAATTGTAATATGAAAGCGAAACTAACTTATGGGCGTCAACAAATTAAAGTTAATAAGGTCCAAGGGGATAGACTGGACATCACACTGGTTTTATATGGATTACTTTATCACAGAATATTTGTTTACAACAAAACTTACTTTGTTTAAAAGTAGAAATATCAAGCTTTCTCCAGGTATATGTATAATGTCTGGGTGTGCTGTTTTCGCCGAGTATTTGATCATTTAATATTCATGGTATTCATGGTATTCATTCATATTCATGGCTAAAGTCAAATGATATTGTAATCAGCACAAACTGGGCTACAATAATATGCAAGCATGAATGTACATGTTTGTGTTTTTGAGAAAACAATGTTTATGCGTGCTTAGTGAAAAACAAAAAAAAAGGAAGTCACTTAAAAAAGGAAATGAAACACGGACAGAATATTTGTTCACAAGGCTTTTGAGAACTGGATGTGGTAGGCTAGAGTTTTTTCTACAAAATGATGTGAAAATCATCTCATTCACTCGTTCAAAGAAAACAATAAATTGAGGTAAATTTACCAAAACATGTTTTGTGATGGAAAGAGAATATGCAAGAGATTGACAATGGTCATGAATATTTAGTGATTCACACCTGAGAGAGACAAAGCCCTCCCCTAATGGCCTATCAACCACACTGTGACTCTCAGATAAAAAAACAATGTGAGAAGATTCAAAGAATGGAGTTTTAGATTTTGTATTTTACTTAACACAGTATAATCAAAGCATACATAATGAAGGTCAAAAACACATTATTGAGCACCCTGATCTACAGATATGAACAGACTTTGTGTCATTTCTGAAAACTGATTCTTTTCTGAATTCTGTTCAACAAGTGAAACAAGTAAATCATACCTGACATTTAAGTGCTTGCAAAACTCATCATCAGTAGTCAAGAAACTTGTTTTACACTAGAATATCAGTGTAGTTGACCATCTTAAGTTGTATCTGAGTTTTATATCTGAGGAACTAATTATTGTTTAGCACGTTAAAAGTCTATTCGCGATCAGAGTATTACTTATAAACATGGTCTAAACATACACTCAGTATAAACACTCATAGGCTATTTTTTATTTTATTTATTACATTTTGCGATAAATAAATAAAATACATATACAAATATGATCTTATAGTCATAAACACAAGCATGTTTTGTATTGTATAATGCAATGCGGTCTAAACATTCTTAGACTCTATCATTCCGTGTTACAGTGTAAACACTATTACTTTTATATCGCATCGTTATCTAGAACAATAAAAAACATCCTTGCGTCGTGAGACATTTAGATGCAATGAATTATATGAATTACAGGATGCAATGAAACGTACATCACAGCGTTTCAATTTATGTAGTCAGCAATTATAGTTTGAAAAAAAGTCTAACTAGTAAAATGTATACAGTTTAGTCTGTCACAGTAACGCAGCGAATGCAAGCAGGCTAATAAAAGAAATACTTACATTACTTATGAACTAGACTTACGAATTTATTCTCTGTTGAATCTGCTGCAGGTCACATCGCGTTCTTCTTCTGATGAGGTAAATATAAAATGTATTCCTCTCAGCACGTCTTCTTTCAGAAACGAACAGTAATCCAGATGAATTTGATGAAAAGTCTTGCTGCTTTGTTGACGGTGATGTTGGCGTTTGCCTCCCGCGCTTCTCACGTGGCTAATTGTAATATGAAAGCGAATGTAACTTATGGGCGTAGACAAAATTAAAGTTAATAAGGTCCAAGGGGATAAACTGGACATAGCGTTGGTTTTATATGGATTACTTAATCAAAGAATATTTGTTTTCGACAAAACTTACTTCGTTTAAAAGTAGAAATATCAGACTTTCTCCGGATATATGTATAATGTATCGGTGTGCTGTTTTCGCCGAGTATTTGATCATTTAAGTGACGCGTTTCAAAATGAAGATCAGGGAGACCAACGCGGCACACAGCACTCCCTGTATATTTTCTTTATTTGTCAAAAGCTCACCGTTTTATTGTTATTATGTGTCTGTACAAAGAAAAGTAGACCCTTTACAGATTCGATTGATGTATTGATCTTATCTGTACGATCAAAACTGACGGAGCAGTTTAAGTTCTTTTTGCTGTCATCTAGAAAATATGCATGTGGTGTCGCCGGCGCCACCTTCGACCCCTGGGGGTTAACAACATCCCAGGGCTCCAACCCAATTAAGCCCACTGGTTTAACCTTCTTAAAATCAATACATTCAGAGATTTTGTGTCCTACTTTATGACAATAAAAACAAAGTACTTTACCTTTCTTCTCTGATGGAGTGTTTTGACTCACAGGGTGCCCCCTTGGAACAGTGCCCGATGTTGTCACTGAAGGGGTCCCCTGAGCTCGAAATGGCCTCTTATTCTGTTCGGTTGACCCTCTTCCAAAAAAAGA
This sequence comes from Cirrhinus molitorella, assembly GCA_033026305.1. Taxonomy (NCBI): domain Eukaryota; kingdom Metazoa; phylum Chordata; class Actinopteri; order Cypriniformes; family Cyprinidae; genus Cirrhinus; species Cirrhinus molitorella. The sequence goes on along the minus strand of CM065127.1, from coordinate 24,467,285 downwards.
AACTCTGTGATTCAGGACAAATTCATCAGCTAATACAACTGCATCAGCTAAGATAAGGGCCCTTTGTTCATTCAGGTAAGCAGACACAGATCCAGGTATACAGTTTTTAAACTCCTCTACTAGAATTAATTATTTTAACTGATTGAATGTTTCTACTTTTTGAGACTGAAACAACCTTGTAAACATAGTCTCTTTTTCCCTAGCAAACTCCACATACATTTGTTTTTCAATTTTTTTATAACCGCGGAATCGTTGACGATAAGCCTCAGGTACCAGCTCATATGATCTTAAAATAGCGGTTTTGACCTTCTTAAAATCTGCACTCTGCAAACACCTCCTGAGCCTTTCCTGTCAGAACACACTGTAAAAGTAATGTCCAGACTTCCTCTGGCCATTTTAAGGAATCAGCAACCCTTTAGAAATGGGCAAAATACTTATCTACATCACGTTCACAAAATGGAGAAACCATTTTGAGATTTCGACCAACATCAAAGGAAGACTGGACAACCTGAATGGGCTTAGTATCTTCCGTTTTCTTAGCTTCCATTTCAAGTTCTAGTTTCCTCATCTCATATTGTTTCCGTTCACGTTCACTTTCACCCCCACCCGGGATTTCCTTCCGAAACCCCAAATAAAATACAAAAAATAAACAAATAAAAATAAAAAAAACAACAAACAGTGTTCCGATGGAAGGACCGCTCACACGCAACCCAGCTGAAACACACTAGCTAACCAGAGTGAAAGCCAGTTCTCACAGGAAATCCGGAAGAGAGAGAGAGAGAAAAAAAAAAAAAAAATATATATATATATATATATATACACACACACACACACTGGAGATCATAATTAGAGAACAATTTATAAACAATTGAACAATTCTGAAATAATGTCATCTTCACTGCTCAACAGTTAAAGGAGTTTTTGTCCTGTCTATACCATGCTACCAGAACACCTTTTCCACAAAATAACTAAGGCATTTCAACAAAAAACATTATTTTGCAGAAAACACACTGATCAAAATTAGACTACGTTCACACTGGCAAAAAAATCAGATTTTTTCATTAAATGTGACCCATGTGTGTTTTTTGCATGACAGTGTGAACAGCACAAACCGCATGGAATCTGATCTTTTACAATCAGATCTGAACCACTTCAGTATGTGGTTCTAAATCCGATACAGAAGTCTCAGTCTGAACAGTCAGATCGGAATTCATGCGACTTTCAGCGCGTACACAGCAGGGTTGCCAGGTTTTAACAACAAAACCCGCCCAATTGCTACTAAAAATGAGCCCAAAAGTAACCCAGTCGCGTTTTGAAGGAGATTCCCTATTAAAATTTGCATCCTGGGGGAAATACAAGCTTTTTGACGGGGTTCCCCTGGTAAAATTGGCATTACAGGGGATAAATATTACGTTATTGCGGTCGCGTCAACCCACGGCAACACTGGTAAAGCCGCAGACTTGGCAACACTAGCATACACCGACTTCCGTGGCTTTCATGTTTACTTTTACGGCAGTGCAATACGCGTGGCTTCTTACGTTACTGTTGTTGTGCGCATGCGTTTCAGTTCATGAGCCACATGTTTAAAAACAATGTGAACAGACAAACAAAAAATCAGATATGAGCAGAAAATCAGAACTTAGCATTAAGGCTTGCAGTCTGAACGTAGTCTTAGAGAACTAAAGAGATACCTCACAGTTATTGGTGTTAATCTGGCACCTGGTGCTAATTTCCTTGATTATCTGTCAACCCCTATTTAACTGGCAGCCTAACTTCCAGTTTCACTGACTCTGCAAGATGGTGGGCCGTTCTAAAGTGACTGAAAGCCTCCGGCAGCAGGTTGTCCAGATGAAGGCCAAAGGGATGACCCTTTCAGCCACAGCAAGACAAGTTGGTCGTTCCAAATCTGTGATTTCAAGAATATTGAATCTTTACAACATCACAAACTCATTCAAGTCCCCCAAAGAAGGCTGGTCGTCCACGGAAGACAAATACAAGAGAGGACAGGATGTGTGTGTGTGTGTGTGTGTGTGTGTGTGTTGGTACTATTTAAAGTATTTTTATGTGCTTGGACAACACCATTATGAAAATAACTTTTAACAAGTTTCAGACATGTTGTAGATAGAATGCAGAACCTAGCCAGTGCACTTTCTTAAAGATAAATAAATAGATTTCATCCTTCCCCAACTGCATTTGTAAAAAGTATACTATTTTTTTATTATTATTTTTATTATTATTATTATTATTATTTATTTTAACAGCTTCTGAAGCTACCAAGAGTTTAAACATACAGTATTGTAACATGTTCGAAACCAATAACATGCCTCATAGGGAAGTGTGGTTGCTTTCGCCTCTCATTGCATTCACATCAGTAAACCAAGATTCACCTCACCTGGATTAATTATTAGAATTTATTTTTCTTTTTTTATTGTTATACAATGTAAAGCATAGTCATAGATCAAGGAACATCTACTGCTGAAGAACAAGTTTGGCATATTTGCATTGTCATCAGTGATGACTTGATAAATACAAAACCATATTTGGTTTTTGACCATTGAACATGGGCAGGATATTGCTTTGGACATGGAGCTGCACTGAGATCTCAATACCTCTAGGATTAAATAATACAAGGCCTCAAAAATGGAGAGTCCAAAAGAAAGTTTCTTAGGAACCAGAATTAGATAACTAATACTTTTTTTGAGTTACAAGCTGCAAATTTTGGGAAAAAAATATTTATGACACTCAAACTGGTATGTCCTATATATTTTATTTTTATTTATTTATTTATAATTTGATAGAGGGAAACAATTTACATTTCTAGTTTCAGCATTATTTATTCTTCAGACATTCACTTTAAACACAATCAGTATCAGCAGTATACAAAGTGACCAACATTTGATTTTCAAGCACTGAAAAGGAGTAATATTCAACAATCTGAAAACTCTCGGAGACTGAATGATATAGGGCTTTGAATATGAAAATTCCAAAAGAAAAGTTTAACGACTAGAATGTAAAATCTGTTACACCACGTTTTCAACCGGCAAATCCGCATTACAGTCACATCCGTTTCCGATGAAAATTTGCTTTCAGGGAAACTTTGCTTGAGAGAATAATTTGTCTGACGTCATCATTTTTACCATAAATGCTAAATACAATGTACTTTACCTTAGTTTTTTTTTTTTTTTTTTTTTTTAATATGATGCCATGTCAGAACATAGGATCAGCATATCTTTAACAAATTCTTGTATTTGTAATCCCACACATCACTAGTTATCTAGCCATCACAATTTGGCCCCTGTCAAATTTGCTCAAATCCTTACGCTTGCCCATTTTTCCTGCTTCTTACATATCAACTTTGAGGACAAAATTTTTACATGTCCCACCTACTAACAGGTGCTGTGATGAAAAGATAATCAAATAAAAACATAATTTTGTATATTTAGTACACCATTACACTGTCATACAAGCACAAATGTTTCATTTGGGGTGATGTATTATCACACAGTGAAATTTATTTATATTTTAGAAAAGATATTTGTGAACACAGCATAGTTTATAGTAAACACTCTAAAACTCCATGGAGACTGCTTTTGAAATTTTGTCCTGCTCTGAATTGGCCAAGTATGCCATCTCTGAATTCTCGTCCTGTTCTGAACCAGCCATGGTGGCTGATGGTGAACTGTCTGTTTGTCTATTCTCAACTAATGAGTCTGATTGTGAACTGTCAGTCTTTCCGCTGTCAACCTATGAATCTGTTTCTGAGCCATCTGTCTGTTCAATCTCAAGTGATATGTCTGATTGCAAACTTTCTCTTAGTCCTGTGTCTGTCAATGAGGTCAATTTTCAGCTGTCTCTCTGTCCTGTTTCAACCAATTAGCATGAGTATGAACTGTCTCATTCTTCTGAGGTGCCCAGAAATATAAATTGCTCTGAGGGTAAGAAGTTTGCCCCGGACTTTAGTTCCCCTACCCACTGTAAGGGCTCTGTGGACAGACCCACCAAAGCTGCAACATAACAACATTCCCAAACAGAATCTAATGATTCCCCCACACAGTCAGGTCATAAAACTGACGATCCCAACAATGCCTCATTGTCTGGATCAGCTGCCTCTCAATGCCTGGTCTTTGTCTCCTCAGGAGACTGAAACAGTGATATAATCTAATCAAGAGAAAAAAGAAAGCCTTCTATATGGACAACATAAAGAACCATTTAAGCAACTTATGGCCAAGTGACACCTCATGAATAAATCCATAGTAAAAGAAACAGGAACAGTTGACACTCTCCAGGCCTGCAGACAAAAAATCTACACCATGTGACTCTTCCTTGACCCTCAGGACATTTGGTTCCCTTCTCCCTCTACACATTCCAAATTCACCCTCTCTCCCCTAACACAGGAGCACATGGACTTCATAGATGATCTCTAAAGGGCAATAATGATGAGTGGCAGACCTCGTACAGGTTCCTAAGTAGTTCAGCTTGGTATGCTTGCAAGATGGCCATTTTATACAAGCAAGCATCCGCCTGACCTGCCAACATGTATGCCTTGCCCGCCAAATATGATGGCCTTTAGATATGACACAACCCATTCTTTCTTAACCCTAAAATCAATGCATAATACAAAATGTTGGGGCTAGAAATGAGGACAATAGTTTATTTTTTAACAACCACAAGAGTTTGGTGTGGAGGTCTGGAAAGAATGTTAGGCCCTGAGGTGGAGGCTGTGATTTGCTCTGCAGGAAGTACTTGTCTGGTTTGCTGTTTTACTCTTCTCATTGATTCTGTGTATAATGTGTTCACTTACTTTCATTTGGGATAACTTTTTTGCTCTGTATCTCCTGTGGTCTGGGGAAAACAATAATGGTGATAATGCTGACCTTCAAGGCTACACCAACAAGTAATGTCATGAAATGTTATAATATAGAGTGATCAAGGAGGGACTCACAAACAAAATGGCTTCACACTTACCATTTTTACCCTTACCCTTAATTTATTTTAATTTTTATTTTCACTTTGACAAACATCACCGACAAGGCAGACAGTTCACACAGAGTGCTTGCTGAAGAGAAGAAACTAATGCTGCTTTTTTTCCCCCGGGTATCCTTTATGTCTTCCGCAGTATGACCTTAACACATCACAAGTCACATAGCAGTAGAGAAGCAGAGGAGTAGTTGCACACGTATTTCAGACACAGTCAAGTATTTTTATTTCCCTGCAATAGCACAAATAATTACTTATGTCATAATATAAATTCCCATGCAATAAATACATTTGAATAAATGTGAAAAACAAACAAACAACAAAATAATGTGTAAGAGAAATAAATTATTAGACACTATCAAACAAATAATTATTTCAAAATTCACAGTAATATTTAATGTAATGTAATACACTTTGATGGCTTGACAAAATCAGAATTTATCATAATAGCTTGACTCTATTCCACCCCTGCATGACTTGACCCATGTCCTGCCCTATAAGGTCATTGGCTGCATTCACAATCAATCATCCATATTAATTATGTGCATAAAAGTGCAAATACTGTATCAAGTCAGTTGCATTTAGCCACGGATAAACTCCTTCTTTCGGATGTCTGCTTTTCTTTGCGCGCTTCTGCTTTTCTTACAGCTTTTCTTTCAGCTTTATGCAAAGGCAGAAAAGCCTCTTTGCCGAATGATGGGAGACCCTAAGTACCCATTGTTATCAAAGGATGGAGATGTAACTATTGGAGCACTTTTTCCAGTCCACAGCATAGAGACATTACCCTCATTTAAGTTTACGCAAAAGCCTCAGCTTTTATCATGCTCAAGGTTTGTTACTCTGAAAATTAATCATTGCAGCAATATGATATATATAATGCTATTTGTTTATTTATATTTCTCAGTGTGAGTCTACGTGATTTTCGAATGGCTCAAATCATGATATTTGCCATTGAGGAGATTAACAGAAGTAAAAGTTTACTTCCAAATGTTTCTATTGGCTACCAAATTTATGATACCTGTGGTTCAATATTATCGTCTATGGGTGCAAATATGGGATTGATGAATGGTCAAGAATTTACATCAGAGGAAAGATGCAATGGACAGTCTCCTATACATGCTATCATTGGAGAAACAGAGTCTTCTAACACAGTGATTTTGTCCAGAACTACAGGACCTTTTAAAATTCCTGTGGTAAGGAGCAAAAACACAAAATGTTTGACATAATTACTATAATGATAACTGTTTCATTTTTTTTTTCTTCCAGATAAGTCCCTCAGCCTCATGTGAATGTCTCAGTAATAGGAAAGATTACCCATATTTCTTCAGGACAATTGCTAGTGATTATCACCAGAGCAGAGCACTTGCATATATAATCAAACACTTTGGCTGGTCTTGGGTGGGAGCTGTGAACAGTGACAATGACTATGGAAATTATGGAATGGCCATATTTCTGAATACAGCTGAGAAAGAGGGTATTTGTGTAGAGTACTCTGTGAAATTTCAGAGAAAAGAGCCTGAAAAACTCAAAAACGTTGTAGCCACAATAAAAAAAAGCACTGCAAAAGTCATTGTTGCATTTCTTACCAATTTTGAGATGAACAATCTACTTGATCAGTTAATTATTCAGAACATTACAGGCCTTCAAGTTATAGGTGTGGAGGCATGGATAACAGCAGACAGTATGATCACTTCAAATAGTTTTCATGTACTAGGAGGATCACTAGGGTTTGCAGTGAAAAAAAATAATATTGAGGGTTTTGCAGATTTTGTTATAAAAGAATTTTGGGAAACTGCTTTTCCATGCTCACAAACTAAGGGCAATTCTTCTCAATATGAACTAATTTGCAACGTGTATCAGGATCTCCTTGTGCTGAAAAGCAACAATGAAGATGTGCCAGAACAAAGATATGCTAGCAATGTCTACAAATCAGTTTATGCTGTGGCTCATTCACTACACAATCTGCTAAAGTGCAACGACAAGGAGGGCTGTGAAACAGACCTAAAAATACAACCACAGCAGGTAAGGTTCACAGTGATAGGGAGTGATAGACAGAAAGGGAGCAAAAAGATCACTCTTTTTTTTCTGAAAATGTATTTTCATCATAGGTGGTTGAGGCTCTCAAAAATGTAAATTTTACCATAATGGTGGGAGATCGTGTGTGGTTTGACAGCACTGGTGCAGTTGTAGCTGAATATGAAGTTGTAAACTGGCAGCAGGACTCAAATGGGTCAATCAAGTTTATACCAGTGGGATACTATGATGCCTCACTGCCCTCTGACCAGCGCTTTGTGCTCAACACTGAAAACATAATTTGGGCTGGAGGACAGCAAGAGGTAAAGTTCATTAAAGTATCAAAAAATTTACATAAAAGATACCACATTAAACACACACACACACACACACACACACACACACACACGTATATGTATGTATGTATGTATGTATCATTAATTCCTGGTGGCCAGTGAAAATTATTTTATATAGTGATCAAATTTGTATACAATTTATTTATATTGTTTACTGGCACTTAACATTTTGAGCAAAAAGGTCAGGTGACAATGAGATTTGATCAAAAAGGACAAATAGACAGAAGCATCAGCAGAGGGCATTAGTGAGCAAAAGAACAACTGCCCATTGTTATGATAAGTAGTGGTGCTGGATTTTCTTAATTGTTTTCATTGAAAAATATAAATAAATAAATAAATAAATAAATAAATAAATAAATAAATAATCACTGTCCATGAGATCCTGCTGCATGTTGGTATCATTCAACAGTGAAACTATAAAATAATTTGTCAATAATAATAATAATAATAATTATTATTATTATTATTATTAAGTAAACAATAAATATATTTATTCTACATCTAATTACAGTGTATATTTCAATATAGAAACCAAGGTCTGTGTGCAGTGAAAGCTGTCCTCCAGGCACTAGGAAGGCTGCACAGAAAGGACGACCTGTCTGCTGTTATGACTGTATTCCATGTGCGGAAGGAGAAATCAGCAATGAGACTGGTAATCTTTAGTCTTTTCCACCTTCTTTTGAGAAGGGTCTGACTGCAGACATGCACTTGCATTTTCAGACTTGCATTTTCAGACTTGCATTCTCAGATATCTGCTCTTCCGCAAGTGATGTCAGTTGCACTTTTTTATGTTTAATTTAATTTAATTTAATTTAATTTAATTTAATTTAATTTAATTTAATTTAATTTAATTTAATTTAATTTAATATTTTTGTATTTGAATCTCTCAACATTTTAGACAGGTGTAACAGTAGCCAGGTGGTCATGATAAGAAAAACACAAACTAAATTACAATGTCCAAAAGAGAGTACACTCTTCCGTATTGCCAATGGAATCAAGACGCTGTGGTGGTTAAATGATTAAAACTAATTTAGTACCATAACATACAGGGTCCTGCAAGTCATCTGTAGGACAAAAAGATAAGACCCGCAAATCCGTGGCCACAGAACAGCAGAATAGTAGTTTGGTCTTTATCAGTTTAGTCCGTTATACCAGATATTATGCCACATTTTGCAGTATGGGAGGAAAACACTATATAGCCTACATACACATTATATTCATAAACTGTATATTGAATTTGATATTTTAATAGCACTTAATACATCTTAATACATTAAGTGTTTATGGTTTTCTATGGGAGGAAAACACATAACAAGAGACTTGCACATTGTGTTCATATTCTGCTGTCCTATGGCCACGGATTTGTGGGTCTTGTTTTTTTTTCTCCTACAGATGACTTGCAGGACCCTGTATGTTACAGTACTAAATTAGTTTTAATAGTTTAACCACCACAGCATCTTGTCTCCATTGACAACACACACACAATAGAGGATAGTGCAGGTAACAATTGCAAGTACATTGTAATTTAGTTTCTTTTTTCTTGTCTTCACCACCTGGCTACCACTGTAAAATTTTGAGACATTCAGTATAATAATAATAATAATAATTAAAAAAAGTGTGAAAGTGCAAGTATTAAAATGCAAGTGCATGTCTGCAGCCAGACCCTATCGGGGACTTCTTTTTGAAATTTCTGCATGCAATGTCTTAAATACAGTTGTAGTTTATAACTATAGCAATCACAACTTCCTCTCTAGATTCAAATAACTGCAAGCAGTGCCCAGGAGAATACTGGTCTAACACTGAGAAAAATAAATGTGTGTTAAAGGCTGTAGAGTTTCTCTCATTCACAGAAGTTATGGGAATAGTGCTAGTCTTTTTCTCACTCTTTGGAGTAGGAATAACTGTGCTGGTAGCTGTACTGTTTTACAGCAAGAAGGACACCCCCATAGTAAAAGCCAACAACTCAGAACTGAGCTTTCTGCTTCTCTTCTCATTGATTCTGTGTTTCCTCTGTTCACTTACTTTCATTGGTCAGCCCACTGATTGGTCCTGTATGTTGCGTCACACAGCGTTTGGAATCACCTTTGTCCTCTGTATCTCCTGTGTTCTGGGGAAAACGATAGTGGTGATAATGGCCTTCAAGGCTACACTTCCAGGAAGTAATGTTATGAAATGGTTTGGGCCTGTACAACAACGAGTCAGTGTTCTTGTCTTTACACTTATACAGATTTTTATCTGTGTACTTTGGCTAACAATATCTCCTCCATTCCCTTACAAAAATATGAAATATTACAAAGAAAAGATTATACTTGAGTGCAGTCTGGGTTCAACTATAGGTTTCTCTGCTGTTCTGGGTTACATTGGCCTACTGGCCATCTTGTGTTTTATTATGGCTTTTCTGGCTCGCACACTGCCTGATAAATTCAATGAAGCGAAATTCATTACATTCAGCATGCTCATATTCTGTGCTGTATGGATCACATTTATCCCATCTTATGTTAGTTCCCCTGGAAAATTAACTGTAGCTGTGGAGATATTTGCTATTTTAGCTTCAAGCTTCGGTTTACTATTCTGCATATTTGCACCAAAATGTTATATTATCATGTGTAAGCCTGAACAAAATACAAAGCAGCATATGATGGGAAAGATTCACAACAAATAAACTGATTTAAACATGGGTAATTTCACATCACAAAGAAAATAACAGATGTGACATCACTAAAAGCTCTGATACATTCAGAAATAATACTGGCCATAAATGTACATGATTCCATGTGTTTCAGATATGCCCAAAATTACTCTGATAAACTCTATAAACAAAAGTGTAAAGGAGGCTTTAAAATTCAGCAAAAAGCAAAAGAGAAACCTGTATAACTGTACTATGATCAGGAAAGCAGATGAGAAAGGATATTTTACTAGTATAGTGCAAACCCTGATGTCAACGGATGGTGACCTTAGAACCTTTTAGAATTTGATCCTTTTATGTAAATCTTGTCAGTATGAAGACATTTAACTACATTTAACTATTTCAATATTTGTAATAAAACAAAATCTGTCAACTACATTTGCTAGCTCAATCACTATTCTGTATGTTGCAGGTTTTTATACTGCTAGTTAATTAATGTGTACGTGTACAGTTGTAGTAAGTCTAAAACAGAGCTGACATGAATGACATTGAATTAAAAGTGAATCTGTCCGTTTCACTGATTTTTTTCTTTTTTTTTTTTTAAACGTGATTATTTTCATTGGAAAAGACTGCAGCACATGGTAGCTTATTTAAATGAAAAACCCTACAACAATGTTAATGGCCTGTGTGTGTCTCTTTTACCTATTTAAAAGTGAGCAGTGTATATATATATATATATATATATATATATATATATATTTTTTTTTTTAATCATTTATTTATTTATTTTTATTTATTTTTTTTAACCTCTAACACACACACACACACACACACACACACACACACACGTACACATGTTGGGTTTTCATATGTTCTGGGGACATTCCATAGACATACTGTACAGACCGTATTTTTTATCCCCTATACCCTAATCCTACACATTCCTCTCACACAGTACTTACTGCACACAGCATTTACTGCATTTTTAGATTTAAAAAAAAAAAGAAAAACTAACTCACTACTGTTAACTACTAAGGAAGATGTGTTAACTAATCAATATGTAATACAATTTTATTATTGTGTTAAGAAACAGTTAGCTAATCAATAACTAATGTATTCTGTCATACCTCCTGAAGAACTATTATTAATTACCTACTAGTTAAGGTTCAAGAAAACTGAGTCGTGACCATTTCATATAAATGTTATTAGCAGTAGTAGTAGTAGTAGGAAATGCAATAAGTGCAACACTTTTTTGAGTGAATAAACTTTTAAGTGAATTGTTTTGTGAGTGTGTTTTGTAAGAAATCAGCTTCTGATAGGAACCACCACTCCAGTGCCATGCGATAACTGATCAGGCCACAACCTGATTATTATAGTGACTATTTGCATATAACTGTTCAGTAGTAATTTCATAGTTATTTTTCTTGAATATATGCTGTTATTGCCATGAACATCTGAAGGAGTGAACAGAGAACAAGGAATGATTGAACACACAATGCGATACTTAATCTAAAAATAATGTGTGCTTTTAAAAATAATTTGTGAAAGTCATCATACCACAGGACTGTTTAAGAGAAGTGCAGAAAGTTAAAATGTCATACAACTACTAAAATGTAAAAGTTATAACATCTAACTAACTAATATGTAAAGAATAGTTGATAAAGGGCCACCTAAGTACATAGGGGCAACGTGAAGCAAGTTAAACTTTGTTGTGCATCATTTTTATATATATATATATATATATATATATATATATATAATTTTTTTTTTTTTTTTTTTTTTTCTGCATTCTGTATTAAACAGACATGGAACTGTAATGCATTCAAAACTTGCCTGGGACTGGTTTAGACTTGCAGTTATGGAAAATACTATCAAAATCAAGCATTCTGGAGTGCTGTGGAATAAAGTTTACACTTTACAAGCAACTGATGCAGCACGAGTTTAAAAATACGAAATAATAGAATATTTAATAAATATCAAACTGGTTAGGTAATTTAAACATTTATGAGATATTAGGTCATGTAAATATGATTGCACAGACAAAAGTGAATACTTCAATGTTGACTTTTTACAGTTTACTAAATGTTATAGTTTGAGAAAATATATCCATCATATTACTTAGACTCTGTTCCACCCCACTTGACCTGCTTTATGCCCTCCCCTGTAAGGTCATTGGTTACATTTATAATCAATCATCCATATTAATCATATCTATAAAAGAGAAAATAATGTATCTGGTCAACTGCATTTGACATCTGCGGTCAAGCTTAATCCTTGGGATGCTTTTCTTTCTTTACACACTCCTGCTTTTCATTCAACTTCATACAAAAGCAGAAAAGCCTTTTTGTCGAATGATGGGTGATCCTAATTACCCACTGATATTCAAAGATGGAGATGTAACTATTGGAGCACTTTTTCCTATCCGGAGCATAGAGACATTACCTTCATTTGAATTTACACAAAAACCTCAGTTGCTGTCATGCTCCAGGTTTTCTACATTTAACTAATATATATATATCAGAGACGATAATGCATTTTATATGATCATTTATACATGTGCTGCAATATGTACATTTGTAAATGTCTACCATAACATCTGTAATGTCATGGTGTTTCACAAATAAACCAGATGTATTTTTAAACAAAATTTACTTTTTCTCTCTCTCTCTCTCTCTCTCTCTCTCTCTCTCTCTCTTTTTTGGTACTAATGCTAGCTCTTAAATGTTTTCACAGTGTAAATCTAAGAGATTTTCGGATGGCTCAGACTATGATTTTTGCCATTGATGAGATTAACAACAGTAAAAGTTTACTCCCAAATGTTTATATTGGTTACCGAATTTATGATACCTGTGGTTCAAGACTGTCTTCTATAAGTGCAACTATGGCATTAATGAATGGACAAGAATTTGCTGCAGAGGACACATGCAATGGGCAGTCTCCTATACATGCCATCATAGGAGAAACAGAATCATCAGCTACAGTGATTCTGTCCAGAACTACAGGGCCTTTTAAAATTCCAGTGGTAAGGGTCTGCTTATAGAGTAAGTAATAGCAATCTCCATACTGATGATGGTATCACTGCATTCTGTTCTTTATTTTTCAGATAAGTCACTCGGCCACATGTGAATGTCTCAGTAACAGGAAAAAATATCCCTCTTTCTTCAGGACTATTGCTAGTGATTACCACCAGAGCAGAGCACTTGCATACATAATCAAGCACTTTGGCTGGTCTTGGGTGGGAGCTGTTAACAGTGACAATGACTATGGAAACAATGGAATGGCCATATTCCTGAATACAGCCCAGGAAGAAGGAATTTGTGTGGAGTACGCTGAGAAATTCTACCGAACGGAGCCTGAAAAACTTAGAAAAGTGGTCGACACAATTAAAAAAAGCACTGCAAAAGTCATTGTTGCATTTCTTACCAGCTTTGAAATGGAAAATTTGCTTGAGCAACTAAGTACTGAGAATATTACAGGCCTCCAAATGATTGGGGTAGAGGCATGGATAACTGCTAAGAGTCTGATTGCGCCAAATAGCTTTCATGTTCTTGGAGGGTCACTGGGGTTTGCAGTGAGAAAAATCAATATTGAAGGTTTTGCAGACTATGTTATAAAATCATTCTGGGAAACAGCTTTTCCATGCTCACAGATGGAAAGAAATTCTTCTCAATATGCATTAAGTTGCAACATATATCAGGACCTGCTTGTGCTTAAAAACTACAACGAAGATGTGCCTGAACAAAGATATTCAAGCAATGTGTACAAAGCTGTTTATGCTGTGGCTCATTCACTACACAGTCTGCTCAAGTGTAACGAAAATAAAGGTTGTGAGAAAGACTTGAAAATACAACCTCAGCAGGTAATATATATATATATATATTTTTTTTTTAAAAGTATGTGACAGACAGAAAGGGAGAGCAAGATTGTTTTCAGTTTGAAAATGTTTAAAATGCCTTTTTTTCAACAGGTTGTTGAAGCACTAAAAAGAGTAAATTTCACTGTAAAAATGGGAGATCATGTGTGGTTTGACAGCACTGGTGCCACTGTAGCCCAATATGAAGTTGTGAACTGGCAGATGGACTCTGATGGCTCAGTCCAATTTACACCAGTGGGATATTATGATGCCTCACTGCCCCCTGACCAGCGCTTTGTGCTCAACACTGAAAACATAATCTGGACTGGAGGACAGCTGGAGGTAAATGGCAATAGCATGTTGATTTGAAACAAAATGTCAGAATACTTGCATTGACGTATAGCATGTGCAAGAAATTACAAAAAGGACACCACAGAAAAAAAAAAAGAAAAAAAACTTTGCCACTTGTTCAAATTCAATATTGAATCTGGATCCCTTGCACAAAACATATTTACATTCAGTATTATATAATTCCAAATGGTTTTAAAATAACTTATTGTAGTACCCATAAGCAAATGTAATATATGTTCATATACTGAGTTTCCCTATATGCAATATATTATTACAAGAAGTACAACCAAATACAGAAATGTGCTGCAAAAACAGAAACAATTTGCAAATACTCACAACACAAACAATGAAATGTGCTGCAAATACTCACAGCATTAACAAATATAGAAACGCAATGTAAATACACAAACACAACAGAAAACAAAAACAGAAATGTGCTGTTGAAATGTGCCTGCCCCCCCCCCCCAATTAATAGACAGTAGTAAGCAGTTTATAAATGCAGCTATAAATGTTTTGTTCCTGATTTTTAAGCATGTCTATAATGTTTTTAATAACTGTATTTTCATAATTTACTAATGATCTTTTTTTTTACATTATTTTTTTATTAAGTATTATGCTGTTAACAGACCAGTTATTTAGGAGTTGTCAGTGGTTCATAAAATCAGAAAGTGTAACTACATAATTAATAAACTTTTATACATATTATTTAGACACACAGTAATAGTTACTAATAGTGTGTTAGGAAATGCTTATTAACGCATATTCTTACTGTAATTCATTATTAATTCAGGTAGTTATAAAATATTTAGTAGTTGTCAGGTATCTATTTTTTTGAGCTTATCTAAAGCGAAGACTATTTATGCCTCATACAACTTTTACAAATGAGATTTAAAGGCTCAGCTATCTTCAAAAAGGAAACAGACAACATAGAAATATATATTTAAATATGCAAAAAAAATAAATAAATAAACCTCTGCAATGTGCAATACTGTTGGAAATCGCTGTAGATTTAGCAGCACGGTACTGTAAAAACCTACAGTACAATACCACATTTATACATTACAGTAAAATACTGTAATTAACCGTGCATTCTGGGTCATTCTGAGTAGGCGGGAATATTTTACAGTATATTTTAGTGTTGCTGTATCCTTGCTGTAGCCTGGCAATAATACAGGACTGCCGTAAATAGTACGCCACCTGTCGTCAGATCACACAGACTGCTGCTGACCGGAGAGAGAAGCAGAAAGGAGGATTTCTGCAAGTTTGGTAAGTTAAATTGAATATCATGTTTTTTTTATTACATAGTGTACATGGTTTTTAGTGTGGAATGAAACTGCAAGTTTAGCCGCAAACATTATAGTCTCCTCCCTCAATGCTTTAGTCGAAACATTTTCAAATGAAATCAACCGCTGCTCTCATTCACATCTAGTGAATTAGCTTATGGTTTATTTTGACCAAAACTACAGTCGATGCTTGTTGGAACTGTGGAAAGACAAACCAAGTCAGTTTTGGTAAGTTTTATTTTGTTTCTGTCGAGTTTGAACGAAACTTGCTTTATTATGGTAAAATGACCGTGTTTGTCTATGGAGTCTACTGGGTTTAAACAAAAATGGATACATAAAACAATTGTCTCTCTAGGGTTCCCTTTTATAATGTCCAATTCCAGTATGCCAGTGACAAACATGAGCACGGCACATTTCAATACACGAGTGACATTTACAGTGCACATATATATATATATATATATATATATATATATATTGTGCACTGTAAATAAATATATATTTACAGTTAGCTTCACGGTCGCGGTTAATACTGGACATAGTCACCTCACAGCTGCACTTTTGGAGCCTAGTCAAGGCACAACAGCACTTCCTGAGACAAGTCAAGTCACCACAGCACTCCCGGAGTCAAGACACAAACGTTTTTCCCGAGATGAGTCAAGTCACCACAAGTCAAGACACAGTCACAATTTCTGAGACAAGTCAAGTCATCACAGCGCCCCTGGAGTCAAGTCAGGACACAACAATACTTCCTGAAACAAGTCAAGTCACTACAGCACTCCCAGAGTCAAGTCAAGACACAACAACACTTTCTGCAACAGGTCAAGTCACTACAGCACTCCCAGAGTCGAGTCAAAACATAATAACCCTCTCTGAGTCAAATTAAGTCACTGCTGCACTTCCAGACTCTGGCCAAATCATTTCTGCACTTCCAGTGTTAAGTCAGGGCTATCTCTCTGATCTCAAGTCAAGCCACACCTGATCTTCCAGAGACACATCACATCACTTCTGACCTCCTCGAGGCACTTCACATCACATCTGTTCTTCCAGAGGCACGTCACATCACACCTGATCTTCTAGAGACACATCACTTCACATCTGACCTTCCAGAGACACGTCACTTCACATCTGATCTTCCAGAGACACAACACATCACAGCTGCTGTTCCTGAACCAAGTTACCTCACAGCAGTTGCTCTCAAGCCAAGTAATGTCACAGCTGCTGTTCCTGAGCCATGTCACATCACAGCTGCTGTTCCTGAACCAAGTCACGTCACAGCAGCTACTCTCAAGCCAAGTAAAGTTACAGCTGCGGTTCCTGAGCCAAGACATGTCACAGCTGCTATTCCTGAACCAGGACACATTACAGCTCCAACCTCTGAACTGGCTTCTCCGGATGCCGCATTCATATTAAGGGTTGTGCTGTGGGTTGTCTGGGCCACGTACACCACCATCGAGTCTTCAGAGGTGGCAGCTCATGCTGCAGAACCACTGAGGGCAGCTTTGCTGTGGCTCCCCCTTTGGTTGCAGGGGGGGGTTGTGGTCTCCCCAGAGGTCGCAGCGGAGGCCGCGGAACTTCATGGAATGGGGTCAGCTGCATCTGCTCCTTGCACGGTGGTAGCGCCTGGCAACTCACTTAATATAAAGGGACTCTTACCCTGTCCCGCTCCGGACACAGAGGCAGTTTACAAGGCTTCTACTCTGCCCTGGTGGTCTCCGGCTCTGTTGCTGTCACTCTGGTGGGCTTCTGCTCCAACCTGGATTGTCCCTGCTCCATCTGCTCTGCCCTAGTGGGCTTCTGCCCCACCCTGGAGGGCTCCTGATCCGTCTGCCCTGCCCTGGTGGGCTGCTGCTCCGCCTGCTCAATCATCCAATACTACACACTATAATTTTAATGTGCGTTTTCAATGACTCAGGACTATGATTTCCTCTATGAAGCCATATTTCCAACACATACACTTGGCCACACATAAAGAAGGGAAAAAAGAACAAAGTAAAAGAAAAACAAGGAGCTTCAGGGCTTTGATGTTAAAACTGGGAACCCCGACCCAAAAACCTCCTTGAATAAGCAAATCACAGCCCTTATATTACCGGGACCATACCATTAAGAAAATGACAAAGGGGTCACCCACACATAAATGTGTAACTTAATTACTTAAATTCACATCTCACTTAAACAAAACTCAGTTAATACAATACAAAAATTATACCAATTTATATACACCACCCCAAATCATTAAAGAAACACAATTTGTCCTTATGCTCGTTGTTACACTTTCCATTCACCAGCGTGCATTCCGCAAAAAGGTCTGATTATTAGGAGCTACCTGCCCTCCTCTAGTGTGCATAAAAAATGACTACCTAATTTAGAACATAAATATTTAGACAAATAAACCAAAATAACAACAACAAAAAAAATCATCAAATAAATAAATAAATAAACACAGCACATCCCGTACTTAGCTTATCAAAAACAAATATTTATAACATAAATTAAACCAAATACATATATGTGTAGCCTCAGCCACCACATTTCCCCCCACCTAAGCACTTTCACCTGGCGAATGTGAAAGGAAGTCAGCAACTACGTTTTCAAACCCGGACAATGCTTCACTACAAACCAAAACTGCTGTATAGAGAGGAACCACCGCATCCATCGAGAATTAGTATCTTTCATGATACTCAACCATTTCAACGCTTTATGATCTGTCTCGATCACAAAATCCCGGCCCAGTAGATAGTACTTCAATGAATCAATAGTCCATTTCAAAGCTAAACACTCTTTTTCCACCACTGAATACCTAGACTCCCGGGGAAATAATTTTCGGCTTAAATATACCACCGGATGTCTTTCCCCGCTTTCTTCTTGCATCAGGACCGCTCCCAATCCTATATCCGATGCATCAGTCTGGAGAACTTTTTGTACTTTTTGACCGGGCTTGAACGATCGCAACTTGGCATTTCTATCATACCACGTCTTTTGTTTTTTCTGCACTTCCCTTAAATGTGAAGCTGCCAACTCAGTCATTTGATGTAACTTTTGCCGCATAGTGATCACATAATCCACAACATTAATTCTCGAAGATTTCGACGATTCCCCCTCCCACCAGGCTTTCAAAAGAGATAGTGGCCCCTGCACTTCATGCCCGTATACTAGCTGGAACGGCGAGAAACCCGTAGATGCCTGTGGAATTTCCCTATACGCAAACATGAGGTAGGGTAACCACTGATCCCAGTCGGTCCCTACCTCATTCACAGATTTACGAAGCATCTGCACGAGCGTTTGATTCAATCTTTCCACTAACCCGTCCGTTTCAGGGTGAAAGAGAGTGGTTTTTAGCCCTTTAATTCCCAATAACTGATACACTTCTTGCAAGCATTGAGAAATAAAATTCGTTCCTCTATCAGTCAATATTTCTTTTGGTAACCCTACTCTAGTGAAAAACTGCACAAGGCAGAACGCAATACTTTTAGCTTTGATGTTTTTCAAGGGGAAGACTTCTGGAAACCGCATTGCATAATCAGAAATAACTAGCATATATTTATAACCATTTTTACTTCTCTCTAACAGACCCACGATGTCCATTCCCAACCGCTGAAATGGAACATCAATAAAGGGTAGAGGGATTAACGGAGCTTTGTGTGGTTTGCGATTTCCGTTATATTGACACTCAGGGCAAGCTTTGCAAAAATCAGCAATGTCTTTAGACATACCTAACCAGTAAAAATACCTGCTAATCCTAGTATGTTTTCTTCGCCTTCCCAGATGTCCTGCCCAGGGAATAGAGTGACCTATGGTTATTACAACGTTGTGCACGCTAGCTGGCAGTACCACTTGTAAGTTTTCACCAACCTTGCGATACAACAGACCATTGATCACACAAAAGAATCTTCCCCAGTACTCCATGACGACTAATTCCTCTCCGATGCTTCCTTAACCTGTGAATACAATTTTGAGATTTCAACATCCTCTTTGTGTAATTTTCACAAATCACCAGGGACTAAAATCTGATCATCATTCACCAATTCCTGAGGTTCATTCATTTTAAACCCCTGTCCCACAGTCCCCTTGAATTTTTCACCTCTCATTTCCCTCCTAGATTTCTTTTCAACAGATCAGTCAAAATCGGACAGTCATGACCCTCATCAAATAAATCTGATCCCCCATTCCTAAATGAACATCAGTTATAAAGTAAAGGCGCTCCTCCCCATGAACGCACTTCACAATTACAGGGGAGTCAGTGAGGGCACGTAACTGGGGAAAACATTCAGTGTCAACTAAAGTTTGCGTACAGCCCATATCAATTAAAGCAGTAACCTTGTTACCATTCAGCTCTACCGTTTTAATCACTGGAGTTAGAACAGATAGACTTGGATTAGGACCCATTTTCTCAGGCACAAAACACATAGTGGTAAGAGTTTTCTTCAGCTGGGAGCACAGATTTTTTATGCCTCAACTGGCCACACTTGTAACATTTAACAGTCTCTAAACCCAAGGTCCCAGCATCTGGATTGTAGTTTAAACCATCCTCATTAAGAGGCCCACTACCTTGTGACGCTAAATGGAGCCGGCGAGAAGACCAGTCCCTCAGTCTTTCGGCGTGCCGCCACAAACACCTCAGCTAGCTGGGCCACCTCCTCCGCTGTAATCAGATCATGCTCCTTCACCCAGGTCTGCAGATCTGGGTTCAGCATTCGCAAAAACTGTTCCAGAATAATCATTTCCCCAACCTGTTGTTTTGTTTTCTCTGCCGGTCTCTTTAGGCGTTTCATCCTCCAGCACCTCAAGGGCTCGGAATCGTTGTCGATACATTTCTTGATTGATGGAATACTTTGCCAGGATAGCTTGTTTCATGTGCGCATACTCCCTGGCATCCACGACATCCATGGCCACATAGGCACTGCGGGCCTTGCCAGTCAACAACGGGATGAGCCTTATGGTCCAATCCTCCTTTGGCCATCTGCACAACTCAGCGATCCGCTCGAACATAGTCAAATAGTGTTCTATATCATCCTCCTCACATAACTTTCGCAGCTTTACCTCCCTCCCCGCATATCCAGCATTTAAATCACTAACGCCACCTGAAACGCCAGGCGAGCTCTCTGGCCCAGCAACAGCTCTGTCTCGCAAATCCTCCGTTGACGCTCGCTGACTCACTTCTCCTTGCAGAAGTCGAAATTGATGTTGCAGTGACTTCCACCTAGTTTCCTGTCAAGCCACTTCTTGAGCCTGTCCTGTATCTCGATCTTGCTGATCTGACATAAATTTCTGGAACATCCGGTTTAACTCCAACATGTCTTGCAACCAACTCCACCTCCGCCGGAACCACCGCACGTTTCAATCTCTTCTGGGCCATTTCAGTCAAGTTTTAACCGGTAAACTTCTAGCCACCAGCCTCCTTCTGGAAACAAATCCCACCGCTGCCAACAATTGTCAGGATTTGTCCAAAAACCACAGGAGACATGGTTTGCAACATTCAGTTCATTGTCATTTCATTCCGTCTGTTTTTTAAAAACACATACACTTGGCCACACATAAAGAAGGGAAAAAAGAACAAAGAAAAAGAAAAAACAAGGAGCTTAAGGGCTTTGATGTTAAAACTGGGATCCCGACCCAAAAACCTTGAATTCAAGAAATCCTTGAATAAGCAAATCACAGCCCTTATATTACTGGAACCATACCATTAAGAAAATTACAAAGGGGTCACCCACACAACTTAATTACTTCTAATTCAGTTTTAATGTGCATCTAGAACAGCCACAGATGATGCATTAAGTGCATGACACTGCGACCAACTTAATATTTTACAGAGTTTATTGTAGCAATGTGGTCGCTCAGTTTTTTCTAGATTTGATTTAATTGTGTAAAAGATTTGAACAAAGAAATCAAGTGCTACACACATGTATTGGCCATGACTTGATTACAAATATTATATGAGGAAAGAAAACAGGGTATTTATTAAAAGAATAACCCCTTTATTTAAACATATGAACACAGGAAACCACTGTTAACAGGTTAATGTAACCTTTCCCTTTCCATGACAAGTAAAATAATGGCAACTTACTGTATAATACTGAATGCAGAGGTCGAAGCCTCCGAAATGAGATGCAGCGATGATTCTTCTCGTAGTGGCTGTGTGCGCTGCGTCTTCTATAGCTGCATTTATAAACTGCTTACTACTGTCTATTAATTTAGAGATAATGATTTATAAATGATGAATTGACTATTTACTAATGCTTAACTAATAGTTCACAGTGTGTAGTTATTATAAAGTGTTACACTTTGTTTGTGTTGTGAGTGTTTGCAGCACATTTCTCTATTTGCAGGTGGCATATGGTAGCTTAAAATGTAATCTGATCTGATTTCCTGAAAAGTTCCTTCAATTTTAATTGATGATTGATGTTGATGTTCCAGGATCAACAAAGGTTGTTGATACTTCTTGTACTTGGAACATGTTGTATTTGGTGAAATCACGGTCACCTTCCCCTCCCTCCACATACAGTTCTCAGAAAAAAAAAAAAAACCTTTTACTTTTACTTCACTATATTCCAAAGCATAAGATCGTACTTTTTACTTCAACACATTTCAAAAAACATATTGTTACTCCTTATAATATATTACGTGCTCCGAGACACAGAAGTTTGATTCATGAACAAACTGATTCTTTTCAATGAACCTGTTAAATCCATTCGCAAATTGCACCAAACGATGCGTTCACGAATTGGACTGATCCGATCAACAACTCACTGATTCAAATGAGCCAGTTAGAGCGAGTCTCCAGTGAACTAAATTCACAAGCTAGAACCGAGAGATTTTGTGAGCGTGCACGCATGACTGATGCTGTGGAAAGTTAGTTACTAATGTTGAATTTTAGGATTAGTTATTGTAACTGTCAGTTGTTTGTGAACTAAATCTGTTGTAAAGGGTGATCTATTTAAGCCCAGTGAAATGATTGAATGCAGACAGATAAACATCAGTGATTCTATGATTTAGGTCAAAAACCGAAACATTAAAGTAACACAGATTAAATAAAATAACCCATGCACGTTCATATTCCCTGCTATTGTAACGTTAGTAGTTTTATTAAAATGTCACAGATTTAGCCCTATAGTATAGTAGCCTGTGTATAGTCTGTTTATTTTGTTTATCTGTATCAGTGTTTATAGATATTAATATATAAATGTTTATTCATAACCATACTGAAAAAAAAGTAAATATGTTAGCTAATGCTAACTGTCTAGCTAAGCTTGGTGGTGCTAAGTTGAGGTCATTTTTGGATCTAAAGTTCAAAAATCTTTATTCAACCACCTAGGCAGATTACATCTGAGGGAAAAAGAAAGGATGTGAAGTTCAGAACATGGTAACTACAGTAATTATCAAGTGATGCCCTCTGGAGGCATTTGGCCAGGGGTGTTTTCACACCACAGACTGAGAAGGAAAAAAAAAAAAAAAACATGAAAATATAATGATATTTTCATTAAAATGTTCTTCCTAACTTCAGGCCTTATTATCTTATCATATATATAAATGTAACATTCTGCAAAACAACAAGCTTTAAAACACTTTTTTTTTTTTTTTTTTGAAAAAATTAGATCAATCAGTAATTATAGATCAAATCTGTTTTCTCTCAGGTACATTGCAGTGTAAGCTTCACAGTAAACATAACTACATCACTCTCGTCAACGTAGTCCATATCAACAACAAAAATATGTCTATATACATATAGGCTAGTGGTTATTTTGGGAATATTCCAGGTATTTTAAGCAGTATGATTATAAAAATAAATATATGCTAATATACAATTAAGTAGCATATATAAAAGTGCAAAATAAATCAGTACTTTTGTACTTTCACTCGAGTAAAAATTAAAATGGACTACTTTTACTTTTACTGGAGTGCTATTTTATTATACGTATCTGTACTTCCCTTCCAAGGGAACATCGAACTGCGTCCTCTAGGGGGTGCTATGGGGAACGTCTCCTTCGTGACCCGTGTCTGAAGTATACATACAAAAGCTACAACAGTACTGGCCGGCGACAGCCTATGACGTCACCGCCGGTGCGACCAGATAGATAAAAGGGTGCCGGTCAGACATATACCTCCATGCTATCTGTTCTCCCTAACGTGAGGTTTTATGGCACCTGCATTAAGCTCAGGTGAGCCTTCTTCCTTGTTGGTTAACCATGTACTTGCCCGAGGGGCTTCTTGCTTCTACTATCCACCCATCTTCATGCATGTATTGGAGTAGGGATTCCCTCTCGTTTGAGAACGAAGTGGCTCTCCCCTAAATCTCCTTTCCTCTGGACAAAGGTGTTTCTTTGGAAACCCTTTTCTGGATGTTGAGCAACAGCTCTCCAGGCATGTCTGGGCCCTTCTTTGTCCTTGTCAGCTCTATGGATCTGGCTGGGTTAGGGTCCATGTTTTCTATTGAGATAGAAAACACACATTAATTGGGTCGGTAGCAGCTTGTAAGCCCCTCTGTGGCACTAGCCAATGAGGTGAGTACTATTCTACTAAAATGTTCAAAATGTATTTATTTCTAAAATTGGTTGGGGTTGTCTGTCCTTCCTGTATTTCAGGTTTTTGGACCTTCTTGTCGACGGGACCCCCTGGCTGGTTTGGTCTGGACATCTTTCCATCCTGCAACCATCGCTAGGCACGTCAGTGTTAGTCTCCTGATTGCTGTGTCCCTGTTACACCCCTCAACCCTAGGACCTTGGCCCTTCTGTTCAGGTAACCTCCAGTTGCCTTCACATTTTTCTGTGTTGAAATTTCTGTTGTTGAGGCACAGAACAACTTTACCCGCTATTTCCACTCAGAGAATCTATCTCTTTGAGGAGTCAACTGGATTCACTGTCCTTCCAGAGCGAGAAGTGTTTCTGCCGAAACCCTCCCTGACTGGTTTGAGGGCCAGTAGCTCTTCAAGTTGGACTTGTGGATCTAGTGCAACTGTTGGTTAACCTGGTCCAGGAGCTCGCCTCAGTTCCAAAACTGTAGGTGCTAGTGAGCTCCATGCTCATCTCAGGACTTGGCGGTGCTCCCCTCGCCGAGGCAGGGTTCTGTAACACGTCGTCCTAGGGCTAGTTGGGCAGGTCTTCCCCTCCATGGAGGGCTAGACATCTACCCTATGGCTACTAAACACTTCCTCAGGATCCCATCGACTGTCGGCCGCTTGCTGCTGCCCAATTAGATTAAGGCTCCCTGAAGATTAAGAACCTCCCCTAGATTTAGGGGGATTTGTTCTTTGCTCTCAAAGCCTCCTTCTTTGAGTGACTAAGTGTCCACTACGCGTGGGCACTACCTATAAATCCACACTGTGGTAAGAACACACACTAGCTATCTGTGTTCTTTCTACAATCCTGTATGGTAGGGATCACGCGTTCAGCTTCGTACCCTTTATTTGAGACGTAGGCCCCAGGTCCTTGGGCCACTCTCTACCTCTTTCAGACTTTCCGATAGTCTACTTGACCAGCCTGACTGTGGACGTGCCGGTGTCTAGGCAAACCCTAGATACTACTATACTACCTAGAGTCTGCAGACACCCCCCCCCCACTTCGGAGGGCTGGGTAGGGGCTTGTTTCAGTTTTCAGTCAAACTGTAGCTGATGGTGCGCTTCCCTTGACTGTCTCGCTGGGCCTCCCCCTGCCCAGGCAGGGTTTTTGTAGCATGCCGTTCTGGGGCTTATGTGTAATCCTTCCTTCCACGGAGGGCCAGGTTCTTATCCACAGCTGCTGATCACTCCCCTAGGACCCCATTGGATCTTTGGCCGCTTGCTGCCACCCAATGGGCTCCCTGTCATCACACTGGCACATATAGAGGTCACCCCACTCTGTTGGGGTGTCTAAACTTAACCTCAGGAGTTTTTTGCTATCAGCAGCCCCGGTCACAAGAACCCCTTCAAGCCCTTGTGCCTAGCCGAGTACAGTAGCACCTCGCCCCTTTGGTTGTGCTTCCCTCGCCGAGGCAAGGTAGTTAAGCACACCTTCCTTGGGCAGAATGGTGAGGGACGGGTATCTACCCTACAGCTGTTTTGGTCTGAGCTTCCGGTCTCATCGGACAAGTTGGCCGCTTGCTGCCACCCGATGTGTTCGCTTTCCACTGCCAGGCTGCGTGGAAGTCATACAGACCTCTTGTGCTTTTAAAGCTTAATTTGACAAGCAGCTTTTTCCATCAGGCCCTTCTTCTGCCACTTTCTTGTCTACTGACATATTCAGGTGCATGACAGATCCCCTCCTCGGGGGTCTTTGAGATCATGATACTCCTGAAGGATCACACGACACCTCTCTAATATTAGGGGAGGTCCTCCGTGCCCTATGGCTCTGATGTTTACCAGGTTGTAGCCTTTGATGGAACTTACAGCCTATATGCTCCCCTCAGCTTGAGGGTCCCTCTCATGAGCATGCTGTCCCCTTCTGTCTGAGGATAGAATTCCTGCCCCAGGGTGTTCCACATTCCTTGTTCCATGTTCCTTGGGGTAGCTACCCTCTCCCCGAGGGAAGCTGGTACTTAGTGCTCACCTTATGTTAGCCTGCACTCCCCTCAGCATGGCAGCGTGGGTATTTCTGTTCCCCATAGTGCCCCCTAGAGGACGCAGTTCGATGTTCCCTCAGAAGAGAACGTCTCTAGGTTACAAATGTAACCATGGTTCCCTGAGAAGGGAACGAGACACTGCGTCCTCTAGGACTTTACGCCATGCTTCGTCATTTGCTTCAGAAGAAGAAGCGGACAATATGTTTGACGGGCATCTTTTTATCTATGCGGTCGCACCGGCGGTGACGTCATAGGCTGTCGCCGGCCAGTACTGTTGTAGCTTTTGTATGTATACTTCAGACACGGGTCACGAAGGGGACGTTCCCCATAGCGACAATGGGGACAATTGCATAGCACAGTCTGCTGCTGGGATAGGCCCTTTTAGGCCACTGTGGTTGCCGTACCTATTCGGAATGAATGGCTGGAAAAGTTGAAACCAGAAGCGAGTGACAGGTCGGTTGAAGTCGTCTATAAAAAGGAGGCTGGTTGGGATTTTGGATTGAGATTTCCTGAGCTGGAGGACGGCTAGGAGGGCTTGGTATGGTTGAATGGGCAATTGAAGGTTAAAAATGTAAATAAAGTGGCCTTTCTTTGTTTGGTCTGTCTTTGTTTTATGAAGTAATGAAGTTTATGAAGTTGCCTGGTGTCTGAGCAGGTGGGATGGGTTTTGTTGATGTTGAGATGAGAGATGAATGAGGTGATAGCAAGCAGGAAAAAATCTGGGAACTGTAAGCATAGTGGAATGTTTTAAAACTGCTGTTAGATAGGACTGGAGGGTCCTAGGGAAAATGGGTTGAAGAATGGAATTAAGGGAAGCTTCAAGGAGAGGTCTCGGAGGGTGGTTTACCAGAATATCAGCTCTGAATAAGGAAGTACTGGGGTTGTGAATGGGTCTGCCTTTGGTGTCAACATTCTGATTTTCTAACAAGAACTGGGATGGTGGGCACCGGGGCTTGCGCCATTGGATGGCGATGCTGCGGGCCATGGGTAGGGGAGGGGGTTGGAAGTGTGGTGGGGCAAGTGATGGACTGGTGTTAAAGAGGTTGGCTGATGAGAATTCTGTGAGCTTCTTTGATATGAAAGTGGTCTGACCGCATGTAGGTCTTGAGGGCCTCCAGCTTCTGATGAAATCTGTGTCCTGATGCTGCTGGGGGTGGTTCCAAGGTGAGAGCATTTAGAGGGATGGGTAGGGCGTGGCAAAAGATAGAGAGAAGGAAGGGCACACTTGCAAGGGGGGTGCTTGCAGATGCATGCTCACACTTGGGACGACTCTGGCCATTAGCGCGGGCATCCACATGCAATAATTGGATGGTGGGGCAGAGGGCCATAGATGGGGGAGGGGGTTGGGAGTGGGTCTGCACCACTGGTGAAGGCGACCTCATGCTAGCATCTGCTATGGAAGGTGAAGGTCACTGAAAAGGAAAAGGGATTATTAATAGCTGCAGGAAAAGACTGAGATGTGGGCCTGTGTTTCAAGCGGAGGTGGCCTCACGCTTGCTTCAGCTGCTGTAGGTCATGGGAAAGGAGTGGGGTTTGTGACATCCTGAAGAGCCCATGTAGTCTGCACCGTTAGCGGAAGCAGCCTAACGCTAGCGTCTGTTATGGGAGCTGGAGGCAACTGAAAAAAGAAAAGGGGTTAGAAGTAACAGGAGAGAAAAGATGTAGGGGCCTGTGTTGCTAGCGGAAGCAGCTTTGCGTTTGCTTCAGCTGCTGTAGCTGTAGGCCATGGGGTTTGTGGCATTCTGAGAAAAGCTAGAAGCCTGTGTAGCCTGCACTGCTAGCGGAGGCAGCCTTGCACCAGTGTCTGCTATGGGAGCCACTGAAAAGAAAAAGGGGTTGGTTGGTTGGGGTAGTAGACAGAAAGTCTGAGATGCAAGGGCCTGCGTTGCGAGCGGAGGCAGCTTCGTACTTGCTGTAGGCCGTGGGAAAGGGGGTGGTTTGTGACTTTTGGCAGGATATGCTGAAATGTCTGAGTAGCCTGCAGTGTTGCCAACTTAGCAATTTTTTTTGCTAGATTTAGCAATTTTTCCAACTACCCTAGCAACTTGTTTTTCTAAAGCAATGAACAACAAATGTTGCCATTTTAAAAAATATATTTGGCAACCTTTAAAAAGTTATAAATTATGAAAGGTGTGCGTTTTTCTCTTAACAACGCAAAAGGAAGAAGGTATTGAAACAGCTAGCCAGCCAAGCAGCACATTGTCTGGTAACATTAGACACTTTAAAAGAGGTCCCTAGCAATATGCACTTCACATATTAATTAAGTTGCAGGTGGCACTTGTTCAATAATTGTTTATTTATGATACAACTTCTTTTTTTTTTTTTTTTTTTGTAACTATGACTGTTAATTATTTACTGTTGTTCTACTGTGATCAACAGTGTAACTTTTCCTCTTCCACTGTTTATCTTATCTAAGAAACAAAAATGAATCTTATTAAAATACGATGTGTAAACTAAACACAGGTAAAATAATGGTGAAATTACAGAAAGTTTGAGTAATTTTAGTGCGTATTCTAAGCATTTTCCGTCATGGTTACATAATGACATTAACATCCAATGATGTTGCAACATCATTTACCAACAAATGACCTGTTGTTAGCGTTTTTTTTTTTTTAATTGAAATTATTTGGCAACACTAGTGTCTTGTGTGGCTAGCCTAGGCCGTCTCACGCTAACATCTGGAAACAGAAGCTAGAGGCCCGGCTGCATACGGTGCTGCAGCCAGAAGAACCATGGTGAGCTGAAGCAGGTAGCGAGTGAGGCTTTGCTCCAGTGAGAACTGGGATTAAAATAATAGCAGATTTGTCTTATTTTAAATAAATACTAAAAACTGAAATAAAAAATATAAAAATACAAATTGGTAACATGATGGTTCTTTTTGAGGTTGCACCTATATGTCAACAAACTTCCATCAGAGTATTAGTAGACTGTCTACTTAATATCTGCTAACACTTTATTGTGATTGTCTCCTAACAGACATTCCACTGACTATAAGTAACTTTGCAAGTACATGCCAGCTTACTCTAACCTTAACCCTACCAGTCTACTAATACTCTACCAACAATCTAATGAGAGTTAGTAAATATGTAGGTTCAACATTACTTACAGTCAACATAATATGTTAAAGGGACCATCAAAATAAAGTGAAACCAAAAAAAAAAAAAAAAACTTAATGAAATGAAATGTATTATTGCTATGGTTAAATAAATGTTTAGCAATATCTTTAAAAAAATGTAAAAAATTTGCCAGTGTTACTCACTGTGTGGCTTACGAGCCTTATGCGGCTCACCAAGCTTTAATTTGTGGCTAGTATGGCAGTAAATAATATGATGATATGATCAATACAGAGATTTCATAAAAACATTAAAAACAAGCAGGGCTATAACATAGTGTCTACACCGTGTGAGTTTTGTTGGTGTGACACGACAAAAGACAATAACCCATTATTAGGGCTTTATGATTTCCATGATGGGGAAAATGTGGATGGAATCACAGAATCCAGTCATAAAAACAGAATTTACTGTATAACGTGGAATGTCACAGAATTCGTCAAAAATCAAAGTAGGTCATTACACTTAAATCATGATTTGGACTAGTATCTGTAAATATTAAGCTGCAAAAATACCATTTAATATGCATCCTGCATGTCTCTTTATGAATAAAAGGCACAGACACACATTTTCGTTTACTACCCAGACACTTGCCTGTACCAATGTAATAAAAACGTGCCAAGGTCACATACTGAACGTGTGTTTTTGGACTGTTCTCAGAACATTTCACCCCTAGTAGATGCTATTCAAAAATGGCAGATATTTGCATCTTTTTGCAGAAGCATGAGTATGGCAAAAGACCAATTATAACTCGGGTCAGTCACATCAAAATGTGCCACCACCACAGTTTATGCCTATGCCACTTATCTTGTTCTCTAATGTGACTTTTGTAATGTTGTCTATGCCAAGCAGATGATGGTGGGCAGAGCTAGTGTAAAGCCTCTGCCAACAAGGTGGAAAATTTGCATTAAGTATAACACTTAAATAATTATGTACAATGTATATTTCTATTAGAAACCAAGGTCTGTGTGCAGTGAGAGCTGTCCTCCAGGGACTAGGAAAGCTGCACAAAAAGGAAGACCTGTGTGCTGTTATGATTGCATTCCATGTGCAGAAGGAGAAATCAGTAATGAGACAGGTAATCTTTAGCTCATCTCACAAAATTTATTAGAAAACTTAACACTTTAGAATACTGTTCTGTAATTAATAAATAACTACAGAGGAACAAATTACTTATGCACAGTGTTGGAGAAAGTTACTTTTAAAAATAATGCATTACAATATTGCGTTACTCCCTAAAAAAGTAACTAATTACATTACTTAATTACTTTTTCATGGAAAGCAATGTGTTACATTACTTTTGCATTACTTTTGCGTTACTTTTCAAATCTGGGCAAGGCTTGCTTGTTTGTTTATAATATAAAAATGTTTGATTCTTAGCAAATGTAAAAGCCCTTTCACACCAAAATTAAGTGAATAAGCCTAAGGCTAAAGGAAAATTAATTTCACGCTTGTACAGTAGAACTGTAGGAAAAGAAAGTTCAACACTCTTCAGCAATTAGAAAAAAAAGCACAAATGTTAATGTAAAGTAAGTTTTGCTTATTAGTACACTGCAAAAATGCTTTTCGTATTTAGATTTTTTGTCTTGTTTCTAGCCAAAATGTCTAAAAATTCTTAAATCAAGAAGGATTTTCTACACAAGTAAAAATTATTGTCTTGTTTTTTTTCTGAAAACAAGTCCAAATTAAGTGTGTTTTTGCTTGAAACAAGCAAAATAATCTCCCAATGGGGTAAACAAAATATTCTTGTTTTCTGTTTGAAATAAGATTTTTTTTTTTTTTTGCTTGCCGCATTGGCAGATTATTTTGTTTGTTTCAAACTCACTTAATTTTTTTTTTTTTTCTGAAAAAAAGAAAATAATTATTTACTTGTCCAGATCCTTCTTGATTTAAGTTTTTTTTTTTTTTTGGCTGGAAACAAGACAAAAAATGCAAGTAAGAAAAGTTTTTGCAGTGTAAGGTTGAATTGGATCAACAAAGGTCAGCAGCAAAGTCACTATTTAATAAAATGGGATTAAATACATAAAGGAAACAAAAAGTAACTGGCGTTACTTTTTTTGGAAAAGTAACTCAGATATTTTCTTGTAAATGAAAAAGTAATGCATTACTTTACTAGTTACTTAAAAAATATATATATATTATTATGTAACTTGCATTACTTGTAATGCGTTACCCCCAACACTGCTAATGCAGTATTAACCTTATAGGGTAACACTATTTTAAGGTGTCCATAATACAGAGTATTTACTTAGTTATGTACTTAGTAGTAGCTGTTGTACTTATATAATACAAAATGTACTTAACATATAACTAAGTTATGGAACAGCCTGTACTTAAGTTCGGATATTTAAGTGTATTTAATGTGTTTTACTGCACACCTTATCCAGCTGCACCTTAGTTTGATTTAAGCCACCAGTACACATCTTAAATACATATAATTACAGAATATTAAACAGGCATACGCTACTTAAAATAAAGTACATCAAGATTGGGTAACACATTATAATAACGTTCAGCTGTAAGTGATTAGTTAATGGTGAAATAATCTTTTACAAAACATTCACAAATAATTAATAAGTGATATGCTAACAATTTGTGTATGTATTGTTAATTCATTTATAAGTCAATTACAAGTTCATTTGCAAGTAATTAGTTAATGATGAACTAATAATTTACAAAACATGACTATGCGTTTATAAATGAGTAATAAATGCTATGTTAAAAAGCACAAAAATGCAATTATTCTAAAAGTATTTTCTTTTTTAAATGATAATAAATTATTTGCTGTCAAGTGAATAAACGTGTAAACCCTTTCTCTCATCAACACAGAATTGTGTTCTGTGTGGAGTGTGTTGGATTTAATGATAATGTAAACCAGTTTTACCCTCCAATGAAGATCACACCAGGTGCACAGTGCTAAATTATTCCATGTGTGTCACAGAAGACATCTTTACTCTCACCAGTCAGCCCTCACATTGCATTACACACTACAAATTATTCAAAATGCATGAGTAAATAATTTATAAATCCTTCTGCATCCCCTAATCTAAAGTGTAAACAATTCATCACTTGTAAATGTGTTAAACATCATTTGTAGATCTTTCTTACATGTAAAAAATGATCTGGTGTATACAAGGCATTTACAACACTTTCTGCATCCCCTAATCTAAAGTTTAAACTACTCATTAGTTGTAAATGTTTTATAAACCTGCTGGTTACAGGTTGTGTGGGTATACACACTGGGGGGAAGATCTACAAATGATGAGTAAAACATTTACAACTGATGAATTGTTTACACTTTAGAATAGGGGATGCAGAAAGATTTGTAAATGATTTTTTTTTCATTATGTGATCTTCAATGGAGGATAAACATTTCAATGACTGACATTTCAATTATTTCTAATTGTTTAATAATATATTAACTAGTAACTTATTAACCATTTACTAAGGATCTGTTTGATTATTTCATGACATGCTTTTTTTTTTAAGATAACTTATGACAGATTTGTAAATTGTTAGCATATCACTTGATCACTTGATCATTTATGAATGCATAGTCATGTTTTGTAAATGATTGGTTCATTATTAACTAATCACTTGTAAATGAATTAACAAAACATACATAAATTGTTAGCATATCACTTATTAATGGTTTCTAAATGTTTTGTAAATTATTATTTCATCATTAAGTAATCACTTATAAATGACTTACAACTGAAAGTTATTATAAAGTGTTACCCAATTTTCTTTCATGTCATAACTACAGTGATCAACTTCCTTTCCAGATTCAAATAACTGCAAGCAGTGTCCAGGGGAATACTGGTCTAATGCAGAGAAAAATAAATGTGTGTTAAAGGCTGTAGAGTTTCTCTCATTCACAGAAGTTATGGGTATAGTGCTGGTCTTTTTCTCACTCTTTGGAGTAGGATTAACTGCATTGGTGGCAATACTGTTTTACAGTAAAAAGGACACCCCCATAGTAAAAGCCAACAACTCAGAGCTGAGCTTCCTACTTCTCTTCTCATTAACTCTGTGTTTTCTCTGCTCACTTACTTTCATTGGTCGGCCCACTGAGTGGTCCTGTATGTTGCGTCACACAGCATTTGGAATCACTTTTGTCCTTTGTATCTCTTGTGTTCTGGGGAAAACCATAGTTGTATTAATGGCCTTCAAGGCTACACTTCCAGGAAGTAATGTAATGAAATGGTTTGGACATTCGCAACAACGACTCAGTGTTCTTGCCTTCACACTTATACAAGTTCTTATCTGTGTGTTTTGGCTAACAATATCTCCTCCATTTCCCCACAAGAATTTGAAATATTATAAGGAAAAGATCATTCTTGAGTGTAGTCTGGGTTCTACAATAGGTTTCTCTGCTGTTCTGGGTTATATTGGCCTATTGGCTGTCCTGTGTTTCATTCTGGCTTTTCTGGCTCGCACATTGCCTGATAATTTCAACGAAGCCAAATTCATTACATTCAGTATGCTCATATTCTGTGCTGTATGGATTACATTTATCCCATCTTATGTCAGTTCTCCTGGAAAATTTACTGTAGCTGTGGAGATTTTTGCTATTTTAGCCTCAAGCTTTGGTTTACTGTTCTGCATATTTGCACCTAAATGTTTCATCATCTTACTTAAGCCTGAACAAAATACAAAACAACATATGATGGGAAAGGTTCCATCCAAATCGTACTAAGTGAAAATAACATTTACATAATAAATGTAATGGTGTTTAATTGTTCAAGTAATTTCATAGAGTAAAGACAGACACATTCAGTAAAATGTCTCACCTCATGATATAATGACTTCATTTACATGATGTGCACAAATGACCCTGACAAAGTCTAATAAAAAAGTCTATAAACAAACCCACAAGAAGAATAAAGAGTTTCTTCTATATGATGTATTTTTCTTGCTTCATTAAAAAATGAGGAACAGTACAATTAAAACATGACAGAGAAAGCTGCAAAGTTTCAAACGCTTAAAGGATTGTGATGTTATGCCCTTTCATTAAAATAGTTTTTTGATGGGAAAAATATGAGGAAGGGGGGTGGGGGGTGGGGGGTGGGATCCCTACAGATGCTAGAAATGAGCAAAGCCATAACATTAAGTTTAAGCAAGTAATGCATCTAATGCAGGAAATGTTTGTCAATCAATATGTTCTCTCTGTGGATTTGAGACGAAGTGTAATAAAATTTCAATTTAATTAATATTTAAAAGTTTCTAACAAATGCTATTAGTAAATGTAAGGATATTTTGATGGTGGTATGGCAATATTCATAAAAGACAAAAAGTTGTTGCTTCCATGAATAACATCATACAACGAAAGTCCACCGGAGGTGAGCTTAAGAACTTAAGAAGTGCAGCTTCAGAAACAGTGCAGAATCCAAAATACAAACATAATCCAAACATAGACTTGACTTCACATGAACAAACTTGGCATAAACAGACTTGACTTAGCATGAGTAGACTTGGCTTGGCATAAACAGACTTGGCTTGGTTTGACAGACTTGAACAGTAACTCACCAACAGCAGATCACAACATCAATACACGACAAGAGACAGTGGCTACATGAGGGCTATATATACCAAACAATCACGGTCACATGACACAATACAACTAATGGGGAACAAGATACATGACTAAATCAACCAGTTATAAGTTGACACATGGAACAAGGAACCAATAGCATGATAACATGAGGGGAATCACATGACAAGACAGGAATCATGACAAAACTTCAAAATAAAAGACTTGAAGACATGAAAACATGAACAAAGCCCCACGTTACACATCAGATAGTGAATCAGTTATCTGATCATGAGAATACCATGTATAAATACAATATATAGCTAAAACTGCTCACCATTGCAGGTTTGCTTTGTACAACATCAGAAAGATCAGGCCCTTCCTAACGAAGCATGCGGCACAACTTCTTGTCCAGGTCCTGATCATTTCCAGGTTGGACTACTGCAATGCTCTTTTAGCTGGTCTTCATTCATGCATAATCAAACCTCTAAAAATAATTCAGAATGCAGCAGCACGACCCGTCTTCAACAAGTCTAAAAGGGCCCATGTCACACCTCTCTTTGTCTCCCTGCACTGGCTGCCTGTTGCGGCTTGCATCAAGTTCAAGACACTGATGCTTGCATATAGAACAGCCACAGGGCTCAGCAACCGCCTACCTTTTCTCACTATTACAAATCTACACTTGTGAGAGACACCTCATTGTACCATCACATAGAGTCACAAAATCACTTTCCAGAACATTTTCGTTCACCGTTCCTGCCTGGTGGAATGATCTTCCCACCCCTATCCAGAATGCCAACTCCCTGAAAATTTTCAAGTGACTGCTGAAAACTCATCTATTTCAACACTATTTGACCAAATAAAAAAAAAAAAATAAAAAAAAATAATAATAATAATAAAAAAAAAAACCTTGTTCTACTATTTTCTTATTCTTCCCTTTCTAGCCTGTATTTATCTAAACAATGCTTAGTATATGGTATTATGCCTCTTTAGGATGAATCGCTTGTTGTATTCCCCAACTGGGAATATGCCCTTTGGATGGATAAAAGCTTCTGCCAAATGAATAAATGTAAATGCTTTCTAAAGTGCATTTAAGACAGACTTAAATCTGACCAATCAAAGCACACATTACACACACAACTGATCAGGTGTAAATGCAGGATAAATGCCTACAGCCCAAGCTTAAGTAATCAGCTTAACAGCATAACCAATATATTCTACTTCTATTCAACTGTGACTGCAATTATTGAAACTTTTTTAGGCGGGCCTCCCAGAACATCCTGTAATGACAAGTGGACAATACCACATACACCTCACACAATGTATTGAAACATTTAAATGTCACCGTAACCACCTATTAATATCTGCCTATTTAATTAATACAAATTAATAGCATTAAAGTACTCCTTAAGTGTTTGTAACTAACTTAACAGAAATAGTTGAAAATGAACTTCTAAACTCATAATGTAATCAGCAATCAGAAGGTTACAGAATTGTGTCACTGATGCTCAGCTGGAGTTGTACACAGCAGACTGCTGTATCAGTATCTGCACCACAAACACTTCTGTTCATGGGTCTAAGTGTGGGCTCACCTAAGGTTGTTGTATGAAAAGATATTTTTAGGCTACCTTTATTCAGCTCAGGTTCCTCTTAGTGCAGGCTTGTCAACGACTTCTTTGTTTGTTTTTTTTTCAGGTCCTCTGTTCCTCTTCTGCATTATAGGATGGAATTCTCTTGGTACATAGATATGTTTTTAACTCCCGTCTATGATTGATATGGATTTTTGAGGAAGAGCCAAAGTGCAAAGATTTATTAATTAATTTATTTTTTTCTAATTCTGTGATGCTATTTGCCCTAACTTATTTCTTGTGGCGTAAGCTTGAGCGAACCTTGAAAAATGGTCTATGACCACAAGGATCTAGCAGAGTGGTTAGAGACAGACCTGGTCCTTTCTCTGCCTTCACCTGATAGTATTCTTTTACTCTGTTCAGAAACCTGTGCTGCAGTTTCTTTCCCACAGACTGACAGCCAGGTGCTTCAGCTGTCTAATTTTGAGAAAGTAGATGTGCTCAGCCCTGAAGCAGGAGAGACTGAGAACTCATCACCTCACTCTCTTGCTTATAAGGTGTTGGTGGAGGTTGTTACTCATGGAGTGGCCAAATTAAACATCAACTGGCAGCCCAAGAAGCAGAAGGATTGTCCAAAAAACATAGTGGATGAGTGCTTCCTGCAAGTAAAATTATGACATCCATGTTGGGACTTACCACTTCTTCCTCAATCTTCACACTAAGGTGCCAAGATCATAGAGGAAATTGTTATATTTACTTAAATATAAGAAAATTGAATGAAGGCCTGGGACACACTAGACACACTCCATGGGAGACCACAAACATGAAGACAGTTTCAACCAGTTTTTAGCCTTATAGTCGTCTGAACACACACAATAGATGATTCGATCAGACCAAAAGAGAGTCCGGGTTTTACAGCAAAATAAGGATGGGGGAGGGGGTGCATCTGATTTTAGATCTCTGCCAGGTTCAGGTTCAAAATGCTGATGCTGAGACAAATCATGACTCAAATCAGATCTGAAGGCTGGTTTGTCTCGATAGGTCTAAAGCAGTGGTCCAGGGGACCCACAGCACTCCATATTTTGTATCGATCTTTTGTTAAACACACCTGCTTCAGATCTATAGCTTCCTAAGGAAGAGCTTCATGAACTAAGCTAAGTGTGTCAGTAAAGAGAGATGTGCAAAATGTACAGTGCTGTGGGTCCCCAGGCTCAGGATTGAAAACCACTGTAGTAAGGTACCATGACATACAACGACCATACATGTATCACCAACTTCAACAAAATTCGTCCTGACTGAGAAAAAAACAAAATCGCTCACAGGCTCTGAAATTAGACTATTGATATCCATCTAGCTATAGCGTAAGTGAATTGTGAAATCCAACCCTGTGGATTACCTGTTCCTCCTCCTGAGCATTTTTTTGTGTGGGTCCAGGAAGGCTGCTTGTATGTGTGGATACCACTGCACAACTCTTTTAACCCTGAGAAATGCAGTTCCCGCATGTCTTCACATCCAGGACAACAGAATGGTCAGGGAGGCCTGAAATATAAACATGTAAGCCACTGAAACCAATTTAAATCTATAGTTGTGCCTGAGTGACACTGAAATTATGAGGTTTAGTTTTTCACCCAGGATTCGCTGGTTCCTATGGAACAAAGTCTTCATGATGGATAATAATAATAATAATAATACACACACATTTTAAATGACAGCATTTATTTATATAATAATGCATGCCATCATGCAAAATGCTTGACAAATTCAGTATATTTCCCATATTATAGGCTATCAACTAATACATGTAGTGCAATAATATGAAAAGTTATCTGGAGTCCAGCTGACCACGTCGCTACAACGTTCCCATACAACCAGCTAGCGACGTTTTTTAAGGATGTGCCCATGATATTTGTGGACGTAGCCAACATTCTAAAAAATAATAATAATAAGGAGATACAAATTGTTAATAAACTAGTGTTTTCTGAGCCAGTGTGGCAAAGATGAAGTTGACGATCCTGACTTGCCATCTGCACACTGGACGCGCCTTTGGAGAGAAATGTATCTCTACAGCTTTTATTAAATATCTCAATAAAGTCAAAACTTTTTGTTTTCGATTTGATTTTTATTTTTTTTTTCGTTTTGAAGTGGTAAAGTAATATTTTCAAGCTTTTTTTAAAAAATATATTTATCCTGACTGTAAGGTATTTAGTTTGTTTTCTTTATTTTTTTATTTTTATTTTTTTTTTTTAAATCGTGAGTGCACGGAAATAAAATTAGACCCGTTACGGTTCCGGATGATGCACTATGCTTAACTTTATGAGCAAAGATTACAGCGTAGGCCTATTTTAATTTGTTTGCAAGTGATCGTGCTGGCGCCTCCATGTCCTGCAAAGCACATAGCTCCCACTCTCCAACAAACGACTGTATGCGCATAATAGCACGCATTTATGTAAGTTTAACGTTTAAAATAACATTTTGATATGCTTGAAAATTTTATTTTAGACAAGTCGTGATGATTTGAGAAGGCGAAATTGTTCAAACAGGCTGTAATCAACTCACCGACTGCCGTTGGCCACTTGGTTGTTACTTTAAAAAACAAAAGCTTTAATTTAACAAACAAATAATGTTACAAACATATTTCTAAATTAACTTCATGAAGAACCAAAACGAAAAATAACCATGTTATATTAAAAACAAAAATGAGCAATTGTAATGGATGCAACAGTGTAACGGGGAAGAGAGAGAAAAGTCATGGACTCCAGTCGGACTCGGTCTGTAATTTTGATGAGCCGTCGGACGAGTTGATGAGTTGTTACGAATATATGACACCCCACATGAAAACAATGTTTGTTTATTATTTACCATTCTTATTTTGAACAGTTGAATTCCAGCAAGAGAAAAAAATAATATCACTTCCTAAAAATGGTCTCAATGGAATTGTAGCCTGTTTTGGAAGGCGAGAAAGTACATACTAACAGGGTGCAAGGTGACCTTAGGGACATGGTAAATGAAGAAAACTGTAAAATAAAAAAAATAAAATAAAATAAAATAAAACAAAAGCTATAGTTTCACATGATTTATATGTATGATTAGATACAGTTTAGCCTACAGTAGTCATTTGACTAAAACAAGAACTGGTATTGTTTTGGTTTTAGGACAACTTTGATGAAAGGTTTTGATCCACTTCAAATGTACTGTATACTGTATGTACTGTATGTGTTATATACTGTAGTCTATAACACAATTTAAAAAATATTTTGAGGTTTTTATCATTTCATGGTTTATATTTCTTGTGGAAGTTGGTTACTGTGCACTGAGGACTAGTGTTGAGTATTAAAAAATTATTTCCAGTCGGCGCCGATAGCCGTGTGGGCAGTGCGCCGACATACAGTGCCGTTGCGCTTTGGGCGTCCCGAGTTCGAATCCATGCTCGAGGACCTTTCCCGACCCTACCCCCTTCTCTCTCTCCCACTTCGCTTCCTGTCAATAATGATCTGTCCTGTCATAATAAAGCCAAAAAGGCCAAAAATAAATCTTAAAAAATAATAATAATAATAATAATAATAATAATAATTTCCAATTCCAGAATTCAATACTTAAGGTCAAGAATCGGATACTTCTTCTAAAATAAAAAATTCAAATCCGCCTATCGATTTCTATTTGCAGTTATTTTCTTTTCTTTTTTTTATCTGTGATCACGCGGCCTAGCGATCTGCCAGGATCTTGGTGTCACTACCAACATGATAAAGCACTTTAATTTAACAGATCCACGTGTTTGACCTGTTTGCCTGTTATTTCGATTACCTTCTTTGTATTTCCCTTTTGCGCCTTGTTTGCTTGGATTTGACTGATATACTGTGTTTGGACTATAGCCTGTTTTCTGGCGTTGTTTTTTGGATTACGTTTTGGATTTGTTTGCTGGCTTCATTAAAACCCTGCACATGGATTCTACTCTAGCTTCCACTTCAGGTGTGTTACATTTGTGCTGCTGTGAACCTAATGAGAGCGTCTAGGTTACGTAGGTAACCCACGTTCCCTGAAGGAGGGAACGGAGACGTTACTATGGGAGCACTGCGACCAATCACCTCTGAGCTACAGAGAAAAAGCCAATGAATATTGGCGAGTGGATTGCGTCAGCCGCCACTCCCCCGTACATACGGGTATTTAAGATGGCCAGATCTGCCTCCTCCAGAGCAGAGCTTGCAATGTATTTTGGCACTCCACCGGCCAGGTCCCAGACAAGCGTGTGAGTGGCCGGCCGGAGCTAATGGCACGCTTTGCTGACAGAGAATGTTTGTAGGTTTTACCCTCCTCAGAGTGCGAGCGCGGTCAGGAGCGAGGATGACTCAGCTCTACTAACGCGAAGCTTGAATAAGGGGTCACATCGTAGCCTTTTTTTTTTTTTTTTAGAAGACTGTGGAAAGCCCCGGGAGGGGAGAGGTGTGGACCGAAGGTTTCACTTGGTCCTCACACCCCTACATAACCTAATGATTAGGTGAAACTCTCCATTTTGAAAAACCCGCATAACAGCAAGTGCAACTGCGCAACCTACTTTTCCAAAGTTGAAGGGACAGCCTGCTCTTCAACTTCTCTGGGGGAAGGAAGTGTCACACTAATCAACATTCCTGAAGGTCCTCTATTGAAGAGAACTGTAGTCAACGAATAGACCTCATCTCAGCAGAAAGACTATCCACGTAGGGTCTTAAAACTGAGTGACAGGCTGTCACAGCCAGTCAAGGTCTACCGTGTCTGGTCTCACTGTCTAACATGCAGAAAACCAGGACACGGGTGCAGAGAGTGCGCACCACCTGAAGGAATTAACACTCCAGGGTTTTTCAGGGAGGCTGCCGTGAGGAGTAAAAGGCCAGCAAACCAGGGTCGGGCAGCTAATATGCGCAAATAACAGAACCTACTCCTCGACTCCCTGAACTTGCACAAGCCTGTGCAAGGAGGCTCACTGGGGAAGGCGTACTTGAGGGAACCCCGGGGCAGCAGAGCGTCAGCGCGTCCCATCCAAAGGGGGGAAGCCGGCAAATGGAGGATTCTGGAGAGGCAAATTTACCTGAATTTCCCGAGACAACTCCAACTCAGCTACCACCTGGGGGGGAGAAACCGTTCTCAGAGAAAGTGGACTGTCGTGGCTTATGCTACACGAGTGAGCTTTCCCAAGTAAGAACAGCGCGCAGCCTTTACGCTACGCTTAACTCCAAGGAGGAGATGGTGGCGAGTTGCGACATACGACGGAGGCGTAGATCACCCTGACAGATGATGTACGAGACGGTCGTAAAGTAGTCTGAACAGACCAGCACATGCTTGATTGCCACACACTGCGGAGGAGAGGACAGCTTCCGTCAGACTGCGTGTCTCTGACGGCGGGTCCACAGGCCACACCCTAAGGAGAGGGGGCTCCGGAGGCTGGACCGTGGCGTCAACCGCATGTGACAAAAACTATACCAGCCTCAGGCGAGCGGGGCGGAAAGCAGTGCTACAACTCGTGGATCGCACCCAACCTGACACGGAGGCATCTGTGATGACCTCACATGTTCGGACCACCAACTTTAAGACGAAGCCAGGGTCAACTAAGGGTTGATGCTGGTAGCGACACTCTGGGAAACGCCAGTCCAGAATGAGCTAAGGTGCCAAGACCATCTTGGGACTCGGTCAGGTAGCCAGTGCTGAAGCGATCTCATGTGAAGCAGCCGAAAGAGCGGCTGACACATGCCCCAGGAGCCTCTAAATTTAAGAGGGACTGCATGCTTGTGGCTGAATAATATCAGGCACTCAGCACCGGCTGTGCGCTCCTTTTTAGAACTGCGCTGCCGTAATTTTGACCGAATCCATCTCCAAGCCGAGAGAAGAGAGCCCTGCCCGTGGGGGGGGTGGGGGCTTGTCTTCTCTCGGTTGACCCG
Source organism: Cirrhinus molitorella (assembly GCA_033026305.1). Lineage (NCBI taxonomy): Eukaryota > Metazoa > Chordata > Actinopteri > Cypriniformes > Cyprinidae > Cirrhinus > Cirrhinus molitorella. The sequence goes on along the minus strand of CM065127.1, from coordinate 24,425,179 downwards.
AGGTCCCTGGACCAAGGTGCAGAAGCACCGGGTCCCTGCACAGGCACAAGACTTGCAAGTGAACTATTATAAGCCTGTCGCTTGTGAATTGCAGAGGCCCTAACACCAAGAGCAGGTCAGGGCATCCCACGCGTTTGAGAAACCACGTAGGGAGCAGGGACAACCAGGGAGAGCTCGTACTGACATGCCTGAATCCCAAGTAGAAAAACCAGGACATGAGAGTACGTAGCTATCGGGTCAAAGGCTGCCAGTTGGTCCTAAACCTCTTTTGAGGAGAGGCTGAACCTAGCCGAGACCCACCGTCTTAGGGGCACGATGAAGTCAGACAGACCTCATCTCGGCTGGAGGGATGGCCTAATTGTGCCAACACCAGCACCCAACTGCTCTGCCGATCTGAAAGCTTCCCCTCTGATGTTGTGATAGACATCTGACATCGTTAGAACCACCAGGGCAGACGTCCAGCCCACCGTGAAATGGGCGAACATCGTCCCGAGGCAGCTCCACGGAACCACGGGGTGGAACGGAAGACCGTAGGGGCTCACCCGGCGGCACATTCCGACTCGACACCCATGGGTCACCCAAGTCTCTAGCGAAGTCAGCCGAAGAACCTTTACAGTCCCTCAGGCTGGCTAGGGTAGAGAACAAAGGCTGCCGTCTCATAAGAGAGTGGCGGACCCGCAGCGTGGCCATGGACATACACTCACAGTGTGGGCACGTACCATCCACGAAAGCTGTCTCAGCGTGATCTTGGCCCAAACACGTGAGACAGCGATCATGACCGTCAACAGATGCCAGGAAACTACCACATCCAGAAACGCACAGTCGAAAAGAAGCCCTTGAGGACATCCTTTTCAACTGCTAGAAATTGCTCTTTTGTGAAAGAAAGGGGCACTCCCGGTGTGCCCAGGGAGGGCCGCGGCTTGCAGCACTCGCGACTCGCGGCACCCGTGGCTCGCTGGATGCGCACACCGGTACTTCCGGTTACACGTGAGTGGCGGCCAGCGGCAGAAGATCGTCTTCAACGGCGGCACGGCAATCAGGCAATTCCCCACAGCAATCTCTTCTTCCAAATCAGCTTTCAGTTTGCAGCTCAGCAGCGAGGCTCTGAAGCAGAAGTCTGAATGAGTGTATGCGCGCCGCTATCTTAAATACCCGTATGTACGGGGGAGTGGCGGCTGACGCAATCCACTCGCCAATATTCATTGGCTTTTTCTCTGTAACTCAGAGGTGATTGGTCGCAGTGCTCCCATAGTAACGTCGTAGTGAAACGACTGAAGGGGAACCACTGTTCTGTGTATGAATGAAACGTCATCACAGTCTTTTTAACCACACTGTTCATTATTTCTGTGTTGCAAACATTCAAATAATCACAGAAGTACTGGGATAAAAGTTTATAGTTTATATAAACTGTGATATGTACGGTAGAGATCCAAATAGAGTAAATCATCCTTTTGAAAGTTATGTCAGTAGGTGTCAAAAAGAGGCTGTTAATAATGTATTTGTTTTTGATCATTCATTCAAAAAACTTTCATTAAGTAATGAACCAAGTAAATCATTGAATCATTCACTTGTGATTTTGTTTAGTTGTGTAATGTTTTTTTTTTTTTTTTTTTTCTTCAGAATTGTTAGAGAACTTCCATTAAAACAAACAAACAAACAAACAAACAAACAAACAAAAAAAAAACAATTTATTCAGAATCTTGCAGCTCTATTTTGCAAACAGCTTTTAGGTTAATCCATTATTTTATGTAGCCTGTTGATTTTTTTTTTTTTTTTTGTCATGGTATTCAGCTGCAACTGGATGTTTTGCAAAAAATGAAAAAATATGCTAGATATATATATATATATAGTCACATTGGAATCAAAATTTAGAATTGAGAAGAATTGGAATCATTAAGCAGTATCTGAATTGGAATTGATAGTTCAAATGATACCCAACCCTACTGAGGACATGATCAAATTAAATGCATATATCAATAAAAAGGTGTGTAAAGGTGTTAATGTCTATTATCTCTGTTTAAGTGATCAAGAAGACCTAAATATATAATTTAAGCCATTTCTTATAAATATGTGACTCATTTTACAGAAATTATGAGTGAGTGTCATAGAGACAGAAAAATCTGTATAACTGTATATCAGGAATGACCCAACTGCTGCTTTTCTTGACAAGATGTGCGTTTAATTAACTGCTTTGACTATTAATCAAATAACAAAAGAAAAAAAAAGAGAAAATCAATAACTTTTGTAGCTTTAAGGATACATCTATATTTAATTGCATGTTTAGTGTTTGATAACTTTTCAATTTATGTTCAATTTCTGTATATTTCCTACTTGGTGAAGGGCAAGTTGAGGTCAAAGGTTTATAAAACCTGCAAAATGTTAATTATTTTATCAGAATAAGAGAGATCATACAAAATGCATGATATTTATTTATTTAGTACTGACCTGAATAAGATATTTCATATAAATACATTTACATATAGTCTGCAACAGAAAAAAATAGTTTCCAACAATGACTTTATGATCTTGAGATCAATCTTTTCACACTGAGGGCAACTGAAAGACTCATATGCAACTATTACAGAGAGTTGAAATGCTCACTGATGCTTCAGAAGGAAACACAATTAATTAAGAGCCAGGGGGTGAAAACATTTTGACTTTGAAGATCAGGGTAAATTTAGCTTATTTTGTCTTCTGGCAAAAAAAAAATATCTTCTATAGCTTCTGAAGCACAGCACTAAATAATAATAATAATAAAAAAAGATATTTAGGCAAAATAATAAAAAAAATTACATATCTTAATTCTGTTCAAAAGTGTAAATTTGTGAAAAATGTAAATGTTCAGGACAAACAAGGGACTCATGAACAACTATCACTAACCAAACAAACAAACAATAAATAAACACATCTGTGGATTATCTAGGTAACAACACAGTATTAAGAATCAAGCATATTTATACTTTTGAACGGGGTCATTTTTTTTTTATAAATTCAACTATTATTTTCTCTTGTGGACTATATGTCTTTTATGTGAAATATCTTTTATGCAGATTCTGCAAGGTGCATGTAAACTTTTGACATCAACCATATGACATTTATTATAATGGATTTATGTGAAGATTGTCTTAAGTTCACTTAAATTAGAAGTTTTTATGTTCAGTCTAATAAATGTGAAAGTTGATAGCTCTGCATGGCTGTAGTCAAGTTAAATATTAGTGGAAAAAAAAAAGTTTTCCTAGACATCAGTAATACTGGTATCAGTGATACTCACCTTAAGTAAAAAATCAACTAAAAAAGCATGGCAGCATGGTTTGCATCTGAACAAATCATAAGACTTCTAGAAAAATGTCCTTTGAACACACAAAACCAGAGTAGAGATGTTTGGCCATAATGCACAGTGCCAAGTTTGGTGAAAACCTGTAGAGTATATCAGCACAAACACTTTATATCAAAAGTCACACATGCAGGCGGAGGGCTGATGACCTTGGGCTTGTATCCACAGGACCTGGGGACCTCACAGTCATTGAGGCGACCATTAACTCCTCTGTATACCAAAGTATCCAAAGTCAAATGTGAAGCTAAAGCTTGACCAAAATTAGGTCATGCAAAAGGATAATTATCCCAAGCACACCAGCAAATCTACAACAGAACGACTGAAAAAATAAATAAATAAAAATAAATAAATAAATCAAGGTGTTGCAGTGCCCCGGTCAAAGTCCGGACCTCATCCTGATTCAAATGCTGTGGTGAGGGCTGTCCATAAACAACTGCCCACAAACCTCAATAAACAACAGCAAAGACATAAAGAGGGCCAAAATTCCCCCAGAACGATGTGAGAGATATTTTCATACAGGAAATTATTACTTCAAGTTATGACTGCTGAAAGTGGATCTACAAGCAATTGAATCATAGGGCATCCTAACTTTGTCACACATGGCTTTTCCACCATGGCTTTATTTTGTTAAATAAATAATGACACAGTGTGATTTGTCAAGTTGTTTATCTGAGGATTTATCCCTGACAGCAAATTTCATCCGGCCTGATTCTGGCCCACACTCCTGCAAATCCGCAAAACGGACTTGGGCCAGTGTCTTTTGGCACAACGGGCCAATACCGGCACGCATCTGGTTTTCCGCTCATCTGGGCCAGCACTGGGCCAGCTCCGTACCAGACTCGGCCCGGATCTGCTCTGCGATAGTAGACCGTGCCCACTGAAACCAGACACGGGCCGGATCCGTCTAGGACTGTGATACAGCACTGAAACGGATGTGACTGTAACGCGGATTTGCCGGTTGAAAACGAATCTGGCACAGAGTCAGATGTTGTCTGGGATGTTTACAAATGTTAAGACCTGCCAAGGACCAGATAATGTTTTATTGTGACCTGATACAGAAAACCATGGAATTCAATAGGGTGTCCTAAGTTTTTCACTTGACTGTGTGTGTGTATATATATATATATATATATATAATATGTATGTGTGTGTGTGTGTGTGTGTGTGTATATGTATATGTTTACACATTAATTTGATGATTTAATGTGGAATTATTACAATATAAAAGTATATTTAAAAAGCGTTAATGTTAGGTGTTATTTTCCAAATACCAATAATCTAATAATCTACAAAATATATACTCATATTGCAAGGCATCATAATATGATGCCTTACAATGTAATAACTTGTGATAAGTTACAAATAAAATCTGCCTCTGCTTGTCCTGATTCATGTCCTTCCCTGTAAGGTCATTGGCTACATTCACAATCAATCATCCATATTAATTACGCCTATAAAAGTGCAAATATTGTATCAAGTCAGTTGCATTTGGCCACAGTTAAACTGAATATTTGTAATGTCTGTCTTTCTTTACATACTGCTTATCTTTCAACTACATACAAAGGCAGAAAAGCCTCTTTGCCGAATGATGGGAGACCCTAAGTACCCACTGTTATCGAAGAATGGAGACGTAAATATTGGAGCACTGTTTTCAGTCCGCAGTACAGAGATATTACCTTCATTTAAGTATACAGAAAAGCCTCAGCTTCTATCATGTTCAAGGTTTGTTATTTTCTAAATTTTATAGTACTATTCAACAGATACGCAAAAAATACAATCTATTATTATTATTATTATTATTATTATTATTATTATTATTATTATTATTTTATGAATGTAAAATGCAGGATATGTATAAATATAACAACTGGAATAGTCTTTTAGCTGTGGACCATATATATATATATATATATATATATTGTGAAATAAATCCTAATAAAATGTTTTTCAAATGTATTTATCAGTTTATGTTTTTGGTCTGTATTTAACACACTGGTTTATTTATGTATTTATTTATTTATTTTACAGTGTGAGTCTCAGAGATTTTCGAATGGCCCAGACCATGATTTTTGCCATTGAGGAGATTAACAGAAGTCAAAGTTTGTTACCAAATGTTTCTGTTGGCTACCGAATTTATGATACCTGTGGTTCAAGAATGTCATCCATGAGTGCAACTATGGCATTGATGAATGGTCCAGAGTTGACAGTAGACAGATGCAATGGACAGTCTCCTATACATGCTATCATAGGAGAAACAGAGTCATCTGCAACAGTGATTCTGTCCAGAACTACAGGACCTTTTACAATTCCTGTGGTAAGGAGCAATAACACTAACACTTGGACATACTTACCCTTTTGATAACAGTTTAACATTTTACTTTTTTTTTCTTTTCTTTCTCTTTCTTTCTTTCTTTCTTTCTTTCTTTCTTTCTTTCTTTTTCTTTCAGATAAGTCCCTCAGCCTCATGTGAATGTCTCAGTAATAAGAAAGATTACCCCTCTTTCTTCAGGACCATTGCTAGTGATTACCACCAGAGCAGAGCACTTGCATACATAGTCAAGCACTTTGGATGGTCTTGGGTGGGAGCTGTGAACACGGACAATGACTATGGAAACAATGGGATGACAATATTTCTGAATACAGCCCAGGAAGAGGGAATTTGTGTGGAGTACTCCGTGAAATTCTACCGAACGGAGCCTGACAAACTCCAAAAAGTGATAGAGACAATTAAAAAAAGCACAGCAAAAGTGATTGTTGCATTTCTTACCAGTTCTGAAATGTACAATTTACTAGAGCAGCTAAGTATTCAGAACATTACAGGCCTCCAAATGATTGGAGTGGAGGGATGGATAACTGCAAAGAGTTTGATCATTCCAAACAGTTTTCATGTGCTAGGAGGGTCACTGGGGTTTGCAGTAAGAAAAATTGATATTGAAGGTTTTGCAGATTATGTTATAAAAGCTTTCTGGGAAACAGTTTTTCCATGCTCACAGATTGAGGGAAATTCTTCTCAATATCCAGTAAATTGCAACATATATCAGGATCTGCTATTGCTGAAAAACTACAATGAAGATGTGCCTGAACAAAGATATTCAAGCAATGTCTACAAAGCAGTTTATGCCGTGGCTCACTCACTACACAATCTACTCATGTGCAAAAAACAAGCAGGTTGTGAGAAAGGCCTGAAAATACAACCACAGCAGGTAAGTAAGTAAGTAAGTAAGTAAGTAAGTAAATAAATAAATAAATCAAATATAAGATGCAAAGCAGAGAAAACAAGAACAAGAAGATAACTGGGTTTCTGTTTGAAAATGTCTTTTGGCAATAGGTTGTTGAGGCTCTTAAAAAGGTCAATTTCACTGTAAAAATGGGAGATTGTGTGTGGTTTGACAGCACTGGTGCCACTGTAGCCCAATATGAAGTTGTGAACTGGCAGAAGGACTCAAATGGATCAATCCAATTTAAAGCTGTAGGATACTATGATGCCTCACTCCCCCCTGACCAGCGCTTTGTTCTCAACACTGAAAATATCATCTGGGCTGGAGGACAAACTGAGGTAAATGACCTAAGGGTTTATTGAAAGTGGAAGAACACTACCTTAAGGTACTTGCCTTATGCAAATTACATTTGTTGGATATAAAATGTGGTTCCTTGTAAAATGGTCAAAAGCAACAGCAGAGGGCGGTAAAATGCCAGTTTTAAGCAAAAGCACTACCCTGGTGCTAATGGTGGTCATTTCTGTAAAAGCACTTTCCAATGACTTTGGTTCAATTACTTTTTTGCTTTATTTAAAGATTCAAATATGCAATAGTCTGATTAAAGTAATTTTAGCAAATGTATCTTCATTTTCCAAGGTCAGTATAAACAACTAAGAAAACTAATTTTTTATTTTTTATTATTATTATTATTTTAATATGCAGAAGCCAAGGTCTGTGTGCAGTGAGAGCTGTCCTCCAGGCACTAGGAAGGCTGCACAGAAAGGAAGACCTGTCTGCTGTTATGATTGTATTCCATGTGCAGAAGGAGAAATCAGTAATGAGACAGGTAATTTTCAGGCCATCTCACAGTTTCAAGGAAAATTGCTCCTTTTTCTGTTTTCCCTCTTACGTTGCAGTTCTGGATGCAGTTTCCTAGCAAAGAATTTAAATAAAATTATTTTATCCCTAACTATAACGATCATTACTTTTTTTCCAGATTCAAATAACTGCAAGCAGTGTCCAGGTGAATACTGGTCTAATGCTGAGAAAAATAAATGTGTGTTAAAGGCTATAGAGTTTCTGTCATTCACAGAAGTTATGGGTATAGTGCTAGTCTTTTTCTCACTATTTGGAGCAGGATTAACTATGCTGATGGCCATCCTCTTTTACAGCAAGAAGGACACCCCCATAGTAAAAGCCAACAACTCAGAGCTGAGCTTTCTGCTGCTCTTCTCATTGGCTCTGTGTTTTCTCTGTTCACTTACTTTCATCGGTCGTCCCACTGAGTGGTCCTGTATGTTGCGTCACACAGCATTTGGGATCACTTTTGTCCTTTGTATCTCCTGTGTCCTGGGTAAAACAATAGTGGTGTTAATGGCCTTCAAGGCTACTCTTCCAGGAAGTAATATCATGAAATGGTTTGGGCCTGCACAACAACGACTCAGTGTTCTTGCCTTTACACTTATACAGGTTCTTATCTGTGTGCTTTGGCTAAAAATATCACCTCCATTTCCATACAAAAATTTGAAATATTATAATGAAAAGATTGTTCTTGAGTGCAGTCTGGGTTCTACTGTAGGTTTCTGGGCTGTGCTGGGTTATATTGGCCTTCTGGCTGTCTTGTGCTTCATTCTGGCTTTTTTGGCTCGCAAGCTGCCTGATAACTTCAATGAAGCCAAATTCATCACATTTAGTATGCTCATATTCTGTGCTGTATGGATCACATTTATTCCATCTTATGTCAGTCCTCCTGGAAAATTTACTGTAGCTGTGGAAATATTTGCCATTTTAGCCTCAAGCTTTGGTTTACTATTCTGCATATTTATACCTAAATGTTACATCATTTTGTGTAAGCCTGAACAAAATACAAAGCAACATCTGATGGGAAAAGGTTCCATATAAATCATAGTCAAAAAATAAACTAAGATGCCTATATCAACTTTTTTTTTTTTTTTTTTTTGGGGATAATGTTGAAACAAACTGAAAATGAACCCACAAACTTTTATAATTAATAATATCTGAGTTATTTCAAGATTTAGAAGACAAATCAAAGCAATCTCATAAGCCTTGTGTATTTTACTTAACATGTGGTTCTATCATACATTTACCCACATTTACATAGACACTAAAATATATAATACTGACATATCGACAGCATCAAAAAAGCATATATTTTAAGCATAAGAAGGTAAATACTTTGCATATGAACTTTAGGTATGAACAAATGTTGAAACATTCTTATTTAATGTATGGAATTAATCAGTTCATTCTATTGCTCTTATGATCAATGAGATTCTGAATTTTGTAATCTTAACATTTTAATCTATTCTGTGGTGCCTGCTCATTTCAAAGAATTCCATAATTCTAAATGATTTAACTATTTAGTCAGGTAGTATTTAATTTGTTTGCATTGTCACTGCAGCTGCAGAGTCACAAATATTATTCAGACTGGAGATGTCACAGCAGTGGCTACAAAACTATAATTTGTTATTATCATTATTATTATTATTATTATTAGTTTATTTATTTATTTATTTTTTTTTTTAAGAAGTTGATCAGTTACAAATGTGAAAGTCGTAAAGTGGGGATTTGCATGTTAACACGTGGATTCCCATGAAAATGGTACACAACAAAAACAGCTCCGTTCATGTCATTTCAATCATACTTATACAATATAATAATGTGCATACTTCAATGTACAACATTGTTTATAATGTTTTTGTTTTTTTTCACCCAAATTGAATAATTAAAAATATGTATAGAAGAGTTACCATTTTAAACTTATTTTTGATTCTTTATTTTCTTTTCTGATGTACTCCAAATCTCTCTAGGGCCCGGTTTCACAGACAGGGCTTGGCTTAAGCCAGGACTAGGCCTTAGTTAAATTAGGACATTTAAGCAGTTTTTATAAAAATGTCTCAGAAGAAAACATTACAGGTGTGCATATTGAGACAGAACAATAGCCCTGATATGGTTTAGATATGTCAAGATATGTCTAGCTTTAAGCCATGTCTGTGAAACCGGAGGTAAACATACATATTCTGTGCATTTTTAGCTATTTTGTGTGAAATCATATTTATGTTGTCAATCAAAAGTGTGCTGTCACTGAGTGTAAACAGTGCAGCAAAAATAGACTTTGTGCTCCTGCCTTCACTCAAGCGCTGCTCTTGCTCCCAGCGTGAATGCACTCATTGGTTAACATGCACGCCGGAAAAATAAATGCGCTGCTCACACACTGCTCACACTTGCAGTGTGAAACCAGACTAATAGCTTGCATCCGTTATAAATTCAGAATGTGCCACCTCCAGAAGATAAATTAAAGTGACATTAAAATCTTGTTTGCCACCCGTATGCTTTTGTTACTAATTGTGTTAGACTCATGCCATTTGTGGCAGAACTAAAAAGTGAAACCAGAACAAATAAGCCTCCTTTGATTTTGCCAAAAAATGGGACTGGAAACATATTTTGAAAGAAAGTGAAGAAGTGAGGAAAAAATTGTCTAGGTTATGTAGGTAACCCACATTCCCTGAAGGAGGGAACGGAGACGTTACTATGAGAGCACTGCGACCAATCACATCTGAGCTACAGAGAAAAAGCCAATGAATATTGGTGAGTGGATTGCGTCAGCCGCCTCTCCCCCATACATACGGGTATATAAGATGGCGGCGCGCATACACTTATTCAGGTTTCTGCTGAAGAGCTGAGCTTGGCTCAGCCCCCCAGGGGGCAGCCTGGGACTGCGGCAAGGGGAGTAACGTCTCCGTTCCCTCCTTCAGGGAACATGGGTTACCTACGTAACCTAGACGTTCCCCTTCAGTCATTCCACTACGACGTTACTATGGTACCACCCATGGAAAAGGCCATAGTCCCAAGCTGCGTTACGTAGAGTCCAATTGATGGCAGGCAAGTGTGCCAGTAGAAATGGACATAGCACGTAACCTGCCCGACGCCCTGGGAGCCCGTAAGGGAGGGCCCCGCAGGGTTGCTAGGAGCAGTCGGGGGGCGGAGACAATGACTAGCTGCTTGGTCATGTGGAAAAGAGATAAAACAAATATCTATTCTGGCTATAGATACGTATGGGGAAAACGATTGTAACCGTGAGAAATTATTAACCATGTATTCAAGACATGATGCCACCACTGGCGGGCGAAGGAACTCCCGCCAGAGCACAGCCGCAAGCTACTCCGGCCTAGTCCGGACTGCGGGGCCAGGCGGACCCAGAGTACACTGATGGAACACTGATACACTGACTCACGGATCCCGGAAGAATGGCGCAGCAAGCCAAAACCGAGCCGGTCCCCTCGCAAAAACCTTTAAACCACACGGGAGGACACAAGCTCAACGCGGAGATCTTTTTGTAGAACCTTGCGAAGGTATGGTGTTGCCCATCCTGCAGCTCTGCACATGTCGCTACAGAGAGATGCCGTGCACCAACGCATAGGAGGAGGCAACACTCAGAGAGGGGGAACTCACTCCTAGGGGACATGGCTCACCTTGGAACTCCACCAAGGTGATGGCCACCCACCACTGCCAACCTCTACTTGAGAACAGCATTCCCTTCTGCTGTGCATCAATAGCAACATGGGCCTGCTTGGAGCATTTGAAGGCTTCGGGTGCAGAAAGTTCCCGGGAGGGGAGAGGTGTGGACCGAAGGTTTCATTTGGTCCTCGCACCCCTACAGAACGTAATGATTAGGTGAGGCTATCCTGTGCTCCAACTTCTCTACAGGAAGGAAGCATCACACTAATCAAACATTTCAGAAGGTCCTCTAGTGAGGAGAACAGTAGTCAACGAATAGACCTCACCTCAGTTGAAAGACTAGCCAGGGTCTTAATCTGAGTGACAGGCTGTCACGGCCAGTGAATGCCAGTGAAGGTCTACCGCGTCCAGTCTCACTGCCTAATGTGCAGGAAACCAGGACACGGGTGCTGAGAGTGCACACCGCCTGAAGGAAGTTAACGCTCCAGGAGGTTTCCCAGAGAGGCTGCCACGAGGAGTAAAAAGGCTGGCAAACCAGGTTCGGGTGGCCAATATGGTGCAAGTAACAGAACCTACTCCTCGACTCCCTGAAATTGCACAAGCCTGTGCAAGGAGGCTCACTGGGGAAAAGGCGTAGTTGAGAGGACCCTGGGGCAGCAGAGTGCCAGCACGTCCCGCCCAAGGAGGGGAGTTGGCGAATGGAGGATTCTGGAAAAGCAAAATTACCTGAATTTCCCGAGACAACTCCAACTGTGCTACCACCTGGGGAGGAGAAACCGTTCTTCAGAGAAGTGGACTGTCGTGGCTTATACTACACAAGTGAGCTTCCTCGAGTACGAACAGCACGCAATATCTAAGCTACGTCTGGCTCCAAGGAGGAGATGGTGGTGAGTTGCCACACGCGACGGAGGCATAGACCACCCTGACAGAAGATGTACGCGATGGTTGTAAGGTAGTCTGCACAGACCAGCACATTCTTGAACGCAACACACTGCAGAGGGGAGGAAAACTTCCGCCACAATGCTTGTCTCTGACGGCGGGTCCATTGCCTGACATGGGCCGCACCCTCAGAAGAGGGGACCCCGGAGGCCGGACCGCGGCGTTGGCCACATGTGATAAAAAACTATACCTGCCTCAAGCGAGCGGAGCGGGAAACGGTGCTACAACTCGCAGAAGGCACCCAACCTGACACGGAGGCATCTGTGATGACCTCAACATGCTTGGACCCCTCACTTAAGGGCTTAGCCCGTTGGAGCCAGGGTCGACTAAGGGTTGATGCTGGTAGCGACACTCTGGGAAACGCCAGTCCAGAATGTGCTACGGTGCCATGACCATCTCGGGACTCGGTCGAGTAGCCAGTGCTGGAGAGGTCTCATGTGAAGCAGCCGAAAGAATGGGCGACACATGCCCCAGGAGCCTCTAAGTTTCAGAGGGACCGCTCACTCATGGCTGAATAGTATCAGGCACTCAGCACTGGCTGCGCACTCATTAGAGCTGCGCTGCCGTAATTTTGACTGAATCCATCTCCATGCCGAGAGAGGAGAGCCCTGCACAAGGGGGGGCTAGTCTTCTCTCGTTTGACCCAAAGTCCCTGGAGACCAAGGCGCAGAAGCAACAAGACTTGCAAGTGAGCTATTATTAGCCAGTCGCTGTGAGGTTGAGGTGCAGAAGCCCTAACGCCGCAAAAATGGGTCAGGGCATCCCACACATTTGAGAAAACACGCGGGAAGTAGGGACAAGCCAGGGAGAGCTAGTACTGACATGCCAGCTTTCGGGTCAATGGCTGCCAACTGGTCCTAAACCTCCGTTGAGATAAGACAGGACCAGCCGTGACCCACTGTCTTAGGGGCATGATGAAGTCAGGAGTAGACCTCATTTCAGCTGGAGGGACAGCCTAATTGTGTCTTTCGCCAGGAGAACACAATTTCTGCACCCAGAAGAGATGCACCATCCTCTTGGTGGAGCAACTAAGCCTGGGCGGGGCTGAGCAGAGTGAACCGCAAGCCGAGCCGTACCGCCCGAATCAACCACAAGATGAGCTGGGATTGACGGGACGTTGACCAACGTGCCACAGTGGGGGCAGCCTGAGGGAAGGGCTGAAGAAACAAAATTCAAGGATTAGTTACATTCCGAAATAAAGTCAGGCTGCACTGGGCAGCACTTACCTTCTACCTGGTTCCCGCATTGGCGAATCCCAGCTCCGAGTCTGAGGAGGCGATGCGCCGCTCAGGAGCAGGCTCGGGCGAGGAGACCAGGATAGGGAAAACCGCTGTCTATGTGTGTAGGTGGGAGCCACTAACTTGTAGTGGTAATGAAGACACACAAACCCACGGGGGGTGGGGCGATGTTGACAACCCCAAAGAGCGGTCTCCGCCAATTCTGGTTTGCCCGCGTCAGAGAGCTTTGCAGCTCTGCGACAGAGCGTTGCATTACATAGGAGAACAGATGCTGACACTCGTGTCAGGGCAAATTAACTCAACCACGAAACCCCTGAGCAGCGGGTGGCACCGCTCTGTCGTGAATTAGCTCAAGGGGGAAATATTAATAATTAATCAGAACTCGTTATAATTAATTCTAATATTTTGATAACTCAAAAGAATTATCTTGATAGAACAGAATTCACATTACAATCAATTGACCCGTTAGTCCAGTGAACATTCGGGGTAAATTATATGTATTCATATGTATTCACAGAAAAACTATTTTCTGGTCACAGAAAATAACTTCCTCATATAATAATGCATTAGAGCATATAGCTTTAATCAGAAATTGTAAAGGGACATTGGAATTTGCAAGGCAGAATCAGAAACTTGTGTAATTTGTGCACAACAACTTTATTAACTAAGGACTAAACATAGTTAATCTAGAAAAAACACATACATTCACACACATCAAGCATTCATGGTGAGGCTAAGGGATAGTAAGGTTAAGTGGATGGATAAGACCGGAAAGAGGAAGAGGGGGAGTCAGAGTTAACCATCTCTAAGAAACCATCAGTTTCTAGTTCAAAGCACAGTATATGATAGCTTACATCAAACCTCTGTCTGGAAAAAGGTATTACATTTCTTGCATTTGACTTGGCTGTGGAGCGAGTACATCGAGAAGCCTTTGAAGAAAGTCTGGATGGTTCCATTTGATGGCCAAAGTTGGAATTTCTTGTAACTCCAAGGTTGTCCTTGACTTTGTTGTGCTCGGGAGAGTCCTCTCTCCTGTGTCAGCTGGCTTTGTGTAAAATGGAACTTGCGGTTCTGGTAGGCCACAGTGGATTTGCAGGTCGCAATCCAGAGATGAAGATGCAGATGAAGAAATGTCTGGTCAAGGACATTTCCATGATAATGAGCTCCAGGGATGGGTGAAAATAAACTCCAGTGTTGTAGGTTTGACTCTTTGTGGTCAAAAGTTCTCTTTCCCAGGCTAGGAAAAAAACAGATGTGGCTCTAATATATTAGGTCGCAGGGCCGCAAGGGGGGAGGGGGTGCCCCCGGTCTTATCGTGGAGGACCTCCACGGGGCAGCTGTCCGAAGATTTTGCAGAAGAGAGAGGCGGAACGGTGTATGAACCCTTTAAAGTCTGGGAAGGGTCACGCCTATCAGCAAGGGCCTGACCAATGAGAAAGGCTGAATTTCCAGGCGGGAGGTTGGAAATATTTGGTTTTATGATCCTTTGTCTGAGAGCATGGTTTCACTGGCTCTGACATTCTAAATTCTGATTAAATAACACACACATGACATTCTATGAAGGGGTGAGGTACACCAAAGTGTGCATCATCAAATTAACACTAATTTGATAGGAGGCATGACATAGGTCGGGTTATATTAACTAGTATTTCACTCTTAAAGCATGCATAAACAAAAATACAGTGCAAGAGACACTATACAAGACAGTTCAAATCATACACACAATGTCCTGGGATGCAAGTTTGTTCATAGAGAGCTTTGTCTATGGGTAGAGTGGAGGAAAGTCCACTTATGGTCTTTCCTATGGCGAGACAATGTGAGTGTGAGTTGCTGAGTCTGTCCGCATACCTTCGCATCGTAAACTGAGGTTAAAGGTGGTTACTCTGGCAACTGGGTGTTAGTTGCTCTGGGGGGTTTAAAACCAGAAACTCCACAGTTTAGCTGGCTTGCTGGTTTTAGAGAGTATTTGCTAAATGTAACAAATAATTGTGTGTCTGATTGGCCCAGATGCTACAGCTCTCCTGTGGCCAGCTTGACGCCATGGTAAAGGGGCTGCCTCGGTAGTAGCAGCGGATGACGGAGCTGGTGGTGAAAACACAGGGGGGCGCCGTCGGCGAACAGACAGGGACTGAGCACCCAGGGGCCTGTGGGCCTGATGCTGGGGGCAGACAGTCACCATCTGTGTGTGCACCGCCGAGAACTGTTGGCCGAAGTTCCCGGCAATGTCGCGGAAAAGGCCGGCGTACTTTGTCGACGGCAGCCATCTGCGCCAAACTCAGCCAAAGATAGCGTTCCTGGACCACTGTGGCGGCCATCACCTGACCAAGGGACTGTAGAGCGAGCATCACTGTCCAAAGAGCAGTGTAGTTTGCTGCATGCAGCTCCTGCAACCGCCAGAGGAGACGTCCAGCCCACCGTAACATGGGCAAACATCATCCCGAGGCAGCTCTACAGAACCACAGGGTGGAACGGAAGTCTGTAGGGGCTTGGGGTAGAGGACGAAGGCTGCCGTGGACATACTCTCACAGTGTGGGCATGTACCATCCACGAAAGCTGCCTCAGCGTGATCTTGGCCCAAACACGAGAAGCAGCGATCATGACCGTCAACGGATGTCAGGAAACTACCACATCCAGAAACGCACGGTCGAAAAGAAGCCCAGGAGGACATCCTTTTCGACTGCTAGAAATTGCTCTTTTGTGAAAGAAAGGGGAACCCCCGGAGTGCCCAGGGAGGACCGAGGCTCATGGCACTCAGTCGGCTCGCTGGATGCACAAACCAGCTATTTCCAGGTACTCAGGAATGGCGGCACAGCAACAAAACGATCCCCAGCAATCTCTTTATTCCAAATCAGCTTTCAGTCTGAATGAGTGTATGCGCGCCGCCATCTTATATACCCATATGTACGGGGGAGTGGCGGCTGACGCAATCCACCCGCCAATATTCATTGGCGTTTTCTCTGTAGCTCATAGGTGATTGGTCACAGTGCTCCTATAGTAACGTCGTAGTGGAATGACTGAAGGGTAACTAAACATTAGACAGGTTCTCCCCACTCACAGTGATGCACCCACTGGGACACCTAATGAAAGTTCCCTGAAAATAGAGAAACCAGCCACCATAGTCAATGTTTACTGGAAGCCAGAGCACCTGACATCTTGGTAAATTTAAAAGTGTTGGCTAATGCTCACCATAAATTTAGAAAGACTGTTATTCGCGTTGGCACTAATGATGTTCGACTTCGCACTTCGGTCTAAGTTTCTGACCTGATGAGAAAAGAGACTTCAAGACAGTAAAAGTTCAGCTCATCTCTTGAGTAAAGCTTTTATATTCCATTTGGCTCTCCTTGCAAAGAACCCGGCAGTGACAGACCATTTTCCTTTGAACAGCAAGAAAAAGACCAAGCAATTCTATTATATAATCCACAATGCTGGAGTGTTCAAAGGAATTTACTCTCCAAGCTTCGAAAACCAGCGCAGAGTATGTGAAACCATAAGCTAAAGTGTATTAGCTTGGGGATCTTCCTTTCTCTTAAAAATATTGTTTGATTGTTTGTTTCCCCAAACTCACAAGAGTAGTGGCTTAACTGAACAGCTTCCTTCACAAGCACACATACTCTCCCACACCACATTCATTACAAACATCCATTCACACACTTTCTTTGATGTGTGATTATTTCTATTTTACTATTCTTACTTAAAAATATAAATGTCTATTATATGGAGAACACTTTAAACACTTTAAACTGCCGATTTGAATGTGGGATTAGAGTGGATCCTCCTCATTATTGCACCCATTTATAATATTTATTTTGTTTTACTGGAAACTGACCTAAAACCTAATTTCTTGTGCAGTTATTTTATGTTGTGTGAAGAGGTAAATTTCATGTAACCAGTGGCTTTTAGAGCTTATCTGGATATTTGTCATTTCGACAGGCTTACTCTTACCCCTCCCTGTTCTTACTACTTACTCTGTCATTACAGAAATGACATCCAAACAGGGACTTGAACTAAAAAAGAAAGATTTTAAATGTCTTGAAACCTGAACAAAGAGAAAATAGAACATTGAACATGGAATCATTTAAATAAGTAGAAGATTTTGTCCTTTTGTACTTGAATTTAAATTTTAAATGCATTTCAAATTGTTTTGTGATTTTCTGATAAAGTGTTTGGTTGTGGTACTTGAAAGTTAATTAAAAACACAGTAAAACAAGAATCAATCACAGACTTTGCCCTGACTTACAGAACCCTTTGCAAATAATGGAAAGCCCACTCTAATAATGGAAAGCCCACAAATAAGCCCACTCAAATAATGGAAAGCCCACTCACAAGAGAACTTGTGGAAGGAGTGCAACCCCCATGGCAACCTCTGCCCCTGGTTCAATGTATATCTTTAGGATAGACAAGTACACAGATCACACTTCACAATGAATTATTTCACATATGTGCTGTCATCCTCACCTCTAAAGCACTGACTTACTATTGGTCTTAGTCTTGGACTTCAACTTTTACAGTGGAATGCAGATAAGTGTAGCTGGTAGGAAATATTCATTGAAGTCAACTCCCAATGAAGAGTATCCTTTCCAACCAGAACAAGCCAGCGTTTCATTTTGAAAACTCCAACATCTGAAAAGGAGACAACACATCAAAAGTTCAAAACAGGAAATTTTGTTACTCAGTTTATACTCTCACCAATATCCCAACCAGTAGACCAAGCCTTAATAGCACCTGTGGTAATCGAAGCATGCTTACATACTTAGGAAGGAAAGCAACAATTAGCGCACCTTCTAGAATCCAACCTAAGAGTCTGTAACCTTTGGCTTGGAAGGACCACTTCAGCCATTTTTTTTCCACAATTGACTTGAACAGTGGTGATTGGCAGGTAAATATAGACCCAAAAAGCAAGTCTAAGACTACCTTCATTATGTTATCAGGGCTGTATCAGTTTAGTGATAAGCCTTTAGGGTTAAAAAAATGCTCCAGGAATGTTTCAGAGGTTGATGGTGGCCGTCCAGGGAGAATTAAGGGGAAAGATATGCTTCATATATATTGACAATATCATCATATAACCATCCATCATCCATGCATCAGCATTTCCGTGATTTCCAAACTGTCCTTTCCTTTTTACAAGCAGCAGACCTGACCGTCAATCTATGAACATTAACTGTGAACATTAAAGGCATATCTGTAGACTCCATCAAAGTGGACACCATGCCTTCTTTCCCTATCCCCAGAAAACCAGAAAGAATTTCAGTGCTTCCTGAGACTGGCAGGATGGTACCACCAACTTTTCCCAATTAGCTGAGGCCATCAATGCCTTGAAGAAAAAGGGACATGCATTCCATTGGTCACCTCAGTGTCAGCAAGCTTTTGACCAGTTGAACTTTTGCTTCTCCTCCCATTGTGGGTCATTCCGAACTACAATGACTATTTATTGTGCCGTCTTATCCAAAAGGCTCTTTGCCTACAATTTTTTTATTTTTTTATTTTTTATTTTTTGGTTGAGTACCGCAAAGAAAAACTCAACATGGCACCTGATGCTCTTTCTCAGATGTACTTCAGACCTGAATGTAATCTGAACTCCACTCAGAAGGAAGACCTAGATTTTCCAGTTACTGGTGTTATCAACTAGAAGAAACAGAACAAAGATTCTGAGATTGCACAAATACTTCAAACATTAGCAGAAGATGGTAATTCTTACATTACACATTTTAGGTAACCTAATCAGATTACTTTTAGATTACTTTTGACTTAACTCGTTTATCACATTGATTTAAATTACAATTGATTTAATGATTATCTGTAGTATAATGATGTAAACAATGCAAAGAGTTAGAAAATATGTTCCATTCATTGTAATTTATGACATGAAATGCATTAAACATTTTATTGCATCAAGGTATACCAAACTACGGTTTGAACAGGAACAGAGAGTTTGTGGGTTTAATGAAAAGCTAACAATTAATTAAATCATTTTTTTTATAAATATAAAAATATAATTAAAATATTATATTTGCAATACAAGTATTAGCTCATACAAGACCATGTCCTGTCTTAATGAATAGGGGAATCCCAAAATCTCAAAAACTGCTTGCTGAACTCACAATTAAATTACATATGTCAAATCAGCAACAAAAATCTTAAATTAATTGCCCCATGAATGTTGTTCCTTATGCTCAAATAGTGTTTAAAAAGCTTGTTTTTCAGGCTAGACCTGCCAGTGTGCATGCACAGTCATATCATACTTATGTGTATGCGCATTGGCTGGTCTAGCCTCAGGTTTCTGTGGGAAATGTGTCTCTTTCATTTAGAAGGTGGGACTATTCCTCCATATTGCGCGTTGCAGTTTCTCCCATTCATAAGTATAGGAGTGAACCAGCATTGTGTTTCATTAGTCTTTGCTTTAAAATAACAATTAAAATAAAACACTAACTAAAAAATAAATATTTATATTTACCTGCATGACATGTGACCATTAATCAACATCAAAGAAACCGTGAACATGCAAATGTGAAACTTAATTATTGAAATATTTATTTTAAAATCTCAGGAGTACTTAAAGTAAATATATTTGGTGAATGGTTTAGATGACAAAAAGTTTGGGAATGCCTGAATTGCATGCAAATAAGAAATGAGTATGAAAGGCAAAAACCTTCCAAAGACACAACAATACATGGTTAAAAAAAAAAACAAAAAAACAAAAACAGAGTGATAAGTCAAATAAAAATGAATGTGTTCATCAGTAATTGATGCAATGTTGAAATCCTTCAAAAACCTGAAATGATTTTTGTATATCCATTGTTCAAATGCTGTCTCGCCAGCTGACTAATGACTAGTCTATGTGTGACTTTCTGAATGTATATAATCAGTAGGCTATTTTAGAAAGGAAAAGAGAAATTAGGGAGAATCAATGAATGATTAATAATTTATTGCTATTGTTTGAATAATATGTAATCATGTAATCCATAAAAAAGTAACTGTAGTCTGATTACGAATATTTTAAAATGTAATTTACTCTAATTACAAGTACTTCATTTTTTAAATCTGATTACGCAATCCAGATTACATGTGATCAGTTACTACCCAGCTCTGCTCACCTGCCCAGTGGACAAGTACATTAGAGTATATGTTCCATGAGAGATTATTGATTTTTTTCACTTCATCTCTCACAATACAATAAACTATTTTACAATTTGGACCTGTATCACCTAGAAGATTACATCGACGAATGCTACAACAGACTCTGCATCATGCACTCCAAAAAATGAACCAAGGCGTAGTTTAAAATTATGTATTGACTTCCTTTTGATTTTATTTAAATTATGTATTTTTTCAATTATATGTAGTCAAAATTCTTAGAATCAATGTAAATGTGTAAACTGTTAAAATTATTTGATTTAATCTGTTAAATGTTATGTGTATGGTATAAATATAAGCATCTTTGGAACAAGCCAGACCCAATTAGTTAAATTTTATGCGATTTGATTGCACGCGTTTTCCCGGAAATTGAATCGTTAGAAGTTGATCCAATCTGATTGGACGACATTCAAATCTCTTTGACATCGTGACCAGATTGCAAGGTAAATTACATCTATATTCATTCCATATGTTTTGACAGTGTATGTAAAATGTGGTTTTAGTGCTGTTAATGCTGTGTTAAACTACTATCATATGTAATTTCTGTCATATCCACTAGTGCTAGTGTCCACATGGTGTTAAATGCTAATAAAATCTAATTTCAATTACACGTATTGTTTACTGTAAAATGTTTACTAATTTATTTTGTTTTGGGGGGCGGAAAATGGCGGCGTGAAGTTGACAGCGTTGGTGACTCAGTCCTTGAACATTTATCGATTTTGCTTGTAAATTTCAGTGCATTTCGTAGATATATTCATATATTTTTTGCTTTAAGCACTTTCTGATCATATAAGGGATCTTTTGGTTATATTTTCATTTTATTTTTTGTGTTCTGTGAAGTTCACGTGGTTTGTTTACCTAGGCCTATTCATTAACACGGCTCATTCTCCGTTATTACTTTCATCGTCAGTGCCGTGATTAAACTTCCTTGAACTTTTAGAAAGACTTTTTGGACTATGACAAAAGATAAAAAACGCAAATCTAAATCAATGGATTCATCGTTAAGTCTCGGTGCCTGTGTTACGGTGGACTTTGACTCAGATTCAGGTGCACTGGTTCCACTACCTGAAACTCTGTTGAAGGAACCAAAGAACAAAAAGGGCAGGAATGATGATGATGATGATGGTGAAAGAGATCTGCAGTCACCCTTTGATTATAACGTCCCTCAAATCCGTCATTAATGAAAGAGCCAACATCCTTGATAAAGGCATAGAGGAAGTGAAAATGTCAGTTGAATTTTTGACTGAAGAAATTAAGGATGTGAAAGGAAAAGTGGAGCGAGTTGACAAACGAATGACTACTGCGGAAAAAAGAATTGGTGAGCTGGAAAACAAAGTACAGGATCTTTCCAGATATCAGAGGAGGTGGAATCTGCGGCTTTATGGTTTGCCCGAACAACAAGGAGAAAACGTCAGACAGAAAGTTTTGGATATTCCAACCTTTGCTGGCAAATCTCATGAGTTCATCGATGTGGTACACACTGTAAAAAAAAAAATCGTAAAATAATGGTCAAATGACTGGCAGCTACGGCTGCCAAACAAAAAACATAAAATTACAGCAAAACATCCTAATTAAAATAAAGTGCAAAAACTATAATTTTACAGAAATGTTCATTAAAGGTTTTACAGGGGAAAAAAATTATTTTACAATTTCCCCTCTTGTTTCAATTACATTCTTTTACTTTAATTTTACGGTTTTTGTTTGGCAGCCATAGCTGCCAGTCATTTGACTGTTTTTTAACAGGACAATTTTTACAGTGTAAAACCCTTATTTTACAGTTTTTTCCTTGTTTCATTTACATTCTTTTACTTTAATTTTACGGTTTTTGTTTGGCAGCCATAGCTGCCAGTCATTTGACCGTTTTTTTACAAGACTTTTTTTACAGTGTAAAACCTTTATTTTACAGATTTTCCTTGTTTCATTTCTATTCTTTTACTTTAATTTTACGGTTTTTGTTTGGCAGCCATAGCTGCCAGTCATTTGACCGTTTTTTTACAAGACTTTTTTATAGTGTAAAACCCTTATTTTGCAGATTTTCCTTGTTTCAATTACATTCTTTTACTTTAATATTACGGTTTTTGTTTGGCAGCCATAGCTGCTAGTCATTTGACCGTTTTTTTACAGGACCTTTTTTACATGGTTAAACCTTTATTTTACAGATTTTCCATAGGTTATTATGATCAAATACATTCAATTAAGTAATACACACCAATATTTCTACAAAGAAAACAATGTTATTTAACAGATTTCCCCTAAATCATTACGATCTAATACCTTCAATAAAATTAATACATACACAAGTTTGTAATTTAACAGTTTTATTTTGTAAGATAAAATTCTGAACAATAAAATCATCTTGCAACTTTAATAGACAGCATTTGTATAGTATTTAAAACATGTTGAAGTATAAGTTAAATGGAGTGATTCAGTTACAAATCTTAAATGAAATAGAACTAACATTTACGGTTTTAATGCTACAAAAAATAATCTCAAATTATTTCATTCAGTAGAAACACATTTAGAATATTTTAAATCTAATTATCCTAATTTGTTTATTCTTTTGGGTGGAGATTTTAATCAGACTCTAAATAATAGTTTGGACAGATCACCACCTAGATTGTCTGATAGTTCATCAGGCCTTTGTGGTTTGATTTCCAGATTTGGCCTAATTGATATTTGGCGAGAAAAACATCCTAATGCCTTACAGTTTACTTGGTCTAATAATTCTGGTTCACTTAGGTCAAGAATTGATTTTTGGTTAATATCGGACTCTTTATCCAACTATGTTACTAGGGTTGAAATCTTGCCTTCTCCATTGTCTGATCATAATTCCATCATTCTATCTTTCGATAACCCATCTGCTTCTTCAAGAACATATAATTCATACTGGAAACTTAACTCTGTGTTATTAGATGATGCGGAAATTTTTCGGTCTGTGATATCTAGGATTAATTTTTTTCTTAACAAAGCACAAGCCGAGGATAATTTTGGTTCTAACTGGGAGCTGTTAAAATATAATATTAGATTAATTTTAGTTAAAGCTGGTACTCAAAAAGCTAAGCAATGTAAAGCAGAGGAACTTGATATTGTTAAAAAACTTGTCTGCCTCTCCAGCACCCCTTTTGAGAATTTATCTATTGACCAGAAATCAGAATTGGTTGAACTTCAGAATTCATTAGATAATTTGTATATCCGAAAAGCAAAAGGTGCTTTTGTTCGCTCAAGAAAGAGGTGGTTGGAGGAAGGAGAACGTAATTCCAGCTATTTTTTCAGACTAGAGAAACAGCGAAATCGTCAAAATTCTATAAATTGCCTTAAGGTTAATGGAGTGGATTTAAAGAATCATAAAGAAATTTCTAACTATTGTGAGGAGTTTTATAAAGACCTTTATCGTTCTAGATATTCTCAACAGAACTTGGACTTATTCTTTAATGCCCTTGATACGGACCTTATTGCTAAAATTGATGATAATGGCAAGAGTTTGTGTGAAGCTTCTATTCAAATGGAAGATATTTTCGAGGCGATTGACAAGTTAAAACTAAATAAATCACCTGGTAATGATGGTTTGACCACGGAGTTTTATAAGAAATTTTCAAATTATCTTTCACCATTTCTCTTCAGTGTTTATTTAGAAAGCCTTAAAAAGGGTGTTCTCCCACCCTCTATGACTCAGGGTGTTTTAAATTTGATCCCTAAATCTCAAAAAGACCATTCTCAGTTGGAAAATTGGAGACCTATAAGCCTTCTAAATAATGACTATAAAATATTAGCCATGATTTTTGCTAAGAAGATTAAACATGTTCTAGATGATATAATAGATGAATGTCAATCGGGCTTTATGACAGATAGACTTATTTCCAACAATATTAGACTTGTTCTTGATACTTTAGATTACTCCGATCTAATCCCGGATGATAGTTTTCTCCTTTTTCTTGATTTCTATAAAGCTTTTGATTCTATTGAATTTCCTTTTATTCTTAGGTCTTTGAGTATTTTTGGTTTTGGGCCTAATTTTATTAATGCAATTCAAACTTTGTACAATAATGCCAATGCTTCAGTTAAATTGCAACATGGTACTACTCATAGGTTTAACATCGATAGAGGCATCCGTCAAGGCTGCCCTATATCGCCTTATCTTTTTTTGCTTCCTATGCAACTTTTAGCCATCTATATTCAAAATAGTAATTTGAAAGGTATCTCTGTGGCAAATAGATCAGTATTAATAAGTCAATTGGCTGATGACAACTCTTTTTTTGAAAGATAAAGATCAAGTTCCTTTAGCTTTAGACAAAATTAATTTTTTTTCTTCTGCTTCTGGTTTATGTCTTAATATTCATAAATGTGAGCTTTTATCTATAAAAGATTCTACTGATATTAAGATATGTGACATCCCAGTAAAATCTGAAGTTAAATATCTAGGTATAATTGTATGTAAAGATCAGAAAAAGAGATCAAAGCTTAATTTTGAACCTCTCATTCTCTCTGTCCGACGCAAATTAAATTCTTGGCTGCAGCGTGATCTGTCAATAACCGGTAGAGTGTTGCTTTCTAAAGCAGATGGGTTATCTAGGGTTATTTATCCTGCAATGGCACTGGATGTTTCTGTGGAAATTTGTAGAACACTGGACAAAATTATAGTTGATTTTGTTTGGAACTCTAAAACTCACTTAATTAAAAAGAGCGTTATGCTAGCTGATCGGTCTATGGGGGGATTTGAAGTTATTTTAAAGTTCAATGGATAAAGACATTTTTAACTAACCCCACATCCTGTTGGAATTTTATCCCAAATCATATATTTAATTTAGTTGGAGGTCTGCATTTTTTGTTGCGCTGCAATTTTGACATCTCTAAAATACCTTTAACTTTATCCAGTTTTCATAAACAGGCTTTAATTAGTTGGTCACTTATATATAATTATAACTTTTCTCCATGTAGCTACTTTATTTGGAACAATAAAAATATTAGATATAAAAATAAATCTTTTTTTTTTCATAATTGGTTTGATAAAAATATACTTTTAGTGAGTCAACTTTTAGATGACTGTGGTGTTCTTTTCACTTACGAAAATTTTATGCAAGAATTTTCATTTCCAATCCCAGCAAGGGAATATGCTATTGTTTTTGGTGCAATCCCTGACTGTATTATATCTTTAGTCAAATCTGGCCCAAAAGGTTCTTTAGTCTCTCCAGCTTTTGAAAATACCAATTTATTTGTTAATCAAAGGCTTCTCAGTACCATGTCAAACAAAGACATTCGTTCAATTATTAATAGATCTCAGATTTCTTTACCTGCCTGTGTGAGTTTTTGGAATAATATATTTAGTGATATAGAATGGGAGGAGTTTTGGCTTCTTCGACAAAAAATTCTTCTTATCTAATAAAGTTGTTGAAGTCTCTATTAAAATTATTCATAATTGCTACCCGGCTAATTACAAACTTGCTAAATTTAATAATAGCATTTCCCCCAATTGTTCTTTTTGTCTTCTGTCTGAAGAAACAATCAGTCATTTATTTTGGGACTGTGTTTATTGTAAAGTATTTTGGGTTGACTTTTCAAATTTTGTTAAGAAATACCTGCATCGAAACTTCTGTATAACTTCCAAAAATGTGTTTTTTGGTTACTCTCTGAAATTAATTCCTTCTCATTGTAATTTTATTATTAACTGACTATTATTTCTTGCTAAATTCTACATTCATAAATGTAAATTTTCAAAGAAAACCCCTTACTTTTTTATTTTCAGGAAAGAATTTGATGTGTATGTCAACTTTTTAAGAAACTCTAATAATTCTATTGCTTGTAAGACTCTTTCATTGTGTAAATTGTATAAGCTAATTTAATACGCTTTGGATTATTGTTTGTAACCCTCATTGTCTTTTTGTTTATATTGTCCTTGTTGTATTTGATGTTCTTTACTGCATAAATAATAAAAAAAAATATATATATATATATATATATATATATTTTTTTTTTTTTTTATTTGGTAATCCGACAGCAAACATTGGTGTCATCACTGATATATTATTCAAAAGCAAAGGTTTAATGAGCAGTAAGCTATATTAAAAAAAAAAAAAAAAAAAACATCTTTTTTTATTAATTGCCTTGCAAGTTGCAACCTTAAACCTTCACCTTAAATCTTAATTTGACATTTAAAAAAATAATAATAAAAACTTAAAACACAACAACATGTAAAATGAAGTATGGGTAAAATAAGAAACCCCACATACATGCATGACTGCATGCAAAAAAAATCTATTGTGTTCAGTAGAATAAAGTCAACATGAGCGTGAATAAGTTTAGATTTAGTTTGAACTATTCTAAGTAATCGTTTATCATTTTACATGACATTATAAAATCAATGTATTATATTGTTAATCAGTAGTAGCAAAACTTGTATTTACAGTACAGTAACAATTTAGTAGTTACAGTAAAAAAAATAAAAATATTATTTTTGTGTGTCTAATATTTTACAATAACTGATATTTTGTCTTTTGTCTTCACAGACATGTGAAAGTTACATTTCATTATCTACTGCAAGGTACCTTAAGGTAAGTTCCCCCTCAGTCGTTCTCTACGACGTTACGTCAATGACGTAATATTGGGGATCGGCTACGAGACCCTATCACCTCTGAGCTTAAGAGAAAAAGCCAATGAAATTGGCGAGTGGGATTTGCATGCCGCGCCACTCCCCCGGACATACGGGTATATAAGATGGCGGCGTGCATCCACTCATTCAGATTTCTGCTTCGGAGCCTCGCCTGTTTGAGCGGCTGCTAAGAAGAGAAAAGACGACGGAGAGAACGTTACACTGTTCCTGCTCCTACTACCCTGCTCGATCGTGTTACCGGCGCTGCCGGCATCTGTGCTGTACCAGCGAACTCCTGCCAACACTGTGCTTTCCCTGGGGCACGCCGATCTAAAAGAGCAAATTTCTTACACGGTCGTTGATAGCATCTTCCGAGATGACTGTCCGACCGTGTGCTTCTGGATGTGGTGGCTTTTTGTCCTCCAATGACGGCCACGAACGCTGCCTCTCGTGCCTGGGCCGAGAACACGCTGAGGCGGCGTTTGTGGATGGTTCATGCGCTCATTGCGAGCGCATGACCATGGCCACGCTGAGATCGCGCCTCTCGTTCGCGAGGTGGCGCCCCTCATCCTCTACCCCTTCCAGTTCGGCGGGCCGTCCTGGCTCCTCGGCTGCATTGGTTAGAGGTGAGGGTGATCTGAGGGTGACAGTGCCGAACCTTCCGTCGGGTTTAAAACCCCCGCGGAAGTCCGGTCCCTCAAAGCGTGGCTCCGTGGAGATGCCAAAACTCAGCACTCGCTCGTCTGAAACCGAGCCTAGTGTTACTTTTGGCGCTCCCGAGGAGGATAGAATGTCTATCACAGCATCAGAGGGGGGGCTTATGCCGGCTGAGGCGGAAACTTCCACTGAGCAGCCCCCCGCCGCGGTGGCTGCTCAATCGGAGGCGGACGCCGAACTGGCAGCCATGCTCCATCGGGCAGCCGTGAGCATCGGCCTGGAGGTGTCGAAAGCACCTTCACCCGAGCGCTCGCGGCTTGACGATTGGTATCTGGGTGCGCGTAGTGACGTTCAACCTCGCTCCGCCCCAGTACCTTTCTTTCCCGAGGTGCATGAGGAGCTCACTAAGACGTGGAAAGCCCCCTATTCGGCTCGTACACGTCAGGGCTCCTCCCTCCTCACTACCTTCGATGGCGGGGCAGCCAGGGGGTACGTGGATGTCCCCCAGGTGGAGCGTGCGGTTGCGGTGCACCTGTGCCCGCAAAACGCCGCCACCTGGCGGGATCGTCCGCATCTCCCGTCCAAGGCGTGTAAGCTTTCGTCGGCTCTCGTCTCGCCTACGGGCGACCAAGGTAACGGCGCGGTCCCTCGGTCAGGTGATGTCTACCATGGTAGTCCAGGAGCGCCATCTCTGGCTGAACCTGGCGCAGATGGCTGACGTCGACAAAGCTCGCTTTCTCGACGCACCCGTCTCCCAGGTCGGCCTCTTCGGCGACACTGTCGAGGACTTCGCCCAGCAGTTCTCGGCAGTCCAGAAGCAGTCGGAGGCCATAAGCCACATCTTGCCTCGACGGGGTTCCACCAAGCCGTCGAGTGCCAAGCCTCCGGCTGCTCGTCGCCGAGGGCGCCCCCCTGCGGCTGCGGCTTCTGCTCCGCCCCCTGCACCATCGGCTGAGGTGAGATCGCCTCAGCCTGGGCGTAGAGCCACCCGCAGGAAGGCGGCGCAGCCCGTCCCTCAGCGGCCCGCCAAAACCACCCGCAAGACTGCGAAGCGGCCCTGACACGGGCAACCCAGAGATGAGGACGTTTGCTCTTCGGGGGACAACTACATCAGTCCCCCCAGCCCCGGGGGAGGGCCGGGGCCGGAAGCCTTCTGGGTTGAGTCCCCTTCCCCTTCCCCCCCCCGGCTGCCCCACCTCTGGCACGCCAGTTGCTGTTCCCCTGGTCCCACTGGCACGCAGGCTGGGAGCCTGGTTAGCGCTCCCCAGCCCGTCCCCTTGGTTGATCCGAACAGTACGGCTCGGCTACGCGATTCAGTTTGTGAGGCGACCGCCCAAGTTCAGAGGCATCCGTTCCACCTCTGTCCACTCGGACACCCATGCCTCTGTTCTTCGGGCGGAGATTGCGGTCCTCCTGGCGAAGGACGCGATCGAGCCTGTCCCTCCAGCCGAGATGAAATCGGGGTTCTACAGCCCTTATTTCATCGTGCCCAAGAAAGGAGGTGGGTTGCGACCGATCCTGGACCTTCGAGTGCTGAACCGGTCCCTTCACAGGCTACCGTTCAAGATGCTTACCTCGAAGCGCATACTGTCATGCGTACGACACCAGGATTGGTTTGCAGCCATCGACCTGAAGGACGCGTACTTTCATGTCTCGATTTTACCTCGACACAGACCGTTTCTTCGGTTTGCTTTCGAGGGTCGGGCGTATCAGTACAAAGTCCTCCCCTTTGGCCTGTCCCTGTCCCCCCGCGTCTTCACCAAGGTCGCGGAAGGTGCCCTATTTCCCCTATGGCGGAAGGGCATCCGAATCCTCAACTATCTCGACGACTGGCTCATTCTGGCTCACTCGTGAGATCTGTTGTGCGAACACAGGGACCTGGTGTTACAGCACCTCAGCCATTTGGGACTTCGGGTCAACTGGGAGAAGAGCAAGCTCTCCCCCGTGCAGAGCATCTCTTTTCTCGGTATGGAGTTGGACTCGGTCTCCATGACAGCACGCCTCACCAACGAGCGCGTCCAGTCGGTGCTGAACTGTCTGAAACTCTTCAGGCACAAGACGGCGGTCCCTCTCAAAACTTTCCAGAGGCTCCTGGGGCATATGACAGCCGCAGCCGCAGTTACGCCGCTCGGGCTGCTTCATATGAGACCGCTTCAGCGCTGGCTACACGACCGAGTCCCGAGATGGACATGGCACCGCGGCACGTTCCGGGTCGGCGTTACCCCGGAGTGTCGCCGCCTCTTCAGCCCTTGGTCAGACCCTGCTTTCCTACGGCCCGGCGTGCCCTTGGGACAGGTGTCGAGGCATGTTGTAGTCAACACAGATGCCTCCTCGACGGGCTGGGGTGCCGTGTGCAACGGGCAGACAGCCTCGGGCTCCTGGACAGGACCTCGACTGCAGTGGCACATCAATTGCCTCGAGCTGCTAGCCGTGTTTCTGGCGCTCCGGCGGTTTCTGCCGCTGCTGCGCCACAAGCACGTGCTTGTCCGCACGGACAATACAGCGACCGTAGCGTACATCAACCGTCAGGGTGGTCTGTGCTCCCGTCGCCTGTCGCAGCTCGCCCGCCATCTCCTCCTCTGGAGTCACACGCGGCTCAAATCGCTGCGGGCCGTTCACATTCCAGGAGAACTGAATCGTGCAGCCGATGTGCTCTCACGACAGCTCACTCTCCCTGGAGAATGGCGACTCCATCCCCAGATGGTCCAGCTCATCTGGAGTCGATTCGGGGAGGCTCAGGTAGACCTGTTCGCCTCCCCAGAATCCTCCCACTGCCAGCTCTTTTTCTCCCTGACTCAGGCCCCCCTCGGCAGGGACGCCCTGGCACACAGCTGGCCGCGGGGCCTCCTCAAGTACGCCTTTCCCCCAGTGAGCCTCCTTGCACAGACCCTGTGCAAGATCAGGGAGGACGAGGAGCAGGTCCTGCTGGTTGCGCCGTTCTGGCCCACCCGGACCTGGTTCGCCGACCTCATGCTCCTCGCGACAGTCCCTCCCTGGAAGATTCCCCTGAGGAAGGACCTTCTTTCTCAGGGGGACGGCACGATTTGGCACCCGCGTCCCGATCTATGGAACCTGCACGTGTGGCTTCTGGACGGGACACGGAAGACCTCGCCGGTCTCCCCCAGGCCGTGATAGACACTATCACTCAGGCTAGAGCCCCCTCCACGAGGCAGGCCTACGCCCTGAGGTGGGGTCTCTTCGTTGATTGGTGTTCCTCTCGCCGAGAGGACCCACGGAAGTGCTCGGTCGGAGTGGTGCTTTCCTTCCTGCAAGAGAAGTTGGAAGGGAGACTGTCCCCTTCCACTTTGAAAGTGTATGTCGCAGCCATTGCGGCATACCACGATGCAGTAGATGGGTCATCTCTGGGAAAGCATCACCTGATCATCAGGTTCCTTCGAGGTGCGAGAAGGATTAACCCTCCTAGACCGCACCTCGTGCCCTCTTGGGATCTCTCCGTGGTCCTTCAGGGCCTTCGGGGAGCTCCCTTCGAGCCGCTCAGTTCAGTCGAGCTGAAGTTCTTGTCACTCAAGACTTCACTCCTGACTGCGCTGGCCTCCATCAAGAGGGTAGGGGACCTGCATGCATTCTCGGTCAACGAAGCGTGCTTAGAGTTCAGGCCAGGTTACTCTCACGTCATCCTGAGACCCCGGCCCGGCTACGTGCCCAAGGTTCCCACCACTCCCTTCCGAGATCAGGTGGTGAACCTGCAAGCTCTGCCCCAGGAGGAGGCAGACCCGGCCTTGGAGTTGCTGTGTCCCGTCCGTGCCCTGCACGTTTACGTGGACCGCACCCGGAGCTTCAGACGCTCCGAGCAGCTCTTTGTCTGCTTCGGGGGACAGCAGAAGGGGAATGCTGTCTCCAAACAGAGGTTGGCTCACTGGGTAGCTGATGCCATCACCTTGGCGTATGAAGCCCAAGGTGAGCCGTGCCCCCTAGGAGTGCGAGCCCACTCCACTCGGAGTGTTGCTTCCTCCTATGCGCTGGCGCACGGCGCCTCTCTAGCAGACATCTGTAGAGCTGCGGGCTGGGCGACACCCAATACCTTTGCGCGGTTCTACAACCTCCGCGTTGAGCCAGTGTCCTCCCGTGTGTTGGGTAACATCAGGTAATTTGCGGGAGGACAGCTCAGGTGTCGGCTTGCTGCGCCACTCCTCTCGGATCCGTGCGCTATTTTCCCCAGTTGTTCCCATGGTTGAACTCTGGGTCCTCCATGCCCCGCAGTACTGGACTAGACGGAGTAGTCCATACTGTGCTCCGGAGCGGGGCCTCCTTCACCCCCCTCCGGTTGTGGCATCATGTCTCAGTATCTCCACGGAACCTTCCGTGTTTCCCCAGTCTAGTTGACTCGTTTTAGAAAATTCCACATGACTTAACCGTCATCGTGCTCCGCCCCCCAACGGTTGCCTCAGAACTAGCACCCCTGGTGGGCCACCACGTGGTCTACAGGGCGTTGGGACGGTTACGCATTGAGCCCCTTGCTCCGACACGCTTGCCTGCCGGCATTGGGCCTCGACTGCGTAACGCAGTTCAGGGTTGTGGCGTTTTCCAGAGGTCCCCAATATTACGTCATTGACGTAACGTCGTAGAGAACGACTGAGGGGGAACGTCTCGGTTACGAAGGTAATCCTCGTTCCCCGAAGGAGGGAACGGAGACGTTACGTCCTCTTGCCACAATCCTGGACTGCGCTGAAGCCGGGTTGCGGCTCGGCTCCTCAGCAAATCTGAATGAGTGGATGCACGCCGCCATCTTATATACCCGCATGCAAATCCCACTCGCCAATTTCATTGGCTTTTTCTCTTAAGCTCAGAGGTGATAGGGTCTCGTAGCCGATCCCCAATATTACGTCATTGACGTAACGTCTCCGTTCCCTCCTTCGGGGAACGAGGGTTACCTTCGTAACCGAGACGTTTCCTTACATCTGATAATTACTGAAATGAAAATGCATACATGCGGTTCCAAACTTAAATACTGTGTTTTTAAGTTCAATAGAAGAAAGTTGTACAAGTTTGAAACAATATGAGTGTGAATAAAAGTTTATTTTTAGTTTGAGGAATCCTCTCAAGTGTTTATTGAAACCAATGTATTATAATGTTGATCATTAATGGCAGTTGTATTTACAGTACAGTAAACATTTAATAGTTACAGTAAAAAAAAAAAAAAAACCTAAACATAATATTGTAACGCTTGGTCAGAGAAGGGGCGAAAGGCAGAAGGTAAGTTTGTGAATGTTTATTTACAGTGCTTCCAAGAAACATGAACAACTTAATTTATAGCCATACAAACTGCTGGAGTCCCGAACTGTGAGACGAGCACAGGAATGTAAGTCCATCCATAGACATTAGAATTACGGTTCACAAAGTCACTTCCCTCAAATCCTCTTGTTTCCATCCACAGTGTAGAAGTCCACAATTCACAAGTCCGAAGGAATCCGAAAGGAGAGTATCCAAAGAAGAAGAGCAACAACCAGGCATGTTACTTCGATCCCGAGTGGTGAGTATGAGAGAGAGGTGGGTATAAATACACTGGGTAATCAGGGCAGCACAGGTGTTCCGGATTAGTATTCGGGGGATGGTTCACGGGTGCTGGTGCTCAGGGACCGGGGTGAAAGTGCAGGATTGAGTTGAGACGTGACAGTACCCCCCTCTCCACGGGTGGCACCTGACACCCTTATCCGGCGACGCGGCCGACCGCGACCTCGGGGGCCCGGACGATCTGGATTCTGATGATGGAAGTCCTCGAGGAGAGATGGGTCCAAGATGTCGGCATGTGGTATCCACGATCTCTCCTCGGGTCCGAACCCCTCCCAGTCGACTAGGTACTGGAGCCGGCCGGCGCGCCGCCGGGAGTCGAGGATGGCCCGGACCTGGAAGATGTGGTCTCCCTGGATTTCTGGTTGCTCTGGCGGGGGATCGGGTTCCGGGTCTGTGGAGGAAGGGACAACTGAGGGTAAGTATGGTTTGAGTAAGGATACGTGGAAGGTAGGTGCAATTCGGTAATGGGCTGGTAAGTCGAGACGGTAAGTGACAGGATTTATTTGAGAGTGTATGGTGAAAGGCCCGATGTAGCGGGGACTCAGCTTCCTGCTAGGCAGCCGGAGACGGATGTCGCGGGTGGATAGCCAGACACGATCTCCAGGCTGGTAAGTCGGAGCAGGAAGTCGGCGACGATTTGCAGCCTCCGTATGTCTCCGGACTGCCTGCTGGAGATGGACATGAGCCGAGTCCCAGACCCTCTCGCTCTCCCGGAACCAGTGATCTACCGCAGGGACTTCCGAAGACTCTCCGTTCCAGGGGAACAAGGCTGGTTGGTATCCTAAAACACATTGAAAAGGAGTTAAACCAGTGGTAGACTGACGGAGAGAATTTTGGGCGTATTCGGCCCACGGTAGATACTGGCTCCAGGTTTCTTGATGTTGGGCACAGTATGTTCGGAGGTACCGGGATAATTCTTGGATCTTACGTTCGGTCTGGCCGTTAGTTTGCGGGTGATAACCGGAGGAGAGACTGATAGCAGTACCCAGGAGGGAAAAGAATCCTCGCCAAACCCTGGAGATAAACTGGGGACCTCTATCAGACACGATGTCTTCGGGCAATCCAAAGTTACGGAAGACATTTTGGAATAGTGATTCCGCCGTCTCCATAGCCGTAGGTAGACCCTTCAGTGGGATGAACTTGCAGGCCTTCGAGAACCGATCCACTACCACCAGGATAGTGGTGAATCCATTGGAAGAGGGTAAGTCCGTGGCAAAGTCGACCCCTAAGTGTGTCCAGGGCCGACGAGGAATGGGCAGAGGTTGAAGCTTCCCTTCCGGTAGACGACGAGGTGTAGTAGTAACGGCACAGACCGAACAACCCTGGATGAAACGGTGGACATCCCGGTCCATCCTTGGCCACCAGAACCGTTGGCGAAGGAGCGAGAGGGTGCGCCTGCTGCCAGGGTGTCCGGATCCAGGTGAGGTGTGCGTACCTTCCAGGAGCTGAAGTCGCAGCCTAGTGGGTACATACTTTAGACCTTCGGGCACTCCAGGGGGCGCTGGCTCCTCGAGGATGGCGTCACGTAGTTCATCCTCAAATCGCCAAAGGATGGGTGCAACTGTAACAGATGGAGGAAGAATTGGGTCCGGGGGAATAATCGCAGAGTCTGGAGAATACATACGTGACAGAGCATCAGCTTTGACGTTTTTGGATCCTGGTTGATAAGTGATGGAGAATCGAAACCGTGCAAAGAAAAGGGACCAGCGGGCTTGACGAGCGTTGAGACGTTTAGCATCACGAAGATATTGCAGGTTCTTGTGGTCTGTAATGACAGTGAAAGGATGATGAGCTCCCTCAAGCCAGTGACGCCATTCCTCGAGGGCTAATTTAATAGCCAGCAATTCCCGATCTCCAATACCGTAATTTTGTTCCGCTGGAGAAAGTTTCCTGGAAAAGTACGCACATGGATGGAGGGTTCGTGGGTCACCAGACCATTGGGAGAGAACGGCTCCGACCCCCTGGTCTGCAGCATCTACTTCCACTGTGAAGGGAAGTTCTGGATTTGGGTGTGATAGGATTGGAGCGGTGGTAAACTTCTCCTTCAACCGTTCAAACGCTTCCTGGGCTGGTTGACTCCAGTCGAGTTTCTTCTTGCCTCCCTTCAATAGGGAGGTCAGAGGGGATGCACATAGACTGTAGTTTTTAATGAACCTGCGGTAAAAGTTGGCGAAGCCCAGGAAACGTTGCAGTTCTTTAATCGTTGAAGGTGAAGGCCACTTCTTAACCGCATCGACCTTTCCTGGCTCCATCTTCACTCCCTCCGCAGAGATCACGTACCCGAGAAAGGAGACGGTTGTTACGTGGAATTCGCACTTTTCAGTCTTAAGGTACAACTGATGCTGTCGGAGACGGTTGAGGACCTTGCAGACATGATTCTGATGTTCCTCCACATTACGTGAGTAGATGAGGATATCGTCAATATAAACGATGACAAACTGATGAAGATAGTCTCTGAAGATTTCATTCATGAAATTCTGAAATACCGATGGGCTGTTGGCAAGTCCATAGGGCATTACCCGATATTCGTAGTGCCCAGTGGGCGTGACAAAGGCTGTCTTCCATTCATCTCCCTCTCGGATACGGATCAGGTTATATGCGCTGCGGAGGTCAAGCTTTGAGAAGATGCAGGCTTCACGGAGTTCCTCCAGGGCAGCTGGAACTAGTGGAAGGGGATAAGCAAATTTCACCGTGGCCTCATTTAGCACCCGGTAGTCGATGCAGGGTCGGAGCCCTCCATCCTTCTTAGCCACAAAGAAGAAGCTAGAAGCTGCTGGTGAGGTGGATGGTCTGATGAACCCCTGATGTAACGCCTCATCGATGTATTGCTTCATCGCTTCCTGTTCGGGTTTGGATAATGGGTAGATACGTCCGTGAGGGAGTTTTGTGCCTGGCAGCAGGTCGATGCTACAATCCCAGGGCCTGTGAGGGGGAAGACTGGTGGCTTTCTCCTTACTGAAGACGTCGTGGTAGGTATGATACGCTGGAGGGATAGTGACAGTGATCGTAGTGTTGGGGCTTTCGATGGTAGTGGATTGGAGAGGGAGTCGTTCTCCTTCCTTCTGGAGGCAGCGATGCTGACATGACTCATTCCATTCCAGAACCTTGCCCGTCTTCCAGTCCATGTGTGGTTGGTGATGTGCGAGCCAAGGACGACCAAGGATGACGTCAACAACCGAGTCAGGAAGGATTAGGAAGGTCAGTTTCTCCTTGTGTTGACGGTGAACGGTTAATTCCCAGGTCGGAGTTCTCCGTGTGATTTTACCATTACCCAGCGGAGTGCCCTGGATGGTGGTTATCTGGTAACTGGTCTCACTGGGTACGGTTCTCAGATTATGGCGGTCCACGAAGTGGGAGGAGACAAAGTTCCCAGCAGCGCCGGAATCCACCAACACAGAGACGGGGAAAAAGTGACGATTAATTTTGAGCTGTGCGATAAAATGGGGTATATGAGAGGTGTTGGGTGTAAGTCGGACTGCACTCACCATAGCTTTCGGAGGTCGAATCGGACAGGCGGCGATTATGTGATCAGCTCCTCCACAATATAGACATAGGCCTCTCTTTAATCTTCGTTGTCGTTCAGAGGAATGGAGATGGTAATGATCGGTGATCATAGGCTCATCCAAGGCGTTTTGACTCACTGTGCTCTCTGTACGGACTGGAAACTGGTTAGTAGGAACAGAACAGGCTGATAGATGTTGGGAAACATGTATGGCTTTTTGAACGAAAGTCTCTATATTAGAGTTGTCATCGTAGATCACCATCTGTCTCCGTATCTCAGGATGCAATCCTTTGCGATAAGCAGCTAACAGCGCTATCTCGTTCCAACCACTCGTGGCCGCTAAAGAGCGGAATCGCAGCGTATAGTCATGTATGGAGAGGTCGCCTTGGCGCAGATGAATCAGTTCGTCATGAACAGAGAGATTGGTGAGTGCAGTACCGAATACCTGCTTAAAATGAGTGAAGAAGGAAGTGATGGTGGCTAGTGCAGGGCTTTTTGATGTCCACAACCCGTCCGCCCATTGTAGAGCTCGTCCTGTCAGCAGAGAAATCACAAAAGAGATTTTAGAGATTTCGTTGGTAAAACTCACACTGTTGGCTTCGATATACAGCGAACACTGGAGAATAAATCCATTGCAGCCCTCCAGTTCGCCGGAGTATGTAGCAGGACGAGCTAGCGGGGATCGAGCGATCACAGAAGGAACGGGTTGTGGTGACATAGACTGACGTAAGGCGTGCACAAGCTCAGCGAATGGATCCACTGCCGCGGTTTTGGTTGTTGGCGGCGTCTCCATGTTTGTTTATGTTTTTCTCGACTCGGGATCCTGTAACGCTTGGTCAGAGAAGGGGCGAAAGGCAGAAGGTAAGTTTGTGAATGTTTATTTACAGTGCTTCCAAGAAACATGAACAACTTAATTTATAGCCATACAAACTGCTGGAGTCCCGAACTGTGAGACGAGCACAGGAATGTAAGTCCATCCATAGACATTAGAATTACGGTTCACAAAGTCACTTCCCTCAAATCCTCTTGTTTCCATCCACAGTGTAGAAGTCCACAATTCACAAGTCCGAAGGAATCCGAAAGGAGAGTATCCAAAGAAGAAGAGCAACAACCAGGCATGTTACTTCGATCCCGAGTGGTGAGTATGAGAGAGAGGTGGGTATAAATACACTGGGTAATCAGGGCAGCACAGGTGTTCCGGATTAGTATTCGGGGGATGGTTCACGGGTGCTGGTGCTCAGGGACCGGGGTGAAAGTGCAGGATTGAGTTGAGACGTGACAAATATATTTTGTTGGTCTAATATTTTGCATTAACTGAGATGACGTCTTTTGTCTTCACAGACATGTGAAAGTGGCCTTGTAAAGTGTGTGACATTTCATTATCTACATGTATTGCAGGTATCCCTGTCTATACAGATTGCCTTCAGATGTTGAATGTAATTACAGTAAAACAAGTGTAAATCATTTTTAACTACTATTTTTCTTTTGTTTTTGTTTACAGATATGTAAATGTGGCCTTGTAAAGTGTGGGACACTTCATTATCTTCCCAGTATGAGCTTCTAAAACATTTTAGGCTGACATATTTCCACTATGGTAGCAACTGCTGGTACCCCTGTCCATGTGCCTCCCTGTGCAGATTGCACATACACATTCAAAAGGTGGAAGAACCCTCTTTTAATGACCAGG
The DNA here is from genome assembly GCA_033026305.1 of Cirrhinus molitorella. Taxonomy (NCBI): domain Eukaryota; kingdom Metazoa; phylum Chordata; class Actinopteri; order Cypriniformes; family Cyprinidae; genus Cirrhinus; species Cirrhinus molitorella. The sequence continues at coordinate 24,386,900 of CM065127.1, read as the reverse complement.
TTAGACTCATTTAGTCATTTCCATGAGCACAGATCTTAAAGCGATAGTTCACACAACAAATTAAAATTCTGTGATCCTTTACACACCCATATGTTTTAAACTTGTAGGAGTTCCTTTATTATGTTAAACACAAAGGAAGATATTTTGATAAATGACGGTAACAACACAGTTGCTGGTAGCCATTGAATTCCAGAGTATTTGTTTTTCCTACTATAGAAGTCAATGGCTACTAGCAACTGTGCGGTTTCTATCATTAACCAAAGTATATTAATTTGTATTCAACAGAATAAAGAAACTGCTACAGGTTTAAAACACACAAGTGTTAGTAAATGATGACAGCATTAATATACCAAAGTATATTAATTTGTATTCAACAGAATAAAGAAACTGCTACAGGTTTAAAACACACAAGTGTTAGTAAATGATGACAGCATTTTCATTTTTGGGTAAACTATCTCTTTAATGCTAAAGTCTATCATGCTATTCTAGAAAATTATGTGCCTCTAATTTTATGGGTTTTTGGCTCAAATCGTGCAAGTTATAACAAAGGTGTTGAGCTGGATTTAGGTCTGGGTTTCAAGCAGATTAGTGAAGTTCTTCACCCTATAATTTTTTTTTTTTTTTTTTTTTTTTGGAACATTGCTTGGTGTACAGGGGCATTGTCATGTTGGAAAAAAAATGGCCCTTCCCAAGCTTTGCTATAAAATCAGATGTTCACAATTCTCTAGAATTTTATTATATACTGTACTGTAGCACTAAGTTCCGTGCTCATGAAAATGACTAAGAAGTAGTCAAGCCTGGTCATTAGAATACTTTTGGCAATATAGTGTATTTAGGTTAGACAGAAAGTATATGAAGGTTGTTTAATGTATAATAAGCCTGGTGTTTTAATCTATTATTTTTGTTTTTCCTCTAGGACTATGAAAATGAAAAGGCAGAGTCTGGGATTGCACAAACAACAATGTGCATCTATGTTGGGTGCTAATCCCAGAGATGAGTCTGCAGACGTTGGTGTGGTTCTCAAACCTTTGGCAGTTCTTCAATACCTGCTTTTTACCCGAAAGACCTCAAGTGCACATATGAAGATTTTCAGAAAATTCTCATGGAATTAGATTCAGCCAAGCTTTCACTAAAAGTCCAAGAATTTAAGATGAAGTTGCTTCAGTAACACATATACTCCCCAAGTAGGGTTTGACTTTTCCATTTACCTGAGTGAACATTGACACTTTACAGGACCACAAATTGTGTGATCTGATAATTGCTTACCTCAAGTTTTATACTGTTTTAAAAAACAGATTGTAAGGACATTTAATTTCTTTTTTTGCTGTTGAATGTTCTTTCGAAGCTAGTGCACTCATTTTACATGGTAACATGCATGCAAATGTGCTGGCCCTAACCACTCAAACACTGACTTTTATTGCATAAGCAGTGTTTCAGATTTTTTTGTCAATTTTGAAACTTTTAAAGATTTGAAGTTCCTGTATGATTATGGATGTTTGTGTACAGGTATGCCCAACATGTAAACATGCTTGCAATAACAACATGCCCTAACCAATCAAGCAACTTTTTGTGACTATTTATTTATTTTTTTTAAAAGTTGCATGTCTTATATTTGTGAAACTGTCAGTGTGATAAAACAGTGTGTTTTATATGGTTTTGAAACACAGTTCTTAGGGATTTTTTTTTTTTTTTTAATATACCTTTGATACTATGGTATTGCAAAGCCACTCATACTCTGAGACTTGAAACTTTTCTTGACTACCACCATTTTATTTAATGTAATGTCACAGATTTGTCAAAATGTCAGTATAAGTAATACTGTTTTCATTGGCTCATATGTAAATTGATTTTTCTGTCTATATGAGTGTCCAAAGACATTGATTGTGACTGCAGTGTTTAAAGTGGTGCATTTAAGCTTGCTCCCCCCCCCCCCCCCCCCCCCAAACAACATATGGGGCACTGGCTAGTATCATTTTCTATCAGTATCATCAACTCATCTTTTTGATAACTTTCATGTTTTGTTACTTCTAAAATGTAAACATCAATAAAAAAGTGAAACTATTTGATCTAACTGTTGTTTTTTGCATGTTGAGGTTAGATTCCTTACAGGAATAAATACATTTTGAATATGATTTAAAAACCATTCAGTTTATTATTAAAATGCCTAAATATGATGCATTTTAGTTAAATAGAGTTTATTATCTAAAAATACATAATCCTGATTCTAATGAATTCTAAACACTTTTGATTTATTAATATTATTACATACATCTTATTCTTACTTGTTTAATTTACATATGTTTTACAAATTTGTACCACATAAAGTTTATTACTTAGTTTGGGTAAAAAATATGTAATCCAAATGGATGGAAATTTTACATGTAATCAAAATACATAAATCTTATTTTTTAGAGACAAATATTTTTTTGAGTGTGAGATGCTCTCAAAAAGCCAAAAAACCACACATATCGGGCTCACACGCTTCATCCAGCGCATCTTCTTCACCCACATTTCCGCAACCCCCATGCTGTCCCGAGGTAAGCAACATACTTACATCCATAGACAATAAACTATCCAGACTGGATGCCAGAGTAGCCTTAATAGAAGTATTGCACAAAGAATTTCAAAAACTATAATGCAAGATGGCGCCGCAGATGGCAGCCTCTGTGCTTAGCTCTCCAGTTGTTTTGGTGTTTTTGTTAGTTTTTCCTGTTTTTTGTTTTACAAACACAATCAGTTTCACCAGGGATGAACTGCTGAACATTCGGCAGAACTCACCACAAAACTTTCTACCGGTTTTTGATTACTCGGACGTTTTGGTGAACATCGTAGTTGGCGGAGCAGCAGCGCTAATCAGGCGCTTGAGGACGCGCAGACCGGGAAGAAGAGCCGGAGCGCTCGTAAAGCTTCGTCAGCGGGGATTCCGTACTTCACTGCCTAGTATACACCTAGCGAATCTCCGCTCTCTACCCAACAAAACGGACGAACTCCTTCTGCTCTCCCGGACAAACAAGGATTTCTCACACTCTGCTGCTCTGTGTTTCACGGAAACCTGGCTGAACGACGGGGTCCCAGACAGCGCGCTTCATTTGCCGGGCCATCGGCTGTTCAGAGCGGACCGCGACGCGGTATCAACGGGGAAATCGCGTGGCGGCGGGACGTGCTTTTACATCAATGAGAGGTGGTGTACAGATGTAACAGTGTTAAAGAAGATGTGCTGTTTTGACCTAGAAGCGCTCTTTATTAACTGTAAGCCGTTCTATTCGCCACAAGAGTTTTGCTCGTTTATTCTGGTGAGTGTGTACATTCCACCGCAAGCAAATGTGAGCGTGGCGTTAGAGAAACTCGCCGATCAGATCACGGACACGGAGCAAAAACACCCGGACTCTGTTTTAATCATTCTTGGGGATTTTAACAAAGCAAATCTCTCCCGTGAACTGCCAAAATACAGACAGCATGTTAAATGTCCCACCAGAGACAGTAATATTTTGGATCATTGTTACACAACAATTAAAGACGCATATCACTCGTCGCGCGGGCGGCTTTGGGGCTCTCTGATCACTGCGTGGTTCACCTTATTCCAACCTACAGGCAAAAACTTAAATCTGCTAAACCTGTAGTAATGACTGTGAAGAGATGGACCACCGAAACAGAGCAGGCCTTACAAGCCTGTTTTGGATTGACTGATTGGAGTATTTTCGAAGCTGCTGCCACAGACCTGGACGAGCTCACAGAGACTGTTACTTCATACATCAGTTTCTGTGAGGATATATGCATTCCTACCAGAACTTATCTAACATTCAGCAATGATAAGCCATGGTTTACAGCAAAACTCAGACATCTTCGTCAGGCCAAAGAGGATGCCTACAGGAAAGGGGATAGAGCTGTGTACAATCAGGCCAGGAACACACTGAATAAGGAGATTAGAGTGGCTAAAAGGACCTATGCAAAAAGGTTAGAAGATCAGTTCATTTCTAACGACCCATCTTCAGTGTGGACCGGTCTGAAAGCCATCACAAATTACAAGACACCATCCCCAAACACTGAGGCGAATCAACGACTTTCTGAAGACCTGAATGAGTTTTATTGTAGATTTGAAAGCCCCCACACCTGCTCAGACGATCTCTTCTCACAACCATCAACACCTCCAGCAACCCCCCTCTCCCCCCCTCCTGCCTTACAATTAACTGAAAACGACGTGTGCCAGGTCTTCAGGAAAAACAAAAGAAAAAAGGCATCAGGTCCAGACGGTGTGTCACCAGTCTGTCTGAAAACCTGTGCTGATGAGCTGGCCCCCATTTTCTCACAAATTTTCAACAAATCTCTTGCATTGTGTGAAGTCCCTGCCTGCTTCAAGCGCTCCACCATCATCCCCATTCCCAAGAAACCCAAGATAACAGGACTTAACGACTACAGACCTGTGGCGCTAACGTCTGTCGTCATGACGTCGTTTGAGAAACTGGTTCTGGCCTATCTGAAGGACATTACTGGACCCTTACTGGACCCCCTGCAGTTTGCTTACCGAGCAAACAGATCTGTGGATGATGCTGTAAACATGGCATTGCACTTCATTCTGCAACATCTGGACAGGCCACGGTCTTACGTGAGGATCCTGTTTGTGGACTTCAGTTCAGCTTTCAGAATCAGAATCAGAATCAGAAAGAGCTTTATTGCCAAGTATGCTTGCGCATACAACGAATTTGTTTTTGTGACAGTAGCTTCCAGTAGACAACAACAACACGGACAATAAGAAAAATACAATAAGGTGAGAATAAAAAATATACATATTTAAATATAAATAGACAAAAATATATAGAAAACTAAATTAAGAAATAAGTGGTATGTACAGTTGTGCTGTTGATGATAAAGGGAAAAAAAAAAAATAGAGATGGAGGTGGTAACAAATAAATATAAGGTTATTGCACATGTTTTTATTGTACGATGGTGTGAACATTTAGCTGTTCATAAGGTGGATTGCCTGTGGGAAAAACTGTTCTTTTGCCTGGTTGTCCTGGCAATTGGGGCTCTGTAGCGCCGGCCAGATGGCAAAAGTTCAAAGAGGGAATGGCTTGGATGTGAGGGATCCAGGGTGATTTTCTGAGCTCTTTTCCTCACCCTGGATGTATAAAGTTCTTGAAGGGTGGGCAGGGGAGCACCAATAATCCTCTCTGCAGTCTGAACTGTTCTCTGTAATCTTCTGATGTCTGATTTTGTAGCTGAGACAAACCAGACAGTTATTGATGTGCACAGAACAGACTCGATGACAGCTGTGTAGAACTGTTTCAGCAACTCCTGTGGTAGGTTGAACTTCTTCAGCTGGCGAAGGAAGTGCAACCTTTGTTGGGCCTTTTTTACAATGGAGTTGATGTGAGTGTCCCACTTCAGGTCCTGGGAGATGAAAGATCCCAGGAACTTGAATGACTCCACTGTAGCCACAGTGCTGTCCATGATGGTGAGTGGGGAAAGTGCAGGGGGATTCCTCCTGAAGTCCACTATCATCTCTACAGTTTTGAGCGTGTTGAGCTCCAGGTTGTTATGACTGCACCAGACAGCCAGCTCTTTAACCTCCTGTCTGTAAGCAGACTCATCACCGTCCTGAATGAGGCCGATAAGTGTGGTGTCATCTGCAAACTTCAGGAGCTTGACAGAGGAGTCTTTAGAGGTGCAGTCATTGGTGTAGAGGGAGAAGAGCAGAGGGGAGAGAACACAACCCTGAGGGGCGCCGGTGTTGGTGCTGCGGCTGCTGGACATGAATTTTCCCATTCTCACCTGCTGTTGCCTATCTGTCAGAAAGCTGTTGATCCATTGACAGATAGGGCTGGGAACAGAGAGCTGGTTCAGTTTGGTTTGGAGGAGTGGAGGAATGATGGTGTTGAAGGCCGAACTGAAGTCCACAAACAGGATCCTCACGTAAGACCGTGGCCTGTCCAGATGTTGCAGAATGAAGTGCAATGCCATGTTTATAGCATCATCCACGGATCTGTCTGCTCGGTAAGCAAACTACAGGGGGTCCAGTAAGGGTCCAGTGATGTGCTTCAGATAAGCTAAAACCAGTTTTTCAAATTATTTCATGACGACAGACGTTAGTGCCACAGGTCTGTAGTCGTTAAGTCCTGTTGTCTTGGGTTTCTTTGGAATGGGGATGATGGTGGAGCGTTTGAAGCAGGCAGGTACTTCACACATCTCCAGAGACCAGTTGAAGATATATGAGAAGATGGGGGCCAGCTCGTCAGCACAGGTTTTCAGACAGACTGGACTCACACCGTCTGGACCTGGTGCCTTTTTTCTTTTGTTCTTCCTGAAGACCTGGCACACATCATTCTCGCTGATTTGTAAGGTGTGAGGGGGGGAGAGAGGGGTTGCTGGAGGTGTTAATAGTTCTGAAAAGAGATCGTCTGGACAGGTGTGGGGGCATTCAAATCTACAATAAAACTCATTCAGGTCTTCAGCAAGTCGTTGATTCGCCTCAGTGCTTGGGGATGGTGTCTTGTAGTTTGTGATGGCTTTCAGACCTGTCCACACTGAAGATGGGTCGTTAGATATGAACTGATCTTCTAACCTTTTTGCATAGGTCCTTTTAGCCACTCTAATCTCCTTATTCAGTGTGTTCCTGGTCTGATTGTACAAGACCCTATCCCCTTGTCTGTAGGCATCCTCTTTTGCCTGACGAAGATGTCTGAGTCTTGCTGTAAACCATGGCTTATCATTGTTGAATGTCAAATAAGTTCTGGTAGGGATGCATATATCCTCACAGAAACTGATATATGATGTTACAGTCTCTGTGAGCTCGTCCAGATCAGTTGCAGCAGCTTCAAAAACACTCCAATCAGTCAATCCGAAACAGGCTTGCAAAGCCTGCTCTGTTTCGGTGGTCCATCTTTTTACAGTCTTTACTGCAGGTTTAGCAGATTTAAGTTTTTGCCTGTATGTTGGTATAAGATGAACCAGGCAGTGATCAGAGAGCCCCAAAGCTGCCCGTGAGACAGAGTGATATGCATCTTTAATTGTTGTGTAACAGTGATCCAATATATTACTGTCTCTGGTGGGACATGTAATATTCTGTCTGTATTTTGGCAGTTCACGGGAGAGATTTGCTTTATTAAAATCCCCAAGAATGATTAAAACGGAGTCCGGGTGTTTTTGCTCCGTGTCCGTGATCTGATCGGCGAGCTTCTCTAACGCCACGCTCACATTTGCTTGCGGTGGAATATAAACACTCACCAGAATAAACGAGCAAAACTCTTGCGGCGAATAAAACGGCTTACAGTTAATGAAGAGCGCTTCTAGATCGGAACAGCACATCTTCTTTAACACTGTTACATCTGTACACCACCTCTCATTGATGTAAAAGCACGTCCCGCCGCCACGCGATTTCCCCGTTGATTCCACGTCTCGGTCCGCTCTGAACAGCCTATGGCCCGGCAAATGAAGCGCGCTGTCTGGGATCGCGTCATTCAGCCAAGTTTCCGTGAAACACAGAGCAGCAGAGTTTGAAAAATCCTTGTTTGTGCGGGAGAGCAGAAGGAGTTTGTCCGTTTTGTTGGGTAGAGAGCGGAGATTCGCCAAGTGTATACTAGGCAGCGAAGTACGGAATCCACGCTGACGAAGCTTCACAAGCGCGCTGCCTCGTTTTCCCCGTCTGCGCGTTCTCAAGCGCCTGATCAGCGCTGCCGCTCCGCCAACTACAATGTTCAGCAAAACGTCCGAATAATCAAAAACCGGTAGGAAATTCTGTGGTGTGTTCTGCCAAATGCTCAGCAGTTCATCCCTGGTGAAGCTGATTGAGTTTGTAAAACAAAAAACAGGAAAAACTAACAAAAACACAAAAACAACTGGAGAGCTAAGCACAGAGGCTGCCATCTGCGGCGCCATCTTGACACATCAATACCATCATTCCTACACTCCTCCAAACCAAACTGCTCCAGCTCTCTGTTCCCAGCCTTCTCTGTCAATGGATCAACAGCTTTCTGACAGATAGGCAACAGCAGGTGAGAATGGGGAAATTCATGTCCAGCAGTCGCACTATCAGCACCGGTGCCCCTCAGGGTTGTGTTCTCTCCCCACTGCTCTTCTCCCTCTACACCAATGACTGCACCTCTAAAGACTCCTCTGTCAAGCTCCTGAAGTTTGCGGATGACACCACACTTATCGGCCTCATTCAGGACGGTGATGAGTCTGCTTACAGACAGGAGGTAAAAGAGCTGGCTGTCTGGTGCAGTCATAACAACCTGGAGCTCAACACGCTCAAAACAGTAGAGATGATAGTGGACTTCAGGAGGAACCCCCCTGCACTTTCCCCACTCACCATCATGGACAGCACTGTGGCTACAGTGGAGACATTTAAGTTCCTGGGATCTTTCATCTCCCAGGACATGAAGTGGGACACTCACATTGACTCCATTGTAAAAAAGGCCCAACAAAGATTGTACTTCCTTCGCCAGCTGAAGAAGTTCAACCTACCACAGGAGTTGTTAAAGCAGTTCTACTCAGCTGTCATCGAGTCTGTTCTGTGCACATCAATAACTGTCTGGTTTGTCTCAGCTACAAAATCAGACATCAGAAGATTACAGAGAACAGTTCGGACTGCAGAGAGGATTATTGGTGCTCCCCTGCCCACCCTTCAAGAACTGTATACATCCAGGGTGAAGAAAAGAGCTCAGAAAATCACCCTGGATCCCTCACATCCAAGCCATTCACTCTTTGAACTTTTGCCATCTGGCCGACGTTACAGAGCCCCTAACACCAGGACAACCAGGCACAAGAACAGTTTTTTCCCCCAGGCAATCCGACTTATGAACAGCTAAATGTTCACCCCGTTGTGCAATAAAAATATGTGCAATAACTTTCATCAAGCATCAACAGCACAACTGTATATGCCACTTATTTCTTAATTCATTTTTCTATATAAATATTTTTTGTGTCTATTTATATTTATATTTACATATGTATATTTTCTATTCTCTATTACCTTTATTTATTTTATTTATTATTTTTTTTTATTGTCTGTGTTGTTGTCTATGTACCCTGGAAGCTAATGTCACAAAAACAAATTCCTTGTATGCGCAAGCATACTTGGCAATAAAGCTCTTTCTGATTCTGATTCTGATTCTGAAAAACTCCACCACAGCCTGAAATACAGCCAACAACAAATCGACACGCTCACACAAGAAAACTGTTAGCTTCAGAACTCTTTTAAAACCCTCACAACGCAACTGTTTACTGTCACCACTTAGCTCACCTCCGTCACCTCTGAAAATAAAACTTTGAAAGAAACAATTTGGACATATAAGCAAGCAGCCTGAGACAACCTGATTTTCACCGGCATTCCTGAATCACCCGCTGACGAACCCGAGAGAGCAGTCAAGGATTTTATGGTTAAATTAGCTATTTAAACTCCAAATGGAAACTGTCAACAACATTACTTTTCACGGTTCACCATCTAGGAAAAAAACTCAGCAACGCCACCCGACCCCGCCCAATCATTATCAAATTCCAACATTTTAAACAAAAAGAACTGGCTCATCAACAGGGCAGACAGTTAAAGGACACTCACTACAGACTTAACGACCAGTTTCCACAAGAAATCATCCATAGACGTAAACGGCTAATCCCCATCTGCAAGCAAATGATAAAAGAAGGCAAAAGAGCAATACTTATAGTGGACAAATTGTACATTGATGCACAGCTATTCAAAGACAAGGATGTTACCCCCTGGCTCTACTAGCACCCTTTTCTCAACAATATCATCCCAACCATAATATATTGCCCTTATGGCACATGTATTTGATGTTTGGCACAATTCATTCAGACATACATGTCAGTATAGGAAAATTAGCTCAAAATGCAACTCAAATTCATAACCTGGAACATCCGTGGCATTAGCTCTCAGACAAAAAATAAATAAATAAATAAATAATAATAATGATGATAATAATAATAATAATAATAATTAAGTTCTCAACTATATGGATAATCTACAGACAGATATATGTTTACTACAAGACACGCATCTTGCAGATTCAAAACAAACACCCTAAGATCAGAACAATTCACTCACTCATTTCCAGCCACTTATAATAAAACAAAGAGAAGTATGTATCTTGAAAAAAACAAAACAAAACAAACAAACAAAAAAAAAAATGTTAAAAAAAAAATATATATTTTTTGGTAGGTGCTTTTTCTGCATTAAATATTGTTACTGTCAGTGTTAAAATAATTCATATTATTCAGGCTTACTACAGTACAGTAAAGCAAAGTAATTACTTCAGCCTGTATACTAAAATGTTATTGTCACATTATTAATTGTTTAGGCCATGTAGATTGCAAATGTCTATTAATTAGTTTATAGGTTTGGAATGGGCATTTTTACACAATTTGCAGGCAGACATCGAATGACTGTTTGTTTGTTTGTTTGTTGTCATGCAGCTCTTACAGTGTTTTTTTTTATTTTTATTTTATTATTATTATTATTATTATTATTATTATTATTAAATATTTTATAAACATCAGTTCCAGAGAGTAAAGTTCATCTGTTTAGCTGTGAATGCTACGGTTAATTTAAATTTACTCTGCACTGCTTTGAGGGCAAGAGTACTCAATAGGTTCATATTACTTTTATTTTTAGCGTACTATGTGCTGCTCTCAAGGTTCAAATTACTTGTTTTTTTAGCTTATGGGGTAACCAGGGTAAAACATGATTTTCCAATGCTACCCCACTGTCTGTGTAGCCGATAAGAGCAATTACAGAACTTGTTCAAATCTTTGTGATATTTTATAATTCAGTTAGCATTTGCACTGCTCTCAGGGCAGGAGTATTCAATAGGTTTGTATTAATCTTATTTTTAGTGTACTGTGTGGTGCTCTGAGGCCAAGAGTACTCAATATTCATTTCACTATGTTATTTTTTGTGTGTGTGTGTGTGTGTGTGTGTGTACTATGTGCTGCTCAATAGGTTCATATCACTGTTAATTTTAGTGTACTGTGTGCAGCTTTGAGGGCAAGAGTACTCAATATGTTCATATTGCTTTAATTTTTTGCATACTATGCACTGCTGTCTGCTTTCACGATGAGGCTACGTCCACACAAAGCCAGAGTTTTCCCTATCTGATTTTTTTCCCCTCATCTCAGGGCAGGAATACTCAATAGGTTTATATTACTGTTATTTTTAGTGTACCATGCACTGCTCTCAGGGCAGGAGTACTCAATAGTTCATACCACTGTCATTTTTAGTGTACTACTCATCCGAAGGACAGTGCTTTTTGACAGTATAGTGTCTCCATCACTACACTAGGGTGCTAGGACCCACACAGACCACAGGGTGAGCACCCCCTGCTGGCCTCACTGGCACCTCTTCCAGCAGCAACATCTCGGTTACGAAGGTAACCCTCATTCCCCGTAGGAGGGAACGGAGACGTTACGTTAATGACGTAATAATGGGGATTGGCTACGAGACCCTATCACCTCTGAGCTTAAGAGAAAAAGCCAATGAGAATTGGCGAGTGGAATTTGCATGCCGCGCCACTCCCCCGGACATACGGGTATATAAGATGGCGGCGTGCACCCACTCATTCAGATTTGCTGAGGAGCCGAGCCGCAACCCGGCTTTAGCGCAGCCCAGGATTGTGGCAAGAGGACGTAACGTCTCCGTTCCCTCCTTCGGGGAACGAGGGTTACCTTCGTAACCGAGATGTTCCCCCTCAGTCGTTCTCTACAACGTTACGTCAATGACGTAATAATGGGGACCTCTGGAAAACGCCACAATCCTGAACTGCGTTACACAGTTGAGACCCAATGCCGGCAGGCAAGCGTGTCGGAACAAGGGGCTCAATGCATAACCGTCCCAATGCCCTGTAGACCACGTGGTGGCCCTCCAGGGGTGCCAGATTCTGAAGCAGCCATTGGGGGGCGGAGCACAATGACGGTTAAGTCATGTGGAAATGTAAAAGGAAGTCTAACTAGGCTGGGGGAAACACAGAGATACTGAGACATTATGCCACAACCGGAGGGAGGTGAAGGAGGCCCCGCTCCAGAGCACAGTATGGACTACTCCGCTTAGTCCAGACTGCGGGGCATGAAGGACCCAGAGTTCACTAGGGGAACAACTGGGAAAATATTTCCCGGATCCATGAGGAATGGCGCAGCAAGCCGACACCTGAGCCGTCTTCCCGCAAATTACCTGATGTTACCCAACACATGGGAGGACACTGGCTCAACGCGGAGATTGTAAAACCGCGCAAAGGTATTGGGTGTCGCCCAGCCCGCAGCTCTGCAGATGTCTGCTAAAGAGGCGCCGTGCGCCAGCGCGTAGGAGGAGGCAACACTCCGGGTGGAGTTAGCTCAAACTCCCAGGGGGCATGGCTCACCTTGGGCCTCATACACCAAGGTGATGGCATCTGCTACCCAATGAGCCAACCTCTGTTTGGAGACAGCATTCCCCTTCTGCTGTCCCCCAAAGCAGACAAAGAGCTGCTCTGAGCTTCTGAAGCTCCGGGTGCGGTGCACGTAAATGTGCAAGGCACGAATGGGACACAGCAACGCTAAGGCCAGGTCTGCCTCCTCCTGGGGCAGAGCTTGCAGGTTCACCACCTGATCTCGAAAGGGAGTGGTGGGAACCTTGGGCACGTAACCGGGCCGGGGTCTCAAGATAACGTGAGAGTTACCTGGCCCAAACTTTGGATTTCATCACAATTATTTGCCATATTGGTTTTACACTTTTGCAAGTTGTCTGAGCAGTGCAGCCGGTAACACTTTATTTTGATGGTCCCCTTTGAACATTCTGCTGACAATAAATAATGTTGCACCAACATTAGGGTTGGGTATGGTTCACATTTTTACCAGTACCGGTTCTAGTACCGGTACCTGAAATTCGATATCGGTACCCAACGGTACCTTTTTCGATGCTTTACTTAAGTGACTTTCAGTGGATATGTTATATAGCCTAATTTGTGCAAATCTAAACACGGGGTATTAAAATTGCTTTTGAATGCGCCTGCGCGTTTTACTTTTGGTTTCATTTTAGGGCGTTTCTTCAACTAGGGGCACTTTTAGCCTTGTAAAATTGAATAAAAAAATAAAAAAACTTGTTCAAAAGTCACTTAACACAGTCTCATAAGTTTAAATAATCTGTCTAGTTTTAAGTTCTGTAAGAGGACAAATTAGATTACAAGAGAAATTGTTAATATTTTACATTTTTTCCAACCTGCAATGAACAAATGTCATTTCCACCACATCTCAATATACAGCTGTTATTTAAAAAATAGAATAACTTATGCTGTCATGAACCCGGGCTCTGTGGCTCCCTCTGGGGACCGTCAGCGGGAACCTTCCCCCGAGTTCTAACTCCATTCGGACTCCATTTCCCAGGACCCCGTGCCCGGGCTGACTCCGCCCGTTCGGCCATTTTGTGGCGTTCGTTCCCGGATATAAATAGCGGCCATTACCACGCGTCCTTCGCGAAGTTTTGTCTTGCCCATGGCCTGCAATCCTGAGCGTTTTTCCCGCGGACTGATTTCCTGTGTACCGACTCGGACTGTGACCCCGTTTACGAACCCTCTCTGTTTGCCCGGACTTTATCGCTCGTTTCTGGATTATCCCCGCTTGCTGCCGGCCCCGGACTTTTGGACTGTAACTGTTTATTCTCTGGATTTGCCTACGTCACTCTTGATTGTTGTTGATTACCCCGCCTGTCTGACTACGTGTGTGCTAATAAACCGTTTGCTAATGGATCCCTCGACTCCTGACTCATCGCTACAGAAAACTTCGCCAAACGCGGATCCAGCAGCGGTTTTCCAGCTGAGTTCCGAACTCAGCGCTCAGGCATCTATGCTCGCAGCACACCAGCATGAGATCGCTCGACTGGGCTCTCTGACGGAGGAGCTCGTCAAGACACTACAATCGTTCCAGGCCGCGATCGCTCCGAGCACAGCCCAGCCGATTTCCCCAACACCGCCCGCTAATCCGACCACTGCCATCGCCGCTGCCCCACGCCTGGCCTTACCAGAGAAGTACGACGGATCGCCTGCTAAATGTAAGGGGTTTTTACTGCAATGCTCTCTCTTTATAGAACAACAGCCCGCTATGTATCCTAATGACAGTAGTAAAACCGCCTTTGTGTGTTCGCTGTTAACTGGGAGGGCACTCGAGTGGGCAACTGCAGTCTGGAATCCCGAGCGGCCGTCGTTTTCCTCCTTTGCGGCCTTCCTGCATCGGTTCAAGACGGTGTTCCAGCATTCGGCGGATGGGCGCGACGCGGACGAACTCTTAATGAATCTCCGTCAAGGCAGAAACACGGCGGCTGACTTTGCTCTCTCCTTCCGCACCCTGGCCGCCCAAACCAACTGGAACGAGGGTCCCCTGAAGGCGCACTATCGCGCAGGACTTAACATGGAACTTCAAGCGGAGATGGCTTGCCGAGATGAGGGACTTACACTGGATGAGTATATCGAACTCTCTATCAAGTATGATAATATGCTGCGAGCCAGACGTCCCTCTCGCTTCACGACCACCAGTCTTCGTCCTCCACCTGCCGCCGCCTCAGCTCCCATTCCTGGCCAGTCCTCCACACCCGAGCCCATGCAGATCGGGTCCACCCGGCTCACCATGGAGGAGAGAGACCGTCGTTACCGAGAGAACCTCTGCCTCTACTGCGGCCTACCGGGTCACGTCCGCATCAATTGTCCCACCCGGCCGCCCCGACGACCTAACTCGGTGAGTCCTTCCACCTTACCACCTTCTGATTTTACCCTGCCCATAGAACTGCTCATTGCTAATGAAGTTATACACACTTCTGCTCTAATTGATTCGGGGGCAGCTGGGAATTTCATTGACGCTGAGTTTGCTAGAGCACATAACGTACCTCAGCTTCTGTGTTCCCCTACTGTTTCAGTGGCAGCCATAGACGGACGACCACTCGGCTCGGGCAATATACGGTACACCACGACGGACCTCATTCTCCGCATAAACCACCACTCCGAGACCATCCGCCTGTTCCTCATTACCTCACCCCGCACTCCTGTGATCCTCGGCTACCCCTGGCTGGCGACACACAACCCGACCATCTCCTGGCCACTGCATAAGATCTCACGCTGGTCTCCGTTCTGCCGACTCCATTGCTGCGTCGTTCCATCATCCGCACCGGGACCCTCATCCAACCCTCTGCCCAGCCAAACGCCACTGGAACCGCCGCCCGAGCCGAGGCCCAACTCCTGCAGCGAACCACAGAAAGGACCACACACGGAGGTAGAGGGTCTCCCGGGGGAATACCAGGATCTTAAAGCAGCCTTCAGCAAATCCCTAGCCACCCATTTACCCCCTCATCGACCCGGGGACTGCGCCATCGATCTGATACCAGGCTGTACTCCACCCAGAGGGCGCATCTTCCCGCTTTCCCAGCCAGAGTCCGAGGCCATGAAACAGTACATTCAGGAGGAACTGGCTAAGGGCTTCATTCGACCTTCCACGTCTCCAGCCTCAGCCGGCTTCTTTTTCGTGAAAAAAAAGGATGGCGGCCTCCGACCCTGCATCGATTATAGAGGCCTCAACGACATCACCGTCAAATACCGGTACCCGCTTCCCCTGGTCCCATCTGCCTTGGAACAACTGCGGACTGCCAAGATCTTTACTAAACTGGACCTTAGGAGCGCTTACAACCTTATTCGCATCCGCGAGGGGGACGAGTGGAAGACGGCCTTCTCGACCACCTCTGGCCACTACGAGTACCTCGTCATGCCCTTCGGCCTGTCCAACAGCCCATCCTGCTTTCAGGCCTACGTGAACGAGATCTTCCGGGATGTGCTGAATCGCTGGGTGATCATTTACATCGACGACATCCTCATCTACTCGAATTCTTACAAGGAGCACGTACAACATGTCAGGACCGTCCTCCAGAGACTCTTATTAAACCATCTGTACGCCAAGATGGAGAAGTGTGAGTTTCACCTGACTAAGATCTCCTTCCTAGGATATGTCATCAGCCCTGAGGGGGTGGCCATGGATGACAAGAAGGTAGAGGCGGTCACCAACTGGCCCAGGCCCACAACTCTTCGTGAGCTCCAACGCTTCCTAGGCTTCTCCAACTTCTACCGTCGATTCATCCGGAGCTTTAGCGCCGTCGCATCTCCCCTAACCTCCCTAATTAAATCTGGAAATTACCGCTTGAACTGGACTCCCTCGGCCATCCAGGCTTTCCAGGATCTCAAGCAACGCTTTACTAGCGCCCCCATCCTGCACCACCCAGATCCTGAAAAAGAATTCCTCGTAGAGGTAGACGCTTCCAGCACCGGAGTGGGCGCCGTTCTCTCACAACGCCATGGCAATCCTCCCAAATTATTCCCCTGCGCCTTCTACTCCCACAAGCTTAACCCTGCTGAGCGCAACTACGACGTCGGCAACCGAGAGTTGCTCGCCATCAAACTGGCTCTCGAAGAATGGCGCCACTGGTTAGAGGGGGCTCGCACCCCTTTCACCGTACTTACGGACCACCGTAACCTGGAATACCTACGTTCAGCCAAGAGACTAAATCACCGCCAGGCCCGCTGGGCTCTCTTCTTTACCCGCTTTGATTTCAAGGTCACCTATCGACCGGGTTCACTAAATACCAAGGCCGACGCACTCTCACGCATGTCTGAGCAGGAACAGGAACCCATTCCCTCGGAGCCCATCCTTCCACCCTCCATAATACTCGCACCCGTGCAGTGGGATCTCATGACGGAGATAGCAGAGGCCCAGCTCCTGGAACCACCTCCACCAGGCTGTCCGCCAAACTTGACCTACGTGCCCAAGTCTCTACGCCCTCGAGTCCTCTCTTGGGTGCATGCCACTCCCAGCTCGGGCCATCCCGGCATTAATGCCACCCTGAACCTCCTCTCCAACCGGTTCTGGTGGCCTTCGATAACCACCGACACCATAGGATTCATACGCTCCTGCACCACATGTAATATCTCCAAGGTCCCCCATCAGCATCCCGCAGGCCTCCTCCAACCACTTCCCCTACCACGACGACCCTGGTCGCACCTCTCAGTGGACTTTGTCACAGACCTTCCCCCATCTCAGGGCTTCACCACCGTTCTCACAGTCGTCGACCGCTTCTCCAAGGCCTGTCGTCTCATACCCCTCGCCAAGCTACCCACCGCCATGGAAACCGCCGAAACTCTGTGCAACTCTGTCTTCCGCTTCTACGGCTTACCTGAAGACATCGTTTCGGACCGCGGACCTCAATTCACCTCTCGTGTGTGGTCTTCCTTCTTCCACCTGCTCGGCATCAACGTCAGCTTAACCTCTGGCTACCACCCGCAGGCTAATGGTCAGGTGGAGAGGCTCAATCAGGAACTTGCTCGTTACCTGCGTTCCTACTGCCACGACCATCAGCAACACTGGAGCCGATACCTCATGTGGGCTGAGTACGCCCAGAATTCTCTTAGAAAGCCCTCCACTAACCTAACGCCCTTCCAGTGTGTCCTAGGTTTTCAGCCACCTCTATTTCCCTGGTCAGGGGAACCCTGCGACCTGCCCGCTGTGGACACCTGGATGCGGCGAAGTGAGGAGACCTGGGACTCAGCCCACGTTCATCTCCAACGAGCCGTTCGAAGAACCCAAACGCAAGCTGATTGGCTCCGTTCCAGACATCCCCCCTACGCGCCGGGGCAATGGGTATGGCTCTCCACCAAGAACTTGCGCCTCAGACTGCCGTGCAGGAAACTCAACCCTAGGTACGTGGGTCCATTCAAAATTCTCAGACAAATTACCCCAGTTTCATTTCGATTACAGTTACCCCCCCATTACAGAATCTCACCCACTTTTCATGTTTCCCTGTTAAAGCCCGCTGACGGCCCCAGAAGAGCGGAGGTCCTAGAGGAGCCCGGTGCCACGGGCCCCCTCCCGATCATTGTGGAGGGCGAGGAGGCCTACCAGGTTCGAGAAATCCTGGACTCTAGGCGCCGGGGCAGACTGTTGCAGTACCTGGTCGACTGGGAGGGGTACGGGCCCGAGGAACGTACCTGGGTGTCAGCCGACGACATCCTGGACCCCTCACTGACCGCTGATTTCCACCTGGCCCACCCAGATCGACCGGCCCCCAGAGGTCGGGGTAGGCCCCGGCGAACCAGGCCTCCTCGCGCCAGGAGTCGCTCCCAGGAGGGGGGCTCTGTCACGAACCCGGGCTCTGTGGCTCCCTCTGGGGACCGTCAGCGGGAACCTTCCCCCGAGTTCTAACTCCATTCGGACTCCATTTCCCAGGACCCCGTGCCCGGGCTGACTCCGCCCGTTCGGCCATTTTGTGGCGTTCGTTCCCGGATATAAATAGCGGCCATTACCACGCGTCCTTCGCGAAGTTTTGTCTTGCCCATGGCCTGCAATCCTGAGCGTTTTTCCCGCGGACTGATTTCCTGTGTACCGACTCGGACTGTGACCCCGTTTACGAACCCTCTCTGTTTGCCCGGACTTTATCGCTCGTTTCTGGATTATCCCCGCTTGCTGCCGGCCCCGGACTTTTGGACTGTAACTGTTTATTCTCTGGATTTGCCTACGTCACTCTTGATTGTTGTTGATTACCCCGCCTGTCTGACTACGTGTGTGCTAATAAACCGTTTGCTAATGGATCCCTCGACTCCTGACTCATCGCTACATATGCCACTCAAGAATTGGCTAAGATCATTTTTTTGGAACTAGTTTTAACAGTTTTACCACAATCTACAATAAATATACATTTGTCAATGAGATAAATTAACTGCCCTAAGGACCAAATGCTGGACTTTACACCTGTCACACAAATTAAATATTGCATTGGGTAAGAGCTTATTAGATAATAAATAATTTGAATTTTTATATTAAGTAGAGCATTTTAGAACATTTTTAATGTGTGATGAGAACTTTTTTTTATATTTTTAGAAAATGTGTGTGGTGATGGAAATTAGGGATGTCCCGATCAGGTTTTTTTGCCCTCGAGTCTGAGTCCGAGTCATTTGATTTTGAGTATCTACTGATACCGAGTCCCGATCCGATACTTCTATAATACATAAAAAAAAAAAAAGAATAAAGAAGAGCGAAGAAACCGATCCAGGATGTTCCTTATTTTTTATTTAATTCACCTTATATTAACATTCAACAACTCTGTTAACAAACAGAGCACTTCTGTGAGGTAGCTTGAACAATCAAGTAATAAATAACATAAATTCTTCACTTTTGGACTTTAGTGCAACAGTAAATATATAAAAAGTCTAATATAAAAACAAATAGCACCTCAACTTAAAAAGCCAGTAATGTGCTTTTAGGAACTACACTCCTACTCTTAAGGCCCTTTCACACGGGACGCGGCAGTCGCGAGTGTTTAGTTCATTTTCAATGGGAGATATGTGGAAAGCGGCAAACCGTGGACAGAGGCGGAGCGCAAGCGGTGCTCGTGCACCCAAAACCCTGCCGCTTCCACGAGCACGGCGCTTTGCGGCAGGCGTCGCCAAAGATAAAAATATTTTATCTTTTTGTGTCAGATGAATTGAGCCTAAACAATGCATCTAAGGCCCAGGGCTTTGCTGGAAATGCAAAAACTGCAGTAAAAAAAGGACAAAATGGGTACATGAACTACTCCTTAAACGAGAAGAGCGTATTTGTATTTTTACTTGGCGAACCAACTTGTGCACTCACAAGCTCCCACGCTCTGGATTTTTAATTTATGTCTCTGTATACGATTTTAGGTGGGTCATACAATTCTGGGAAATCCATCACACTTAAAACAATCTTCTGTCCATTATAAGTATATGTTTTATGATTGGTTGTTAATAATCAGTGCACTGATTGTTTAAAGCCGACGCGGCTGCAGCTGTCGCAAAAAGATAAAATATTGTTATCTTTGGCGGCGCTTGCCACAAAGCGCCGTGCTCATGGAAGCGACAGGAGTTTGGGTGCACGAGCACCACTTGCGCTCCGCCTCCGCGCCGCCAGCAAAACCGCCCACGGTTTGCCGCTTTCCGCATATCTCCCATTGAAAATGAACTAGACACTCGTCCCGTGTGAAAGGGCCTTTAACTCTGTGCCTCCGCATAACTATAGATGTGTTAAAATATAATGAGAACATAAATACATATATATCCGAGTCCTGATCGGGAGGTAACGTCCGATTCCGATCAAGTCTGAAACTATCGGATCTGGACATCCCTAATGGAAATGACATGGTGTTGTGGAAATGACAATGCATTAACGTGACTGTAGGAAAACAGTAGAGATATTTATTAGAAAAAAAAAAAAAAAAATCTTAAACTCATCACACTCATTAAACTCAATTCACAAAGTCATTAACCCTTGTGTATCAATTGAAAATAAATAAATAAATAAATACGCAGAGGTTCATAGAGGACAAAAATGGCTGGGCAGATTATTGTTGAAGTTAAAAAAAATTTAAACCAAAAAAAGTTATAGCGGTTTAATTTTATGAAAATGATTTATGAGCATTTTTTAAATATAACATATATATATATAACAAAACATTTTTAATTAAACATATGAAGCAAGTAGTTTGCTTTATATGCCAAACTAAAGTGTAAAAAGTAGTCAACATTTAGTTGTGAAGCCTTGTCAACAGAATAAAAGCCTATTAACAAATACTGTATCATTTTATAGTTAAATGGCCCTAGGATTAAAAATTGCTGTTTTAATGGGTTTCAATGAGGACATTTCAAAAAGGTGCTGTGAGGAACTATTTTATTTATTTATTTATTTATTTATTATTATTTTTTTTTTATTCCTGCTGTAAAATATATTTATTACAGGAAATGAGGTTGAAATATTAAAATTCCAATGTATTTTTTTTTTAACTATAAATGTCATTTCCACCACAGAGGGAAGTGTGGTGGAAATGATTGTGGTGGAAATGACATTTCTTTAGTTTTTTGTGAAAAAATGGAAGATAGCTTCACTGATTAATTTTGAATTAATATTTAGTATTTCATGTATGCAAAATAATCATATTTAAGTTAAAACTTTTTAAAAACACCCTTGAAGGTACAGCATGTTTGGAAATGACAGAATAAATGTATTAACTAATCAAGCAATATTTACCTTGATTTTTATTTATTTGTTGTTGATAGAAATTTAAATTCCCTCCATGTTCAACATGTGTTGGCACTAAACTTTTCCACAGAAAGCACTAAAACAATCTTTCACACAATTTTTTTAAAGGGACATTTCAGTGTTGTGGTGGAAATGACTCCAGTTGTCACAAACTGTACCGCTGTGGCTCCCTCTACTCCCCGCTAGAGGGAGCCTTCACATGTACTTATGGACTATTTACTCACTACATTGCCCATAACCCCTTTCTCATGAACTTCCTGTTACCTTTCACCTCTCACCCCAGTCGGCCATCTTGTTCACACTGCTTAAATAGCCCAGTTTGTTCACCATTTCCTCGTGAAGTCTTGATCAGTTAACTGTCATTTCTTTGTTTGTTTTCCCGTCGCTGACTCCCTTTATTTCCTGGCTCCTGTGATTGTTCTCCGCCCGCCTTTGACCCTTGCCTGTTCCTCGTTTTATGATTGTTTGCCTGTACCCCTTGTGACTTTCTGCCTGGACTGACTATTCTGTGGATTATCTGTGTTGTACTCGGCTGCTGTTTTTTGACCCTGCTTCTTGACCTAGATTACAGTTTTTCTCAATTGCTAAAACACTATAACCAGTCTTTTGAACTAAAATTTCAAAACTATAACGCCATTTTTGAAAAAGCACACCCATTTCCCTAAACTATAAACACTATTCCCTGCTTTGACACATGAGTTATATTTGGTGAACTGTTACTGCAAAACTCTACACACAAATCCCTACATTTCTCAGTGCTTACACCATGTGGTCATTTAGAAAGCACTAGCATTCAATAATGTTAACTTAACACAGCACAGCTTGAGCTCAATTAGCACACAATTAACCAAGTGGAAACACTAGGAGTCAAAATTTATCACACACCAATCAGAACCTTCGATGGATAGATAAAAGGGCCAAAGTCAACTTATTCAGGTTTGAAACAATGGATCCAAAGAGACGTAAGGGAAGAGGTCAGGGACACCAGAGTGGAGGAAGAGGAGGAAGAAGTAGAGGTAGAGAACGTGGTGAAGAAGGAGGGAGAGGAGGAGGAGGAGGAGGAGGAGGAGGAGGAGGAGGTAGAGGACGTGGTGAAGAAGGAGGGAGAGGAGGAGGACGTGGTGGAGGAGGAGGAGGAGGAGGAGGTCGAGGAGGAGGAGGAGGAGGAGGTCGAGGAGGAGGAGGAGGAGGAGGAGGAGGTAGAGGACGTGGTGAAGAAGGAGGGAGAGGAGGAGGACGTGGTGGAGGAGGAGGAGGAGGAGGAGGTCGAGGAGGAGGAGGAGGAGGAGGAGGTAGAGGACGTGGTGAAGAAGGAGGGAGAGGAGGAGGACGTGGTGAAGGAGGAGGAGGAGGAGGAAGAAGAGGTAGAGGACGTGGTGAAGAAGGAGGGAGAGGAGGAGGACGTGGTGAAGGAGGAGGAGGAGGAGGAAGAAGAGGTAGAGGACGTGGTGAAGAAGGAGGGAGAGGAGGAGGACGTGGTGAAGGAGGAGGAGGAGGAGGAAGAAGAGGTAGAGGACGTGGTGAAGAAGGAGGGAGAGGAGGAGGACGTGGTGAAGGAGGAGGAGGAGAAGGAGGAGGAGAAGGAGGAGGTCGAGGAGGAGGAGGACGAGGACGACGACAACAAGGAAGGGGAAGAGCAAGGGCAAGGAGACAAGCAGTCTCGGATGAAATTCGAGCCACTATAGTTGACCATGTTCTTGTCCATGGTATGACTATGAGGGAGGCTGGGCAACGAGTACAGCCAAATTTGAGTCGCTTCACTGTTGCCTCCATCATCAGAACCTTCAGGGAGGAAAACAGGTAGATGTTCTTGCAGTAAGACTGCTCTGTACAGTAACTTTTGAGTGCTGAACTCATGCTGTGACAACATATACACTGTTGTACTATGCTACTGTAATAAAGAAATGCATCAAATTGCCTTGCATACAGAGTTTCTGTATGTTTCCATTTTTTTCCTGTAAAAAGGATGTGGGACAGTTACAGTAATAAGTGCTTCTATTTTTGCAGGACACAGAGACGACCACCTGGTGGAGGCAGGCTAAGGCTTTTGTCAGAGGAGCAAGAGAGGGAGCTTGTGAACATGGTAATTGCCAATAATGTAATCCGCCTGCGAGAGATTCAAAGGAGAGTGATTGAGGATGATCATCATTTTCGAGGGATAAATGCCATCAGCCTCTCCACAATTGATCGCATCCTCCGAAAGAACCAATTCCGGATGAAACAGGTGTACCACGTCCCTTTCGAACGAAACTCTGACAGAGTGAAAAACCAACGAGTGGAATATGTTCAGGTATGAGTTTTGATTTTGTATGAAGTATTGTGTTCCATCACAGCATAGCAGTTTATGCTGCCATTTGTGCCCTCTTGAACTGTGGTTCAGGGTAGTGATTTACTCTACTGTGTTTTGTGTTTTGCAGAGAATGTTTGAGATTGAAGGACGGCCTGTTCCCCATGAAATTATCTTTGTGGATGAGGCAGGTTTTAACCTGACCAAAAGGAGGAGAAGAGGGAGGAACAGAATTGGTCATCGGGCTATTGTAAATGTCCCTGGTCAGCGTGGAGGGAATGTCACTATGTGCGCAGCCATCAGCCAACGAGGGGTACTCCACCGCCATGCCATTCTAGGACCCTATAATACTATGCTCCTCCTTGCTTTCCTTGATGGTCTAAGAGAGCATATGTTCCAGCTGGACTACAGGGAACCAGCACAGCCAGAGCAGCCTCACTACGTTGTTGTTTGGGATAATGTCAGCTTCCATCATGCTGTTCTGGTTCGTGACTGGTTTACCAATAACCCAAGGTTTTCTAACATCTTTCTGCCTGCATACTCTCCCTTTCTAAACCCGATAGAGGAGTTTTTTTCGGCATGGCGGTGGAAAGTGTATGACAGAGAGCCTTATGTCCGTGTTCACCTCCTCCAGGCCATGGAAGAAGTCTGCCTAGACATAACAGTAGATGCATGCCAGGGGTGGATCAGGCATGCAAGAGGATTTTACCCCCGCTGCCTGGCTAGGGCCAATATAGCCTGTGACATGGATGAGATTCTCTGGCCTGACCCAGACCAAAGACAGGATGCTGAGGTGGAATAATTTTTGTGTATGTGTTGTACTGTATAGTACATGAATAAAAATTTGCCAGTGTACATTGGTTGCGTCTTTTTTGTTCATCATGTGAAAATGTTTTTGAGGGGAAGAACCACAAGCAACATAACTTGCCAGTTTTGGAAATATTGTTTTTAATTTATTGCACCAGTGTGTAAGACTATGTTGTAGTGTGAGTGTTTTTGAGGCCTTGTGTGTGATGTCTGAAGGCAAATTTAGATTTTTCAGCAAGAGTGAATGGTTTTGAGTGTAGAGCTTCATTTTGACCTGAAAATAGGATGTTTGGGAAATTGGGTGAGACGTTGTGGATTTGTGTTTACTGTTTTGAGAATACGAGGCATAGTTTCAAGAAATGTGTTTAAGCAATCGAGAAAAACTGTAAAAGCTTGCATATGGATCCCCTCGCCTCAGCCTCGCTCATGACACCAATAATGTGCAATAAAAACCAATAAACAGCTATATTTCGTATAACAATTAATATTTATAGTGGTCTCACATTAAATACTAAAATGTATTTTAATTATTTTACTAGTGCTTAATTCAGGTACATTAATAGTTACCAGATAAGTGATATTTTTAAACTGTATTTTCATTGTTGAAGTTTAAAAGTCTGGATGTGCGACAAGGAGAAAACAGTGATTTTAACACCGATAAGGAGGTTAAAAAGTATGAAATAATCATAATAGAAAGGTAGTATTTGTTTTAAAAAAAGTTGGTTTTATTGTTAGTTTGACAAAGAAAAAAGGATTTGTCTAAAATTATATATATATTTAAAATTATGATCAAAAAACATAAAAGTGCCAATAGTCTAAGAATCACCCTTTAATGATGGTGTGAAACTCTTGGCGGCACTGAAAGTGCATTCTACAGGTGCGTCTACAGGCTTTTTATAATGAGAAGATTAATTAGCTTGCAGAACTCAGGACTGAACAAAAAGTCCAGCATTTTGAACGGTGAGTAGACTCTAACTGATAAACGCAAACACAGGCACTGGAGTCTGACGTGAGACGGCTGCCGCTTACTTTCATTTTGTTGTTAATGTTTTTGTTATTAAAGTTACGTTTGCAGCTTCCCGCATCCTTCTCCCTGACTCTTGAACTTTTTTTACATACATACATATACATCTTCCTTAAATCATCCCGGCGACCCATTTTTAAAGTTCCGTGACCCACCCGAGGATCGCGACTGAAAACCACTGGTGTAATACATTTTAAAATTTCCAAATATAACTAACCAGTTGGAACTGAAACACCATCCTCCCTTGAAATTCACTCCCCAAACTCCGTCCCCCGTGTTCCACACCATTTCTAGCCCTGGGTTCAGCTATCTAATAAATTGCACTCCTGCATTTTCAAATGCACGTTGTGTTTAACTAAGCGCTTCCTCAGGTTGGATATATTACCACTGCCTGCCTTGCACTTACTATTACAAATATTGCAGGCAGCGTTGTCCACATGAACCTGTTGTGTTCTCAAACAAGTAATGTTTTGTAATGCATTAAGTTAAGTGTTCAGTGATGCATCGTGTTTGATTGTGCTGAAAGCATTCTGTCATGCCTGATCAGTGTATGGGCTCGTTTACTGTGGACTGGAACAAAGAGAGTACACAGTCAGTTGATGCTACTACCTGTGTCTGTGTAATCATTTACAAACATAACATTTGGCGACGAGGATGGCTGATATCGCATTACCACCTCCAGCTCCTTTCCTTGCTCTACCCGGTGAGCCTCCGATTCCGTGGACTCGTTGGTTACAGTCCTTTGAGACTTTCATCTTGGCGGTGGGGCTGACAGACGTGAGCGCAGCTCGCAAAAAAGCGCTGTTACTGCATTGTTTAGGCTCTGAAGGTCAGCGTGTGCTGGGAGCGCTGGAGTCAGGCACTACAAGCAACTATGACACAGCCGTGGAACTACTAACTGCACACTTTGCAGCCCCACAGAGCGCGCTCTTGCGACGTTTTCTGTTCCGCCAAAGACACCAGCTGCCCGGTGAGTCTGTACAACAGTATGTAGCCAACTTGAGGGGATTTGCCAGCACATGCAAGTTCGGTGCTTTGCAGGATGAAATGATTCGCGACCAGTTAATTGAACATACTAATAATGAAAAAGTACGTGAAACTCTTCTATTAGAACCTGACGATTTATCACTGTCCCGGGCAATCACGATTGCAGTACGGATAGAGAGTGCAGCTGCATGTGCGTCGGCTCTGACTAAACAGCAAATTATTGCGGACTGCCCCGCCCCCTCCCCAATGCCACCATCAGCGTTACAGCCCAGCCGGGATGACACATTGGCGGCAGCAGACTCCTCTGCAGTTATGTTACTGAAACGCCAGCAGCGATCTCGGCCACGCCCACAGGCGTCACGGTCCTGTGATAACTGTGGATCTTCATCTCACCTGTCTAGAGCACAGAACTGCCCAGCCCGTGGACAAACATGCCACAACTGCGGTAAACTTAATCATTTTGCCTCAGTCTGCCGCTCTGCTCCAGCTGTGTCAGCCCAAGCTCCCACTATAATTCACAATGTCTATTCTGGACCTGTCTCATTTAAAGCATGTTCAGTGCGCCTAAATGATGTGTGTATCCCACTGCTTTTGGACACTGGTGCCAGTGTGTCTCTCCTGAACATGCAGACATACAACAATTTTTTCGGAGCACTGCCACTTTCGGCCCCCTCTGCTTCACTCTGTGGCTATGGTGACTCGAAGATTGACTTAGTGGGTTCCCTGCAAATAACTGTTGGGTATGGTAACAAGATGTTGCCCAGCTTTACATTCCATGTTGCCCGTCACGGGGCCAACCTGATGGGTCTGGATTTGTTCTCGGCTCTGGGATTTTCTTTAGTAGACACAAAGGGAGCTGCGATCCTGACAGTCTCCACGCCTTGGCATCAAAAGTGGCCATCCTTGTTTGAAGGCTTGGGCTGCCTTACTGCTTTCGCTCACCAACCCCTCCTGAACCCTGCCATTAAACCAGTCATCCAACCACTTCGACGCATTCCCTTGGCTCTCCGTGATGGTGTCTCGACTGAGCTTAAGCAGCTGCTGGACAGTGGAATTATTGAACCAGTGGATGCGTCGCCTTGGGTCTCGAATCTGGTGGTAGCTCAGAAGAAATCAGGGGCCCTGCGTGTGTGTGTCGACCTGCGAGCAGTGAATAAGGCAGTGATTCCAGATAGGTTCCCTCTGCCTACCTCAGAAGAGCTTATTGCTCAGTTTCATGGCTCAACTGTGTTCTCTAAATTGGATCTCAGACAGGGCTACCTACAAGTGCCTCTCCACCCCAGCAGCAGAAACCTCACAGCCTTCGTGACCCACGCAGGTGTGTTTCGTTACACACGTATGCCGTTCGGACTTAGCTCCGCCCCTAGTTGTTTCCAAAAAATCATGGTGTCGGTGTTGGCTGGTATACCGGGGGTGGCCATTTACCTGGATGATGTGGTCATACATGGGCCCACCTACAAGAGTCACGACGAACGTCTCAGCAGAGTTTTTGCAGCCCTAGCTGAACACAAACTAACCTTAAATACTGAAAAATGTGTTTTCGCTGCATCGGCCATTGAATATGTGGGTTTCCGGCTGTCGGCGGATGGCGTTACCCCACTCCAATCCAATGTAGATGCCATACTGGCAATTCCAGAACCCAGCTCAGCTGCACAGGTCGCCTCTTTTTTGGGTATGACGGGTTACTACCTGAAGTTCCTCCCACACTATTCTGCCACCACTGCCCCACTACGGCGATTACTGCGTAAGGATGAGCCATGGGTGTGGTCACAAGCATGCTCTGATGCTGTGCATGCGCTCAAAGTGCAGCTCACCACAGCCCCGGTGTTGGCTCACTTCGATATTTCCAGCCCCACCTGGGTGACCTGCGATGCATCAGCTACAGCCATAGGAGCAGTGCTGTCACAGTCCCAGCAGGGCATTGAGAAGCCCATCGCCTTTGCGTCACGGGCCCTCAATCAGACGGAGCAGCGGTACTCGGTGGGGGAACGTGAAGCATTAGCCTGCATTTGGGCCTGCGAGAGGTGGCACTTATATCTCTATGGCCGCGCATTCACCCTAAGGACGGATCACCAGGCCCTGACTGCACTGCTTTCCACATCTGGGACAGGCCACAGGCCGCTGAGGTTACATCGTTGGTCTGAACGTCTTCACCAGTATAACTTTGATCTGAAGTTCACCCCTGGTAGAGATAATGTCGTGGCTGATCTCTTGTCCCGCTCCGCTCCACCACACCCTACCAT
Source organism: Cirrhinus molitorella (assembly GCA_033026305.1). Classification (NCBI taxonomy): domain Eukaryota; kingdom Metazoa; phylum Chordata; class Actinopteri; order Cypriniformes; family Cyprinidae; genus Cirrhinus; species Cirrhinus molitorella. The sequence continues at coordinate 24,358,495 of CM065127.1, read as the reverse complement.
ACACAAACACACCGACACGGACCAAGTGGAACAGGACATTGTCCAGATGTTACACACACCTCTCCAGGCTGTCATATCAGTAGAAGAACTGAAGGAGGCGTCAGAACAAGACCCTGTCCTTTCTCAGATTCGTGCCTATATTCGGAATGGCTGGCCTCGGGAGGTACCAGAGGGGCTGGCAGCCTTTTCCAGAATAAAGCAGGAGCTGTCCTGTTGGAACAACACCTGTGTGGCACGCGGCCTCTGCACGGTAATTCCCAGTAGCCTGCGTGCACGTGTCTTGACAATGGCTCACGAGGGCCACCTGGGTATCGTGAAGTTGAAGCAGCGCTGCAGAGACCGTGTGTGGTGGCCAGGGATAGATAAAGACATTGAGGCGCTAGTAAAAGACTGTGCTGCCTGTCTTTTGAGTGGTAAGACTGGTCACCAGGCCCCCCCACCCTTACAACCTCTCGCTTGGCCATCACAGCCCTGGGACCACTTGCAACTGGACATATGTGGTGAGATACAGGGAGTTCCTCATCACCAACGCTTCCTAGTGGTTGTCTATGACCTGCACTCGAAATGGCCTGAACTCACTGCCACTGGCTCTGTAACTTCTCAGGTCATAATTAACTTCCTGGACTCCCTGTTTTCCCGCTGGGGCCTTCCAAACACTATCACTACTGACAATGGCCCGCAGCTGATCTCGGCTGAGTTCACAACATACCTCAAGAACAAAGGTATTCATCACATCCGCACGTCATACTATCATCCGCAAGGTAATGGTGGCGTCGAACGCTTTCATCAGTCACTGAAAAACAGTATCAGGGCACACTTGTTCCAGGGATGGACCTTCTCACGGGCCATCCATCACACACTGCTGCACTACAGGGCCACCCAACACTCTACGACAGGGGTATCTCCTGCTTTCCTCATGCTTGGCCGTGAGCTGCACCTTCCCCTCGACAGGCTCAGTCCCACACTGCCTCAGGGACCACTACCGAGAGTCAGGGCCTCTGTCACCCGCCAGCAGAGAAGGATGAAGCAGAAATTTGATCTCTCAGCACGTGTTAAGGCCCCTGAGATAAGGGCCACAGACTGGGTCAGGATTCGCAGGCCCCACAGGGACAACAAACTCGCTTCATATTGGTCTGCCCCTCTTCAAATTACTCATCAACTAGGCCCAGCCACTTTCTTGCTCAGCGATGGCACACGGTGGCATGCAAGCCGCCTCCGTAAAGTGCCGCCCCCAGCACATACAACAGGCATGACATCTCAAGCCACACCCCCAGCTGGGCAGGACACAACAGCACTCCAGCCAACACCCCAGATAGCTCCGGCACAGGCTCCAGAAATGCCTATCAACCAGCCAGCTGAGATTTGTGCCTGCCCATCACAGGCTGTCCAGCCTCAACCTCAGGTTTCTCCAAGGCCTGTCCGCATTCGTTCTCGCCCGGGGCACTTGCAGGACTTTGTGTCAACATTTCATGTTTGAATCCCTGTAGGAGGGGGGAAATGTTGTGTTCTCAAACAAGTAATGTTTTGTAATGCATTAAGTTAAGTGTTCAGTGATGCATCGTGTTTGATTGTGCTGAAAGCATTCTGTCATGCCTGATCAGTGTATGGGCTCGTTTACTGTGGACTGGAACAAAGAGAGTACACAGTCAGTTGATGCTACTACCTGTGTCTGTGTAATCATTTACAAACATAACAGAACCTTTGTGAAATGTAACCCACACATTAGAGCGCTTTCTGTTAGCCATTGCCCTGTGTTTTTGAGCACGCTTTCACTACGTACCAGACTCACACAGCGCGCAGACGTGTTCTCTCTCAGGTACTGAAATTGAGCACCGATAGATTTTATGTGAATTGATACTTGGTAGTACTGACGCAATTCGGTCGGTGCCAATAAAAGTACAGAGTTCGGTACCCATCCCTAACCAACATGTCAACTAACTCTCATTAGAGTATTAGTAGACTATCTGCTAAGGTCTTAGCCTGAACAACACGGCTTCCTGCTAGTGCATTTGCAATATCATGCTGGTAACATGATAGGAATGGCAAGGCAAGGCAAGTTTATTTGCAGGGGTGTGAAGTAACGAATTACAAATACCCACGTTTCAGTAATTAAGTAGTTTTTATCAGTAATTGTACTTTTCTGAGTAGTTAAAAAAGTGTGCACTTTTATTTTTACTTGAGTACATTTTAAATGATGTATCAGTACTTTTACTCTGCTATTTTCCCTCCGTTTGTGGTCGTTACATGCTTAATTTATTTATTTTTTTTTTTTTTATCCATTTTAGGAATTATCACTCAAAGGGGAATATTAATAATTAATTATAACTCATTATAATTAATTATAATATTTGGATAATTAAATAGAATTAGCTTGATAAAGCAGAATTCACATTACAATCAACTGACCTGTTTGTCCAGCGAACATTCAGGGTAAATTCATATGTGTTCAAAGAAAACAATTTTTCTTGGCCACAGAAAAAATAATTTTCTCATATGCTAATGCATTAGAGCATGCACTGTAAAAAATTGCACTGTAAAATAACAGTAATCTACTGGCAGCTGGGGTGCCAGCATTGTACTGTTAATAAACAGCTTTCTACCGTTAATTTACAGCTCTTCATTGTTACAGTATGTTACTGTTATTATACCATGTAGTAACTCATTTCATTTTGGAAACCGATTGCTTCAAACCATGAGTTTTCAAAGAAGTAGTGCTTATATGGTGTTAGTACAGTGAATTTATTTCATTTGAGTCCATTATAAAATAAATAAATCTTAATTTAAAAGAGCAAACACTTAAAGTGTAATGAGAAAACCGCAACCATGACATGACTTTTACTGAAATCTTTGTTGGTCATCATTAGCACACATGTACTAAAGTGACTATCACTGCATCAGCAAACACACAGTTACTGTCTTTAAATAAAGCAGCAAAACATCAGTGTTTGTGGCTCATCATTGACTGAAGCACAGACTCTACTCTCCAGCACAATGGTGACCCACAAAACTAAACTAAACTAACAGATCTCTCTTGTGCAAAAACATATCAATACAGTACAGTTAAACATGTACTCTCCTTACCAGTTAAAGACTTTGCATAACTGTTTTTCTATTAACATTCAATAATATTTTTGTGAAATTAACTTGTTTTGTTGGCTAAATCTGACTTTTACAGTTTACAGTATATCACTGTTTTTCCTTGAATTAACGGTAATTTACTGGCAGCTCGGTTGCCAGCAAGATACTGTTTTTCTACAGCGCTTTGCTGTAAATTAATTACAGTTTATTACTGTTAAATTGCATTTAATACTGTTTTTTTTTACATCTTACATCTTTAACCCTTTAAATTCCACAGCAAAATCCTCAGTTTTAAGTGAACAAATAATGTGTCCACACTGTTTGAGTAACACTGAAGTTAATGAGATAATTCTGTGATTAATTAAGTGATGGTTGAGCATTACTGATGAACACCTGCTGTCAACAAGCAGAATCACTGAATGAAAGAGAAACACAAGAACTACAACTGACTTTAGTCACAGACTTAGATGAAATCAACTGAAATAAAAGAAGTAATGAAATCTCTCAAGATCTCAATAAACAACTCCTAAAACAGCATTACCAGCTTCACTTATTACTAGACTGACTTTATTTCTGTCAGAAGTCTACGTACAGAAGATCTTATTGACTCTATTGTCTTATTATCTTATTGCCACTACCATGATGGAGATCAGTGTTTTCTTTAGTCGGGCTCTTGGACCTTAACGTTTTAGCATTAACTTTGTGTTGGCTGCTGTAACAATGTGGTTTAATAACACATGGTTTAAAGAGCCAAAGAAAAGGAGACTCTGATTCTGCCGTTTATGAGGTTGTTTTAACAACCTTATTCTTGATTCACTGGTTTTTATCAGCATTTTCGGTTTTATTGAATAGTGATAATAAAAGCAAAATAACCTGAGGAGAACTGTTATTAAAGACCATAAAAACAAAACTTATGAAAAAAATAAAAATCTCTATTGTGATTTGAACACACACATCAATAATCAATGTATGAATCTCAACAATGGTGATAATCCTCAAAATAAATAAACTGATATTTTCTGAATATTACAAAACACAATACTAAAATGCAACACAAAAGAAAAAACACATAGTAAGAATACAAGAAAATAAATGGACATTTCAGCAGCATAATTTATTCATGCCGCAATGCATGCTGGGAGTCATGAATGGGCGTTGTAATGTGCTGGTACCCAGCATGCATTGCAGCATTAAGTTTTGATTGTCACCATTGTTGAGATTCATATGCTGATTCTTGATGTCTATTTTTGAGTGTGTTTTAAACCTGCACTTTTATTAAATCCTACATTACTGATTGTTACCACACTGGTAAAGCTCATAATATAAAGCTCTGGGGGAAAATAAAACATCACTAATGAGTCGACATTGTTAACAATATTTCAAATGACCAGCAAACGTCAAAGTCAGACTACAATATGATGCTTGCAGCCAACATCACACACCCAACCATAACCGCTCTACCATAACTAAATCATTGGAAGATACAGTTACAGCAAAGTAATGTTCAAAAGCCAAAGGTCAGGAGCCCAACTAAAGCAAACACTGATCTCCACAATGGTAATGTCAAGCAAAACTAAAATATCATCATCTAAACCTTCATTCTCAATAAGATCATCTGTAGATTTCTGACAGAAATAAAGTCAGTCTGATTAGAAATGCGTGAAGCTGGTAAGACTGTGTGTTGTTTAAATATTCAGTTGATTTCATTTAAATCTGAAGTCAGTTGTAGTCCTTGTGTTTGTCTTGTTTTTCTTTCAATCAGTACATCTGTTCATTAACAGCAGCTGTTCATCAGTGTCTGAATTCACTCATTAGTTTTCACTGTCTCTGTCAGGTGGACTGTATTAGTAAACTCATGAAGGGAATAGTGAATGAGGGTGTAGGGTGTGATTTGAAACACAGACTCTGAGTGTCGATTTTAAACGCCGTTAATTCACGATATAGCAGCAGGCTACTTTCTCGAAAATGACTAATATTACCCAGAATGCACTGTTTTAATGGAAAACAGCATGTTACTGTCAAAATTTGGCTGTTTTTTTACAGCAATTTTTAACAGTGTGTAGCTTGAATCGGAAACTGTAAAGTGACATTAATTTTGCAAGGCAGAATCAGAAACTCATGTAATTTGTGCACAAGAATTTATTAACTAAGGACTCAACACATATCTAATCTACACAAACAAACACACAGTCATTCATACAGGGGGAAGGGCAAATGAGAAGGCATTAGAGGAAATAAAGAAAATGAAGCTATGAAAAGAGTCAGTTAACCTGTGAAAACCATCTGTGCCATTTTTCAATGGGTCTATAGCTTATACTAAACCTCTGTTTGTTTAGTTAAATGTACGATACTTGCATTGCCTTGGTTGTGGACGCATGTCCGGCTGCAATCCCGTATGAAGTTCTTGATGGTTTTAAGGTTTGGATTTGTGATCACTTCCTTCTGGTTTGAAGAGTGTCCTCCGAGATGTCCTGACTCTGTGGTGATTGGGAGTTTCCTCCCAGTGACGTGAAGAAGAACAAAAGGGCTAAGAGAGAGAGAGACCCAGCCGAAATCTGATGATTCTTGGAGAATGGAAAGAACAAGGCCGCACGGCCTGGCACAGACTTAGAAGTTCCAGAAGAGTTTAGCTCATCATCTTCTTCTCATCATCTTCTAGGTTCTGAAAAGAACCTCCGACGGATCATGCTCAAGTCCTAAAGAACACGAGAAGTGTGGCTGGTGTGAATCTTTTATCTTATAGGGTGGTCACACCTCTAGAAGTTCAGAGAGCCAACGGTGTCCTGTATCTTTTGGAGGGAAAGTTAATGGTCTTTGTCTGGATCCAAAGTATTTTGCATAGGTGATTCGATTGGGTGTTGATGCAAATACTACTAAGGATTCTTAGAACACTAATATGTTGCACATCTAACAACAAATAACAAAAACCATCTTTTAGGTAATCAAACTAGGAGTTGAAAGAGACCAAACATGGCATACTGTATGTGGCTACACCATATAGCATTCTATCATAACACAAGCATAAAATGGTTACAAAATAAGAAATACAAAGTACATGGACAGTTGTAACATACACACACTGATATATGGAAACACGTGTGTCAGTTCACAGGAAGAATTAACGGTAACACTTTATAATAACGTTCAGTTGTAAGTCATTTACAAGTGATTAGTTAATGATGAAATAATCATTTACAAAACATTCACAAATGATTAATAAGTGATGCGCTAATAATTTGTATATGTTTTGTTAATTAATTTACAAGTCAATTACAAATTAATTTACAAGTAATTAGTTAATTATGAACTCATCATTTACAAAACATAACAATGTGTTTATAAATGAATAATAAGTGATATGTTAAAAAGCAAAAAATGCAATTAATCTAAAACTCAGACTTGTGTTCTGGTAATGTAAACCAGTTTTCCCTCCACTGAAGATCACATCAGGTGCGCAGTGCTAAAATACTCCAAATGTGTCACAGAAGACATCTTTACCCTCACCAGTCAGCCCTTACATTGCAGTACACACTACAAAGTATTGAAAACCTGTTGTGTAAACACATGAATAAATCATTTACAAATCTTTCTGCATCCCCTATTCTAAAGTGTAAACAATTCATGACTTGTAAAGGTGTTACACATCATTTGTAGATTTTTCTTACATCACAAATGATCTGGTGTATACAAGGCATTTACAACACTTTCTGCATCCCCTAATCTAAAGTGTAAACTACTCATCAGTTGTAAATGTTTTACAAACCTGCCGGTTGCAGGTTGTGTGGGTATACACACTGGGGGGAAAGATCTACAAATGATGAGTAAAACATTTACAGCTGATGAATTGTTTACACTTTAGAATAGGGGATGCAGAAAGATTTGTAAATGATTTGTTCATGATGTGATCTTCAGTGGAGGGTAAACATTTCAGTGACAGACATTTCAATTATTTACAATTGATTAGTAATATATTAACTAGTATCTTATTAACAATTTACTTAGGATCTGTTTGATTATTTTATGCTATTTTTAAGACAAACTTTTGACAGATTTGTAAATTGTTAGCATATTACTTAATAATCATTTGTGAACATAGTGATGTTTTGTAAATTATTAGTTAATCAACTAATCACTTGTACATGATTTATAACTTAAACGACAAAGCTCTATGCTAAAAATACTAACATATCACTTATTAATCATTTATGAATGCATAGTTATGTTTTGTAAATGATTAGTTCATCATTAACTAATTACTTGCAAATTACTTGTAAACGAATTAACAACACATACATAAATTGTTAGCATATCTCTTATTAACAGTTTATGAATGTTTTGTAAAAGATTATTTCATCATTAACTAATCACTTATAAATGACTTACAACTGAACGTTATTATAAAGTGTTACCGAATTAAATAAAAAGTCACTTTCAGTGGAAGAATGTTTGCTTTAAGGACAGTCACGATAGGGGAGGGAGTCTCCCCATCATTCCTTTAGATCATAAAAGCCCATTTGGTCTGCCAGAAGCGTCCTGGTCGTCTTGGTAACCAGGCCTATCTTGAGACATTGTGGCACCCACTGTTCTGTTGGGTGAGGGGAAGTCTGCTTCTTTGTTAATTCAATAAACTACTGATTTGGTTAAATCTAATTAACCATTGTCTGATTAGTCCATACCCTACACCATCAACGTGATTGGATAGAGAGAGTTATCGGCCTCGTGACTCTAGTCAGATCAGCTTGTGCATAGAAAACGTTAAGCACCAACTGCTGTTAATCATGGCTGCTTGAAGGGCATTCTTCAAGCATTGATTCAGTCCAGTTATCAGCATCTTCCTCTAAGGCAGTGGTTCTCAAACCCTGCGTGGGTCACGGGACTTAAAAAATGGGTCGGCCAGGAGGATTTAAGGAAGATGTATATATGTATGTAACAAAGTTCAAGACTCAGGGAGAGGGATGCGGGAAGCTGCAGACGTAACTTTAATAACAAAATAAACATTAACAACAAAATGAAAGTAAGCGGCAGCTGCCTCACACCAGACTCCAGAGTGTATCTGTGTTTGCATTTGTCAGTTAGAATCCACTCACTGCTCAAAACTTTTTTGTTCAGTCCTGAGTTCTGCAAGCTAAATTATCCTCTCATTATAAAAAGCCTGTAGACGTGCCTGTAGAATGTACATTCAGTACCGCAAGGAGTTTCACACGATCATTAAAACGAAACAGCACGCACATTCAAAAGCAATTTTAATACCCCACGTTTAGAGAGTGACTCCCTAATGCGTGCAAATTACTGATTCAAGGAGACAAAGGTAGAGTGGGGCCAAGGGGACCAGGGCTTAAACCAACTCAAGAATGGGAACGAAGTCTAGCGCGTAGCCCATACCATACAGGATTTTAGAAAAGAGGCTTGCGTGTGCACTTACCATCATGTGGGTTTGAGAGAAGACCGTTACTTAGGGATTTAATCCTAGGAGTGTCTCAACAGGTCCTAGGTAGCAACTGCCCAAGAGGTATCAGAGAGGATACATAATTGGAGTGAGGCCCAAGGTGACCGGGGCGCAACCAACTCTGAACATGGGAACGAAGTCTAGTGCATAGCCCATACCATACAGGATTTTAGAAAAGTGCTCAGAGGCTTATGTGTGCACTTACCATCATGTGGGTTTGAGTGAAGACCGTTACTTAGGGATTTAATCCTAGAAGTGTCTCAACAGGTCCTAGGTAGCAACTGCCCAAGAGATATCAGAGAGGATACATAATTGGAGTGGGGCCCAAGGTGACCGGGCACAACCAACTCTGAACATGGGAATGAAGTTAGCACGTAACACATACCATATAGGGTTTGAGGAAAGTGCCCAGAGACTTTGCATGTGCACTTACCACTATGTGGATTTTAGAAAAGTGCCCATAGACTTATGTGGGCACTTACCACTCAAGTGGATTTTAGAAATTGCCAGAGACAAACGTGAGCACTTACCATAACATGGATTTTAGATGTGGTGTGCCAGAGAGGTCACACTCAGTAAGACTCCAGCTCAGTGAGACAGGCAGCCCGCAAGCTGCTAGTCAACTGAAAGCTGTAAGGAGATAACACTTAGGCAGAGTAGGAGGAGATGGTTCCTAACTCCTGAGAGACAAGGGGAACACCTGATCTGCCTAGGATGGCTAGCTCTTGAGAAACCTTTCCGCAGAGAGGGGAGCATTCCCATGCCCTACCAAAGAGGTCTGAGAATGGATCAAACATCCTACTCGATGTGACTGCATAGAGGAAGCATCCCCTGCCCTCTGGCTGTAGGGGATATAGGTCCGAGGGACATTAGCTACAACCCATACCAACGTGGATTATGCTTTCTGCCTCGACAGAAGCATGGGCCCTGACTCAACCGGGCCGAAAGACTGCAGGCAGAAGCCTGGGGAAATGTTGCTCCTCGGAGCCAACACTTCAGGAGGGGTTTCCGCAAAAACACCTTACAATCAGACCCGCTCCACGGAGGGGTAGTTATAAATCCATTAGGGTAAGGCTTGGGGAGAGCCACTCTGTTCCTGCTCAAGAGTTCCTTCGCCCGAATGCATAAAAATGGTGTGGATAGCTAGAACAGGAAGCCCCTCAGTGCAGGAACTCAGTAACAAGCCTCTAAGGCAGGGTGTCCTGCCAGCGATGTCCAGGGGCATTCTGTGAAGAAGACCTACAGAGCACTTACCGGGAGGAAGGACTACGACTCCTAAGATACCATGCTGTAGGAGGGGACCTGGAAGCCAGGAGGTTCCATGGGATGTATGGTTGGATACATGGGATGTATCCAACGGTGCAACCATAGTCAGTAGGCCAGAGGGGGGTCACTTGTAGAGGACCTACCCTAAAAGAAACACAGCCAACAGGTCCCCGAAACACAGCAAAGGAGGCAGGACATACACAAAAAATAGAGAGATATACTCACCCAGGCAGCTTCTCACCACAGTGTCAGAGAAGCTCCTACTTGTAAGGAAAGGCCAATGGGCAAAGAGAGGTTGTAGTCATGTATCAAGGCACCAGCAACCAAAGAGGCATCTCCAGAGATTTTGTTGCAGCCGCAGACGGGGCTCTATCCCTGAAACATAGGATGAACACGACAACAGCCATACATACATTAGGTGACAGAAGTACATAGATCATACCCAATCGTGGTTTTTTGCGCATAACTTCAGGGGAAGTCTAATTCCCCTGGGAGTAGGGAGAAGGGAGTAGATGTTTCAGGTTTTACTCTGATCCAGGCGAGAACGTTGTCTCATCTGAATCACTTCCCTCAGATCTGGTCTACCTCCCCTCGACCCGTGCCCTCTCCTAGTCCCACCCGCAGGTGGGGGAGGAGCGTGGATTGCTACACTAGTCTTCTGTGCCTGTCTTTGTTCTTCAGAACGAGACAGGCCAGGACCCCCAGGTTGTTTGGGCTCAGACCTGGACCTTCGAGAAATTAAGGTTTTAAAGGCCGCTGAGCACGTCTTTGCCTCCCTAAACTTTTGACCACCATCTCAAAGGAGGCACAGAAGAGCTCGGAAGGCGAAACCGGCACATGGAGAAGAAAGCCCCTTTCTTTCTTCCCAATGTCAGCCAGGTTTACCCACAGATGTCTCTCCGTGACCACCATGGCCCCCATAGATCTACCCATGGAGGTGGCAGCCTGCTTAGTGCCACAGAGAGCAAGATCTGTGGTGCAACGCAACTCAGCAACTTCATCAGGGGAAAGACCCTGACCTTTGTACAGATCTTTCAGCAGGTCAGCCTGATAGGCTTGAACCATAACCTCCAACAGCTCCTCATATGCAGGGCAGGAGGATTGAGAAGGCTCAGCCTCAGCTTCTTCGCCCTCAGACATCTCCTGCTCTTCTTGGGTAGACCCCAAAAGAGCATTAGCTTCCGGATCAGATGATATCAGGGAAACTACATCATCCTCCAAAAGCTCACTCTCGTCTCTGGCCGACGAGCGCGCAAGGGAAAGCTCCTTTTTTAACTCATCAGCCAGATCCGCCTGTGATCTCCACAAACTCATTTTCCTCCGAGCCTCAACAGCAGAGGGTCCTGAGTCACGGGAAGCAGACGGCTGCTGTTCTTTTATGAAAAGAGAGCCAGACGAGAGCGGAGCTTTTTCATCGGAAAAAGCTCACAGTGCACGCAAACCGCCCCCTCGAGGACACCGCGTGCATGCTCTTCACCCAAACAGAAGACACAAAGATTGTGCGTGTCATCAGGTGTCAAATAACGAGAACACGGATGCACACACCTCTTAAACGCCTGACTAGTGCTCGTCATGATGTTAGTAGGAAACAAATCACTCTTACCAGAAAATGCACGCTTTGACAAAGCAGTCGCTGAAGACGAAGAAGAGAATGGTGTGTTCTACGGGCGTCCTTTTATACTATGGCTGCTCCGGTAGTGATGCACCGGCAGCGACAAGTCACGACGGGAGTGACGTCATAGGCTGTCGCCGGCCACCGCTTGTAGTTTTGTATGTACGCTTCAGACACGAGTCACGCTGATGGCATTCCCCTAGCGCCCCCTAGAGGACACAGTTTGATGTTCCCTCAAGAGGGAACTAGGCTTTATAACAGGTCTGTAGCTCTGTATCATTCTTAAAAAATTGGTCTCTATATGTGTCACGAACTGTGCTGCTATGGCTCCCTCTGTCCGCCTTTAGAGGGAGTCTTCAATGTATTATGGACTTTTCACTGCATTACCCATAACCCCATTCTCGCGAACTTCCTGTCACCTTTCACCTCTCACCCCTGTCGGCCATCTTGCCTTTCTGTGTATAAATAGACTGGTTTGTTCACTGTTCAGATCGCGAAGTATTGTATAGTCTTTCACTGTCAATTCCGAGCGTTATCTCCTGGTTGCCCTTCCTATTGCCGAGCTCCTTTGTTCCTGGTTCCTGTGACTGTTCTCCGCCCGCCTATCAACCCCTCGCCTGTCCCTTGGATTCTTCTGCTCGCTGCCGGCCCCAGACCTTCTCGCTCGGATACTGATGCTTCTTTGTTTTGTCCTACGTTGCCCATGTTTGTTCCTGCCTGACCCCTGCTTGTCGACCACGATTATTTCTACTAATAAAGCTTTGCATTTGGATCCACCTGTCTTCGTCATCGTTACAGAATGCACTTTGAATATTGAGAGAGTATAGCCTTATGGCCGCATTTAATACGACTACGAATGAACTGTGTTGTTTATTATTTATTTTTATACTTTTTTTATTCATATGTTCAGTATATATGCCAAATCACTTTAATAGTTTTTCTGTGTTGTTTTGATGTATTTAAAAAATGTTGCACAATAGATATTCTTAATTCTTTCTGACAAACAAGCTAACGTTTGCTAAATGTTTAAATTGTAGTGTATGGCATTTATTATAAGGGGGTAGAATCCACAGCTCAGCTTATTTTTATTTTTTTTTGAATAAGTACTTTTTACTTTACTCACACTACATTTTTGGGAATGTAATGGCACTTTTACCTGAGTATATTTTTCAGTTCTCTTTCCACCACTGTTTATTTGTATAGCACAGTTCATACACAATGGTAGTAAAAAGTGTTGTACATAATAAGAGTTATAATACTAATAATCACAATGATAAAAACAAAGAATGTAAGAATATTTAAAATTATTTAAAAATTATTTTTAAATGAATTAAAAAGGTTAAGAATAAAAATTATACATAAAATACAGTGCAATCAGTTCAGACGTAGCACAGTGCTCATTCAGAAAATGCACAACTGAACAGATGAGTTTTGAGTCTGGATTTAAATGTGGCTGATCTCTTTTGTAAGCTGATTCCAAACTGCGGGCGGCATAATAGCTAAAAGCAGAATCCCCTTGTTTTGTGTGAACCCTTGATATTTCTAAATGACTCGTTCCTAGTGATCTGAGTGGCCTGTTAGGTTTATATTCAGTGAGCATATCTGCAATGTATTTAGGTCCTAGGCCATTGAGTGATTTATAAATGGGTAAAAGTACTTTAATATCAATCCTAAATATAACTGGAAGCCAGTGTAAGGACCTAAGGACTGGTGTGATATGCTTTGATTTTCTGGGTCTAGTCAGAATCCTGGCAGCATCATTCTGGATGAGCTGCAGCTGTCTAACGGTCTTCTTGGGAAGGCCGGTGAGGAGACCATAACAAAAGTCCACCCTGTTGTTGATAAAGGCATGAACAAGTTCCCTCTCAAGGGAACATCGAACTGCGCCCTCTAGGGGCCGCTAGGGGAACGGCGTCAGCGTGACTCGTGTCTGAAGCATACATCCAAAACTACAAGCGGTGGCCGGCGACAGCCTATGGCGTCACTCTCGGCACGACTCATCACCGCGTCACTACCAGGCGCGACAATAGCATAAAAGGTCACCGGTAGAACACATCATCCTCTTCTTCGTCTTCAGTGATTACTTTGTTTCATATGGAATTACTTTTGTGTCAATTAAAATGAACGTATTTTTACAAGAAACATACAAAAATATAAACTGAAACTGAATAAAATATTCTTGAAACTTAAAAAAAAATAAATTGCAGGCAAAATCTTTGACTTAGTTTTTAATACACTGCATGTTTTGCAAACTGTTTTCATTTTTCTTTCACTGATCTGTACTTACAAATACGTTTCCAGAGTTTTCATTTACGATTCGGAAGATTTCGTTTATGCTTCTGAAGTTTTCAATTACGTTCCTTGAGTTTTCGTTTGCGATTCTGGCACAAATCTCTCGTGGGGGCGGGGCTAGCAGTGGTGTGCTCTCATTGGCTACGGAGTTTTTGAACAACAGGTTCTTGACCTGGAAGTGAATAAGCCGGTGTGTTTACATGTGTGGTTATTAGAGTATGTAAGCGCTGCTTCTTGTTTCGTTTTAGTGGTATAAAGATAGGAGGGTTTTTTTTTTTTTTTCTTAATTTTATGTTATCAGTGTTTATCTGCTGCTACACTAACTTTTACATTGTTGAGATAATTTCTTTGGAATAGCACAGACGAACGATGTCACATCAATGTCAATCGATGTCATCACAATCAGGATACTGGATCCTTGAGGTAAGTGCTACATGGTTATCTACATACAGTTACAGTTGTATCGTATTTGCTTCGATTAGATACATCATATTACCCCAGTACATAGAGTACTGTGCAGTACTAAATGTACTCTATCTATCAGTGACAGATGCCGTTTTACAAGATGTCAACTACTGCCTGATTCGCTGCCCAGAGTGCTGTCTTTGCTTTACTAATATACTTTGCTAATATATAGTCTTTTTGAACATGGTAAAAGATATTTGGGTTACACTTCATTTTGATAGTCCACTTTAGACATTCTACTAATTGTAAGTAACTTTGTAGCTACATGTCAACTACTTGTCAACTACATATCAACTAAATCTCATTATTTGCAACTACATGTCCACTAACTCTCAGAGTAGACTTTAGGGTTAGTTTGGGGTAGGTTTAGGGTTAGTTGAATAAGTTGACAAAGAAAGTGTTAGAAGATATTAAGCAGACAGTCTACTAATACTCTACTAACTGCTAGTTGACATTTTGTTACAAAGTTAATTACTGTTATAATATATCTAAAGTGGACTATCAAAATAAAGTGTTACCGATATTTGAACATGAATTTGTCAATTGCTGATTGATTTACGGAGGTTATGAGGAGGAGAGTCACGACTTGACCACAGACCACGTCTCTGTTCATGACATGTGAACATTTGCTGCTATATTTTTTCTGATTACTTTCGTGTGACTGATCAAGCTATTAAATAGCGAATATGAATAACAAAATGCTCTTTCTGAGTCCAGATTTTATACAGATGATCAATGTTAAATTTGTGGTATTTTGTACTATACAATCCACTTAAAACACTAGTGTATTTATATTAGTATTTTAAGGGGACTTAACAGTATATTATTTGTTGATTTGTTAGAAATATTTGAAGTATGATATTTGTTATGTGGGAGTTCAAAGTGGTTTGTATTTTTAAAATTATAAAATGTTTCCTTTCACATTTTGCAGGGAGTGAAGCAACTTTTCCATAAGCAAACTTCTGATGCAGTGCCAGAGATCCACTGTGCCATCAAACAAGATTCTTATTTTGTTCAGACACATCACTTTTGAATGACTGGGATCTTGATATTCATACATCTTATATTATGCAAATATTTAATTTCTTTGGAGCTCTAGATTAAAACAAACACAATTCACAAGTACACAAGAAGTTGTAATCTTTTCTTATTAGTCTATGCTGACCTTAGATTAGCATATCAACAGCATATGATTGTTAAGGGGAGTTCACCCAAAATAGAAATTCCCTCATCTTTTACTCACCCTAACGCCATACCAGATGCATATTACTTTCTTTCTACAGACAAACACAGATTAAGATTTTTAGGACAATAATTCTCTGAGTCCTAAAGATGCTTTAAAAACCACACACGGCAACACAACAGTAATCCATTTGTGGCTGAATCATTGTCTTTTAACGTGAAACTGATAAGAAAAACACTACAATTTAAACTGGTTTGACTATCAACAATCACTTCTGATCAGCTGTCCATAGGTTACAAATCCACTTTTGTTATGTGAATTGACAAATATGGATTATTTTCTTAGAAATCTTTGTGTTTATATGAAGAAAAGTCGTATATATCTGTAATTGCAAAGTGAGTAAATAACACATTTTCATTTTTGTATGGATTATCCCTGTGAAGACTGATATTGCACACCATTACATAACAAAATTGTGTACTGTAAAGTTGCTTCGACACAACTGTAAAGTTGCTTTGACACAACTGTAAAGTTGCTTTAACACAATTTGTATTGTAAAAAGTGCTATATAAATAAAGCTGACTTGACTAACTTACTCATTCACTGTTTTGTTACTTGTACTGTAGCATGAGCATATATATGTTTTAAATAATGCATCATTTGAACTGCTCCTGCTACAGTACTGTGCTTTGACTTTGATACTTGTGTATATGCTGTAGTGACAATAAGGAATGTACATTTATTTGGATTAATTGTATTTTCAGTAACACTACTTCTACTGGTTTATAAAAGTCAAAATTAATAAAGTTGATGATTGTTTTTTTTAATGGTAGATGATAATATTAAGTAAATAAAATAACAAATATATCAAACATATATGATACTAGTATTCTCTTCAAATTATAACAGTGCAACCTAATTAGACCCTACAATACAATAATATATTTATAGTATAATATTTTTAGGATTATATACAGTATTTTAATGTACAATTAAACCTCAATAGAGATATTCAATTTCTGTCGCATTTGATCGCACTCCTAAAAGCTTATGTCAACAGAGTAGTAGCAGCAGATAAATACAGATAATAAAAACTCATAACTTTATAACACTAAAATTAAATAGGAAGCCGCTAGCAGAAGTTCACATCCACGCAGCCAGAATCGCAAACGAAAACTCAAGGAACGTAAATGAAAACTTCAGAAGCATGAACGAAATCTTCCGAATCGTAAATGAAAACTCTGGAAACGTATTTGTAAGTACAGATCAGTGAAAGAAAGATGAAAACAGTTTGCAAAACATGCAGTGTATTAAAAACGAAGTCAAAGATTTTGCCTGCAATTTATTTTTTTTTAAGTTTCAAGAATATTTTATTCAGTTTCAGTTTATATTTTCTTGTTAAAATACGTTAATTTTAATTGACACAAAAGTAATTTTATAGTTTGAAGGCATGCATCGTTGGTAAGCTTTATCTATTCTTACCTCTTCTTTTGGCAAGCACAAGCCAGACGTTTTAGAAGTGTGTTTTAATCCGTGTCTTCTCATTTTTTGACACTTGATGATACACACTCTCTTTAACGCCATATCGCACATGCACGCAATATCCCTGGTTGGGGCTGTTGTGTGCATTTTTGAGGAAGGAAAGGCAACTATCTGCTCCCTGCATGTCGCATCTTGCCATTGCTGAGGCACGAAAGAGGGTGAATTTGCGGGGATTTCTGATGAGGTTGGCTGATGGGCTTCACTTAGGGGGGCTTAGAAGGTGTTTCCTGTGGGAATCTCTCCAGAGCTGGTCCGGTGGAGTGCTCATTAGCCTATTGTGGGACTGACTCTGATTGGGGACCTCTCTATTATATCCATCTGAGGATGGTTATATTTTAGTCACTGTTATTACAGGACGGGCTGCTTGAATATGGCTATCTGCGGCTAGCTGTGTGTTAACTAGCCCTTTCCTGAATATGTAGCTGTCTGAGGATAGCTATGTGCTAGTTCAGGGATTGCTCCCCTCTTTAGGGTTTAAGTAGCAGTCTTCTTGAGCTCTGCCTGGATAGTGCTGTCTTCCCCTTAGGGTTTATAATTAGACAGCCCACTACTGGTGGTCTTGGCAACTGCAGAGGTCCCCTTTCCTAGTGCATAGCTTTCTGAGGGAAGCTATGAGCTAGTTTGGTGTTTGCTCCCCTTCCTAGGGTTTAAATTGCCATCTCTTTTCACAGCCCACTCTCTGTACTCAGGTAGTCCTTCCTATACTCATAGCTATCTGAGGATATCTACGTGTTAAGTTCAGCGACTGTCTAAGTATACTCCTTATTTAGACAGTGCTGTCTCCCCTTCATGGTGAGCCTGGTGTTGCAGTATGTATGGCTGTTGTTGTGTTCTTCCTATGTTTCAGGGTTGTTCAGGGTGTTTCAGCCTCGTCAGCGTCTCTCTGTGGGATATGGGACCCTTGCCTCTGGAGTCTGCAGCTAAAGCACTTGAAGATAGTCTCCCGGGTTACTGGGCCCCTGGTACATGACTGCAACCCCTGAACTGGTGAGTATGACCCTTTTTTGTGTGTCCTGCCTCCTTTGCTATGTTTCGGGAACCTTTTTCTGTTGTGCTTTATTTACTTCTCGGTAGGTCCTCAACGAGTATCCCCCTCTGGTCTGCTGACTACGGTTATGGCTTGCTCGTCTACTCTGGATCTGCTGTTACCTGTCTGAGATCCCTGTGGAACCTCCTGGCTTCCAGGTCCCCTATTAAAGCATGGTATCCTAGGACTCATAGTCCTTCCTTTACTTAACTCTCTGGAAGTCTTTCTTCACAGAATGCGCCTGGACATCGCTGGCAGGACACCCTGCCTTAGAGGCCCGTCTTCTGAAAACTCACCCTAAGGGGCTTCCTGTTCTAGCCACCCAGCCTTCTCTAGTGGATTTATAATCATCCCTCTGTGGAGTGGGTTTGATTATGAGGTGTTTTTGCGAAAACCCCTCCTGAAGTGTTGGCTCTGAGGAGCGACATTTCTCCAGGCTTCTGGCTCTTCTAGACTCTGCGGGGTCTGGTTGAGTCAGAAGTCCATGCTTCTGTCGAGACAAAGCATGATCCACTTTGGGTTGGTTATAACCAATGTCCCTTGATACTACCCCCTACAGCTTGAGGGCAGAGGATGCTGCTTCTATGCAGGCATGTTGAATGGAATATCTTGGTCCCTTTCTCAGGCCTCTTCGGTAAGGTATGGCATGCTCCCCTCTCCACAGAAGGGTTTCTTAAGAGCTCGCCACCCCTGGTGGATCAGGTGTTCCTCTCTGTCTTTCAGGAGTTAGGAACCTGTTCCTATCCATCCCTGGTGGGACACCATGCCTTGGAGGCCTGTCTCTGAGAACCCGCCCCGAGGGACTTCCTTTTAGCTATCCACTATTGTTTTTTCTGCCACCCCTCTGCGGAGTGGGTCTGATTTTGAGGTGTTTTTGTGAAAGCCCCTCTGGAAATGCTGGCTCCGAGGAACCAGGTAATTTCTTCAGGCTTCTGTCGAGGCAGAAAGCCTAATCCACTGGGTTGGTCATAGCTATGTCTCTCATTCTCAGGCCTCTCTGGCTGTGTACGGCTATGCTCCCTCTCTGCGGAGGGGTTTCCTAAGAGCTCGCCACACCATGAAGCTCAAGATATCTCACTCCATGGCAGTATTGCCAGTCGACTAGCAGCTTGAGAGCTACCTGTCCTGGTTGGGTGTAGCAGTGCTCCCCTTGCATGAGGGTTAACCTAATGATAGACCTCACTGCCCATCACTCGGAGCCCTGTTGAGTGTGACCTCCCTGGCACACTATATCTAAAAATCCATTAGTGGTAGGTGTGCACGCAAGTCTTTGCGCACCTTTCTAAAATCCACATTAGTGGTAAGTGCACACGCAAGTCTCTGGGCACTTCTCTAAAATCCACATGAGTGGTAAGTGCGCACGCATGTCTTTGTGCACTTTTCTAAAATCCTTTATGGTATGGGCTACGCGCTAGACTCGTTCCCATTCTCTGAGTAGGTCACGCCCCGGTTACCTTGGGCCCCTCTCTATTTATGTATCTTAGCAGATACCTCTTGAGCTTCCGCTACCTAGGATTTGCCGAGGCATTCCTTGGTTAACCTCCCCTAAGTAACGGTTCTTCAAATCCATGTTCACACGCATGTCTTTGTGCACTTTTCTAAATTCCTTTATGGTATGGGCTACGCGCTAGACTTTGTTCCCATTCTTGAGTTGGTTACACCCCGGTCTCCTTGGGCTCCGCTCCATCCTCGTATCTTCTGATACCTCTTAGCTCTAGGACTTGCTGAGGCACTCCTAGGCTTAGACCGCCCTCTGAACAGGGTATTGCTACCTGTGTTCTGTAAGTCGGCTCCTGAGGGAGCAGACCTTTTCGGAACAACTCGTAGCTCCTACTAGACAAGCAGGCCCAGTTTTCACTGGGCTCTTGCTGTATCCCCCTTAAAGGAGTCTGCTCGATTCCAAGCCTGAGCTCTATCCTTCTGCCCCCTTTCAGGTAGTCGGGTAGTGGCTCAGCCTCTGGCCGAAGGGGGTAATTTCTCGGACAGCCGTCACTTAATGTCTCTGGGGCAATTCTCTTAAAGATAAGTGAATTGGTACTTAGTGCTCGCCTCATTAGCATGGACTCCCCTCAGCATGGCAGTGTGGGTATAACCATTCCCCTAGCGCCCCCTAGAGGACACAGTTCGATGTTCCCTTGAGAGGGAACATCTCAGGTTACGTATGTAACCATGGTTCCCTGATAGGAAACGAGACACTGCGTCCTCTAGGCTGGTCGCCATGCTTTGGACGTAAGCTTCAGACGAAGAAGCGAATGATGTGTTCTACCGGCGGCCTTTTATGCTATGGTCGTGCCTGGTAGTGACACGGTGACGAGTCATGCCGAGAGTGACGTCATAGGCTGTCGCCGGCCACTGCTTGTAGTTTTGGATGTATGCTTCAGACACAAGTCACGCTGACGGCGTTCCCCTAGCGGCCCCTAGAGGACGCAGTGTCTCGTTCCCTATCAGGGAACCATGGTTACATATGTAACCTGAGACGTTTCTACAAGTCTTGACTGGAAACAAAACATCTGATTCTTGCAATGTTTTTGAGATGATAGTGCACTGATTTAGTTACTGCTTTGACATGGCTACTGAAACTAA
Source organism: Cirrhinus molitorella (assembly GCA_033026305.1). NCBI lineage: Eukaryota > Metazoa > Chordata > Actinopteri > Cypriniformes > Cyprinidae > Cirrhinus > Cirrhinus molitorella. The sequence continues at coordinate 24,338,001 of CM065127.1, read as the reverse complement.
GGTCTGACTCCAGAATCATACAAGATTCTTGACTTAATTTTTAGTTGTTTGACCCCTAGCGTCAAGGTACGCATTCACCTTAAGAACTTCATCTTTTTTACCAAATGCAATCACTTCAGTTTTCTCCTTGTTTAACTGATGAAATTTTGGCACATCCAACTGTTAATTTTATCAATGCCTTGGCAGAGGGAGTAAATGGGGCTGTAGTCATTTGGCGATAAGGCTAGGTAAATCTGGGTATCATCTGCATAGCTGTGATATGCAGTTTGGTTCTTTCTCATTATTTGACTTAGTGGGAGCACTGAGACATTTCTTTCTTCTGTTGAATGATAAAACTTACTTGGAAGAATGTGGATAACCAAACAGTTGCTGGTCCTCAGTTACTTCCATAGTATTTTATTTATTTTTTGGCAGCAGCTATTTGCATTAAGTGTGAATAGCAATTGGATGCTATTTACAATAAGTGAAAATAGCATATTTTCTTAGCGAGAGATGCTATTTACACTAAGTGCAAACGATAGATACTATTTACACTAAGTGCAAATACCAATGGTTCTATTTACACTTTAAAGATTTTCTGCTGTTTGTAATACTTATTGCAAATAGATGCAATAATATGCACCTCAGTATTGAAGTGCATTAAAACAATATGCAGTAATTTTGCATTGAGTGTAAATTATCATTTTAATTCAGTTTATTTAATGGATGCTGCCTTATTGGGACAATAAGCCCTCTCTACACCTACCCTAACCCTAACCGATACTTTATTTTACATTTTTCAATTATTTACTTCATTTTCTGGATCTGAAGATTGACAGCCATATTTTGTAGTGTTGACTAGCCCCATTACACATTGGTAGGAGGAGATAGTGTAAATAGACACTCCGTTATTTTTTCCTACCCAAAGTCAGTGGGGACCAGTTTGTGATTGCGAATAAGTTCAGTGTCCCGTGAGTGAGTGAATGTATGTTGTGCTGTTCAGTATATTGAGACAGAGGCACACTATAGCACGGTATTACAATGTTGTTTTCAAAAGCAGATTGTGGAGACATTTTAATTGTCCACGATCAAAAATTGTCATATCGCACACCCCTACTTGGAACACGACTTATTGTTAGTTTTAGCAATAAATACCTGTGACTGTCACTGTACTTTTATTTGCCTGTTCCTGAAAGAGAAAAACTAGGGGACAAGTAAAAAAAAGTCTACTCTTACCCTCAGAGCAGTGCATAGTACACTCAAAATAACAGAGTAATATTAACCTGTTGGGTACTCCTGAGAGCAGTGCAAACACTAAAAATTACAGTAATATGAAACTATTGAGCATAGGCACTGATCCCGATTTCTTACGGAAAAGTATGAGACATTCTCTGTTCATTTTAATTTATTATGTGTGTACAGTGAAACTTTGTCCTGTTACCAAAACTTACCTGTCAGAGGTAGAGCTCAAGGCTTGGAATCACGATTCCTTCAAGGGGATATGGCAAAGTGCCTAGGGTAACCTAGGCATGCCTGTCATGCAGGGGCTACCACTAGCTCTGCATGGGTCCATTCCCTCAGGAACCGACTCACAGAATATGGGTAGTAGCACCCTGTTCAAGGAACATAGGCAGAGTGGGGCCCAAGGAGACCAGGGCTTTAAACCAACTCAAGAATGGGAACGAAGTCTAGCGTGTAGCCCATACTATACAGTATTAAAAAAAAAAAAAGTGCCTAGAGACTATGCGTGTGCACTTACTACTATGTGAATTTTAGAAACTGTTACTTAGGGTGCTTAACATAGGAATGTCTCAGCAAGCTCTTAGAAAGGAGAGCGTTGCCATATCCTACCAAAGAGGCCTGAGAAATTATCATATGGCTGCATAGATAGCAGCACCCACTGCCCTCGAGCTGAGATTAAAATTAAAAAGATGTTTGGACTATATCAGTTGTCAGTCATATTTTAATGAATTAGGTCCTTATTACTGTACATGTCCTTGGCTGAACTTTACCATAGTCTCATTTTACATTAACATTAAAATTATAATAATAATTTAAAATAGGACTGCATATCAAAACTTAAAAGAACACAAAATATAACTTTTCCTACTACAACGTAATCAATAAAGTCAGGCACAACACGGTCAGTCCTGTCACACAGGTAATTATGACATAAAACTGTATTATTTAAGGAAATATTGATTAATTAATCTCTTTAACTGTGTAGATGAAGGTGGGGGTGTATATCCAATACTATGTTTTTAGGTAGTTTTTTTTTTTTTAAACTATATGAGTGCCTGTATGAGTATTCTGTTATTTTGTGTACTACAGTTGACCGTTGCTTATATTTCTTATAAGAATTACAAAACCATGTTAGATGCAATCAGGGACATGTGATCAATAAGAAAATGCTATTTGTATCAAAACAAATCATTAGGAAACTATTCTAACATACAAATTTGTCTGTGATGGGACCTGACATTTTAGGGGTGAAATACAAAAATGCATTTTATTCAATCATAAAAAAATGCTGAGATGGCATGATGTATGTGTTTCTCATAGTTTAACATGTTCTCTATATGACTCAATGTTCAGATTTAATAATTAGATGTTTTTTTTTTTAAGATTTTTTTTTTAAAGATTTTTTTAAGTGGAAATTTACATTTCTGGTAAAATGACCCAAATAACAAATCCTCACGAGGTGGAGATATCAATAAAAGACTCTTATGAAGAGAGGATTCTTGGATGTTTTATTTAAAGACAATGTCACCTTTAAATGAAGATTTTGATCTTTCATGTTTTGTGTAAGTTTTTTTTTTTTTTTTAAATGTGTATGAAGGACATTTTTGTCTGATGTGTAATTATTCCCACTGATATTTGTTAAGTTTTCTATTGTTACAAATGGAACTGATCTGGAGTGAAGCTAATCATCACCACCTGTCAGTCTTGGTCTTAAGCCTGCTACACACTGTGCAATTTCAGCCGTCTTATACGATCATTGCACATCACACTGTGCGACGTGGTTCTAATAATCTTGGGTACGACATGTATGTAGACTGTGCGATGATGACACCTATTGTGTCGTAGGCTGCGACCCACGTTAGCGCAACGTCATACAGCAAGATGAATCGTGATTTAGCGGTTGTGGTTTTCACGTGTGCTGAAAAAAGAAGAGGTGGAATAAGGAAATATGGACGCGGTCATGGCTAGGGAAAAGAGGCCAACTTGGGATGCCACTTTTGCACAGGGAGCTTGAGGTAAATAACTTCCGTTAACCTGTATATGTCACATGTTGCGTTCATCATGCTGCATTTTCATTGGCTGGTCAGTAGACGTAGGTCGTAGCAGCAAACACATTGCGAGACAATCACGCTGAATTTCTGACACTGCCAGAAAATGATCGTAGGCTATCTTTGGTCGCAAGACTGTGAGAACGGTCGTCTTTGAAACTCTCTCAATGTACGACACAAGACCACCGTTTAGAATCCATGATCACCGAAATCATCACGATTGTTTCACGATGGCAATCTTCTGGGTCTGGGACGGCCGAAAAACGTGCAGTGTGTCCCCGGCTTTAATATAATCATTGAGTTACTAGCTGTGTCCCAAAGTGGAGTGCGCGGACTTCAAAGTGCGTATTTGAAGTGCGAATGCGTCACAGTGACGCGACGAAGGCTGTCCCAAACTCCGAAGTGCAAATTTGAAGTGGGTCACAGCGTCACGTCGTAAACTGTCCCAATCCAGAATGCGCTCTTCAAAGTGCACATTTCAAGGCCGATTGCATCACCGCAGTGCGCCGAAGTCTGCTGTAATTCGAAAGCCACTTCAAATGCAGTCTCCATTTACCAGGAAGATGCGCAGGACACTTCGCACCAAGAATCACTTGCGCACAGATTATGTAATTTTTATAAAAAAAAAAAAAACATGAAGTATGAGAATTCTGTTGGGGAATTTGCATTGAAATGTAAGTATTGTGTTTTCATTTACTCAAATACTTAGCGAAATTAGTGTTAAAAGTCAGTATAAAAGGCCCAAAATAAGACAACCACTATATAAGGCAACAGTCTGTCTCTTTGTTGTGTTTTTGTAGTGCTGTCATGAAAGATATGTCTTCAAATGTTTAACCAAACATTAGCACTTTAGTATATTGGATGCATGTCCTGCTATTTTCAAATGTTAAGATTGCAAACCTTTCTTAATAAGTGTTTCCATTTTCTCTTGTTTTAGGACTATTGTGAGAAAACTAGCATGGTGAGGAAAAATACAAAGTAAGCAAGTTAATAGACACATTTGTGCTGAAATGCATTGTGCTGTTGTTGTTAACAGGCATGGTTTATTTGCTCTGTCTTAGGATTGCAAGTGTCTGGGACAGGTGAGGTAGTGAGTGGTGAGCTTGTGGAGCTACTCAGGAAGGACATCAAACTCCAGAGAGAGACACAGGAGAGTTTTCTCTTCTTGAGAGAATGGTTAACAAGTAAAGTAAATTGTCCACATTGTCCATGAAACAGCCTAATTTTTGTTGTTTATTTTGGTGATGTAAGTTAATTTCTGTACATTTTGTATTGCATATTCACATGTGTAAATAAAAGAGTAATATTGTGCACTGTAATTTTTTTTAATGTAGTTTATCATTTTATCACAAAACATTCTTCTATACATTTATTTATTTATTTATTTATTTATTTATTTTTGTCCTGTAAATATTTGTTTTTACACAGTAAAACAAATTGTTCTATACATTACTGAAAATACTTTATACATCTATTTACAACATAGCTTAAGTTTAACATCAGAAAAACAACATCAATTTTAAGCCCAGCCCTGCCTCCATGGGGTCTGTTCTGGGGTATTGAGAGCAAGGAAGCGGAAATGCTGTAGGTGACGTCAGATGCCGGAGACTTGGCGGAAAAACTGAATGAACAGCGAGAACAGCGAGGAAAATTTGGAAACACTCCAGGAATACATCGACTGGTGCTTCGACGTTATAGTCATGAAGAAGAACCAAATTGCATGTTCTCCAGCCAAAAGCGAGACGGCGTCTTCCAAAAGAAGTCGCCCGACAGACTCGCCTGGAACAACATTGCCGACAGGTAAAAGCTTTACCGACATTCTGGATTCAATCGACAAGCGGTTGTCCAGCTTTGACGCGAGGTTGTCCCTTGTCGAGATCATGCACCGTGAATTCAAATCCCTGAGGGAATCACTGGAATTCAGCCAGCAACAGGTGGAAACACTCGCTGCTGAAAACGCATCACTACGGGACTCGGTTAAGTCTCTAACTGAGAATATGACCCATCTAAGTGAAGAAAATAAAAAAATAAAAGAGACTGTCCTCGATCTCCAGGCCCATAGCATGAGAGATAACCTGGTGTTTTCAGGCATTCCGGAATCTGCCGAAGAGGACGCAGAAACTACGATTAAAACCTTTATCAAGACATACCTGAAGCTTCCGGAAGACACCGTGGAAAACATCTGCCTCGAAAGAGTCCATCGGCTGGGAGCGAATAAACCTGGAGCTCCGAGGCCGCGTAATATTGTGGCCAAATTCGGATATTTTAAACAGAAGGAGCAAGTGAAAAGTCGCGGCAAAGAGCTGAAAGGAACAGACTTCAGTGTAAACGACCAGTTCCCCAAACAGATCTTGGAGCGACGCAAAGTTCTGTTCCCAATCTGACGCAATTTCATCCAGAAGGGCTCCCGAGCTGTCATCGCCGTGGACCGGCTATACGTGGACGGACGGCTCTACCGCGACCTCAGTACCACTCCCTGGTTATATTAACATCACTCCAGATAAGAATTCATTATTATTATTATTATTATTATTATTATTATTATTATTATTATTTCCTCTTTCATCACTTGCTCCTACATTTACCTCTATTTATGTTAACTCGCTAATATAACACGATTTCATAAACACGATACCGTCAGTCTCCGCAGCGTATAAATGTTGTTGCAATGTTTTCGTTTCTGTCAAGTTTTTACTTGCATCCCTCCCTGCTTTTTTTTTTGTATGTCTTTCTCCTTTCTAACTCTTCTCATAGCACCGATCGCCTGCTTTCCTACTCACACACACACAACATATCTTTATATATCTGCACGGCATGACCAAGTACATATACATTCAGCGTCAACGCAACCATTCCGACTTTACAGTGCACACAAACATGGCAAACATACTCGCACACAAACACATATAAGCCCGCGTATATCTCACTTAGTTGAGCATCACACGCAGCGTGCAGCATTAGCTACACACACACATCTATGGGCGCACTAAGGTTTATCACATGGAATGTGAATGGAGCTGGCTCCAGAGAGAAGAGGTTAAAAATATTTAGCCAGCTTAAAAAACTACAGGCAGACGTTGTTTTACTACAAGAGACTCATAGACCTGCCACAGCTATAGATGAATTTAAAACAACTTTCCTAATGTGTTCTCAGCCTGCTATAACTCTAGGCAAAGGGGGGTAGCAATTTTAATACATAAAAATATTAATTTCACAATTCTTAATACAGTTATAGATCCAGAAGGTAGATTTCTAATCATAAAATTATCTATATTCAACAAAACGTTATGTATTGTCAGTATATATGGTCCAAATGTTGATGACCCCTCTTTTTTTCATGCTTTTTTCACCGCACTCTCTGAACACCTAGATTGCGCACTTGTTCTTGGGGGAGACCTCAACTTTGGACTAAATAAAGAAATGGACAGGCTCAGTACAGCTGGAACTCAGCGCAATTGGGATTCCACAAATATAGTCAAACAGTACATGAGCGACTATGGACTTTGTGATGCATGGCGTTCTTTGCACCCCAACCGTAGGGAATATACTTTCTTCTCACATGTCCATCACTCTTACTCTCGGTTGGATTATTTCTTAGTCAGCAGCTCATTGCTGAGTGACATTTCAGACACAGAGATACACCCTATAGCTGTCAGCGATCATGCTCCTATATCTTTAACTTTAATAAATAAGAAGGCCACCCCGCCAAGTAAAAATTGGAGATTTAATACATCACTACTTAAAGATGAAGACTTTATTAAATATTTCAAGAAAGAATGGGCTTTATATTTAGAATGCAATGACCTGCCTGGAACATCAGCATCTGTTCTCTGGGAAGCAGGCAAAGCTGTGATGAGAGGTAGAATAATCTCATTCTCATCACATAAAAAGAAAAGAGAAATTAAATGTATTCAGGAATTAGAAGAAACCATCAAATCCTTAGAAGAAGCCTATGTATCCTCCCAGGAACAGGGAATGCTGCACAAAATACGTAAAGCAAAACTAGAATTAAATGAAATTATTAATAAAAAAACTAAATTCTTACCACAAAGACTTCGCTGGCATGAATTTGAACATGGTAACAAATCAGGTCAATTCCTAGCTAACCAGTTAAAAATAAATAAAGAAAAAACAACTATATGTGCTATTAAAGACTTAACTGGGGACATAGTATATGACCCTGAAAGAATAAACAATACCTTCAGGGACTTTTACAAATCTTTATATTCACCACAGATTAACCCATCAAAAGACGAAATTGACCAGTTCCTTGATAATATAACTCTTCCGAAATTATCAGACAATCAGGCGATGGCACTGGATTCTCCACTGACATCAGATGAACTTCAGGAAGCTCTGAACAGTATGCCTAATAAAAAGGCTCCAGGTCCAGATGGCTTTCCAGCTGAATTCTATAAAGAATTCTGGCCTATTCTGGTGCCAACATTCTACAAAATGTTACAGGAAACCAAGGATAATGGTAGACTTCCACCAAATATGAATTCTGCCAACATCAGTCTATTGTTAAAACCAGGCAAAGACCCGGTATTGCCTACTAGCTATCGTCCAATATCCCTTATTAATGTGGACATTAAAATAATCTGCAAAGCTCTCTCAAAAAGAATAGAGAACATAACCCCTCTCATAATTCATCCCGACCAAACTGGTTTCATAAAAGGGAGGCATTCCGCAACAAATACAAGTAGATTAATTAATTTAATAAACTATTCATGCAATAAAAACCTTCAAATTACAATATTGTCTCTAGATGCAGAAAAAGCTTTTGATAGGGTTAACTGGAACTTTCTATTTGCAGTTTTACACAAATTTGGTTTTGAAAACTCTTTCATAAACTGGTTAAACATATTATATAACTCTCCAACAGCATGTGTCAGGACAAACGACCAAACATCGTCCAGCTTCTGCCTCAAGAGGGGCACCAGGCAAGGATGCCCTCTCTCCCCTTCACTGTTTGCAATTTTTATTGAACCACTAGCAGCAGCAATTAGACAGACTACAGTGATTAAAGGCATTAAATGCAAGAATGTAGAACATAAAGTCAGTCTTTACGCAGATGATGTGTTACTTTTCCTTCAGCATTCACAAACCACTCTCTCTGAGGTAATCACATTAATAAACTCTTTCGCAAAAGTCTCAGATTATTCAATAAACTGGTTAAAATCTACAGTTATTCCAATTAATTGTTCTTTCCAGAACTCTTCCACTCCACTGCAATCTGGAAATATTAAATATTTAGGTATTAATGTTTCACCTAGGCTGGCAGATCTAATTAAATTAAATCATATCCCACTTTTAAAGACGGTAGAAGAAGATCTAGCTAGATGGAAGTCTCTACCCATATCACTTATGGGAAGAGTTGCCTCAATAAAAATTATGGTTTTGCCAAGGATTAATTATTTATTTGCAATGATCCCTAGCAAACCATCACCTGACTGGTTTAGATCTCTGGACTCCTCCATCTCTAAATTCCTTTGGAAAGGTAAACCACCGCGTATTAGCTTAAAAACGTTGCAAAAGACCAAAGATAAAGGAGGACTAGATCTGCCTAACTTTCATCATTATTTCTTAGCCAACAGGCTTCAACACATTTTAGGGTGGTTAAAACACACCCTCTTCGATGAAATTTGGCTAGATGTAGAACAGGCATTATGCAATAATATAGAAATTCGGGATCTGCCATTCATTAGCTCGATCATCAAACGACACGTATGCTTCAAAAGCATCAGTATCAGCTCTTCTCTGACAGCATGGTGGGAGTTTCTAAAAATGACTGAGTCTTCACTAATCCCATGCAAACGTACTCCCATCTGTAACAACCCTGACATATTAATAAACAATAATGTGATAAACTTCACAGACTGGAGTAGAAAAGGTATTAAATACCTGGAACATATATTTGAAGGGACAGACTTTATTCCCTTTGACATATTAGTTAAACAATATGGGATCAATAAGAACAGATTTTTAGAATATCAACAAATTAAATCTATAATAAAAAAAAAATTTAAGCCTAATCATATTAAATTACAAATACCACCAAGTGTGGCAGATTTTCTTAGTCTCAAAGCCCCCAAATTAGTGTCTAAAATATACAGGACACTTTCTAAAATAGATGATCGCTTAGACAGTATCGCTTCCTATTGCAAAATGGGAGGCAGATCTATCAGTCAGCTGGGACCATAATTTCTGGTCTCAGATATGTTCAAAAACCTTTGAACTGCTTAGGAATCCCGGTTTACAGTTAATACAGTATAAAATCCTGCATAGAGTACACTACACAGGTCATCGGATGTTCAGGATGGGTTTTACAGATTCTAACAACTGCTCACACTGTCAAGACAATACTCCTGATAATTATATCCACGCTTTATGGTTCTGTCCGCCTGTTCAGAGGTTCTGGTATGGGATTTGTGAAGACTTAACAAAGTGTCTTAAATGTTCAATTCCAGCTTCTCCGTCAGTCTGCCTGTTGGGTGACCTTGATGGTATCACTACAGAAGGTAACACAATCCTCATGGCTTTCACCGCCTTATGCATTGCCAAGAAGACGGTCCTCATGAACTGGAAAAATAAAAATAATCTTAATATCAACGAATATAGAGATCGCTTGTTAGACTATATTAATCTTGACACAGCTTCTGCTGCCACATTAGATCATTCTCTCTGGGCTCCTTTGATCAGCTCCATCACCTAGTGTGGGTGGGGGGTCCTGATTCTGTCCGGCTTTAATTTTTGTTGTTGGCGTGGGGGGCCAATTGGGCTTGGGGCGTCTGGGGGTTCTCTGGGGGGTGGGGTTCTTGGGGGATTCGGCGCTGGGGCTGCGGTCCTGGCCTGGATGGGGTACTGGTGGCTCTCGGGTGTTGTTTTTTCTGGCGACTGCACGCGGTGCTGCTGGGGAGGCCTGTGTCGGCGGACGTAGGTTGCCGGCCTGGCGGCTGTGTTACTCCGGGGTAGGTCCGGGGGGGGGGGGTTTGGGGTTCTGGGGGCGCTCTGCCTCCGAGCTGGGATTCCGGCTGGCCCTGGGGCCTTGGGTCCTGGTGGGTGTGCCGCTGGGGGCGTGGGTGGATGCATGCACTTGGGCCCGGCCCTGGTGCGGGGGCTTCCGATGCATCGGTGGGGCCGGGGGTGTCTTTAGCTGGTGGGGACGTCGAAAAAAAAAAAAAAAAAAAAAAAAAAAAAGAGAGGTGAATCTCTTGGTGGTTAATGGCCAGCACTTCCTCAGCGACTCAGTGGACAGTGGAGTGAGTCATGTCAGACACTCTGGAGGCCTCTCTGTATGATGTACCACTGGCCAGACAGAAGAGAAACACCAGGGTGCAGTTCACTTCTCAGAAGATCCAGCAACTCTGTCAGTATCAGTGTCACAGAAAAACCTGTCCAGCACTGACACATTCAGGTTTATCCTGTAGTACGGGGGTCTGGTCTAATTTAGGGAAAGAAGGAAAAAATAAATAGTTTAGAGCTATGACGACAGTAATTAGTAGAAGAAATATTGAGATACTTTAGTAAATTACTTTAGTAACTAATACCACATTTAAATTTTGGGTGAACTATCATTTGAGTAAAAGTATTATGTTGCATACTCTAATATACTTAAGGTCTTGAGAGTAAATGTAAAGGTATACAGTATTGTTCTGAAAAATACTAATTTGTTAGGATGGTTTTGCATTAATCTTACTGCTGCACTACTGTGTATGTTGCATGTTTAAGGTTATTCAATTTAAAGTTGCCCACTTCATTTACTGTCCGGTAGTTTAATCAACAACAATGTACCATGTGAGAAAAAGAAAGAAAACTTAGTACTTCACGTTTGTACAAGAATACTTGTACCGCTGAACACTGAGCTGTACAGTGCTCTATTTTATTTTTATTTTTAAGCTTATAAAATACCTGAGTTGCAAACATGTCTATATATATGTGATCACCATGGTCAAGACAATAAACTATATAAAATTGCACCTTATAAGATATCAATTAGCATTTGTTGTTCAAACTGCTATGTGTGTATTTTGTAGTTTTTCATATGTAGACTATCATTACATTATTCAAGTAAGCTCCAAGCATTTAAATTTGTAATCAAGCAATTAAGGACGCAGTAAACCAATGTAACTTACCTGGCCTCGGCTAATCACGTCTCCTCCATTATGAGTAAAACATGAAAACAAAAATTAGCAATTCTGGCTCCACCTGAAATTAGGAAAAATTGCGAAGGCAGAGCGTCCTTCATGCACTTCGGAGGGCACATTCAATATAACAGTTAAAGTGTATGGGTAATAAATGAGTAACAGTTAAAAATTAGCACACCTCTGGTTTTCTAAAAGCCACTGTTTTAAGTGAGTTTTAAAGTTATTGAAAGTCGGACACTCTCTTATTAGAAAGGGCAAATCATTCCAAATTTTACCACCTATCACTGACAGTACGTTTTGTCCAAAAGTAGTACTCCTAAATGGTATCACACAGTCCCCATTAACAGAGGCCTGTGTACTACCGCTTTCAAATCTTTGGAAAAAGCCATGCAGCGGAGGGGGGGGGCAAGATTATGTAACACTTTATATACCAAACAAGCGTACTTAAAACGTTTACGATTTTCGAAACTTAAGAATTAATGTCTTTCTAAGATATCGCAATGATGAAATGACAATGCCTTTTTATAAAAATTTTTTTATGACTTTCTTATATAAAGATTCAATACTTTTAAGAGTAGTTGTGTTAGTTAATGACCAATTTATAAAACAATACTCAATGTGTCAAAAAATCATAGTATATAAGAACAACTTGGCAGTTTTGGTGTCAAAAAACGGTCTAACTTGTTTAAAATTCTGCAAATTAAATGTAACTTTATTTTAATTTAATTTTATTTTATTTTAAAATATAACCACCCTTGGATGGCTATACTAAGGAGGTCCCCAATCAGAGTCAGTCCCACATAGGCTAGCAAGTGCTCCTTAGGGCCAGCTCTAGAGAGATTCCCACAGGAAACCCCTCCTAAAGCCTCCCCTAGGCAAACTCATCAGCCATGTTCACCTGTGATCCCTGCAAATTCAATTTACTTCGTGCCTCAGCAACAGCAGGTTGAGAATTGCGGGGAGCAGATAGCTGCCCTTCCTTCCTCAAAAGGAGAGACAAGTGAGACTACTTCATAGGAAGATGCTCAACAGCCCCCGGGGATATCGCGTGCATACTCATCATCCAATAGCATAAAGTCAAAGAGAGTGTATGTCATTGAGTATCAAACGAGAAGAGTACACAGATCAAAACACATTTCTAAAATGTTTGGCTAGTGCTTGCTAAAAAGAGGTAAGAATAGATAAAGCTTATCAAGGATGCATGTGTCAAACAGTCAATGAAGATGAAGAATAGAATGTTGTGTTCAACCGGCACCCTTTTATACTATGGTCACGCCAGTAGTGACGCATTTAATTGTCTGTAGTTGTTCAGTAAAGGTCAGTGGATTTAGTATTCACCAGGGGTGTGAAGTAACAAATCCAGTGGTGGGCCATCAGGGTGAGCAGGTTCTTCTCTGCTGGCCCTATAAAAAATTAAATTGTGTGAAAAATGCTTTTTATTGATTATTTAGGTATCGTTTTTATTTGTGGAATGCCTACAAAACTGCCTATGGATAGTTTTGTTGAGGTTAAACTGGAATATCCTACATAAAAAAAGAATTTTTGGTAAAAGATGTCACATCTGATTTGTAATGAGCATAAATGACAAAACCATCAGCCAATCAAATTTTGGTGTTGTGCCCAGTGCTACCCCAAGTGAATTTCCAAGATAGGAAAGTAAAATTCAATGAAAAGAAAATCACAGCCAGTCACCGGCACCTCTACACCAAATTGTGTTGCCGATATACTAAAAACACCTTTTTCAAGGCGCTCTTTTGCAAACAAAAGAGAAATAATTGAGAAAGGACATCTACATTGAAACTGGAACCGCTAACGAAGACCAGCAAAGGTTTTGTGCCCTATTTCAAAGATTGCAACTATGAGTGCTATGAGTGGCTAACAGCTAGCACTGAGCACAAGAAGTTATTTTGTTGGCCGTGTTTACTTTTTAATATGAGTAACGGGACATGGAGTGACAGATGCATGGACTTTATTTACAAGTGACAGGTGTGTGCTTTATTATTTGAGTATTGTATCATTCACATTGTTATGGAGGTCTACATGGTGCGTTAATAATACTGTGGTGTGGTACGTGGATGTTCAGCATTTGTAGTTTTGCTGCTGTGGGTGCGTTGTCATTTTAAAGTGACATGAATGTGCATAGCGAACTGTGGATTTACGTAGGGAAATTTACCCTGCATTTAACCCACCCTAATTCAGTCTACTGTTGAAATGTTTGATTAGCTGTCATTGCTGAGAGCCTGTGTGTATGTGCATTATATGCATATGACCACATCGGCCCAGCAAAGAGATGTGCATTTGCATGTATGTGTGTGTTCTTTTGAAAAACTTTTCCCAGAAATACTTTCCTATTCCTTATTTAATCGTTTTCCTTGCAAATTGTATTATCAGCATAACAATTTGAGTAAATGTGTAAAAAGGGTGAGGACATGAACAATGTACATATGTTACAATTTTAGAATAAATGATCATGTTTATTCTCATTTCTTTTTCGCGAAACACTAAAACTGACACTGTTTTGGAGAGAAATTGGCCCTTTTTAATCTTTCATTTTAACCCCTCTCATGGTGCGTGATGCTGAACTCTGGTATGAGTTTCTAATGGTGCTTGTATTCTTTGCATTGTTCTAAACATTTATATTTATTTATATATTACACTTGATTTGATTTGATTTTTATTTTTTTTAAACTTTATGATTTATGACTAATAACTTAAGAATAACTTAAATCTTTTCATCACTTTAATAGTTTTTCTGTGTTGTCTTGATAGTTTTAAAGAGTTGGCAGTCAAAACTGCTGGATGATAGATATTCTTCATTCTTTCTGACTAACAAGATAATGCAAATTAGAGTATGTACAATGTTTTTTAAATGTTTAAATCACAGTGTACAGCGTTTATTATGAGTACTTTTAAATATGCTACTCTTTTACTCTTACACAAGTATTTTTTTGGACAAGTACTTTTTATTCTAGTCACACTACATTTTTTGAAAGGTAATTGTACTTCTACCTGAGTATATTTTTTCAGTACTTTTTCCACCACTGGCAGTCACTAACTCACTGAGCTGTTTTGATCAGTTATCTTACTCTATAAATCTTGATGTTAAACAGATACAGTCTGGCCAAAAATATTGCAATTCTGGCACCCTTGCAATTCTGTCAGAAAATGCAACACTGACATTCACCTGCTGATTGTTTTTGTTTGCACTGGAACAACACACACACACACACACAAAAAAAAAAAAGAAAAAAAACAGAAGAAAAGTCAAACTTGATACATTTTCACACAGAACTCAAAATGGACTGGACAAAATTATTGCTACCTTGTCAAAGGTAGTAAGCCCATGGCACTGTAGCTAACCTCCCTGGATGTGGACGGACGAGCAAAATTAATGAAAAATTACAACGAAGGATTGTTCAAATGGTAGATAAAGAACACAGATTAACCTCCAGCTGACAGCTGTCTGCTCACATCTGTCGCCATCTGAATGAAAAGGGGACGCTATGGTAGTACACCACTTCTGACACAAAGGCATAAAAAAGCAAGACTGGAGTTTGCCAAAACTTATGTGACAAAACGTCTTGGTTACGTATGGTAACCCTCGTTCCCTGATGGAGGGAACGAAGACGTTGTGTCGAAGTGACGACTAGGGGTCGCTCTTGAGAGCCCGAATACCTCTGACAGCTTTGAGAAAAGGCCAATGAAAATTGGTATGCAGTATTTGCATAGCCCGCTCCGCCCCGGAGATCCGGGCATAAGAGGGGGGGGCTAGGCAATACTCATTGTTCTGATCTGAGGAGCCGAAGCACCCGGCTACACTCAGAGGCGGCCCGAGGTTGTGGCAAGGGGGACACAACGTCTCCGTTCCCTCCATCAGGGAACGAGGGTTACCATACGTAACCAAGACGTTCCCCGTCTGTCGTTCACGTTCGACGTTGTGTCGAAGTGACGACTAGGGGTCCCAGTTGAAAACGCCACAACCAGCGGACCACGTCACGAGTGCATGGAGTGCAAATATTAACAGGTCTTGCGTGTTAGATAAATGTCACTCACCTCTACGTGACCTTCCAATGCCCAAGAGCTTCAGCCAGCCTTTCCTCACCTTTGGTTGAACATCTTGGAGAACATTGGGCCAGTGTCTACGGCACTACGGAGACCACACCCTGCCCGGAGGGAGGTATTCGTGTGGAGAATACACTTGAGGGCTCACACTAGGGGAGCACAACAAGGGGACGATCCTGAGGCAGGCTCCGCATGAGGAGAGACTGCTGAGCTCAGGGTCGGAGACAAGTTTTGTCTTAAGGGAAACACCGCATCTCTGGGAGTATAGGTGGAGATACACACATGGGGCCGCATTAGGAGCCACTACATGTGGGGCACCAACCTAATATGAGAGTTCACAAGAGGCAACCTAACCTCATATTAGATTCTGATAGCTAGTTCCTCCGCTGAACATAGCTACGTTGCGGGTGCAACATGATGGAAATTGTCGTTCAGGGTTCACGCCAGGAAACTTACTGAACTGGGGAAGCGTCATCACCCGTGGGGAACGACGCTTCAGCAGGCTTCTACACCGTGTCAGCTTCAGGAGTTACTGGGCTTGCGTTCAGGACTCCCGAAGAGACTGGTTCTACACGCAGATTGTAGAACCTGGCAAACGTGTTAGGTGTAGCCCAACCTGCAGCTCTGCAAATGTCTGTTAAAGAGATCCCGTTCGCCAGCGCAACCGACGCTGCGACGCCCCTGGTGGAGTGGGCGTGCACCCCCAGCGGGCAGGGCACCCCTGTGGCCTGGTAGGCCAAACGAATCGCATCCACAATCCAGTGGGAAATTCTTTGTTTGGAGACAGCTTTCCCCTTCTGCTGTCCTCCAAAACAGACAAAGAGCTGACTCGACCGTCTGAAGCTTTCAGTACGTTCCAAGTAAATGCTCAGGGCACGGACTGCGCATAACAAGGAGAGGTTGGGGTCGCCTTCCTGAGAAGGGATAGCTTGCAGAGTGACCACCTGGTCCCTGAAGGGAGTGGTGGGCACTTTGGGCACGTAACCGGGCCGGGGTCTCAGGATAACGTGAGAGTTAGCCAGCTCCGAATTCGAGGCACGAGTCACTGACGGAGAGGGCTTGGAGGTCTCCCACTCTTTTGATCAATGTGAGCGCAGTCAGGAGAGCCGTCTTTTGGGAGAGAGCACTGAGTTCGACTGACTGGAGCGGCTCAAAGGGATCTGACTGTAGGCCCCGGAGGACCACAGACAGATCCCAAGAGGGGACAAGGCGCGGTCTGACGGGGTTCAGCCTGCGTGCACCTTTAAGGAATCGTATAACCAAATTGTGCTTCCCAACCGATCTATCTTCCACCAGGTCGTGGTTAGCGGCAATAGCGACTACCTGGACCTTAAGTGTTGAAGCAGAAAGGTGTCTATCCAGTCCTCCTTGGAGGAAGGAAAGCACCGTTCGGATGCCACATCTCCGTGGGTTCTCCCCCCGGGAGGAACACCAGTTTGTGAATTTGCGCCATCTGAGGTCGTACAGCCGCCTTGTGGAGGGAGCTCTCGACTGCAACAGAGTGTTTACCACTGCCAGTGGGAGATCTCTGAAATCCTCCTGGTCGCGTCCAGGGACCATACGTGGAGGTTCCAGAGATCTGGGCGCGGGTGCCATATCGTGCCCTTCCCCTGTGAAAGGAGGTCCTTCCTCAGGGGAATGCGCCAGGGAGGAACGGGGGAGAGGAGCACCAGCTCTGAGAACCAAACCCTGTTGGGCCAGTAGGGGGCCACCAGCAGGATCTGTTCTCTGTCCTCCCTGACTTTGCACAGGGTCTGTGCAATTAGGCTCACTGGTGGAAACGCATACTTGAGGAGGCCCTGAGGCCAGCTGTGTGCCAGTGCATCTGTGCCGAGGGGCGCCTCGGACAGACCGTACCACAACTGGCAGTGAGTGTTCTCTATCGAGGCAAACAGGTCGACCTGGGCCTGACCGAAAAGACTCCAGATCAGCTGAACCGTCTGAGGGTGAAGTCTCCACTCGCCCCGAAGCGAAGTCTGTCGGGAGAGCGCGTCCGCTACCCAATTGAGTTCGCCCGGTATGTGGGTGGCTCGTAGAGACTTGACATTGTTTCGACACTAAAGGAGGAGATGGCGGGCTAGCTGTGACATGCGAAAGGAGCGTACACCGCCCTGGTGATTGATGTAGGCTACAGTCGCAGTGCTGTCTGTGCGGACCAGCACGTGTTTGCCCTGAACCAAAGGTCGGAACCTCTTCAGGGCCAAAAACACTGTCAGCAGCTCGAGGCAATTGATATGCCAATGCAGCCAAGGGCCCGACCAGAGCCCTGCAGCTGCTTGCCCATTGCATACGGCGCCCCAGCCTGTGTTGGATGCATCTGTCGTAACCAAAATGCGCCTGGACGCTTGTCCTAAGGGCACCCCGGCCCGTAGGAACGAAATGTCTTTCCAAGGACCGAGGGTTTTTAGACATACAGGTGTGACGTGCACCCGGTATGAACCCTGGCGCCATGGCCATCTCGGGACTCGGGAACGCAGCCAGTGTTGTAACGGTCTCATGTGCATCAGGCCCAGCGGCGTGACGGCGGCTGCGGATGCTATGTGACCTAGGAGCCTCTGAAATTGTTTGAGGGGGACCGTCGGGCTGCGTGAGAGCTTCTGGATGCAGCTCAGCACTGACTGTGCACGCTCCGGGGAGAGCCGTGCATTCATGGCAACCGAGTCTAGTTGTATACCGAGAAAAGAGATGCTCCGTACCGGGGCGAGCTTACTCTTTTCCCAGTTGACCCGAAACCCCAGATGGGCCAGATGGTTGAGAACCACATCCCTGTGTTTGCATACCAACTCCTGAGAGTGTGCTATGATCAGCCAGTCGTCGAGGTAATTGAGAATGCGGAGGGCTGCTTCTGCGACTTTCGTAAAGACGCGGGGAGACAGGGAGAGCCCAAATGGAAGGACTTTGTACTGAAATGCTCGACCTTCGAAGGCAAACTGCAGGAAGGGCCTGTGTCTTGGAAGAATCGAGACATGAAAGTACACGTCTTTCAGGTCTATCGCCACAAACCAATCCTGGAATCTGATACACGTGAGAATGCGTTTGAGCGTTAGCATTCTGAAGGGGAGCTTGTGAAGGGCCCAATTCAGAATCCTCAGATCCAGGATTGGTCTTAAACCGCCACCTTTCTTGGGTACAATGAAGTACCCAAGAACCCTTTCTTCATGTCGGCCGAGGGGACCGGCTCTATCGCGTCCTTCGCCAGAAGGGTCGTGATCTCCGCCCGAAGAACCGCAGCATTCTCGTCCCGAACCACGGTAGAGAAGATGCCGCTGAACTTGGGCGGGTTGCGTGCGAATTGGATAGCATAGCCGAGTCGGATGGTTCTGAGAAGCCAGCGAGAGAGGTTGGGTATCTCGAGCCAAGCTGTAAAACTCTCTGCCAACGGTCTCAGGGGGACCACCGACGTACCTCGGGTGGGTACAGTGTGACTGAGTTGTGGTGAAAGCCCTTTGTTCGGGGGCGTGCTGTCCCGGAGGACACAAGGTGCTTTGATCGCCATAACCGACATACAAGGATCCGTGAGAAGATCGCCTGAGCTCAGGGGATCGACTGACGGATGCGCTTGTTTCTCTGTCAAAATATGCAGAAGCGCAGGTTTTGCGGTTGAGCATGCTTTGATGTGTTTTGGTGGCTGGGTACCCCGGAGGGACCCAGCCATGGAAGGATCGACCATCGTAACCGACAGACAAGGATCCATCAGAAGATCGCCTGAGCTCAGGGGATCGACTGATGGATGCGCTTGATTCGTCAAAGCATGCCGAAGCGCAGGCCCTGCGGTTGAGCATGCTTTGATGTGTTCTGGTGGCTGGGTACCCCGGAGGGACCCAGCCATGGGAGCGTTGACCATCGTAACCGACAGACAAGGATCCATCCGAAGATCGCCTGAACTCAGGGGATCGACTGATGGATGCGCTTGATTCGTCAAAGCATGCAGAAGCGCAGGGCTTGCGGTTGAGCATGCTTTGACATGTTTTAGTGGCTGGGTACCCCGGAGGGACGCAGTCACATAGATTTTTTTCGCCCAGAGAAGAAAATTGCTCTTTTATTGACCATGTGGTGGCCGTCTGCCGTGAGGCAGACAGCCGGGGTGGAGCCAAAACCCACACTCGTCCCCTCGCCGAGTGCGGATCCAGACAGGTCAGCAGATCTCTCTCCTCCGGGCTGCTCGTTTCAGGAACGCTTCGAAGCCTGACGAGGGTTCTTAGCGGCCTGAGACTAAGCTAACAGCGCCACCTTCTTGCGAGAGCTCGACCGCAAGGCTGGTTTAGGTGCAGGACCAGCCTGTGGCGGGCCCTGAGCCGGTCTGGAAGGCGGTCGTCCTCGGCGTGAAACAGGCGGAGGCTGCTGCTTCGGGGGTGCGGGCCCGGGGGCCGGCGCCCAACGAGGCAAGATGTGTTTGATAGCCTCCGTCTGTTTCTTCACTGCGGAGAACTGCTGTGCAAATTCCTCGACAGTGTCGCCAAAGAGACAAGCCTGAGAAATGGGGGCGTCAAGAAAGCGAACCTTCTCAGCGTCCTTCATTTCTGCCAGATTCAGCCAAAGGTGGCGCTCCTGGACCACTATGGTGGACATCGCCCTCCCCAGAGCCTGCGCCGTGACCTTCGTAGCTCGTAGAGCATAGTCAGTCGCCGAGCGCAGATCCTGCAAAAGGTCTGGTTTGGGAACACCCTCGTGCAACTCGTTAAGAACCTTGGCCTGATAGACCTGCAGGACGGCCATAGCGTGAAGGGCGGACGCAGCTTGTCCAGAAGCAGCATAAGCCTTCCCCACGAGAGCGGAAGAAGCCTTACATGCCCTGGACGGGAGTTTTGGGCGGTCCCGCCAGGTGGTGGCGGTCTGTGGGCAAAGATGCACCGTGATCGCACACTCCACGGCGGGAACCTCCGTATACCCCCTCGCTGGACCTCCATCGAGGGTGGTGAGAGAGGAAGAACCGCTAAGACGCGTTCTGGCTGAAAAAGGAGCCTTCCACGACTTAGTCAGTTCCTCATGCACTTCCGGGAAGAAAGGAACTGGGGTAGAACGTGGCCGAGAACCACGGTCGTTACCCAGATACCAATCATCCAGCCGTGAGCGCTCAGGACGGGGCGGAGACTTCCACTCAATCCCGATTGCTTTGGCCGCCCGTTCGAGCTTGGCCGCCATTTCCGCGTCTGCTACTGACTGAGAACCCGCCCCCGCAGCGGGTGCCTCAGACAGCGCGTCTGCTTCAGATGGCTGCCCACTCTCCGATGCTGCAGACACTTCTTCCTCCCCCACAGGAGCCCCGAATAACCAATCCAACCCGTACTGAGACGAGTTTTCAAAGTCATCCGAAAGCTCGACCGGCAGACACACAGAGCGCGAGGGACGCAGGGAATTACCCGGCGAAACGCTCGCGCTCTCTCACTCTTCATCAACACGCGCCGCGGCAGCCTCGTACCCGGAAGTAGAAGGACGAGCCGCGGGAGCGGTTGATGCGAGCCACGGTCTTTTAGTAAAGAATGCGACTCGCGAACGAAGTGTGCTGAGGGGCATGTCCTCGCAAGCAGGACATCCGCCCTCGCCGAACGCTGCTTCAGCATGGTCACGACCCAAACACTGAAGACAGAGCTCATGCCGATCGTTTTGGGAGAGAAAGAAGCCGCAACCAGAAGGACACGGAAGGAAAGGCATAGTAAACACACAAACCCACCGTGTCTGCACTCTTTTAGAGAAATTTGCTCTTTTAGATTTTATTAAGAGGAAATCTGCTCTTCAAGATTCGCCGTCGAAGCACCCAGGGGGCTCTCACTGCTACTGCGTTCGAGAAGGAAGAGACCGCTGCCCGTGCCGTAGATCCAACAACGAGAGAGGTGAGTAACGCTGCTTCTCAATGAAGAGATGCTGCATTCGGCTCCGAAGAAACAGAACAACGAGTATTGCCTAGCCCCCCCCCTCTTATGCCCGGATCTCCGGGGCGGAGCGGGCTATGCAAATACTGCATACCAATTCTCATTGGCCTTTTCTCAAAGCTGTCAGAGGTATTCGGGCTCTCAAGAGCGACCCCTAGTCGTCACTTCGACACAACGTCGAACGTGAACGACAGACGGGGAACCACAATACTTCTGAGAGAACATTCTATAGACAGATGAGACAAAAGCTTTTTGGTAAAGGACATCATGGCACTGTTTACAGAAAAAAAAAAAAAAAAAAAAAAGAATATAGTCCCTACAGTCAAACATGGTGGAGGTTTAAAGATGTTTTGGGGTTGCTTTTCTGCTTCTAGCATTGGATACCTTGACTGTGTGAACAGTATCATGACATTTGATGATCACCAAAGAATTTTGGGGTGCAACATAGTGGCCAGTGTCAGAAAGCTGTGTCTCCACTAGAGGTCATGGGTCTTCCAGCAGGACAATGACAATGAAGTATTTAATAATGTCAAAATCTACCTTCACACATAAACAAGCGACCAAGTGAGTAAGCAAAAATGTGTAAAAAAAAAAAACAAGACAGTGTAATCCCAATCAAAGTTTACAACAAAAACTGATTATTCCAGTATAAACATCTTAATAATTTTAGAAAATTAGATAATTTTAAATTAGCCAGACTCTATTCCACCTCGCATCTGCATCACGTCTCATCTTATGAGGTCATTGGCTACATTCACACTCATTCATCCATATGAATTATGCCTATAAAAGTGCAAATATTGTATCGGGTTCCTTGCATTTGACATCTGCAGTTCAGCTTAACCTTTGGAATGCTTCTCTTTATTTACAAACTCCTGCTTTTCCATCAACTTCATACAAAAGCAGAAAAGTCTCTTTGCCAAATAATGGGAGACTCGAAGTACCCACTGTTATCCAAGGATGGAGATGTAACTATTGGAGCACTTTTTCCAATCCGGAGCATAGAGACATTGCCGTCATTTGAATTTACCAAAAAACCTCAGCTGCTATCATGCTCCAGGTCTGAAATGTTATGGTGTTAAATATTTGCAAATTTAAATTTAAATTTTTATTTATTTATTTATTTATTTATTATCTTTTAATTTTACACAGCATTTACCTGTTAAATTGTTTTATGTTTTCACAGTCTGAATCTAAGAGGCTTTCGGATGGCTCAGACAATGATTTTTGCCATTGAGGAGATTAATCAAAGTGAAAGCTTGCTACCAAATGTTTCTATTGGCTACCATATATATGATAGTTGTGGTTCAAGACTGTCTACCATGAGTGCAACTATGGCATTGATGAATGGTCATGTGTTTGCAGTAGGGGAAAGATGCAAAGGACAATCTCCTATACATGCTATCATAGGAGAAACAGAGTCTTCCGCTACAATGATTCTGTCAAGAACTACAGGACCTTTTAAAATTCCAGTAGTAAGGACCACCTGAAATAGTTACAGTACTAATAATGTACTTTATCACTGTTTCTTGATTTTTCTTCTTCTTCTTCTTTTTTTAGATAAGTCACTCAGCTTCATGTGAATGTCTCAGTAATAGGAAAGATTATCCTTCTTTCTTTAGGACTATTGCTAGTGACTATCACCAGAGCAGAGCACTTGCATACATAGTCAAGCACTTTGGCTGGTCGTGGGTGGGAGCTGTGAACAGTGATAATGACTATGGAAACAATGGGATGACAATATTTCTGAATACAGCCAAGGAGGAGGGGATCTGTGTTGAGTACTCTGTAAAATTCTACAGAACAGAATCTGACAAACTTCAAAAAGTGGTAGAGACAATAAAACAAAGCACAGCAAAAGTGATTGTTGCATTTCTTACTACATCTGAGATGTACAACCTACTCAAGCAGCTACATATTCAAAACATTACAGGCCTTCAAATGATTGGTGTTGAGTCATGGATAACTGCAAAAAGCTTGATCACTCCAAACAGTTTTCATGTGCTGGGAGGGTCACTGGGGTTTGCAGTGAGAAAAGTTGATATTGAAGGTTTTTCGGATTATGTTATAAAAGCATTCTGGGAAACAGCTTTCCCATGCTTACGGACTGAGAGAAATTCCTCTCAATATGCATTAAGTTGCAATGTATATCAAGATCTGTTTGCGCTGAAAAATTACAATGAAGATGTGCCTGAACAAAGATATGCAAGCAATGTCTACAAAGCAGTTCATGCTGTGGCTCATTCACTACACAGTCTGCTCAAGTGCAAAGAAATTAAGGGTTGTGAAAAAGACCTTACAATACAACCACCACAGGTAATAACATTAAAAAAAAAGTGGTAGACAGATAAAAAGTAAGACCAAGAGAATAACCCAGTGGTTCTTAATCCAACACCAGGTAGGTGGTGTTCCCCTGGACCAGGATTACGGACCACTGGAATAACCCAGTTCTGTTTACACTTGTATTAAATTACCAATTGCCTTTTTCACAATAGGTGGTTGAGGCTCTAAAAAACATAAATTTCACTGTAAAGATGGGTGATCACGTGTGGTTTGACAGCACTGGCGGTGTAGTAGCCCGATACGAAGTTGTAAACTGGCAGCAGGACTCTGATGGATCAGTCCATTTTAAACCAGTGGGATACTATGATGCCTCACTGCCTCCTCACCAGCGCTTTGTGCTTAACACTGAAAACATAATCTGGGTTGGAGGACAGCTGGAGGTAAATGCTATTATTTATTGTAAAGAATTTGTTGAAACTGAAATGTAAAAAAAAAAAAAAAAAAAAAAAACATAAAGCACAGCAAAATGTAATTTTAGTTTTTATTTATTAAGAAGAATATTTTATTTCTATAAGATCTTGAATGGTGCCCTCTAGCATTCCTTATGGCAATGCATCTGTTTAAATTCAGGACAGAAAAGCTGGTTTACACACACAAAAAAAAAAAAAAAAAAAAGTGTTTACAAATATATCTGATTACACATCGGTTTAAAATAATTTGACTTACATCTGCAAAAAGTAGTGTTAATTTTTTAATTTTGCAATTTAAATATACAATACTTTGTGCTCAATAATAATTGTCAAATGTATTTTTATTCTTATGAGTCAGTTTAAACAATATATTTTTTTCATGTAGAAGCCAAGGTCTGTGTGCAGTGAGAGTTGTCCTCCAGGCACTAGGAAGGCTACGCAGAAAGGAAGACCTGTCTGCTGTTATGACTGTATTCCATGTGCCGAAGGAGAAATCAGTAATGAGACAGGTAATCTTCAGTCCTTTTTACAGTGTCAACGAACAACGGTTATTCCCTTCTTTGTTTTTTCTTCTTCTTTTGTGTTTTCTAGATGCAATGTCTTAACAAACAGTTAACAAATAACATAATATTATTCCTTTTGTTTGTCACTATAGTGATCACAACTTCTATTCCAGATTCAAATAACTGCAAGCAGTGTCCAGGGGAATACTGGTCTAATGCTGATAAAAATAAATGTGTGTTAAAGGCTGTAGAGTTTCTGTCATTCACTGAAGTTATGGGTATAGTGCTAATCTTTTTCTCACTGTTTGGAGTTGGATTAACTGCACTGGTAGCCATTCTGTTTTATAGTAAGAAGGACACCCCCATAGTAAAAGCTAACAATTCAGAGCTGAGCTTCCTGCTGCTCTTCTCACTGACTCTGTGTTTTCTCTGTTCTCTTACTTTCATTGGTCGTCCCACTGAGTGGTCCTGTATGTTGCGTCACACAGCATTTGGAATCACTTTTGTCCTCTGTATCTCCTGTGTCCTGGGAAAAACAATAGTTGTGTTAATGGCCTTCAAGGCTACACTACCAGGAAGTAACGTCATGAAATGGTTTGGACCTGCACAACAACGGCTCAGTGTGCTTGCCTTTACACTTATGCAAGTTCTTATCTGTGTACTTTGGCTAACATCATTTCCTCCATTTCCTTACAAAAATATTAAATATTATAAGGAAAAGGTCATTCTTGAGTGCAGTCTGGGTTCTATTATAGGTTTCTGGGCTGCTCTGGGTTATATTGGCCTATTGGCTGTTTTGTGTTTCATTCTGGCTTTTCTGGCTCGCACACTGCCTGATAACTTTAATGAAGCCAAATTCATCACATTCAGTATGCTAATTTTCTGTGCTGTATGGATCACATTTATACCAGCTTATGTCAGTTCTCCTGGAAAATTTACAGTAGCTGTGGAGATATTTGCCATTTTAGCCTCAAGCTTTGGTTTGCTGTTTTGCATATTTGCACCAAAATGTTACATTATCCTATTCAAGCCTGAACAAAATACAAAACAACATATGATGGGAAAAGTCCTGCCTAAATCCTATTGAGAGAAAAAATTACATTTTTATGTTGTACTGATATCATAGTGGTGTGCTTGTAAAGTCACAAAGTATACAAAAAGAACAGACATTGACAACACTAAAAGCTTTCGCATGTAAATGACTGGCCACATGATTTTATTTGTACATAATGTGCTAACGAACCATGACAAACTCATTAAAAAAAAAAAAAAAAAAAAAAAAAAAAGAATAAAGGAGGTCCCGAAGTCTCCTCGATGTTTGTCTTTTTATCTCTTGCTATATTAAAACAAATGACAAACAGTATAACTGTATTGATAGGGAAACCAGAGTACAAAAGATTTACTGAAAAGTTATTTAAACAATTATACAACTGTATTAAAATGACTTTGTTTTAAACTGTTGACAATTTTGTGAAATGGATTTGCCAGCTAAGCAAGTTCTGTAATGATACCAGATTTTGTGTTAGACTTTAACATTGTCTATCATTTTGACAGACAGGGTCATACAAAGTCATAATCTATTATTAGTTATTTTAATTTTCATATTTTAATAATAATAACAAATGTAATTGCTTTTATTTTGGTTCACATTTTAACTTTTAATCATGAACCTTTAGGACTAGCATACAGCTTATGCATTTTTTTAAGAGAACAAATGAACAGAGACTGCAGCACTTTTCATGGTCAACGCCAAACTCCACAATCACAGAGGCCACTAAAAATGACAAAATATGCCAGGGCAAAAAAATAAATAAAATAAAATAAATAAATAAATAAATAAATAATAAATATACACAGTTGCAATCAAAATTATTCAACCCTCTAGAGACTGCAGTACTTTACAAATCCAAACTTTTCTGAAGATCCAGGACTTTATAAATATTGCATCTATAACAGATTACTGGCATATTAAAAGTGATAATGCCAAGATATAATGTAATGTTTTTGAGTTACAGATTTTTTAATAACACAGCTATGTCATAATTATTCAACCCCTATTTAGAATTGCTGTTTTTTAGTCACTTATTTGTATAGCGGGGAACAAAATTGCCTTAAAACACAATTAAGCCTTTAGAAACTCTATTAGAAAACAGAAATAGCTTGAGCTGTAACACATACATTTAGCCCACGCATGTGCTGAAGTTGAGTAGCAAATATGACAAAGTCAACAGAGCTCTCACAAAAGCTACAGGGAAGCAATAATTATATTACTTAGAAAGTCTAAGACCATATGAAGATTTCTAAGACATTAAAAATTCCTAGAGACACAGCTGGCAGCCTTATTCCTTAGTTTAAAATATGCTGGACCAGAAAACCTTTGAGGGTGTTGAACAAAAAAGCACAATATTATAAATTGTTTGATAAGAACAACTGAGAAAAACCTGCAATGTACAGCCAAAGACTTGCAAGATGACACAACGAAAGGAGGAAAAACATTTTAATGCAGTGTATAAGATGAACACAAGACAAGTATAGCCTTCATGTTGATGCATCTTGCCGAACGCCACTCTTGACCAAAAAGAACAAAAAGGCAGACTTAAATGTTAAAATTCATTTGGATAGACCTGTGGAGTTCTTTAAAAATGTTTTTAACAGAGATGTGACTAAACTAAAATTTTTGGACCTATGGATCTGGTGCAAACAAAGCAAAGCTTATAAACAGAAGAACACAATCTCCATCTACAAAAATGGAGGTGGATCAGTCCTGTAATAGGGTTGTTTTACTGTAGCAGGAAGTGGAAATCATGACTGTATGATGGACATCATGGATTCTTTGAAGTATCAGGCGATTTTGGCAAGAATTGCGATGCCTTTGGTGCAAAGCCTGAAACTAATGATCAATTGACTTTCCTGCAGGACAATCATCCCAAAGTGTACATCCAAAACTACTTATGCTTGGTTCAGGGATCAGTCATAGAATGTTGAGTGGCCTGTTCAGTCTCCAGATTTGATTCTCAGTAAACATATTTGGTTGAATTTGAAGAAAGCAATGGCAAAGTGAAAACCAAAGATTATCAGTGATCTGAAAGCTTTTTCAGGTGAGGAATGGGCCAAGATTGCAGTAGAGAGTTGACAGAAGCTTCTAAGCACTTCCAAGCAGCGTTTATTGGTGGTATTAAAGGATAAAAGATTATGCACAAAATTTTACTTTTGGGGGTTGAATAATTTTAAACATAAGTGTTTAGAGCCCATTTGAATTTTATTATGATTCATCAATGTTACATTCTCAAAATCATTAAAATGTATATTAATAAACTTTTTCTAATAGTTTACTGATGCCTTTGTTGAACTGTTTTCATAAAATGTTGTTCGCAGCAAAGTGTCTTGCAGGTCAAGGGAGTTGAATAATATTGATTGCAACTGTATATATATATATATATATATATATATATATTTCTCAATTTTAATAGATTTTCATTTTAATGAACCAATACCGATACTTAAATCCCAATCAATCTTTTTTCAGTTGATAAATGAACAGTACATAGCCTCCCATCCAAGAAATTGCAATAGGCTAAGCCTTGTGCTTTGTTACTTTTGATATGAAACAGTCTCAGATTTCAAATTCTGTCCATTTAATTAGGAAGTTCAAGCAATAAATACAGTTTTGGCGCTCCTTGATGTGGTGTGATAGATCGCTGTATCTTAATTTTGGGTTGCCTGTGCGTATTTAAACGCATAGCAAAGCAAAGCATAGCAAAGCAAAGCATAGCAAATGCATAGCTGTGACAGTTTTATTTTTGTTCTGATGATCCCGTGCTCTGCTGCCACACTGGAGCACACTCACCACCAACCAGAGAGGGGTGTGAATTGCAGCTACAAGTTACAATAGATCACCTTCAGTGTAATCTGCCAAAATGATGGACGGCCTTCAGATGAAAAACAAAAAAAAAAAAAACATGAAATTTCTAAAACAATTCTGTAAATGACAGAAAATTTTTGGTTAACACAAACTCTGATTGACACTTTAAGTAAACAAACCCATAACATTAAGAGTTTGAGCATGAACAAGGTTACGGAAGTTCTAAGAGGCCATGTTATTTTTTATTTTTTTCTTCTTGTTTTCTCCCTATCACAACTTAATTTTCTCATGATGTTGACACAACAAAAGTTGTTTTCTTGTGATCACAACTTAATTTTCTTGTGATCTCGACATAACAAGCGTTTTCTTTCTATCACAACTTATTTTTCTCGTTATTACGACATAACAAAAGTTATTTTCTTGTTATCACGACATAACAAAGTTGTTCTCCAAGTTACACAACTGCACCAACAGGTGGCACTGGATCTTGCAGAGACTGGTCAAATGTGTCTTTATAAGTGTTCACATTGTTTCTAGATTATTGTGTAGAGTGATTGGTCAAAAAATTTACTTTGCATGAAAAAACTAACTTTACTGTTTTTTGATCCTGACACAAAATTATGTGCTAACACCAATTGACTAATATCAGCAGCATATGTGAAAGTGTGAATGAGCTGAAATCACTATCATGCCAGATTGTAACAGCAGACTGATTGCTATAAAAGAAGGGAAGAATAGCTTCCAATCATTGTGTTCTTGTTAGCAATGGTTACCTCCAAAGGAACATGAGCAGCCATCATCATGTTATGACTTTAAGATATGTTTGCATGTATTTCTCTGTGTGTTGTGTGTAGATGTACTTGTGTTCCAGAAGCTGAAGTGTTAACCTGCCGAAAGCTGTGATTGGTCCTGCTGAGCACATGATTGGAGATAAAAAAACGCCCCAAACACTCATTCGAGGCCTTCGCACCTCGTTGCCGTCGTTGTTTGTTTGAGAGGGACTCCTGCCAGAGAGATTGTGTTTTTGTGAGATTTTGAGTGCTTGTTTCAGAGAGTGTTTTTAGCGAAAATGTGCATGTATCATCTTCCCCATGTTGCCAGACTACCGCTTTTCTGACTACGATTCTGAATTGCTCACTTAAAACCTTTTTTATATATATCTGTAAAAGAATCCTTGTAAGTACACTTAACTATTTAAGGGATGTAGGGGGTTAGATGCCACTTTTTATTTTTGTATACTTTTTCACTCTGTTTATGGTTTAGGGAGATTGTTTTTTTTTTCTTTGAGGCAAGTTAGTTTAACTAAAAGAAGATTGTTTTGTTTATTGTTTTGGCCTTGTCTGCCCCTGACGAAATAACCCTTAACAAAAGAAAATAAAGTGCTTATTTAGCATCTCTCTGGTGTGAGCCTCTGACCCTTTTCCTGTTACGGCTCGACATTACCCCTAGACGTTCGTAACAGAAATTGGTGGCTCGTCCATTTGATTTGCATTGTTGCATGCGAAAAAAAAAAAAAAAAAAAAAAAAACTTTTAAAATGAAATTTGCCTTGTATATTGTCGTTTGCCTAGCAGTTTTCACTTTAAGGGGGAGGGAATTCGGTATGTCTTCAAAATTCGAGCTAGAAAAGTTTGCGATTCAACCAACAACGGAACAGTTGGATGTTTGTCGTAAAGATGATTTGTTTTCAATTGCGTATCAAATTACAGTCTCTTGTGGTGCATTTAAGCGCAATATTAAGGAAGCGGTTTATAAACATCTAGTGGAACATGGAGTTTTGTCGGAGGTGGGCGAAGCAGGTGTTGCAGTCCAGGCCTCGCCTTCCGTAGGGAAGGGGGAGGAGGTACCCAAACCTGTAGAGCTGGCCAGCATAGATCCCACCGATCCCCCTTCACCGCACAATCCATTGTTGGCGGTCAGATTGAAAGAGCTGGAGTTGGAATTGAGCAAGCAGCAATATCAAAGCCAGCTGGTCCACTTGCGTACAGTGGAGCTTGAAGCTAACTGAGACATTAAGCTCAAAGAGCTGGAGCTCGGGTTTAAAACTCAACCGCTTGTTCACCCCTCAGCTGCTGAGCGCCTGATGTGAGTGTGCCTGTGTCGACTCCGATTAGTGCTTCCACTCTGAGCCCGATCTCTGCACCTCGACAAGACTCGCAGGTAAGACAACCTGAATTCGACATCAGTCGTCAAATTAAAATAGTTCCATTGTTCAGAGAGAGCAAAGTTGACACGTATTTTACCATGTTTGAACGGATCGTCGCCACATTAAGTTACAACCACTGAATCAGCTTTTGAACCATTTATTTGTCATCGTGTTGTATCTCTTAATGAATCAGATTCGAAATGTTCTGTGACGCTGGCGCGGCTCAATCTTTTATTTTAGAGGGTGTGCTACCCTTTTCAGAACAGTCAAATTGTGGTTCTATGTGTTTGTGCAACGTTTTGCCAGAGCATCAAGTGGCCTATTTCTTTGAAGATGGTGTACTTTTGCGTAAGTGGTCTCCTCATCTTATCAAGGATGACTGGGGTACTGTTTTTCAAGTCGTCATTCCGAAACCATTCAGAGAATAAGTAATTTCTGTGGCACATGATCATGATCTTTATGGTCATGTAGGTGTTCGTAAGACTTATGACAGTTTATTGAAATATTTTTTTTGGCCTTCGATGAAATCTGATATTTCGAAATTCTGTAAATCTTGTCATGCATGTCAATTATCCGGCAAAGCTAATCAAGTTATTCCCCCAGCTCCCTTGAAGCCTATACCAGTGGTTGGCAAACAGTTTGAGTGTGTTTTGATTGATTGCATTGGGCCGTTACCCAAAACAAAATCCGGAAATTCTTATTTGTTAACGTTAATGTGTGCGTTGACCAGGTATCCTGAGGCGATACCATCACGTTCTATCAAAGCTCCCTCTATTGTCAAAGCGATCGTTAAATTCTGCACTACTTTTGGGGTGCCAAAATACATTCAGTCTGATCAAGGATCCAATTTCTGACTAACGTTTTCGCCAAAGTAATGAAACAGTTAAACATCAAACACCAAGTGTCTAGTCCCTTCCACCTTCAATCGCAAGGCGCCATCAAAAGATTTCACCAAACTCTCAAGTCTATGCTCCGAACATTTTGTGTTGAACAACAAAAAGATTGGGACGATGAAATCCCGCTATTGTTGTTCACGATTTGTACTACTACTCAGGCTTCCCTCGGATTCAGTCCCTCAGAGTTAATCTTTGGGCACACGTTCTAATTCCGAGAGTAAGGCCCCGGTGGTCACTGTCGCCCCGGTAAATGTTTCACCCTCAGACTATTCACCTGAAATTGATGGTTTGAGGATGAGTAGTGCCACATTTATGTCTGCTCGATTGCCAAATTCAGACGCTCTGTCAAACCTCTCAACAAAATTGTTGCACCTATCCATGCCTGCTCAGGATGACATCACCAATTTGATTAACAGATATCCAACTTTGTTCAGCGATTTCCCTACTACTACACATCTGCTAAAACATGACATTGATGTCGGTGCACATGCGCCTATTAAGCAAAATGCTTATCGTGTGAACCCCCATAAGAAAGAGTTGATGAAGCAGGAAACTCAGTATTTACTTGACCACGGCTTGGCTGTTCCTAGCGCTAGTCCTTGGTGTTCCCCATGTCTTCTTGTCCCAAAACCTGATGGCACTTCAAGGTTTTGTACAGATTATAGAAAAGTTAACGCCTTAACTAAAGCTGATTCATATCCTCTTCCACACATGGAAGATTGTGTGGACCGCGTGGGTAATGCCAATTTTGTGACAAAGTTAGATCTGCTAAAAGGATACTGGCAGGTGCCGCTTACTGAGCGAGCGTCTGAAATGGCATGACACAGTATTGTAGGAAAGTGTCCCTGACACTTTCCTACAATACTGTGTCATGCCTTTTGACCTTCGAAATGCTGGAGCTACGTTCCAACGACTAATGTCTATTGTATTATCTAATGTTTCCAATTGTGAAGCATATTTAGATGATGTTGTGTGCTATGCTAGCACTTGGGAAGATCATCTCAAGACTTTAGATGAAGTTTTCAAGAGGCTCAAGGATGCAAATCTTACTTTGAATTTAACAAAGTGTGAATTCGGTTATGCTACAGTCACCTACTTGGGTAAAGAAGTCGGCAGTGGTCAAGTTTGGTCTCGAAACTCAAATATTCAGGCCATTCTTGATTTTCCTATTCCAAAAGCTAGAAGAGAACTCAGACAGTTTCTTGGAATGTGTGGCTACTATAGATGTTTTTGTAAAAACTTCTCTGAAGTGGCTTACCCTCTCACTGGGTTATTACAAAAAAACGGTCTCCTTTAGGTGGACTCCTGAGTGCCAGTCTGCTTTTGAAGCTTTAAAAACTCTGCGCCGTAGTGCCCCTGTACTTGTGGCCCCCAATTTTGGAAAATAGTTTCTATTAGAAGTTGATGCTAGTGATACCACGCTGGTGCTGTCTTATTGCAGATCGGAGAAGATGATTTGTGTCACCCAGTCAGTTTTTTTTTCAAAAAAGTTCCTTAAACATCAGTTGAATTACAGTACCATTGAGAAAGAAGCCCTTTCATTAATCCTTGCTTTACAACATTTCAAAGTGTATATTGGCTCGAGTACTCAACCTATTACTGTTTTCACTGATCATAACCCTCTTATGTTTCTTCAACAAATGTCTAATCGCTTAATGCGATGGTCTTTGATCTGTCAAAGTTATAACTTAAAAAATTGTCATAAAAGAACCATTTACTGGATCATCAAAAACTTTAAGGAAAAAGGTTCAACTGCAGTGAAGAAGTCTTCAGGACATCCCAGAGTGTCCAGCAAGTGCCAGGACTGTCTCCTCCTGAGGAGTCAGTTACGGAATCGTGCCACAACCAGTGCAGAGTTTGCTCAAGAATGGCAACAGGTGGGTTTGAGAGCATCTGCACGCACAGTGGGGCGAAGACTCTTGGACAATGGACTGGTGTCAAGAAGGGCAGCAAAGAAGCCATTTCTCTCCAAGAAACACTTCAAGGACAGACTAAAATTCTGCAGGAAGTACAAGGCTTGGACAGCAGAAGACTGGCGCAAAGTTATTTTCTCTGATGAAGCTCTCTTCCGACTGTTTGGGACATCTGGAAAATCGATTGTCCGGAGAAGAAAAGGTGAATGTTACCATGAGTCCTGCGTCGTGCCAACAGTGAAACATCCTGAGACCATCCATATCTAAGGTTGCTTTTCAACCAAGGGAGTGGGCTGTCTCATAATTCTGCCAAAAAACACTGCCATGAATAAAGAATGGTATCAAAACGTCCTGCAAGAGCAACTTCTTCCAACAATCCATGAGCAATTTGGTAATGATCTGTGCATTTTTCAGCATGGTGGAGCACTATGTTACAAAACAAGAGTGATAAAGAAGTGGCTCGAAGAAAAAAAACAAAAAAAAACAGGACATTTCTAAAACAATTCTGTAAATGACAGAAATTTTTTGGTTAACACATACTCTGATTAACACTATAAATAAACAAAGCCATAACATTAAGAGTTTGAGCATGAACAAGGTTATGGAAGTTCTAAGAGGCCATGTTATTTTTTATTTTTTTCTTCTTGTTTTCTCCTTAACACAACTTAATTTTCTCGTGATCTTGACACAACAAAAGTTGTTTTCTCTCTATCACGACTTATTTTTCTCGTTATTACGACATAACAAAAGTTGTTTTCTTGTTATCACGACATAACAAAGTTGTTCCCTTCCGAGGGAATATCGAACTGCGTCCTCTAGGGGGCGCTATGGGGAACGTCTCCTTTGTGACCCGTGTCTGAAGCATACATACAAAAACTACAACACTACTGGCCGGCGACAGCCTATGACGTCACCGTCATCGCTGGTGCGACCGCATAGATAAAAGGGTGCCGGTCAAACATATTGTCCTCTTCTTCTTCTTCAGCGATCATTCTGTTGAAGTTGTGCATCTTTGGTAAGCTTTGTCTTCTTACCTCCTGTCAGCAAGCGTTGTTTTGCGTTGAAGTCTGTTTTGATCCGTGTCTTCTATATTAGACACTTGATGACTCGCACTCTTTTTGACGCTATATCGTCAGGTCGAGATTACGCACGCGATATCCCCGCAGGGCCGTCGCATGCGTCTGCCCCTCCCCCCCGTGATTCATGAACTCCGTTGCCAGGCACGGAAGGGATTAAGTTTGTGGGGGTCGCGGCTTCTCCTGACTGATATTCTGACAAGGGAGGCTTTCCTGAGCTATGATATTTTGGTATGTTGACACATTACTACATTCCCTGGACCTGTTGGTCCTTCTGTGCAGGTAAGAGCTTTTCTTTTGAAACTTTGCTCTCTATGCTATCTATGTTCTCCCTAATATGAGGTTTTATGGCACCTGCGTTAAGCTCAGTTGAACCTTCTTCCTTGTTGGTAACCATGTACTTGCAAGAGGGGCTTCTTGCTTCTACTATCCACCCATCTTCATGCATGTATTGGAGTAGGGACCCCCTCTCGTTTGAGAACGAAGTGGCTCTCCCCTAAATCTCCTTTCCTCTGGACAAAGGTGTTTCTGTGGAAACCCTTTTCTGGACATTGACTCTGGGGAGCAACAGCTCTCCAGGCATGTCTGTGCCCTTCTTTGTCCTTGTCAGATCTATGGATCTGGCTGGGTTAGGGTCCATGTTTTCTATTGAGATATAAAACACACACATTAATTGAGTCGGTAGCAGCTTGTAAGTCCTCTGTCGCACTAGCCAATGAGGTGAGTACTATTTTACTACATTGTTCAAAATGTATTTATTTCTAAAATTGGTTGCGGTTGTCTGTCCTTCCTGTATTTCAGGTTTTTGGACCTTCTTGTCGACGGGACCCCCTGGCTGGTTTGGTCTGGACATCTTCCATCCTGCAACCATCGCTAGGCACGTCAGGGTTAGTCTCCTGATTGCTGTGTCCCTGTTACACTCCTCAACCCTAGGACCTTGGCCCTTCTGTTCAGGTAACCTCCAGTTGCCTTCACATTTTTCTGTGTTGAAACTTACGTTGTTGAGGCACAGAACAACTTCACCCGCTATTTCCACTCAGTGAATCTATCTCTTTGAGGAGTCAACCGGATTCAATGTCCTTCCAGAGCGAGAAGTGTTTCTGCCGAAACCCTCCCTGACTGGCTTGAGGGCCAGTAGCTCTTCAGGTTGGACTTGTGGATCTAGCGCAACTGTTGGTTAACTGGAGGCCCCCTGCCCGGAGGGCTGGTCCAGGAGCTCGCCTCAGTTCCAAACTGTAGGTGCTAGTGAGCTCCATGCTCATCTCAGGACTTGGCCCTAGGACGGTGTGCTACAGAACCCTGCCTCGGCGAGGGGAGCACACCGTCCTAGGGCTAGTTGGGTAGGTCTTCCCCTCCATGGAGAGCTAGACATCTACCCTATGGCCACTAATCACTCCCTCAGGATCCCATCCACTGTCGGCCGTCCAATGGGCTTCTGCTGCTACATGGTCATGTACAGAGGTTGCCTTGCCCTCCGGGGTATTTAGGCCCTAACCTCGGGAGTTTTTTGCTATTAGTAGCCTAGGTCGGAGACCTTCCTTAGCCCTTGTATGTCTCAGGACATTAGATGAGCTTGGTATCGCTCCGCCCCACTGGCAGTGCTCCCCTTGCCAAGGCAGAGTTTTGTAGCACGCCGCCCCTTGGCTATTTGGGTAGGTACTCCCCTCCATGGAGTGCTAGGTACGTACCCTATGGCTGCTGAACGCTCCTTCAGGACCTAATTGGATTTTCGGCCGCTTGCTGCCGCCTGATGAACTTCCTGCCATCACTCTGGCATAGACAGAGGTCGCTTTAGCCTTCTGGGTATCAAGGGCTCTGACCTCAGGAGCTCTTGCTTCAGCAGCCCAGGTCGCCCTCATAATTTTCGAAGCCGGGAAGAGGGCTCACGACAGCGCACGCTGCCCTCTCCCACGCCCGAGGACATGGCGCTACCTCGGAGGGTTGGCCAGGGGCTTGCCTCAGTTCCAGAACTGTAGGCGCTGATGCGCTTCTCATGAATTTCTCATTCGATGCTCATCTCAGGACCTGGCTGTGCTCCCCTCGCTGAGACTGGGTTCAGTAGCATGCTGTCCTAAGGCTGATTAGTAAGTCTTCCCCTTCATGGAGGGATGGGCTCTTACCCATGGCTGCTGGTCGCTCCCTCAGGACCCCATCGGATTATCGGCCGCTTACTGCCGCCTGATGGGCTTCCTGCCATCACATTGCCATGTACAGAAGTCGCCTCACCCTTCTAGAGTACCTCGGCTTAACCTCAGGAGCTCCTGGTGTCAGCAGCCCAGGTCGCAGACCCTACTCAGCCCTTGCATGTTTCTCAACATTAGATGAGCTCGGTAGTGCTTCGCCCCTTTGGAAGTGCTTCCCTCACCGAGGCGGGGTTGTAAAGCACACCACCCTGGGCAGAACGGTCAGATCCTCCTCTCTTGGTGAGAGATGGGTATCTACCCTTTAGCTGCTATCTTGTCTGAGCTTCCTGCCTTATTGGATTAGTTGGCCGCTTGCTGCCACCCGATGAGTTTGCCTTCCACCACGCAGGCTGAGTGGAAGTTAAACAGACAACTTGGTCTTCTGGAGCTCCATATGACAAGCAGCCTAGGCCATTGGGCCTCTTTCTGCACCTGTGGTGTCTCTCTGGCACTGCATATGCATGGCAAATACCCCTCTACCTGGGGTCTTTGAGAACATGCCATTCCTAGAAGGATTGCACGATAAATCTCTAGCATTAGGGAAGCTCTTTCATGCCCAATGGCTCTGACGTTTACCAGGTTGTAGCCTCTGGTGGAATTCTATCATCAGCCTATCTTGCTCCCCTCAAGATTGAGGGTCTCCTATGAGCATGCTGTCCCCTGTCGAGCATTCTTTCTGAGGAAAGAATTCTTTGCTCCAGGGCACTCCACCCTGGCGGTGCTCTACCAGAGCATTGTAGTGCTCCCCTCTCCGGAGGGTCACTTTGAACACGGGCCTGCTCCCTGAAGATTAAGAACCTCCCTCTAGATTTAGGGGGATTTGTTCTTTGCTCTCAGAGCCTCCTTCTTTGACTGAGTGTCCACTACGTGTGGGCACTACCTATAAATCCACTGTGGTAAGAACACACACTAGCTATCTGTGTTCTTTCTAAAATCCTGTATGGTAGGGATCACGCGTTCAGCTTCGTACCCTTTATTTGAGACGTAGGCCCCGGGTCCTTGGGCCACTCTCTACCTCTGTCAGACTTTCCGATAGTCTACTTGACCAGCCTGTCTGTGGTCATGCCAATGTCTAGGCAAACCCTAGATACTACTATACAACCTAGGGTCTGCAGACACCCCCCCCCCCCCCCCCCCCCACACACACACACTTCGGAGGGCTGGGTAGGGGCTCGCTTCAGTTTCAAACTGTAGCTGATGGTGTGCTTCCCTTGACTGATGTTTACCAGGTTGTAGCCTTTGATGCGACAAGTACTGTTGTAGTTTTTGTATGTATGCTTCAGACACGGGTCACGAAGGAGACGTTCCCCATAGCGCCCCTAGAGGACGCAGTGTCTCGTTCCCTTCTCAGGGAACTATGGTTACATTCGTAACCTAGAGACGTTCTCCAAGTTACACAACTGCACCAACAGGTGGCACTGGATCTTGCAGAGATTGGTCAAATGTGTCTTTATAAGTGTTGGGGGTAACGCATTACAAGTAATGAAAGTTACGTAATAATTACTTTGTATATCTGCCTTACTGTACATGTTGGGACATAGTAAGGATCTCTCTGTGATATAATTTTGTGCAGTTCATTACAGTGATTCAATTAACTTACAAATGTTAAATGCTTAAATAGAATTATTATTTTTGCTTGAAAGTGTATCTGTTATCGTTACATTCTTATTGCTGCACGACTCATTTCACTACTGCAATAGCGTTCAGTGAAACTTATTGCATATTAAAAATCAATTTTGACGTTACTGTATAGTATTTGCAACCTATATCTTTGTGCATATTTGATGTACACAACTGTTAGTTAAGCAGGGATTACGTTGTGCTTATGTGCTACAATGAGGTATTTGTAATGTGCATCTTTGTCCTTATTTTTAATCTTCATTGTTAATAAATATATATTGCTAAGAAATTTGATTTATATAGGCTATAGGAACCACACACACACACACACACACAAATAAACTTTTTCTCTTTTCAAACAGCATCCCAAGCTTGTAATGCATATATCAGTCACAACATATCCTACATGACTAATAAAATCACAAACAAATTATATATAATTTTATTTAAAAATGAATGAGGAAAATAAAGTGATTTGAATCCAAGCAGCTCTATTTTAGAATAGTTCACTACGTTCTTCTGAAGGCGCTCCACCTGCGTTTTTGGTGTTGAATGCTCTGTTCTTAGACCATTTAAACATGTTAATTACACAAACAAAATGTTTACTCTGGAAAAAAATTAACAGTGATTGAGTAGTCTATATTTGTTCATTGTAGACCTTATTAGTACTATGCGGAGCACAAGTTATTTGTTTACATTTACATTTACATTTAATCATTTGGCAGACGCTTTTATCCAAAGCGACTTACAATAGAAGCAATCAGAGCAACAAGAGAGCGACAGTGTATAAGTGCTGAGGCAAATTTCGGGCATCTGATTTGTTGATCAGATGCCCGTCAAAGTTGCATTCGTAACTATAAAAATCAAACAATCATTGTAAAAAAAAAAAAAAAAAAAAAATGTCATGATCACAAGAAAACAGTTTTAGTCGTATGACCAGTTTTCCTTTGGCTAGACAAAACCAGCATGGCGTGGTTAATTTACAGGGTGCAAAACAATTCAGAATTGTCTGGTTCCTGTGGTCTCCCAGCAAACGTCCATTTAGGTAACGTTCGGAGGACATCCGGAATTGGTCTGCTTTGTAACGTTCGCTGGTAGACTTTTTGAGGACATCTGGATTTGGTCCGCTTTGTAAAGTTCGCTGGCAGACTTTTTGAGGACGTCCGAATTTGGTCCGCTTTGTAACATTCGCTGGTAGACTTTTTGAGGACGTCTGGATTTGGTCCGCTTTGTAAAGTTCGCTGCCGGACTTTTTGAGGAAGTCCAGATTTGGTCCGCTTTGTAAAGTTCGCTGCCGGACTTTTTGAGGAAGTCCAGATTTGGTCCGCTTTGTAGCGTTCGTTGGCAGACTTTTTGAGAATGTCTGCATTTGAACCTTTTTTTGACGTTCACTGGCGGATGTACGGAGGCAGGTTTGCGAACGTCCCTATTTCGTCCCCCATATGCCATTTCGTAACAACACTTGAATTCCAGTCTCTTTATCATCAGATCTGGCACCTTGCATCTCAGACAATGTTCATTACATTAAAGACAAAATTAAACTAAAATATAAACCCATATTACAAACAAACAAAAAACATAAAAACATTAGTTTTGTTTTGCAGATTGATATTATTTATTTATTTTTTTTACTCTAGTAAAAATATTATATATATATATTTATATATATATATATATATATATATATATAAAACTGACCCTTTAACACTAAAAACTGCTTGTTTTCTTAAAAAAAAAAAATAGTAATAACACTAGCTTCTGTCTTTTGCCATTCTATTTATTTGTTTTCTTTCTATTTATTATATAATTAACAAAACAAGGCCTCTAACACTTGCTTACTCTATTATTTTTCTATTCTATTTTCTAACGACAAACAATCGTCCTAGACATATAAAATCATAATGCTACTGTTCATTTTGTTGTTTTAGGTTAGAAGATAACTGGGAAGAATTGCCCAAACCCATGGATGACAACCAGAGACACACGCGGAAAAAGTGCCGCAACTTTACAAATGTTCAGTTAAAATAAACATATTTTGCTCTATGCAACGTGTCTGTTGTCTTTGATTAGCCTAAAACAATTTGAAGCTAGTTAGCATGAACTTACTTTTATTTAAAAGTAAAATAAAATGACATTCAGAGAACTTAAAGCGAAAGTCCCCTAATTTTCCAACTGCACGTACAGTGAGGCAAAGACACCAAATGGACTGGTGTCAAGAGGGACAGCAAAGAAGCCACTTCTCTCCACGAAAAACATCAAGGACAGACTAAAATTCTGCAGGGAGTACAAGGCTTGGACAGCAGAAGACTGGCGCAAAGTTATTTTCTCTGATGAAGCTCTCTTTTGACTGTTTGGGACATCTGGAAAATCGATTGTCTGGAGAAGAAAAGGTGAACGTTACCATGAGTCCTGCGTTATGCCAAAAGTGAAACATCCTGAGACCATCCATGTCTGGGGTTGCTTTTCAACCAAGGGAGTGGACTCTCTCATAATTCTGCCAAAATACACTGCCATGAATAAAGAATGGTATCAAAATGTCCTGCAAGAGCAACTTCTTCCAACGATCCATGAGCAATTTGGTAATGATCTGTGCATTTTTCAGCATGATGGAGCACCATGTCACAAAGCAAGAGTGATAAAGAAGTGGCTCAAAGATCATGACACTGAAATTTTGGATCCTTGGCCAAGCAACTCCCCGGATCTCAATTCCATTGAGAACCTGTGGTCAGTCCTCAAAAGGCGAGTGGACAAGCAGAAGTCCACAAATTGTGGTGAACTCTGAGAACTAATATGGCAAGAATGGATCGCCATCAGTCAGGATTTGACCCAGAAGCTAATATCCAGCATGCCAGAGCGAATTACAAAGGTTATAAAGAACAAGGGTCAACACTGTTCCACGATTCCAGGCGGGAGGCGTGAACTCTGCTGAAGTTCGAAACAATTGGATGTGATTTTACCAAATCGCTAACGTTTGGTCGTGACGTATGTAATGCGCCGAATTGTTAGTGAAAGCAAGCACGACATCTTTTCCGGAAATAAAATGTTCCAAACACTCCTCTTGCTCCGACTTTAATTTCGGGATATTTGGGTGCCTAGCCAAAACGGATTGAATGGCTTCCTTTACGCCTGTTTCACACATACTCCGTCTGCAGTGCGTATGCAGTCCGTATGTGGTGCAGAAGCAGCACGGACTCAGTTTGCTTTCACACAGAACGCGTTTGCAGTCAGCAACTGATCCGTGGCTGTTTACCACAAACACAACATTTATCCGTTATTTTGATTTCAAATACAAACGTGTAGCATTTCAGCATTGTGATCCTCTTTTATCACAGCACGCTAATACAATCGTTCATAGATTTATTCATGTTTAAATTCAATAAATACAAACGACATATTATTTAATGGAAACGACCGATGCACTGCTGCGAACGCACCGCTTCTGGAACGCACTGCCGGACTGCAACCGCATACAGTGTGAATGCTCTAATCCGTTAACATGGGTGCGGAAAAAATACGCACCGCATACGCACTGCAAACGGAGTATGTGTAAAACAGGCGTTAGTTGCGTCTGCGTCGCCATTGCGAAACTACAACCAGCTAACTTAGAGACTACAACGCTAATGCAGCGCATTTTGCTTGACGTCATCGTTAACACCCCTCCTCCTGTTCGCTGATTGGCCCGGTAGGAATTCTACCGGAGGAATCGGGTCCAACGAGATCGTTCCCAGACGTACCCTGCAGGGAAATAACAATTGAGGGGAAGCTTACGGATGGCTACGGCCAGGCTAGTCCTGTACTACAAGACATTAAACTCTTTGGACGAACCTGATCAGACCCTGTGTTTTGACTGACATCCCTTGAGGAAAGTTAGAGATCACACCTCACCTAATACAGTCCTTCCAGACTGACTCCAGAATACAGGTGACTGCAGTGACCATCTGATCTGCATACAGATTGGATC
Source organism: Cirrhinus molitorella (assembly GCA_033026305.1). NCBI lineage: Eukaryota > Metazoa > Chordata > Actinopteri > Cypriniformes > Cyprinidae > Cirrhinus > Cirrhinus molitorella. Next base: position 24,295,741 of record CM065127.1, on the reverse strand, counting down.
TGGGTGGCTACAGTGACCTTGGAATAAAACTGAAACAGACTAGTATTAGTGTAGATGTCATTCTTCTTGCGATTACAAGTACACTGGGTGCTATGAGAAGTGTTCCCAGTTTCGATTGACCTAATTAATGCAACCTAACAATCCTTTAATAGATTTTATTTATAGAAATGTGATTGTCAGGGAAATGTCAACATCACCAGTGCCTCTGTTAAAACACACTCGCTCCTCTCAAGCATTGTCTGGTCTCAAGGTTATTAACAGTGACTATTACCTGACTCTTTGTGAAACTGATACTTACCAGTGTTACCATATTTTTTCTCCAACGCTCCAGCAATCCCCATAAAAGAAAGGACTGGTTCTATAATCACAGCTTAGTTAACATCATCTGTTCACTGAACTGTGGATTCAGCATCTGCAGTCTTGTTTCCTCTGCAACTCTGTAAATAAATGCAATCAAGTCGACGATACCGCTGGAAATGGAGTGTCCCAAACTAAGCAACAGAGGCAAGAAACCAAAACTCCATCGGTGACAGAAATGAATACATTTTTTTGGGGGGGAGAAACCAGGATCAGTCGGAACCAGCAGTTTGTTCCATGCTGCAGCAAAATCAGATTGTGCAGAGGACTCATCCGGTTCCTGTGGTCTTGTCCTGATGACCATCTAGGTCACTGGTTCTCAAAGTGTGGTACGCATACCACTAGTGGTATGCAGTGCTCCCTCTGTTGGTACGCAGATAAATTACTGAATTTACTGAATGTAAATTAAATGGTTACCTCAAAATGAAAATTTGTCATTAATTACTTACCCCCATGTCGTTCAAACCCGTAAAAAGCTTTGTTCGTATTCGGAACACAAATTAAGATATTTTTGATGCATTTTGGTGTGTATCCATTGAATGTAAACAGTGTACAATATTCTCTATCAGCTGCGTCTTGATTTGACTACAAACAGTGTGAAGCGGCTGACAGAAAACAGGGTACGATTCCGAATTGTTGATTAAAGTCGTTATTTTTGCTTTCTGTATGTGCAAAAAGTATTCTCGTAGCTTTGTAAAATTACGGTTGAACCCCTGATGTCACATTGATTATTTGGATCCATTGGGATTATTTTATTTATTAATTAATTTATTATTATTATTATTTATTTATTTATTTATTTATTTATTTTTGATTGAGTAGGCCTGCTGTACATTTTTTTTACTTTACATTTAAGTACAGTCCAATTTTTTGTTTTTCATTTTTGGAGTACAGTACATTTTTTATTTAACTTTTAGGTACAGTAGGCTACATGTTAATTTCATCAGTAAGTTTTTTTTTTTTTTTTTACCTGTATGTAAGCACAGTGCAGTGTTAATGTTCAAACTGTATTTACAATGTTTAAAGTGGGCGACAATAATACATATTTTTTTAACTCTGCATAGCTATAGCTGAATAATTAGACCTACTACACTACTGTATTTTAATGTTGGTCATTATGGTGGTACTTGGAGAGCCAAATATTTTCTGAGGTGGTACTTGGTGTAAAAAGTTTGAGAACCACTGATCTAGGTGACAAGGTCTTTACTGGGGATCTGTCTCTGGGGCTCATCTAGTTGACATGGTCTCCGCTGACATTCAGGGCTGTAGAAGTCATCTCTAGGTGCTGATCCACCATCTGGATATGGACTGGATCCTGGTGACTGCAGCGACCATTTTTACAACACACTTTACAATGAAGATACGATGGATTGGAGTTATATGATGATATGGAGTTGATAAAACGATACAAACTTGATCGTGAGGTATATATATAGCGCTTTTCTCCTCATCCACCATCAGTGTGCAGCATCCACCTGGATGATGCGGCCGCAGCCATATTGCGCCAGAATGCCCACCACACACCAGCTTACTGGTAATGAGGAGACAGAGTGATGAAGCCAATCAGTAGATATGGGAATGATTAGGAGGCCATGATGGTCAGAGACCAATGGGCAAATTTGGCCAGGATGTCGAGGTCACACCTCTACTCGTTTTGAAAGTTCTTTGAAAATCTTTAACACATTTTTATAATTAAGGTTGAAGATGTCAAATTTCCAAGGCCGGACATGAATTTTAGCCACTACTATATGGCAGTTCATTGACTTTCCAATTGACCGTCAAACCGTGCTGTAAAAACAAGCTACTTTTATGAGGATTGTGAGCTTTCCTGGAATTGTTGGAGCTGTAGATGGAACTCATGTTCACATCATTGCTCCAGCTGTAAACAAGGAGACATACCAATAGAAAAGGATTTCAAAGTATCTGTAACAATTTTGCACAATGCAAAGCATTAAAAAAATACATTTAAACGTTAAATAGTGTCTTAAATGATTTTATTGTAGCTACATTAAACAATTGGTGTTGTGCTGCAGTGACTTCACATGGGTAGACTCACTATTGGCTGTTTAAGAAGTTGAAGGTGGCCATTTTGGGTTGACATCATTGTAGTCCTTACTTCACAACACTTAAGTGTCACCCCAAACAACACTTAAGAATCAGTCTAAGACTGAAAAGTGCTTTTAGCTTCTTTATAAAAGTCTCATACTCTTATAGAATTCCTACTTTTTATTTTTTTGACACTTAAGCCAAAGATTAAGACTATTCTGATCTAAATTTAAACTGACAGAGTGTGTCTGCTTCCCGAACAATATTAGGAAGATTGTTCTAGAGTTTGGGTGCTAGATAAGAAAATGATCTGCCACCTGCAGTTGATTTTGATATTCTAGGTATTATCAATTTTTTTTTTTTCTTTCTTTTTTTTTTTTTTTTTTTGAGAATGCAGCTGTCACGTCTATGGGTTGTCATTGCATTTGTTTTCCTTCCCATATGCTCCCCTTGATTTAGTTTTCAATTGTGTGACATGCACATATTTGGTCATTTTTCTGTTCCTTTTCCGATTGTGTTTCATTGATTTCATGTGTCTCGTCATCCCCTTGTTTAGTTAAATCAGAGGTCTTCAACCCTGTTCCTGGGGACCCACTATCCTGGGGTGCGTTTCCCGAAAGCAACTATGGTCATAAGCTCCGTTGTTACCAATAGAGTTCAATGGGACTAACGACCATAGTTAGCTAACGATGCTTTTGGGAAACTCACCCCTGAAGAGTTTAGCTACAACCCTAATCAAACACACCTGAAGCGGCCAATCAAGCTCCTCAAGACTGCTTGAAAATTGCAGACAGGTGTGCTGAAGCCGGTTGCAAATAAACTTTCCAGGCAAGTGGGTCCCCAGGAGCAGGGTTGAAGACCTCTGAGTTAAATATTTAGAGTGTTCTGTTCCATTTTCCCTTGTCCGGTGTTAAATGTCATAATCGTCTCTGTGGTCGTGCTCCCTATGTTTCTGCCTTGTATTCCCTTGGATGTTTATTAAAGACTGTTTGAGTCATTCCATGTTTTCTCGTTCCTTCGTTCCCACACCATTACTACAAGTGTGACAGCAGCAGACGTAAGGGACTATAATGTGATAAGAGCTTGCTCAAGTGCTGAAGTGCTAAACCATTCAGTGCTTGATAAGTAATTAGCACGATTTTAAAATCTATATGATGTTTAATAGGGAGCCAGTGCAATGTGGCTAATATGGTGCTAGTGGCTAATATGGTGAAATTTCCTGGTTCTAGTAAGAACTCTAGCTTCTGCATTGTGGACCAGCTGGAGTTTGTTTATTAAACATTCCTGTAAAGAAAACACTTAACGTGGTTTATTGCCTCAAGATTAATAATTGTACATAATGTAATGTATTTTAATAATATGAGCCCACAACCCACAGTTTCACCAAACCATTTTTTTCTCTCAAAGAAAATCAAGCGTGGTAGTTTTAGGTTTGATATTCACTGCATATTCGCAGATGCTGCTTTAGGGATCGTCTGCACATTTACCTCAAAGTACAAAACAAAGTCCGATAATTGATTCTAATTACTATTTGTATAAATTATAAATTTGCAACAATACACCCAGGCAGTTTTAAACTCCTTTTTTATGTCGTTAAGTGGTTGCATATTGTTAAAACTAATTGTGGTATTGATATCTTTGTAGGACTGTCAACTCTATAGATCAGTGGTAAAGGAACACAATTATGAAGAAAATGCAGTGTGTTGCGTTCTTTTGACCTCATTTGCTTGTTTGTATATAATTTGCATAATCATCGATAAAGTGATTTAGTATTACAGCACAGCGTCACACAAGCCATGATAAAAGGAAACTTAAGAACTAAGCAACCGAAAGCAATATATGTCTTCATCAGATGTTAGTTCTGTACTTCAGTGTTGGCTAAAATAGCATTATAATATCCTTGTGGTAGAGAGAGCTGTTTACATGTAGGCTACACAGGGAAACAGTGAAGATGTTGAATTAAATGTGAACACAGTCAGCTTCCCTTTTGAGGGAACATCGAACCACGTCCTCTAGGGGTCACTATGGGGAACGCCGTCAACGTGACTCGCGTCTGAAGGGTCCCCTGGACCCTGTGGTCCATCAATGCAGGTAAGCGATTAATTTTGACGTTGCTCTGAGGAGCTGCCTGTTTTGGATGGGTGAGTACTATTTTGCTATTTGTGTCCTGCCTCCTTTGCTGTGTTCAGGGACCTTTATTTGGGCTTTACTTTCTTTCAACAGGTCCTCAACGAGTATCCCCCTCTGGTCTACTGACTACGGATATGGCCTTGTTCGTCTACTTTGGATCTGCCTTCACCTGCCTGGATCTCTGTGGAACCTCCTGGCTTCCAGGTCCCCTATTACAGCATGGTATCCTAGTACTTGTAGTCCCTCCTCCAGATGAGCTCTCTGGAAGTTTTTTCTTCACAGGATGCGCTTGGACATCGCTGGTAGGACACCCTGCCTCAAAGGCCTGTTTACTGAGAACTCACCCTGAGGGGCTTCCTGTTCTAGCTATCCACCCTATTTTTATGCATTTGGGTGAGGAGGGCCCCCCTCTTGACTAAGAACAGAGTGGCTCTCGCCAAGCCTTAATATAGTGGATTTACAATCTCCCCTCTGCGGAGTGGGTCTGATTGTGAGGTGTTTTTGCGAAAACCCTTCTGGAAATGTTTGCTCCAAGGAGTAACATTTCTCCAGGCTTCTGGCTCTTGCAGACTCTGCGGGTCTGGTTGAGTCAGGGCCCATGCTTCTGTCGAAACAGAAAGCATAATTCACTTTGGGTTGGTTATAGCTAATGTCCCTCGGTATTACCTCCTACAGCATGAGGGCAGGAGATGCTGTTTCAGTGCAGGCATATCGAGTGGAGTGTCTTGGCCACATTCTCAGGCCTCTTTGGTAGGGTATGGCAATGCTCCCCTCTCTGCGGAAGGGTTTCTTAAGAGTTTGCCACCCCTGGTGGATCAGGTGTTCCTCCCTGTATTTCAGGAGTTAGGAACCTGTTCCTAACCACTTCCAGTTTCAATGCTCAGGATTTTAGCTCCTAGGGCTGACCCTAGATTTGCCCCTCACTGCCCATCACTCGGAGCCCAGTTGAGTGTGACCTCTCTGGCACACTGTATCTGAAATCCATGTTATGGTAGGTGTACACGCTAGTCTTTGGGCACCTCTTAAAAGCCACATGAGTGGTAAGTGTGCACACAAGTCTCTGGGCTCTTTCTAAAATCCACATGAGTGGTAAGTGCGCACGCAAGTCTCTGGGCACTTTCTAATATCCACATAAGTGGTAAGTGCGCATGCAAGTCTTTTCTAAAATCCTGTATGGTATGGGTTATGCACTAGACATCGTTGCCATTTTTGAGTTGGTTACACCCTAGTCTCCTTTGGCCCCACTCCACCTTTGTATCTTCTCTGATACCTCTTGAGCATCTGCTAACTAGGACTTGTCTGAGGGAGCGGACCCATACGGACTAGTGGTAGCCCCTGCATGACAGGCAAGCCTGTGTTACCCTAGACACTTAGCCATATCCCCTTGAAGGAATCTCCTTGATTCCAAGCCTTGAGCTCTACCCCGGGTCCAGCTTCTGACCCCTTACAGGTAAGACTTGGGTAAAAGCTCAGGCCTCTGTCCGAAGGGGATAACGTCTCCGACAGCCATCACTAAAACTTCTCAGGGGCAATTCCCTTAAGTTAAAGGAATTGGTACTTAGTGCTCGACTTATACAGCATGCAATCCCCTCAGCATGGCGGCTTGGGTATAACCGTTCCTCATAGCGACCCCTAGAGCATGTGGTTCGATGTTCCCACGAAAGGGAACGTCTCAGGTTATGTATGCTCCCATGGTTCCCTGAGACACCGCATCCTCTAGGCTCATTGCCATGTTTCAGACGTAAGCTTCAGACAAAGAAGTGAATGTTGTGTTCTAGTGATGCACCAGCCACGACGAGTCGTTACGAGTAGTTTGTATGTATGCTTCAGACACGAGTCACGCTGACGGCATTTCCCGCAGTGACCCCTAGAGGACGCGGTGTCTCATTCCCTATCTCAGGGAACCATAGTTACATTCGTAACCTGAGACGTTCTCCTCGTGTTTATACTGGCCCTGAATCAGAATTTAGCTTCCTCCATTTCTGCAGTTTTTGTGAATGAATGACTTGCGCTATTACCAGTCGCTTTGGCCTTCATCAACAGCCGCTTGTGCCACCTGCTGGTGAGCGGCTGACAGCAGCTGGAGATTGTGCGTCGATGCTCTACTGCTATTCCTGCAGCTCCTGGATGTGAAATGGCAAATTTTCTGCTGAATTTTAACCACTGAATTTGTGGAAGCGAATTTGAAAAGTGAAATAAAATGGACAGAAATTTGCCTGTCAAATATTATACATCTTATTTTTAAACAGACTGAATATTTTGGAAGTGAATTCTGGAAGGTTAATTATGACAATTGTAGCGAATTAGCTCAAGGGGAAATATTAATAATTAATCATAACTCGTTATAATTAATTATAATACTTGGATATTTCAGCATAATTATCTTCATAAAGCAGAATTTACAGGATCAAACTCACCTACCTGTGATTTTCTAATGATCCTGGATACACTGATTAGCACGCTCAGGTGTGTTTGATTAGGGTTAGATCTAAACTTTTCAGGAAAGTGGATCTCGTGGGCCAGATTTGAGGATCCCTGACTTAGAGACACCAAATTTACTATGATGACTGTGCTCTATCAGAATGCCAAATTTCTCAACTTTCCCACAATCGGTTCTATGGGCTGCCATCCAAGCGGCAAAATGAGGAGCTAAGGATTGCATGGTGCATCAGACCAAATGCAACAATGAATAATAAATGCTATAATAGGATGGTTGTAATTGAAATGGCTGAAAAATCATTAATACAACTTTCAGTAATAGGATTAAACGGCTTATCGATTTCGACCAGAAGGTGGCACTGTAATCAAATCACTTTGTTGTGTTCTGTGTGAGGTGACAATGGCACACACAAAGTTTGGAATAATTATGTCAAAGCCTTAAAGAAATATAGCCTCAAACTCATTTTGCCACCATGCCTAACATTTGTAGTGGCGCTGTACGAAAACGGTTTTGTCTATCGACATGAAATCCATAACTTTTTCTAAGCATGTCATGAAGATGATATGATTCAATTTTGATGAAAATCGAACCAAAGGTTGAGGAGGAGTTTGAAAAAGTAGGTTTTCAACATAAATCAAAATGGTGGAAAGGAAGTTCAGCTTACTATGGCATACAATGTTGCCAACTTGGCGACTTTGTCGTTAGATTTAGCAACTTTCCAGACCCCTTAGCGACTTTTTTTTCCAAAAAAGTGCCTAGCGACAAATCTAGCGACTTCTTGGACAAACTTTATTTCATTTCTGAGATCCGGTACTGTTGCAGGAGTGTGAGGTCGTGCTTTCCCAGCGCGGAGCACGCACACACTCATTCTCTCTCTCATTCCACCAGCGTGTGCTCTGTTCAGTGAGCAGCAGAGGACTGGGAACAGTACTTTCAGATAAAAAAAAGACATTCTGTAGCTTCTAACTCTATTTTACAGGCATATAGCCAAAATCACAGCAGAGCCATTGTCTTAATTGTATGTGCATTTGGTTTCATTATTAGACAATGTTGTAATTATGAATCCAGATTTTAGTGTAGATTATATCTTTGAGAGCTGGTTATGTAGTCTTAAAGGTCTATGTTTCAGTCGCTATTTCATATTCACCCTATTGTCTGACAACAGAAACAGTAAAATATGTCAATATATCTATAAAACATATAGATAAAAACCGTTTTATTGAGATTTGACTGCATTAAAATGCAGTATGTGAGCACAGAGAGGCATGACGATACGACGAACTGACATCATGAATATGCTAATTAGTGTATGACGTCCTCTAGCGACATTTGGCGTCTTTTCAAGCAAGGCTTGGCTACTTTCCATTGGAAAAAGTTGGCAACACTGATGGCATAATTGGTATTTATGTTGTCGGCATGACTCAAGGAAAATTTTGAGACCAGTTTTATGACAATAGGCTAATGCAAACAAAAGTTATTAGCATTTTTGAAAGTTGCATAATTAATGTTTAATGAATGGTTCATTACTCTTGACCATTAGGTGGCACTGTTACCAAACTGATGTTGCGCTGTCATTGTGAGGTGACAACAGCACATACAAAGTTTGGTGTAAATATCTCCAGCCTTTGCAGAGATACAGCCTCCAATGCAGTTTTTGCTTATTGTCATAACTTTTTGTCAGCGTGGTCTATAGATGATCTGCGCCAAATTTGGTGAAAATCGGACAAACGGTCTAGGGGGAGTTCGAAAAAGTAGGTTTTCAACATGAATCAAAATGGCGGACAGGAAGTTCAGCCAATATTGGCATAATTGATATCGGTGTTCTCAGCGTGATACAAGGAATATATCAAACTCAGTTTTATTACAATAGGATAATGTGAGCAAAAGTTATTAGCATTTTTTGAAATTTCGTTATAACTTTTGACCACAAGGTGGCGCAATTTTTTTTGTGTACATTCAGGGCATGGAGCCGAACATTTTTGCAATTATTTTCAAAACGATCCGGTAATGAGTTCTTAAGATACAGCAATTTACAACTAAATACAAAATGGCCGACGCCCAAAATGGCCAAATTGGGAAAACTGGATATCATTCGACTCGGCATGATGCGCCGAATCTAAAGACACCAGTTTTGTGATTTTTGAACAAACCATTCAGAAGTTATTAGTTAAAAGAGCCATTTTTCGTATCTCCTGAGCTCTAGGTGGCACTGCGCCGAAACACTGCAGATAGTCTCAGGTCATGCTTGTTATAACATACACCAAGTTTGGTCTCAATACGCCAAACCGTTGCAGAGATATAGCCTCACATCCATATTTGCGTGCTTTTCGTAGAATTGGTCGGTTGGTCGAATCAACTTGAATTCCATAAATTTTTGCCAGCATGGTCGGAAGATGAGCTGAGCCAATTTTGGTGAAAATCAGACAAACCGTCTAGGACAAGTTCGAAAAAGTAGGTTTTACAAACTAATAAAAATAGAAAAAAGTAAACCTCATGATTTTTTTTTTTTTTTTTTTTTTTGACCATTTGACTCTGCATGAGCCAAGGATTCAGAGAAAGGTATAATTTTGTTTCTTTGCCTTACGGTTCAAAAGTTATTAGCATACAAAAAGTGAAAGTTTGGACAAGTGGTGGTGCTACAAAGTTTGAGTCAGAGACTCCAAATTTGCTACAATTAATGTTGAGGCTGTCCTCTATCAGTTTGCCAAATCAAAACAACTTTCCCACAATCCGTTCTATGGGCTGCCATAGACTTGCGGCGGAAGAAGAAGAAAAAGAAGCGAGAATAATAATAACGCCAACAAACACAATAGGTGCCTTTGCACCTTCGGTGCTTGGCCCCTAATAATAACGCCAACAAACACAATAGGTGCCTTCCCACCTTCAGTGCTTGGCCCCTAAATAATAATAACGCCAACAAACACAAAACAGACATGTTTTTTTTGCTTAAGTTGGTGCCTTAATACACAAATTCTTGTGTTGATTGTTTATCATATATCAGATACTCTGGTCCCTGGATGTTGTTTTACAACAGCATCTATAGAAGAAAAACAATTAGACATTCACAAAAGACAGCAGAAATTATAATTTTCAGAATATCAGCCTTAAATCATGAGCAGGCTTGGTAAATACTGCAGGAATGCAAACAGTGAAGAATGGGGTTTTGTAAACTTTGGCCTGTGGTACTCAAATAATATCCTAATAAACTGGCATTTCACTTGAATATATTTGCTTAATCCATATGATGTGTCTCCAAATAGTTCTTTTTTTGTAAAAATTCAGACATTGGGAGTCTGACTCTAAAGGCTATTTGTTGTATAATATTTAGAATACCTATCCAAAAACCTATTTAGTTATTAAAAAAATAAATAAAAAAAACGTTGTAAAACCTTTACTAAGTAAAGCTTGCAGTTTTTTCCTGATCAAGAGCTTAGCGTTTAATTTGTTTAATTTAACTTGTTGATCCCTCCAGTGAGGTTGGACTTGAGTAGAACATCCATACTGAAGAGGCTCATCAGCAGCACTCGTGCCATCCCACTGGCTGTAGACTGAGCTTTTGCAGTTGCCCAACAATGAGCGGAGACAGTGGTGTCTCCACTGTCTCTGTGAATTTTTAATTTCTACTCAGAATGTACTAATTTAAAAAAAAATACTTACAACCAGATACCGCCGCAGGCCGGTCCTGCACCTAAACCAGCCTTGCGGTCGAGTTCTCGCAAGAAGGTGGTGCCATCAGCTCGCCCTCAGGTCGCTAAGAACCCTCATCAGGCTTCGAAGCGCTCCTGAAATGAGCAGCCCGGAGGAGAGAGATCTGCTGACCTGTCTGGATCCTCACTCTGCGAGGGGACGAGTGTGGGTTTCGGCTCCACCCCGGCTGTCTGCCTCACGGCGGACGGCCACCACATGGTCAATAAAAGAGCAATTTCCTTCTTCTCTGGGCTTAATTCCCAGTGTGCTCGGGTCTCTCTGGGGTACCCAGCCACTGAAACACGTCAAAGCATGCTCAACCACACATTCTGCGCTTCTGCATGCTTTGACAAACAAAGTGCATCCTTCAGCCGATCCCCTGAGCTCAGGCAATCTCCTGTTGGATCCTTGCCTGTCGGCTATGACGATCAAAGCACCTTGTGCCCTCCGGGGCAGCGCTCTTCCGAACAAAGGGCTTTCCTTACCAGCCAGTTATACCGTACCCACCTGAGGTACGTCGGTGGTCCCCCTGAGACCATTAGCAGAGAGTCTTACAGCTTGGCTCGAGTTACCTAACCTCTCTCGCTGGCTTCTCAGAAACATCTGACTCAACTATGCTATCCAATTTGCATGGAACCCGCCCAAGTTCAGGGGTATCCTCTCTACCGCGGTTCGGGACGAGAGTGCCACTGTTCTTTGGGCGGAAATCCTGACCCTTCTGGCGAAGGGCATGATAGAGCCGGTCCCCTTGGCCGACATGAAGAAAGGGTTTTACAGCCCCTACTTCATTGTACCCAAGAAAGGTGGCAGTCTAAGGCCAATCCTGGATTTGAGGATTCTGAACCGGGGACTTCACAAGCTCCCCTTCAGAATGCTAACCCTCAAACACATTGTCACGTGCATCAGATTCCAGGATTGGTTTGTGGCAATAGACCTGAAAGACACGTATTTTAATGTCTCAATTCTTCCAAGCCACAGGCCCTTCCTATGGTTCGCCTTCGAAGGTCAGGCATTTCAGTACAATGTCCTTCCATTTGGGCTCTTCCTATCTCCCTGCGTCTTTACGAAAGTCGCAGAGGCTGCCCTTGCCCCTCCCCGGGAGGTGGGCATCCGGATCCTCAACTACCTCGACGACTGGCTGATTATAGCACACTCTCAGGAGTTGGTATGCAAACACAGGGACACGGTTCTCAACCATCTGGCCCATCTCGGTTTTTGGGTCAACTGGGAAAAAGCTCTCCCCCATGCGGGAGCATCTCTTTTCTCTGTGTTCAACTGGACTCTGTCGCTATGAACACACGGCTCTCCCCGGAGCGTGCACAGTCAGTGCTGAGCTGCATCCAGAAGCTCTCACACAGCTCAACAGTTCCCCTCAAACAATTTCAGAGGCTCCTGGAACACATGGCATCCTCAGCCACAGTCATGCCACTGGGCCTGATGAACATGAAACCGTTACAGCACTGGCTGCATACCCGAGTCCCGAGATGGGCATGGCGCCAAGGTTCATACCGGGTGCACGTCACACCCGTATGTCTCAAAACCTTCAGCCCTTGGAAAGACATTTCGTTTCTGCGGGCAGGAGTTCCCCTACAACAAGTGTCCGGATGCATTTTGGTCCAAGACGGGCTGGGGCGCCATGTGCAATGGGCAAGCAGCCTCGGGGGTCTGGACGGGCCCTCGGCTGCATTGGCATATCAGTTGTCTCAAGCTGTTGACAGTGTTTCTGGCCCTGAAGAGGTTCTGACCTTTGGTTCTGGGCAAACATGTGCTGGTCCGGTCAGACAGCACCACGACTGTAGCTTACCACCAGGGCGGTGTTCGCTCCTTTCACATGTCACAGCTAGCCCGCCATCTCCTCCTTTGGTGTCAAAACAATATCAATTCTCTACAAGCCACCTACATACCAGGCAAACTCAATCGGTTAGCGGACGCGCTCTCCCGACAGACTTCGCTCTAGGGCAAGTGGAGACTTCACTCTCAGAAGGTTCAGCTGATTTGGAGTCTTTTCGGTCAGGCCCAGATCAACCTGTTTGCCTCGCTAGAAACCACTCACTGCCAGTTGTGGTACGGTCTGTCCGAGGCACCCCTCGGCACAGATGCACTGGCACACAACTGGCCCCAGGACCTATTCAAGTATGCGTTTCCACCAGTGAGCCTCATTGCACAAACCCTGTGCAAAGTCAGGGAGGACAGAGAACGGATCCTGTTGGTGGCCCCCTACTGGCCCAACAGGGTTTGGTTCTCGGAGCTGGCGCTCCTTTCCCCCATACCTTCCTGGCGCCTTCCCCTGAGGAAGGACCTCTTTTCACAGGGGAAGGGGACAATCTGGCACCCACGCCTAGATCTCTGGAACCTCCACGTATGGTCCCTGGACACGACCAGGAGGACTTCAGAGATCTCACACTGGGAGTGGTAAACACTGTACGACCTCAGATGGCACAAATTCACAAACTGGTGTTCTTCCCAGGGGGAGAACCCGCGGAGATGTGGCATCCGAGCAGTGCTTTCCTTCCTCAAAGGAGGACTGGATAGGCACCTTTCTGCTTAAACGCTTAAGGTTCAGGTTGCTGCTATCGCCGCTAACCACAACCTGGTGGAAGGCAGATCTGTTGGGAAGCATGACTTGGTTATACGATTCCTTAAAGGTGCCCGTAGGCTGAACCCCATCAGACTAGGGCTGTGCCAATATTTGCATGCGATTATCATGCGTATCTCGTCAATAATGCCGGTTCTGTGATTAGTCGTAAATCTCATTCACGTGTTCATTCATGCAGCGGCGTTTACTACACAGAGCCGTAGTTCACTGACAAGCTACGCAGTTTCACGTGCATTATCGATATGTATTGACTGCGATAATGAAGAGAATGACCGGCATTACTGACGAGATACGCATGATAATCGCACGCAGATATTGGCACAGCCCTACGTCAGACCGCACCTTGTCCCCTCTTGGGATCTGTGGTGTGGGCCTACAGGGGCCTCTTCAGTCGTTCGAACTCAGTGCTCTCTCCCAAAAGACGGCTCTCCTGACTGTGCTCACTTCTATCAAAAGAGTGGGAGACTTTCAAGCCCTCTCTGTCAGTGACTTGTGCCTCGTGTCTCGAATTCGGGCAGGCCAACTCTCACGTTACCCTAAGACCCCGGCCTGGTTATGTGCCCAAAGTGCTCACCACTCCCTTCAGGGACCAAGTGGTCACTTTGCGACCTATCCCTTCTCAGGAAGGCGACCCCAACCTCTCCTTGTTATGCCCAGTCCATGCCCTGTGCGTTTACTTGGAACGTACTGAAAGCTTCTGATGGCTGGATTGTCTGTTTTGGAGGACAGCAGAAGAGGAAGGCTGTCTCCAAACAAAGAATTTCCCATTGGATTGTGGATGTGATTCGTTCGGACTACCAGGCCAGAGGTGTCCCAGACAGCAAAAATCATGTGGTCCAGATCCGGCCTATACATCCGCAAATCTGCAAAACGGACTTGGGCCGGTGTCTTTTGGCACAACGGGCCAAATTCCGGCACACATCAGGTTTTCCCTCATCTGGACCAGCACTGGGCCAGCTCCGTACCAGACTCGGCCCAGATCCGCTCTGCGACAGTAGTTCACGCCGACTGAAACCAGGCCCAGGCTGGATCCGTCCAAGATGGTGAAACAGCACTGAAACGGATGTGACTGTAACACGGATTTGCTTGGCGTGAACCCTGAACAACACTTCCATCATGCTGCACCCACAACATAGCTATGTTCGGTGGAGGAACTAGCTATCAGAATCTAATATGAGGTTAGGTTACCTCTTGTGAACTCTCATATTAGGTTGGTGCTCCATATGTAGTGGCTCCTAACGTGGCCCCATGTGTGTAATTCCACCTATATTCCCAGAGATGCTGTGTTTCCCTTAAGACATCTTGTCTCTGATCCTGAGCCCAGCAGTCTCTCCTCATGTGGAGTCTGCCTCAGGATCTTCCCTTTGTAGCGCTCCCCTAGTGTGAGCCCTCAGGTGTATTCTCCACACAACAACCTCCCCTCCGGGCAGGGTGTGGCCTCCGTAGTGCCCCCCCCCCCTTCTTGGTGTTAGCAATTCGAAATTCCACAATGTTCTGGAAGTATCTGCTGGGTCAATTATCTAGTTTGTTGGTACGATACTAACCGCGCCTTTGTCTGGTCCCCTTGTCCAAGACACAAGAGCGTATCGATATTTAGACATTTTACTTTAACCCTTTGAGCGGTATGGTCTGTTGGACTGTGATGCTCTTGAGTCCGCGTGTTCGTTTAAAGAGGAGAAGAGAATCTTTCCAAGTTCAAAGTATTTAATTCAAATAAGCATATGAATAAAGCATTACAGAGCTCTGGGTCACAGCTGTCCCTGATTAGTCAAAACTATGCGAGAATTTCAGATACTTGTAATGAAAGCATACTAAACACATTATCATAAAGGATATCCCATCAGGTCCCACATGTGGGATTCTAATTTATGTGCCCCTGGGAGTATGGTCCCACATATGGGATTTAGAGCGTTTGGTGACGTCACACAACTGAAAAATTCAAACTGCGCTTTGGTGCGTTGGCTGGCGCTGAGCCAGAGAGAGATTTGTCATATTATCACAATTATGCAGCGTTTTTAACCACCTAATGCTTATTTTATGTTTTCTACATGCAAATACACACAAGTACTAGTAAAACAATACATTTAGAGTTTGTAAAACACACACGAAAGTCTATTCAAGCAGCAATAACAATCCATTCAAATATAATTTGCCTATGTGAGTTATTCATATCAGATACACATAGTGTAAGTAACTATAAAGTTCACTCTATTCTTCTCCCAGTTCACCAGCCACTTACTTGCATGTATTTCGGAAGAAACTGATGAATTTACGTGCTGAATCCTGCATGTTCTGCGTGTTTTTTATGAAAAAAACATGGCGATGCCCATCTCACGTTATAGATCATGATCAAGATCATTTATACAATTTTTTTAACGACAAAATACACTCACTTCATGTATTAGTGAATGGGATTATCAGATAGTTGATGAAATGGTGAGCAAGTGTGTGAATATTTTGAATTAAAACGGTAAAACGAAATAAAAGCGTTACATCTGTCATACAGCGCTATTGTGTCTGCGATGTGTCACGTGACAAACATGACGCGTTGCCATGGAAACAATAAGGGTGAACGTTCTAAAATAACGGTCGCCTAAAAAAAAACTCACTCCCCCCTAGTATGCTGTGATTGGCTATTACTCATTGGTCTAAAACATGTTAGTTGTCTATAAATTGCTCGATTTCTCGCACACTCACAAGTCTCAAGTTCAGCTACTCGCATGTACCAGGGGAAGAATGGACCGATTTAAAAGAAAATATATTTTCTTTATGAATGTCTTTATAATTAATCCCAGCTATAATGTTTATCCAAACACTGTAGTTTGCATTTAGTAAAAATAAGCTTCAACCATTCCTGCTCAACAGTCACACAGCTCTAATGGAAAATCCAAATTGCTAATATTGTTTATAACTGAATTCCCTGGGTTTCTTATAATCCCAAAATTGGATTTTACTCAACTTAAATTAGGTGTTTTCTAACTTGTAACCCAAAGCATCCCTTTAAAATAAACCTTGCAGAGTTTAGTCATTGTTGAAATTTTCTGACATAGCTGCTTATTTCCTCAAAAAAAAGAGCCTAGAACTGTTATAATAAATAAACTGCTTTAAGAGGGAAAACTACAATTTGGTGTTTGGAAGATACACATTTATTAAATCAACTATTTGTATTCTTTTCTCAGGAAAACACGTACAGTGACCAGCAACAGTAAACTTCATCAGTCAATCCAGCATATGGAATCTATATTGGAATCCAGAATCCAGGATGTGATGAGCCGTGAATTTTATAATATTTAAATAAAAAGTTATACATTCATTCTGTCTCATTTACTAACCTTCAGCTTGTTTGAAAATGGTATACTTTTTTATTTTTTATTTTTTTTTGCTAAACACCAAGGAAGATATTTTAAAGAATGTTTGCAGCTAACCTAGTGTTTTTAGTTCTCATGGTAACTTTGGTCACATATAGGTTATTTTGTGTATGGACATTTATTTTTGTAACCTACTGTTCAGATAACTGATGATGAATCTGAAGCTTGGACTTCATACAGTGGAAAACAAAGTGTGTCAGGAGCAGAAGTCTCAGCTGTGTGGACTACAGTTAAATTATGTATTATTAATTGGGCCAGTAGAAAAAAAAAATCTCAACAGGTTGCTGAATTATTGAACTTAAGAGGATCAGCTCACATAAATGAAAAACTGTCATGGTCTGTTCACCCACCTGCTATTTGCAACAATGTCATTGTTCATACGTCTTACAATAGGTAACTAGCACAATTCCATAGCTCCCTTCTCTAAAACAATTGAAATAATCTGGTAAAGCTCTTTATTTTCAGCATTGTTTAATCACCTGTCTATACTTAATGCATCTATATGATTTTGTTTTATTTCTCTGATCAGAATTGACTTTTTGTTTTCTCTCTTTTACAGAGGCTGCATGCAAAATTCACACCCAGATATCTAACATTTCCACTTTCTACTCCAGATTTGAGCACAGCATCAAAACACAGTTTCTTTTTCTTCAAAGAGAAGATATTGGACTATGTCTGGAAAAGTCAGGAAATGGCACATGTAATTCAGAAAATTATGATGACATAAGTGGTAACATGTACAAAAATCTTAACACAAATGGAGGCCCACTGGATTGTCCTCATGGATATTCCTTAACACTCAACTGTGATGGAGTGCCTGTATTTAAATCATCACTCTATAGTATTTGGCCATTACAAGGGATTATAAATGAGCTTCCTGAGCCTGTACGCAAAGAAAACATTTTACTTTTTGGCAGTAACAAGCCAAATGTTAATACAGGTTGTCAACTGTTGGCTTTCAGGTAAAAATAAATGGTGTTTTAAAACACTGTATAGTGGTGGCAGCTCTTATGATGTGTGATTAAGTTGCCAGGCCCATTCTGCAAAACATGACCCAGTTTAATGGTCAGTATGGGTACAGCCTCTGTATACATCCTGAGAACAAGTTCAAAAGGGAAATGGTACTTATAGGGCATACCCATATAAGGATGTTCCAAAAAGAGACCATGCTTCAACCATAAGTGATGCAAGGGAGGCTCTGCGTAGCGCAAATCCATGAGAGGTGTTAAAGGGCCCACCTGTCTTATAAACATTCCACATTTTGACATCATATCTGGCATGCCTCCTGACCATATGCATAATATACATCTTGGTGTGGTTCGGCAAATGGCAAGTCCGTGGCTGGACAGTGAAAACCATGACAAACCATATTATATTGGGACTGGAGTGACTGACCTTGATGAGCAGCTCTTACAAATGAAGCCTCCTTGCAATGTGACAAGACTGCCCCAAACTCTTCAGCAAAGAAGGTTTTGGAAGGCTAGTGAATGGCAGAACTGGTTACTGTTTTATAGCATCTTTGTGCTAAAGGGAATTCTGCCCCAGGTGTTTTACCAGCACTGGTTAATACTTGTAACATTCGTGTTCTTACTAAGCAAGGACATTATTACAAAAGAGGAGTTAAAAAGATGTGAAAAAGAGTTTGTCAAAAACTTTGAAATACTGTATGGAAAGCAAAATATGTCATTTAATGTACATTTGTTTCTTCATTTGCCTGAATCTGTAAAGAATTGGGGACCTTTGTGGGCACATTCAGGATACATTTTTGAGTAATTTAATGGTGAAATACTAAAAATGTTTCATGCCACCCAGTGTGTTCCTTTACAGATAATGAAAGAATTCACATATAGACAAGTATTGCCTCTTTTGAGGAATGATGCACTAAGAAATGCTGTGCCTGAATGCATCCAGCTGTATAGCAATTTAATTGGTCATAAAAGACTGATGCGGTTTGAAAAAAAAAAACAGATCCGACTGTTACCCTTGGTTTGCATTATTCATGAAAACTTACTAGTAAAGAGATACTGTCCATGAGTGAGCAACTTTCAGCCACTGTGGAGGCAGTTGTGAAAATATTTCATAGACTTCTAGTCAATGGACAACTGTATTACTCACAAGAATTCACTAGAGTAGTAAAAAGGAACAGCTTTACTGTTTTGTTGAAGAATGGACACATAATCACCGTTTACTATTATATTGTAGTAGAGCAACAAGGTAACAGAAAATGCTTTGCTCTTGGAAGACAGTATGATAGATCACACAGTTCACTGATTAATGCAGAAAAAGTAGCTGGACTGAAATGAGTATTGCAGAGCAGATTTTTGATGAGACAATGTTCAAAGAAAAATGTGTGCTAATCTGCCACAACATGCAAGAAACATCTATGCATGCATTCCACCAAGATACAGTGTGGAGGACTGAAAAGTTGAACACTTTATTTTGATGATTCCTTTTAAACATTCTGTTAACTGAGGCCTGTTTTTCACTAAGCCAGGATTAGGCCTTAGTTCAATTAAGACATTTATGTATCTTTTATGTACCCTAGAAAGAAACATTACTAGTGTGCATCTTGAGACAAAACAATGGCACTGACATATTTTAACAATGGCACTGACATATGTAAGATCTGTTAGAATGGCTCAAACATGCATTTTAGTCAAGGACTAGCTTAAGCCTTGTCTGTGAAACTGGGGGTATAAGTAATGTTGTGCCTGCATGTCTGCTTTATTGTGATGGTCACTGAACAGACATTCTACTTACTATAATTAACTTTACAAATACATCTCAACTTATTGTAACCCTACCATTCTACTAATACTGTACTAATACTGTAATGAGAGTTAGTAGACATGTACTGTTGGTGCAACATTATTTATAGTCAACAATGTTTAAAGGGACAATCAAAATAAAGTGAAACATTAAAAAGTTAAGTCAGTGTAGATGTATATTTGCAAACAAACAAACAAACAAACAAAATGTTATTGGGCCACGTTCCAGAAGTCCACGGCAGTTTTCTACCAACTGTATGTAAAAAGCTGTGTAATTTGGCACATTGATCTGACACTGGTCAGTCCCAAGATTAATCACACAGATTTTGGAGTCTCTAGCTTAATCCCTCTAGCACCACCAACTGCCCAAATTTTCACTTATTTATGCTAATAGTATGCTAAGTTTTGAACTGTAAGGACTAGAAACCAAATCCCTCTTATTCCTTGGCTCATGACAATTTGATTGCACTCTGACGTCTTTTTCTGTCATAAAATTTCTGCAATTTTTCGAACTCGTCCGATTTTCACGAAAATTGAGCCAGATCATCTTCAAACCATGCTGACAAAAAGTTACGGAAATCAAGATGACTGATTAAACTGTGTTGAATAATTAGCAAACAAATTTTATGTAGCATTCATGAAAATAGACATATGGCTATATTGTATCCCCACACCACTTTAACGTATTCACACCAAATTTGGTACGTCATCACAAATGTGACCCGAGGCAACCTGCTAGGTTTTGCCTTATGGTTTGTGCAATGTTGTGATTTGCATTTAAACAGCTTTTGCAAAATATTTTTGAAACTGCTAGTCGGATCAAGACGAAACCACTGAATTCATGCTGCATTAACACATTTTTAATGGCATGTTGCCAGACTGCCTATGAGACTGTATCTCTGCAATACTTTGACATGTTAACACCAAATTTGTGTGCATCGTCACATAACACTGACTACATGGAATACAATTTTGTGGCACTTAGTTGTCTCATTACAGCTCATTGTATTTATACATTTTTTAACATTTTTGCTTAAATAATCTCCAAATGTTTTTATTTACTTATTTGGTCTGATGCTTGCTCCTTGCTTGCTTCTGCAGTGTTTGGCCCAGGTAATTAACTGTTGTTTTATTATTCAAAAAAAGTCTAACAATAGCATTCCCTATTCTTTTCTATTATCTACTTGTTTTGTTTTTATTAATTATACATTTAAAAAAAAAAACCTTGCTATGTGTACTGCGTTAGGCTAACCAAGACTTGTCACAGCACTTACGTATTGCTCTTTTGTTGGTTTGATTGCTATTGTCCTCATGTAAGTCTTTGGATAAAAGCATCTGCTAAATGATTAAATGTAGACGTTATTTTGCCTGAATCTGTATAGAACTGGGGAACTTTGTAGGCATATATATGTATATGTAAACCCATGTGTTAATGAAAAAGAAATGTGTGTTTTAATAAAGCTATAAATGTGTACATATGTAGTATTGTTTCTTATTGCTATATAGTCTTATTTCTTATAGTCTTATTGCTAAATAAATATTTTATATGTATCAATATATGGCTATACATTGTTTATGCATATATTGCAGAATATTGAACAATATAAGCACTAGAGTCCCATATATCAAAATGTATTAGTTCATATATCACATTATATCTTCCAATATATTCACATTTATTTTTCTTTCATAAGGGGAGTGAAGCTATGAAATGAGTAATTTAACCCTAAGTGAAACCATCAGTGCTGTTTTGCAATGGGTCTATAGCTTATACTAAACCTCTGTTTAGTTAAACACACAATACTCGCATTGCCTTGGTTGTGGACGAGTGTCCAGATGAAGTCTCTGATGAAAGTCTTGATGGTATCAAGGTTTTGGATTTGCAAACACGTTCTTCCGGGTTTGAAGAGTGATGAACTCCAAAGATGTCCTGACTCAGTGGTGATTGGGAGTTCTTTCCCAGGTGCAAAGTGAAGAAGAGCGAAGGGCTCAGAGAGAGAGACCCAGCAGAATCTGATGATCCTTGGGGAATGGAAAGACAAGGCCTCAAAGCCTGGCACAACCTTAAAAGGTCCAGAAGAGTTCTAGCTCATGCTCCTCATCCTCTTAGATTCTAAAAGAACCACTGACTGATCATGCTCAAGTCCTGCCTGGCGCTGATGTGCAGGCTATCTAGATAGATTGATATGACATTATAGATAGATAAGAGATAAGACAGTTACTAGGTACTATATAACAAGTTAGTAACACATTGCTAGCATGTTTATAGCATGATTAACAAGTTACTAGCATGTTTCTAGCATGATTACATGTTACTAGCACATTTCTAGTATAATTAGCAAGCTGCTAGCATTATTTTAGCATGATTAGCAAGCTGCTAGCATTATTCTAGCATGTTCTTAGCATAATTAGAAAGCTGCTAGCATTATTCTAGCATGATTATCATGTTACTAGCAAGTTGCTAGCATGTTCCTAGAATAATCAGCATGTTACTAGCAAGTTGTTAGCATGTTCCTACCATGATTAGCAAGTTGCTAGCACGTTCCTAGCATGGTTAGCAAGTTGCTAGCATGTTCTTAGCATGATTAACAAGTTGCTAGCATGTTTAGCAACTTGCTAGCATGATTCTAACATGATTAGCATGTTGCTAGCAAGTTGCTAGCATGATTCTAGCATGATTAGCAAATTACTAACATGATTCGCAAGTTACTAGCATGATTCTAGCATGATTAGCAAGTTACTAGCATGATTTTAACATGATTAGCAAGTTGCTAGAGTGATTCTAACATGATTAGCAAATTACTAACATGTTTCTAGCATTATTAGCAAGTTGCTAGCATGATTCTAGTATGATTATAGCATGGTTAGCAAGTTATTAACATGTTTCTAACATGATTAGCATGTTGTTAGGAAGTTACTCGCATGATTAGCATGTTAATAGCACATTGTTAGCATGATTAGCATATTGCTAACATGATTTAAATGGATTAGAAATATTAGTTCTATTAGATGAGTGTGAATGAGTCTAAATAGATTAGAAATAATACATAGAGTGGAAGCTTGATTTAGTCTCAATGTATTCTGTCAGTTTAGATTTGAATTTTGTCAGTTAGAGTTTGACGAGTCTTGGCTCATTTGAACATTCCGTCAATGTAAGTCTATAGGATTTTTGGTGGTTTTGACAGTCTGGTTTATGAAAACCGTAAGCTGGATCAGTCTAAAATATATAGCACACCGAGTCAGACCAGTCTGAAGGTCTGGGCCGAGTTTGGTGGTGGTAGCTCAAACGCTCTAGGAGATACGTGTTGAAATTTGTCTCAGAAGATGGAATAATAATAATAATAAGTTTATATAGTAGATCAGTAAGTTGGCTTTCTCAAGCCAACTTAATAATAAATTATTTCTGATTCTGATTCTGATTCTGGCAAAGCATAAGTGCTGGTACTACTAGAATCATACTAGTCAATCATAACATACTTCTAGAGAGACTGGAAAACGTCTCAGGTTACGTATGTAACCATGGTTCCCCTAGGGAACGAGAAGCTGCGTTGAAACGCTATGGGAACGCCCCCGGCGTCCAATGGAGAAATGCCACGTCATGAGCGAGATGACGTAGCAATCCAGGAAGCATAAGAGAGCACCGGCACAAGCTCATTCAGCTTGCAATGAAGCGAGCGCGTGCAGGGGTGCCAGGAGTATTATGGTCTGTATATTATGGAG
The DNA here is from genome assembly GCA_033026305.1 of Cirrhinus molitorella. Classification (NCBI taxonomy): domain Eukaryota; kingdom Metazoa; phylum Chordata; class Actinopteri; order Cypriniformes; family Cyprinidae; genus Cirrhinus; species Cirrhinus molitorella. The sequence continues at coordinate 24,272,629 of CM065127.1, read as the reverse complement.
TATCCTGCTTATGGTCTGCTTGGTGGCCGAAGAACTCTTCTTCGGCCCTTTCGAAGCACACAAAGAGCTGATCCACTTTACACCACAGGGCAGCTCTGTGGATGTAGGCAGATTCAGTCTTCCTTGACCCGCTTCCTGGAAGGGCGGAAGGCCTGCAGCACAGCCTGGGGTAAAGGAATGCCCTGACCATGCCCGGAGCAAACTCCAGGCATGATACAGAAAGTGCCTGCAGGTCTCCCACCCGCTTGAGGGAGGAGATGGTGAGGAGGAACACAGTCTAAGTGTCAGGAACTTGACTGGAACCTCCTCTATGGGTTCGAAGGGCGCTCTGCAGAGGCCCTCCAAAACCACCGCCAGGTCCCAGGTGGGAACCTTGTTGCGCTGCACTGGCCTCAGCCTCAGCGTGCCACGGAGGAAGTGCGTGACCAGCGGGTTTCTCCCAATAGACTGGCCGTCCTGAAAGGCATAGTAAGCACTCAAGGCCGCCATGTACACCTTCAGGGTGGCGGGAGTCAACCTGGCGGAGAAACGGTCTTGCAAAAACTTCAGAACTGTACCAATCGGGCAGTTGACTGGGTCTTGCAACTGTTGTCCGCACCAGGCAGTAAAAAGTTTCCACTTCAAGGTGTATAGCTTCCTTGTGGAGGGAGCTCTGGATTGGAGTATGGTCTCAACAACCTCGGTTGAGAGACCAGAAGCTAAGAGGTGTGCCCCCTCAGAGGCCACAGCCACAGCTTCCACAACTCCAGGAGGTGCAGGATAGGGCCCCCTGTCTGAGAGAGGAGGTCCCTCCTGAGCGGAATCTCGAGTGGAGAGCCGTCTAGGAGGGCCACCAGGTCCGAGAACCAAACTCGGGCCAGCCAGAACGGTGCTACCAGAAGTAGACTGACCCTGTCCTGGCGTACTCTCTCCAGAACTCCCGGGAGCAGAGCGATCGGGGGAAATGCATACAGTACCTCGGCCACGTCTGTACCATGGCATCCAACCCCAGCAGAGCTGGATACATGAGGGAGAACCAGAGCAGACAGTGTGTTGTTTCCTGCAATGCAAATAAGTCCACTTCCGCCAGGCCGAACTTCCTTCATAGGAGCTCTACCGACTGAGGGTGGAGTCTCCATTCCCCGGGCCTCAGCCCCTGTCTCGACAGGATGTCTGCTCCCTGATTGAGATGCCCAGGGATATAAACTACCCTCAGTGAGAGAAGTTTTCCCTGAGTCCAGAGGAGGATCTGGTGAGCCAGCCTGTAAAGGGGGCGCGAACGCAGACCCCCCTGCCGGTTGATGTAGGAGACCATCGATGTGTCTGTGCGGACAAGCACATGGTGCCCCCTGAGGTCTGGAAGGAAATGTTTCAATGCCTGAAACACGGCCAGCATCTCCAGGCAATTGATGTGCCACACGAGATGGTGACCTTCCCATAGACCCTGGGCCGAACGGCCACTCATGACTGCTCCCCAGCCCGTGAGGGAGGCGTCCGTCGTTAGCGTTAGGCGACGACAAGGAGCCCCTAGCACTGGGCTTTGTGACAGGAACCAAGGTTTTTTCCACATGTCCAAGGCACGTAAGCATCGACGCGTGACCTTGATCATGCGAAATGGGTTTCCCCTCTGGGAAAACCCTTTGGTCCTGAGCCACCACTGCAGAAGTCTCATGTACAGCAGGCTGAAAGGTATCACGTTGGACGCAGCTGCCATCAGACCCAGCAGTTTCTGAAACTGCTTGACAGTGAGTGACTGGCCTTCTCTCACTCTTGACTGCTGTGAGGATCGAATCGATACGAGCAGGAGACAAATGTGCCTGCATCGTCATTGAATCCCACACCACGCCCAAGTAAGTGGTCTTCTGTGATGGAGGGAGCACACTTTTCTTGGCATTTAGTCTTAACCCCAACACTTTCACATGGACGAAGACGGATTCTCGCTGCCGACTCGCCTCCTCCTGCGACTGAGCTAGTATCAGCCAGTCGTCAATATAATTCAGTATGGGGATGCCCTTCTCTTCGCCTCCTGAAATCTATCGACAACAGTATTTACTGCGTCGCCGAAAAGGTGAGAGCGGGGCGTCCAGCAGGAAGAACCTGTCCTTATCTTCCATATTGGACAGGTTCAACCACAGATGCCGCTCCATAGCCACCAAAGCTGCCATGGAGCGGCCGATGGCACGGGCCATCTCCTTAGTGGCACGGAGCGACAAATCTGTGGCCCAACGCAATTCAGCAATTGCGTCGGATTCCTTTTCCTCCCCAGCATGCAGGTCCCTTAGCAGGTCAGCCTGGTATGCCTGTAACACCGCCATGGTGTGCAGGCAAGCACCAGCCTGACCCGCCGCCGTGTAAGCTTTCCTGACCAAAGGCGGAAGTTTGTTTTAGTGCCTTGGAGGGAAGCTTAGGGGCCTTCAGGGATGATGCCGAAGACGGGGAGAGATAGCTCGCAAGCGTCTGCTCCACCCCTGGCATCGCCCCATAACCCCTCTCATTCAGCCCCACCACGTTTGAGTATGTGGTGACAGTGGGACTGAATATCCGAGAGGAGTAAGGTTTATCCCACGATCTACACAGCTCGGTGTGCAGATTGGGGAAAAATGTAAGGCCCCTTTGTGAAGGCTATGATCTAACATGCAGGAAGCGTTCATCCAGCTTACTTTTTGGACAAATGCCCTGCTTCTCGGACGGCCACTCCAGATTTAATTTAGCAACCACCCGAGTTACCCGAGTTACCCGAGTTGTGGTCTCAAGTCCACAGTCTCTGTGTCGACGCTCATCACGTCTACCTCCTCAGAGGAAGACAGATGAAGCGCCGAGCCCTCCCTCTGGGGGAAAGAAACCTCAGCGCGGGCTTCCGAACCCTGAGAGAGAGCTGCAAACCTAGCGGTTGAGGGCCGAGATAGGGAAGAACCCGACTCGAATCCCTCCGCTAGATCCACTTGTGATCCCTATGACAGCAGTCTGCACTGAGCCTCAGCAACAGCGGGACCACTGCCAGCTGGATCGCGAGCCTGACCGGTCTCATCGAACACGGCTAGGCGGGAGCGGAGCACAAGAAGCTCACAATCGTCAAACCGCTCGAGGGCTGTGCGTGCTCCGCACCCAAACAAACGACGCACAGATCGAACGAAACGCAGTTCGCTTGCCACTTTCTTTGTTTTCTTTGTACACTTTGACATAATGATTTTGCTTTCTAACAGAGTTGTAACTGACTGACTTCAGACACACACACAGATGCACTCGCTGAAGAGCAAAAAGCTAAAGTGAGTGTGTTGCCAGTGCTCTCTTATGCTTCCTGATCACTACGTCATCTCGCTCATGGCGTTGCGCTTCTCCATTGGACTGGTTCTACACACACTTCAGTACGGTGTCTCGCCGGGGGCGTTCCCAAAGCGTTTCGACGCAGCTTGAAGTGAACTGACGGGGAACTACAATGTATCACGGCCTAATTCAGGCTTCTTGATGACTACAGCAACGCGCAGTGCGTCTCAATAAAGAACTCCGTGAAAGATACCCACGAGTCTCCTGGTTCTTTGCTTCAATGAAGAAATACGTTTTCTACACTTGTTTCAAAGGCTTCGCGAAACACACGTTCTACAGCCAAATCGAATGCAAGTATCATAATACCTTTTTCCAGACAGAGGTCTGATGTAAGCTATCATATACTGTGCTTTGAACTAGAACTTCTTAGAGATGATTCACTCTGACTCACCCTCTCCAAGGCACCGAACCCCCAACTGCTCCCCAGGCGCTGCAGCAATATGGCTGTCCACTGCTGTGTGTGTGTGTGTGTGTGTGTGTGTGTGTGTGTGTGTGTGTGTGTGTGTGTGTGTGTGTTCACTACTGTGTTCACTACTGTGTGTGTGCTCTTGGATAGGTTAAATGCAGAGCACAAATTCCGAGTATGGGTCACCATACTTGGCCACACGTCACGTCCTGTCCTGTCCTGTTATGCAGTGATTGTATGGGTTCAGCTTCCAGAAGAGATCAATGTGCTAAATCAGTTGCCATATTTAAATCTAGACTCAAAACACATCTGTTTAGCTGTGCATTTACTGAATGAGCACTGCGCTAAGTCCGAACTGATTGCACTATTTTAACTCTTTGTTGTGATTAAATTGTATGATTATTTTAATTCCTTTATATGTAAAGTACTTTGATTTGATTTGAATTGGTGCACGGTGTAACGGACAACACGTCACTTGTTTTTATTATTGTATTTTGCGCCTCTATGTCTTGTTAATTTCTTAGAGGGTTGTTTTTGGGTAACATGTAGTGCCTCCAGGAGCAGCTTGAGGGCACTATTGCCTGGAGGTAATCACGCATATAAGCTCACCCAACATAGAATAAGTCAGTTTGTTTGGTAGAGGGAAGCCTTTCCTGTGAGCTCATGCTACCTGCCTGCTCATTTAAAGTCCTTTGTTGGGAACTTTTTGAGTTTCTGCTCAACTGTGAGTAAGTACATTTAAACGTTAAGTTATCTTCCTTTCATTGACCTATATAAGAGGCAATGTCCTTTGAGATTGCATTCCAGTTTATTCAATTTTTTATTTTCTTTTTGGCATGTTTGTAAGCACCTGTGGGAAAATAAAATGGGGTTTAAAGAGTATTTGTTTTGTGAAGAGCTTTATTTTTCAGTACATGTCAAATATCTGTTGAACCCCTTAGAGTAACATTAAAAAAAGGGAGATAATTGTTCAGTAAACATTAAAACATTCAGTCCTGCAGTGATTTGTGTTCTAATGCTGTCAATTATCATACTACTTATGTATATATAAATCTTAAAATTTTGAGTTTGAAAAAAAAATAGATTTAGCTGTTTTTGTTATGTTGGTAAATTAGCATCCAATGTGAAAGGGAAGTTACAATGCGTTTTGTTTTGTTTTGTTTTGTTTTGTTTGTTTTTCCTTTATTTTTTTTTTAGAGCCATTTAGTATAGAAGCATTAACTAATGCAAGTTTCATACTGTCACGGTACATAATCCAAAACAGACAAATACACAGAAGAAGGGCAGGAACACACATACACAACCTTAATTAGATAGAGACAGAATAGACCCCAGAGCGGGAGGAGCCAGACGAGACCCAGGCCACAGCCATGATGGTAACCCACGGTGGAGCCAACGGAGGGAGGAGCCATGGTGAAGGAAGGCCTGATGACTCAAGGGAGCAGCCGACTGCGGCGGAACAGGTGGAGCCCGAGGCAGAGATGGAGAGCCGACGAGTCAGGGCGACGCTGAGGATCTGGAGGGCCAAGGCAGAGCAGATGGCACTGGTGACTGAGGTAGAGATCTGGAGGTCCGCGGTGGAGCCGGAGCGACGGAGGACTGAGGCTGAGGTGGAGGGAGGGAGGCGCCCGAATTAAATATCCTGAGTCCAGCGGTAGTGCAGTGGACAGGGCTTTCCATAACCCCCTCATGCTCCACTGTAATTCCCACCGTCATGTGCATTGTTAAGGGTGAACAAAATTGACTGAATTACTTCAAACACACACACACACACACACACAAAAAGAAAAATAAACGTTGGGAAAATGCGCTGCTATACTTTCTTGGTCTGGTATTCTGTTACAGTATGTGAGAAGAGCAAAAGACGAAGATGAACTTCAATGCAAAGTCTTTAATATAATCCAACACAGGCAAATACACAGACGAAGGGCAAGAACACACATACACAACCTTAATAATGGTGTCGTGCCGAATATTGATCATCTGCTGAAAACTGATTGCCATCCAAGGGAGCGTGCACAGCATCTTAAAGCTACATTGTTGTATGTTTCTGCCTCAAAATGACACAATTGCATTCATGGGGGTTCATTCAGTCATATTTATTCAGCTCATTTAACCTGTTGAAATGGCAAATAAAACCCATAATATGCAGTTTTACACTTACTAAAAAGTAATTACAGACTTTGCTTATTAAGTGAACACCTCTTTCTGCCTCAAAATTACACGATTGCATTCAGGAGGGTTATATTAATAGATTGCTCATTCAGTCATTTTTATCTGTTGAAATACCTTTTAAATGGCCAATAAACCCCATAAAATGCAGTTTTACACTTACCAAAAAATGATTACAGACTCTGCATATTAAGTGAACTCTTCTTTCTGCCTCAAAATGACACGATTGCATTCACGGTTGTTTTATTTGACAGTTTATAGCTCAGTAGAGTCTGTAATCACTTTTAACAAGTGTAGAACTGCAATATTGGCCATTTAAAGTTATTTCAACTGCTAAAAATGGCTGAATGAGCTGTAATATATGAAATATAACCTTCTACAACCTGAATACAATCAAGTCATTTTGAGGCAGAAATAACAGTTCACTTAATAAGCAGAGCCTGTAATCACTTTTTAGCAAGTGTAAAACTGCAATACTGGCCATTTAAAAGTATTTCAGAAGGTTAGGGTTAAAAATAACCGAATGAGCTGTAATCTATTAAATATAATCCTCCTGAATGCAACTGTGTCATTTTGAGGCAGAAAGAAGAGTTCACTTAATAAAGCAGTGTCTGTAATCACTTTTTGGCAAGTGAAAAAAAAAGTGCAACGTTGGCCATTTAAAGGTATTTCAACAGGTAAAAAGGACTGAATAAGCTGTAATCTATTAAATATAACCCTCCTGAATGCAACTGTGTCATTGAGGTAGAAAGAAGAGTTCACTTAATAAGCAGAGTCTGTAATCACTTTTTGGCAAGTGCAAAACTGTACTTCTATGGGTTTTATTGGCCTGTAAAGATATTTCAATAGGTGAAAATGACTGAATGAGCTATAATCTATTAAATATAACCCCAATCAATGCAATTATGTCATTCTGAGGCAGAAACTACAGCAAAACTTTAAGATGCTGCGTGTGCTCCCACGGATGGCAATCAGTTTTTGGCAGATGATCAATTTTTAGCACAACACTGGACAAGGAAAACAACAAACTGAAACGCCTAATAAAGGGATGCTAATGACAGACTGACAAGTGTGGGTGATTAACTAATAATGACATAACGAGGGCAGGAACAGGAAAAAAGTGGGCGCATGAGGGAAAAACCGACGCAAACAGTCCACAGGGGTGTGACACATACATTAAGTGAAATATTTACTAATGGCAAAATAAACAAGCAACTATGTGAGCAAATATAACAATACAGAACAAATAACATGTAAAGAAGAATAAAAAGGTTCTTTAAAGACTAAACAGAGACTAGATAATCTTGTGTAGCCCTCCTGCCAGGTAAATGTTTTGCAGCTCATGAATTAAAAACCTGTCCAGAGGATATTATTTCCACCACTACCCCAGTAAAGGCACATCTCTCTTTTTAGATTATTCACAGTATACAATCCAGGTCTCAGATTTCCACTTGGTTGTGTCAGATTAATATTTTTTAATTGGAAATTTAAGTACAAAACTATGTTACTTCACTCAGGTGAAAATACAAATCATCTAGGTTACGTAGGTAACCCACGTTCCCTGAAGGAGGGAACGGAGACGTTACTATGGGAGCACTGCGACCAATCTAAGCTACAGAGAAAAAGCCAATGAATATTGGCGAGTGGTTTGCGTCAGCCGCCACTCCCCCGTACATACGGGTATATAAGATGGCGGCGCGCATACACTCATTCAGGTTTCTGCTGAGGAGCCGAGCTTGGCTCAGCCCCCCAGGGGGCAGCCTGGGACTGCGGCAAGGGCAGTAACGTCTCCGTTCCCTCCTTCAAGGAACGTGGGTTACCTACGTAACCTAGACGCTCCCCTTCAGTCGTTCCAATTCCGGTTACATGGGAGCGGCGGCCAGCGGCGGAAGATCGCCTTCAACGGCGGCACGGCAATCAGGCGATTCCCCACAGCAATCTCTTCTTCCAAATCAGCTTTCAGTTTGCAGCGAGGCTCTGAAGCAGAAGTCTGAATGAGTGTATGCGCGCCGCCATCTTATATACCCGTATGTATGGGGGAGTGGCGGCTGACGAAAACCACTCGCCAAAATTCATTGGCTTTTTCTCTGTAGCTCAGAGGTGATTGGTCGCAGTGCTCCCATAGTAACGTCGTAGTGGAACGACTGAAGGGGAACTTTTAGAATTTCCACAGGAAACCACACATTTAAAGATGATTAATAAATGTGGATTTATTGTTCTCAGGAACTCTTTTATGTTTTTTTTTCTCTTCTCTGTGTTTCTTGTTTGTTAGTTTCACACAGTTTCAACAGTAGTAATCACCATAACCATCAAAAAGAAAAGAGGGGAAAAAAAAAAAAAATAAACCCAATGTCAGTGTAATGCTTTGGTTTTCCTTTTCACATCAGTATTACCCAGCTGGGATTTGCAGTACACCATTGCCTCCTGTGGTAAGGTTAACAGGATCCGATTAACTCCTTCCTCCTCTAAGAAGTCAGATGAATCCGCGATGACTCCTCCTCCTCTTGACTCGACAATGTGGTAAAGTCTTGTAAAAGACTATTATCACGCAGGTGACACAAACTTTTAACTATCCACACCGCTGTGACGCTTTACAGTGAATTAATAAAATAAACATGGATATCTTCCGAATTTCAAACAAATAATATTACTTATAACTGTAACACTGCACTTGAGAAAAATTAAAGATGGGAATATTCTTCCAGATGATTTCTGAACCTTAATCTAATAAAACAAAGAAAAAATAATAATAGTTACCAAACGTAAACGAGACTTTCTCACACGGAAAATACTGGTTTATGACTGGTTTTCTTCCACAGCCAAATCGCATGAGGGTGGGGTGCGTACGGCCTCCTTTGAACTCTATGGCAACGCTCTCTGGTGCCATGAGCCGCAAACTGAAATGTCTAAAATGAAGCAACTCACAGAAAACTTTCTCCACAGAGCTGGCCATTCAAAACATCCATGAATGGCATGACTGTGAGCTTTCTTCGGGGTGACACTCTTTTCATCCTGAACTTCTGTGACCAACTCGAAAGGTAAAAAGAACTGCATCATTCCCCTCTACTCGTTTCTACCCCACCCCTTGAACGCGAGGGGTCAAAGTCTCACAGCTCTCATTGGGCAAACGTCTCAGGTTACGTATGTAACCATGGTTCCCTGACATAGGGAACGAGACACTGCATCCTCTAGGGGGCGCTAGGAGAACGCCGTCAGCATGACTTGTGTCTGAAGCTCATAGGGTTTATCCCCTGTTACCCAACTCACCTGTAAAGGGTCAGAAGCAGGACCCTGGGTAGAGCGCAGGCTTGGAATCAAGGAGACTCCCTCAAAGGGATACTGTGCCCAGGGAAATCTAGGCTTGCCTGTCATGCAGGAGCTATCACTGGCTCTGCAAGAGTCTGTTTCCTCAGAAACCGATTTACAGAACACGGGTAGCAGCATCCTGTTCAAGGAGACATAGGTAGAGTGGGGCCCAAGGGGACTGGGGCTTAACCAACTCAAGAATGGGAACAAAGTCTAACGTGTAGCCCATACCATACAGGATTTTAGAAAAAGTGCTCAGAGGCTTGTGTGTGCACTTACCATCATGTGGGTTTGAGAAAAGACCATTACTTAGGGTTTTAATCCTAGGAGTGTCTCAACAGGTCCTAGGTAGCAACTGCCCAAGAGGTATCAGAGAGGATACATAATTGGAGTAGGGCCCAAGGTGCCGGGGGCGCAACCAATTCTGAACATGGGAACGAAGTGAGCGTATAACCCATACCATTCAGGATTTGAGAAATGTGCCCAGAGACTTTGCGTGTGCACTTACCACTATGTGGATTTTAGAAAAGTGCCCATAGACTTGCGTGGGCACTTACTACTCATGTGGATTTTAGAAAGTGCCCACAGACGAACGTGAGCCCTTACCATAACATGGATTTTAGATGTGTGCCAGAGAGGTCACACACAGTAAGACTCCAGCTCAGTGAAGCAGGCAGCCCACAAGCTGCTAGTCAATTGAAGCTGTAAGGAGCTAACACTTAGGCAGAGTAAGAGGAGATGGTTAGGGAGAGGTTCCTAACTCCTGAGAGACAGGGGAACACCTGATCCGCCAAGGATGGCAAGCTCTTGAGAAACCCTTCTGAAGAGAGGGGAGCACTGCCATGAGCTACCAAAGAGGCCTGAAAATGGATCAGAGTGCCCGTCTTTGTTCCTCAGAATGAGACGGGCCAGGACCCCCACGCTGTTCGGGCTCAGACCTGGACCTTCGAAGAAAGAAGGTTTTAAAGGCAGCTGAGCATGTCTTTGCCTCCCTAAACTTCTCGACCACCGTCTCAACAGAGGCACCGGAAAGCTCGGAAAGGTGAAACCGGCACATCGAGAAGAAAGCCCCTTTCTTTTTTCCCAATGTCAGCCAGGTTCACCCACAGATGTTTCTCCGTGACCACCATGCCCCCCCCCCCCCATAGATCTACCCATGGAGGTGGCGGCCTGCTTGGTGGCATGGAGAGCAAGATCTGGGGTGTTACGCAACTCTGCAACCTCATCAGGGGAAAGACCCTGACCTTTGTCCAGATCTTTCAACAGGTCAGCCTGATAGGCTTGAAGCACAGCCATAGTTTGCAATGCACCCACAGCCTGGCCTGCTGCTGCATATGCCTTGCCATTTAATCGAGATGTTATTTGAAGGGGGATTGATGGCAAGGAGGGAGTCTTGAGAGAGGATGTCTCACCAGTAGAGAGATAGCTAGCTAGCGTGGTCAGCCGTGGTCAGACATCTCTCGATATTCGCATAATTTGCGTGTTGGAAATTATGGATACGAGAAGAAAATGGCTTTTTCCATACCTTCTCAATCTCTGAATGGAGATCAGGAAGAAATGGAAGACTCACTAGGGCTGGGGGGTTATGGTCTGAAAGATGGCGTTCGTCGAGATGACCCCACGGCGCTACCTTTCTAGCCCGCTATGTTCCATAACCTCCAACAGCTCCTCATATGCAGGGCAGGAGGATTGAGAAGGCTCAGCCTCAACTTCTTCACCCTCAGACATCTCCTGTTTGTAGCATATGGACCAATCAGACATACAGTTATTTGTTACATTTAACAAATAATCTCTAAAACCAGCGAGCCAGCAAAATGTGGAGTTCTGGTTTTCAATCCCCAAAGCAAATAACACTCAGTCGCCATAGCAACCACTGATAACCTCAGTTTTACGATGTCAAAGTATGCAGACTGCAACTTTTACTTACTTCCCCACATAGGAAAGACATTATGCTCATAGAAATGGACTCTTCCCTATTTATTCACAGACAAACCCTTCTGTGAATGAACACACATAGCCCATATATCACTATGTATGTTATGACTGTTCAGATACTTTGTCTTTTGTTTTATTAACTGTTTTATGCATGTTTTATGGTAGATTTCTATGTAGTATAATCATGTTTGGTCTCGTTGAAATTGTATTTTGATTATCTTAAAGATGGTGTGTATTATCTGTGTATACCTGTGCAACATATTAACGTTCTAAGAATCCTTAGTATTTTTGGCCTGAACCCCTATGGAGTTACATATGCAAACTGCCATGCCTCGGAAACAAAGGGCCATAAAATGAGAACCCAGGTTCTAACCTCCCGCTGAGAAATTCAGCCTTCCCATTGGTCGAACCCATTTGGGAAGGTGTGACTCTCTCCAGACTTTAAAGGGCTCAGAACACCGTTCTGCCTCTCTTCTGCAAAATCTCCGAACTGCTACAACACAAAAGCCCCCTCCAGCCTTAGGCCTGGGGGGGGGGGAGCCAACACATGGAGTTGCCTGCATTTCCCAAGCCTGGGGAAAATGGCTCTTTGACCACAAAGAGACAAACCTGCAACACTGGAGCGTGGTTTCACTCAGCCCTGGAGCTCATCATCATGGAAATGTCCTCAACCAGACATTCCTTGCTCTACAGCGTCATCTCTGGATTGTGGCATCCACTGCATCCCACAATGCCAGCAAACCCCATTTCACACAAAGCCATGTGCTCACCCAGGATGGAGGTCTATCCGGAGCACAACAAACTTAAGGACAACCTCGGAGTTTCAAGGAATGGCAACTCCAGCCATCAACTGGAACCATCTGGACCTGTTTCAAAGGCTTCCCGAGACCCTCGTCCCACAGCCAGTTCAGATGCAAGTATAATAGTTGGTACTAGACATTGGTCTGATCTAAGCTATCGTACACTGTGCTTTGAACTAGAAACTGATGGTTTTTAGAGATGGTTAACTCTGACTCTCACCCTTTCCCTCGTTCCTTACCTTTTCATCCACTTTAACCTTCCCATGAATGTCTGATGCATGTGTGTGTGTGTGTATGTATATGTGTTGTTTAGATTAGTTATGTGTTAGTCTGTAGTTAATAAAGTTCTCGTGCACAAATTACATGAGTTTCTGATTCTGCATTGCAAAAATGTCACTTTACGATTTCCGATCAAAGCTACATGCTCTAATGCATTAGTATTTAACAAAGTTATTTTCTGCGACCAAGAAAATAGTTTTTCTGTGAATACACATGAATTTTCCCTGAATGTTCGCTGGCCGAACGGGTCAATTGATTGTAATGTGAATTTTGTTCATCAAGAAAATTCTTCTGAATTATCCAAATATTATAATTCATTATAACGAGTTATGATTAATTATTAATATTTCCTCTTTGAGCTAAATTCACTACAGAAATGGTGGAGATAAGCGGGCAATCGTTTAAACATTATTTGCAAGCAGACTCAGAATCAAACTTGTGTGTTTGTCTTGAGAATTTTAAATTATACCATAAGAAACTAACCTGATTAGCGAAGAAACCCTAATCATTTTTGTTAGTAGGTTGTAAGACTTCTCTGATGAAGCAATCTCAGATTAGCAGCCGTATAAATGGTATCAAATAAATCAGTCTGATCTGGGCGAAGAAATCCCCAAATTCAGGACGATAGCAGGATTCTGTACGATGCTCTACATTTTCCTGATTTAAGGCCTTATATAGCTTACGTTTACAAGCAGTAGAACGTTTTCCAAAGCTATAATGCATATTGAAACGCGCGATATGAAACTAACATGAAATTAGCGAAGAAACCCTAATTTTTGTTTGTTAGTAGCGTAAGACTTCTCTGATGATGAAATCTCAGATTAGCAGCTTTTGTACATGGTACCACAATAAAGTAACCTGATTTTGAGTGAGAAATCCCCATTTTCAGTTTTAAATGTGTAAGTCTTCTCTGAGAAAAAAAATCTCAGATTAGTGGCATTAATTAATCTGCATGGTGAATAAATCACACTTTTATTGATATTAGAACTGGGCGATGAAGGAATCTCGTTACAGTATAATTATTTTAATTTTAATTTGGGCCTCATTTCTTAGAATTAAGGTCTCTTATAACTATCGCATACAATTATAATCTTTAGGATTATCCAATTGAATAGCGAAATTATGGTATAATTCTAGCCTAGCTAACTAGTAATGTTGCCATGTATCTGTGAAATGAGGATGCTGTTTTGATTTGTGAATGAGTTACATGTGACATCATGACTGAGCACACTTTGTCTGAGCACATGTGGGTCTACCATGCATGCGAACAATGCAGACCAACCGCTGCTCCGCTTGGGCTGTGTTGTTAGCTTGCACTGGACTCTTAGCAACTCAGGACCCCAGGAAGTGTGAGCAGACACTTCTGGGTAGATCTGATAACAGCACCCCTCACTTCATTAGACCTTAATGTAAACTAACAACTGCGTGTAGCCAAAGCTAGCTCTTTAGCAGAACTAAACGCACTCAAGTTAAAGCCCTCACCTCGAATGATAGTTGTTAGCACCCAGCTTATGCATAGATGCATGCGAGTGTAGAGTGTTATATTTAAACCAAAGTCCACAGACTTTGAGAACATGTAGACAAAGGGACTTTGATTTAAACTAGTGATGGGAGAGATAAAGCTTCTCAAAGTTTTGAACCAAGCGAAACAATTGTGCCACAAATGATTCACTGTTGTGCTGGAAACCCCTGCTACTAGAACAGTGGAAGTGCTGTAAAAGTTTGACTCAATGAACACCTTAATAAGCCAACAGAAAGGGTTTATGGGAGGTGTAACCAACTAAAGGAGATTGGCGTTCCCTAATACCTTGACATAATAATTCTTATCGATAAGTGATATTTCAGTAATATAATGGAAGCTTGGTTAACCAGACTAATAGGAGGCCTTAAAACATGTCTCCTCCATTTAAATGTGTCACTAAATGTGTACAAATTTATAAGACCGATACAAGGCCAACCACGAATCATAGACACTGGTTCATGAGACTTAGTGTCAAACCACTGAAATTTCAAATCAATTTGGAACAGCTATGACATGTAAAAATGCCTTGCTTACTGAAATCACACAACATCAGCCGTTTATTTTCCCGAATCAGGGATCCGAGAAAAAAAAGGGTGACGGACGTTCAGAACTTTGACAAGCATGTCAAAGACCCCATCATTAGTTTAGACTAATTTCTCTCTTTCTCTCTCTCCCTCTCTCTCTCTTGGTTTCACTCTCCGCAGAAAACCATATACCCTTTTCTTTTTGGGAGGAGTGTTGGCTAAAATTGGACTTTTAGTCATTTCTCATTTCATTTAGATGTGTTTTATTTAGCCAGGATGATGTTAATTAAATTTTAAATTTAATTGAGTTAGTGGGCTTATAAACACTCTCCTTTAGTTTCCTATAGCTATAAGGACACCCTACTTTTACTTTTATTTTGACTTTATCCCTCTATTATTGGTCATTGATTTACCTTTGTTTCCGACTGAATTTTCCTATTCAGCTACCCTGAATTTAATTACATTTGAAATGTAATTAAATCAGTCATCCTACTTACCTTTCCTTCAGTCTTCTGGAGCTATAAGGACATTTCTAACCTCGACTTTTACCTTACTTTAGTTATTTTTACCATCACCAATTTCCCTCCTTTTGTGGGATTACAGCAGTGTAGCAGCTGTTGTTCCCCTAAAGAGTACGCAGGATGTTAGCAGCCCTAAATCCGTGTTACCTCTCTGCCCCTTCGCAATCTTCAAGGCCAGGCCTTGTATACTGAAAGTGCATTGACTGCTGAACACAATGGAGGTGCCAGATAGAACGGGAAACACTTCCCCTTGTTTCTCTTCTTTCTGACCTTGGAGTATTTGGTGTGTGTTAGTTTAGCTAATAATCTAACCCTAGGTTTATGAGCCTAATGCAGCCTCACCCACACGTGACAACTGCTTTAATCATATTTCCTAGCTCTAAATAAGGAAAGCCTTTCTTTCTCTTCCTGTCTTTATTTCATTTTATTTTTGATACTCTCATAATGACCAACCCTAAGAACCATCAGTGCGCTGAGTAATAACGTAACACTGACCCATGCAAATTTACTCAAACCACTATCCCTTGTGCGCACCTGCACAAATCTTAGGACTAGCCGCCCTCACCGGCTATCCCCACATTACCTGGCCTACAGGGCCATTATCCAAATAGATAGCTTACCACCTCTGTCTGTACTTGCATTTGCCTTCTGCCCCTCTCTCCTGTGTTTACACAAGTGACCCAGCGTGTGTCAGACACCCAGCACTGCCATCCACCAGTACCACCATGGAGACCGGCAGAGCACTGCGATGAACATCCTTCAGCCTGAAGCAGCCAAAGACCTGCAACATCTGAGAAAGGAACAGCAGAACTGTGACACAAATGGACACCCAGCCGGGACAACTAGGAGCTGAACAGCATTGTCTCCTCGGCCCACCCCCTTCAAGGGCCTCAGACAAGAGGAAAATGAGCTGAACTGCAAGCCCCAAGTTCCAAAGGGAACTGACACCTGCCCAGCAAGAGAAGGAACAGAACAAACTCAAAGAACCAGACAAGATGGAGAAAGAGGAAGAAATCGCCAGTCTTCAGGAGGCTCTAACAGTTGCCATACACAGGAAACAGCTTGAAAAGGCCACCGGAAAAGACTTGGAAAGAGAACAGTTCCACACAAATCGCTGTCAAAACAGCATATATATAGCCACATTTTAATGTGAGAGACATTAGAGCTACGGCCATAGAAGCCCTCTGCATGCAGCCAGAGCTGAAGTCTAAACCTGGCCTCAGCAATTCTGCAACCTTAGGGAGGAGCTGAACATGATCCAGAAAGAACTGAAACAGTCTTACAGACTGTGCATGGACTCACGTAAAAGACACCCTGCTGCCTGTCACAGATCCAGCAGTGCAAACCAACTCACCCCTGTACAAGACACAAAAGGGGGGAGTCGAACCTTTCTGCCTGACACCCCACAAGTCAACTTCCTGAAAACTTCAGCAGTGACAGAAGAAAAAGGATTCATTCAGACGAGCCCAGAAACGGCACATGAAGTGACACTCAAAGAACTCAACCAAATGAGACATCCCTGCATTCACAACAAAACCTGCAGGAGACAATGATGTCCATGCCTATCGGTGAGACATTTGATTTCCACCTGCAGTCCTGAACCACCAAGATAGACTGTCTGCTCTGGGTCGCTTCTCGCCCAGAGGTGCAACGCTTCCTAGTTTGACAGCCAGGACACATCCAGTAGGACTACCAACTGCTAAGACAAGCCAGCACGAAGGAAACTGCAGACCTAATGTCTGAACTTTAGAACTTTTCGCTGCCCTAGCCACCAAACAGGGCCAGCATGAAAATTCCCCATCACAGACCTCAACGAGCTTACTTCGGAGCTCATAATGAACCCGCAGAGGAGGAGGATACCAGCTTTACAAGCTTTCCCTCCAAACAGCCTTCTGTTTGTAAGTCACCGGTTTAGGCATTCTAGCCTGCCCCACTCAATGCTTTTGCAATAACTGTGTGACCTGACACCGAGAGCCTTTAACAACCACAAGGCCACCTCAGAAAAGGGTTCGTAAAATTCCAATGACTCTGATCTACCAACTCAAAGGATCAAGTTAGCACCAGAAGGCCCCGGCAGGGCCTCAGCGCAAGTCAGCACAGGACTTACATTTTAAGTAGGTGGAAACACATGCTTGAAGGAAGCAAGTGTGTGCCAGTGAATTTATGATTTGGCTGCTTGAATTGAAATGTTAAACAGAAGACTCACTTGCTAACAGACTAGCCTTCCAAAGCCTACAGATATTTGCTATGCTCTGTTCGAATTAACATTAATGTGCATTGGTTCCAATGACAAAGACTTGTCAAAGGACACAAAACCTCCAGAGAACGCACACGTCATGACACCAGATTGTAAGCACACCACCTGAGCCGGTCAAGCTAACAAGGACCAGTTTTAGCTTAGGCTAAGTTAACTAATAGTGTCAACAGCTAGCAGTTATCATCATTCACTTGAAGCTTTTAATTACAGCTTGTAGGCATGCAGTGCGAAGTGTTCTATATGTATATATAAATATATTTTGGAATATATTTATATATACTGTTCCTGAACCCTTACTAGTTATTCCCTCACTTTAAGTCTTTTCAGCTAATTCACCTTCACTATTTTAGTTGTATCCCCTTTAGCTTCAACTAAATCTGCAGTTACTTATTTAAATCTAAATTTAATTACATGTAAACTGTTTAAGGAGAGAAGAATTTTATAGATATCGGGAACCGTTAATAGCACTTTGTCTAAACTTTATGGAAGGACACACCCAATCAAGAGTGCTATTGAGTTTTCCCAATTTCTGGCCACTGCATTGTTTGAATCACTTATTTAAGTTTTCTCCTAATGATGATAGCACTCAGCTATTCACTCATTTATTACTTACCTGAGTTGTTTACATTCCCCTCTTTTACTCAAGAGTCGTCTCACCTCTCCATAGAGCTAGGGGGAACCAGAGGCACTTTCATTTGTGATTTTGCTTATTCTCCATGAGTGCACCGAGTTCTGTGACCCTCCTACACAAGTAATCTTAGTGATTACAAGGGCATAACTGTGGTTCGGGCACACTGGTAACAAGCATATTCCAAATAGGAAACTGTCCTCCTTTCCGTTTACATTGTAAGAGATTCAGCCTGTTGCTAGTCATCAGGAGATTCTGAGAAATACTTTGACCATAAGAAAAATCTTAAGTCATTTATTAGATCTCGGCTACGCCATACAAAAGAGATTCTCAGAACCGCAAAATATTAGCACCCTAACATCCACAGTTAATGCATTAATCATAAAGACACTTCACTAGCAAACCATGCCTGAAACAACAAGCTGTATGTTATATCACTAGCTGAACCATTAAGCCTGTAGCTCCGAACTCTTCAGGGTGGTGCATTAGCCTCTTACTTCTACCCTCACTGTGAGAATGGCAACACTTCACAGCTGCTCAGCCTATCCTCCCAGATGGGTGACCTGAACACTGACTAGCCAGTGCGAGGAACACTGTTCTGCCCAGGGGTGCAGAAAACCCCACAGCACCTGAGGAAAATGCCACTGGACAAGGAGAGAAGAGGACCAATGACACCTGACCCAAACCAGAGTTACAGCTACCTTGGGCCGAACAAGGCTATCACCACCTTAGCCACCTTATGGGTCTCAACCAGAGAGTAAACAACCTCACTTCACTGGTCACCAAACAAAGCCCCGCAAGGAGCGGACACATGCTCAAAGCCTGATCGGCTAGAGATTGAGACTCAAAACATAATCGAAAGACTTTTAAGGTCTGAGACAGCTGCGGAACAAGCAGAGCAGCTGGACATAGTGACACAAGACCCGCGCAGAACTGTTGCCATTTCGACAGCCCAGGCACCAAACACCACTGGGAGAAGTCATACAAAAGGATATCCCCATGCTATGTACACCACAACATCCTCCCCCACACCCTTCACACAGGTGCCAAATGGAGGCTGCACGCGGACAGCTGGACACGCCTACTCCTGAGTTACAGGAGATGCTAACCCTAGCAAAGGATCTCCTTAAACAAAGCTCAACTGAAGAATATTGGAAATGACAAACTGCTGACTCCTTGCCCAATGCAACACCGCATCAGACTCCTCCAAGGGAATAGCATCCTGCAAAGCAGCCGACACCCCAGGAGCAGCCAGACAATGTTGGACAGAGCAACGGCTCACATGCCCAACAGCAACACTCCTACTAAATCAGGCAAGCTCAAGTCAGTGACGCTGTGAGAGAGAAGTGACACTGCTAACCTCAGACTTTTGGTGAAGTTCGAGAAGAACAGAGGGCTAACACACACCTTCACTAGCACAGCCTGAACCCTCTTCACACTACAAATCTCCCTAACAATTCCCTGCGACCCCTCAAACCGTCTGCCCTCGCACAAGTGAGAGTCCAACCAGCTATTCCAAACCGCAGGCACCACAGACAGCCTACTAGATAACAGCACCTGAACCAACCACCTGACCTAGGCCAACATCAGGATGGCAGGTGACACGGCCCCAACAACTGCTGTACATGCTCAAGGACCCGCACCTTGCTACAGCTTACATCACTACGATGACTGACAGCATTCACCATGGCACACCAGCAACTCCTGGAAGGACCAACAGCCAGAGAGCCACATCTCTCTCAGACATGAGTGGCAGGTCCATGTCTGATTGTTCTGCACCTTTAATGTCGCTCGCTGTTGTCTGTTGGACAAACAACAACATTCGAAAGGGGGGATTATGTAGCATATGGACCAATCAGACATACAGTTATTTGTTACATTTAACAAATAATCTCTAAAACCAGCGAGCCAGCAAAATGTGGAGTTCTGGTTTTCAATCCCCAAAGCAAATAACACTCAGTCGCCATAGCAACCACTGATAACCTCAGTTTTACGATGTCAAAGTATGCAGACTGCAACTTTTACTTACTTCCCCACATAGGAAAGACATTATGCTCATAGAAATGGACTCTTCCCTATTTATTCACAGACAAACCCTTCTGTGAATGAACACACATAGCCCATATATCACTATGTATGTTATGACTGTTCAGATACTTTGTCTTTTGTTTTATTAACTGTTTTATGCATGTTTTATGGTAGATTTCTATGTAGTATAATCATGTTTGGTCTCGTTGAAATTGTATTTTGATTATCTTAAAGATGGTGTGTATTATCTGTGTATACCTGTGCAACATATTAACGTTCTAAGAATCCTTAGTATTTTTGGCCTGAACCCCTATGGAGTTACATATGCAAACTGCCATGCCTCGGAAACAAAGGGCCATAAAATGAGAACCCAGGTTCTAACCTCCCGCTGAGAAATTCAGCCTTCCCATTGGTCGAACCCATTTGGGAAGGTGTGACTCTCTCCAGACTTTAAAGGGCTCAGAACACCGTTCTGCCTCTCTTCTGCAAAATCTCCGAACTGCTACAACACAAAAGCCCCCTCCAGCCTTAGGCCTGGGGGGGGGGGGGCCAACACATGGAGTTGCCTGCATTTCCCAAGCCTGGGGAAAATGGCTCTTTGACCACAAAGAGACAAACCTGCAACACTGGAGCGTGGTTTCACTCAGCCCTGGAGCTCATCATCATGGAAATGTCCTCAACCAGACATTCCTTGCTCTACAGCGTCATCTCTGGATTGTGGCATCCACTGCATCCCACAATGCCAGCAAACCCCATTTCACACAAAGCCATGTGCTCACCCAGGATGGAGGTCTATCCGGAGCACAACAAACTTAAGGACAACCTCGGAGTTTCAAGGAATGGCAACTCCAGCCATCAACTGGAACCATCTGGACCTGTTTCAAAGGCTTCCCGAGACCCTCGTCCCACAGCCAGTTCAGATGCAAGTATAATAGTTGGTACTAGACATTGGTCTGATCTAAGCTATCGTACACTGTGCTTTGAACTAGAAACTGATGGTTTTTAGAGATGGTTAACTCTGACTCTCACCCTTTCCCTCGTTCCTTACCCTTTTCATCCACTTTAACCTTCCCATGAATGCCTGATGCATGTGTGTGTGTGTATGTATATGTGTTGTTTAGATTAGTTATGTGTTAGTCTGTAGTTAATAAAGTTCTCGTGCACAAATTACATGAGTTTCTGATTCTGCATTGCAAAAATGTCACTTTACGATTTCCGATCAAAGCTACATGCTCTAATGCATTAGTATTTAACAAAGTTATTTTCTGCGACCAAGAAAATAGTTTTTCTGTGAATACACATGAATTTTCCCTGAATGTTCGCTGGCCGAACGGGTCAATTGATTGTAATGTGAATTTTGTTCATCAAGAAAATTCTTCTGAATTATCCAAATATTATAATTCATTATAACGAGTTATGATTAATTATTAATATTTCCTCTTTGAGCTAAATTCACTACAGTTCTTCTTGGGTAGATCCCAAAAGAGCACTAGCTTCCGGATCAGATGATGTCAGGGAAACTACAACATCCTCCAGAAGCTCACTCTCGTCTCTGGCTGACGAGTGTGAAAAGTAAAGCCCCTTTTTTAACTCATCGGCCAGATCCGCCTGAGATCCCCACAAACTCATTTTCCTCCGAGCCTCAGCAGCAGAGGGTCCTGAGTTGCGGGAAGCAGCAGGCTGCTGCTGTTTTCTTCACCCAAACAGAAGACGCAAAGATTGTGCGTGTCATTAGGTGTCAAATAACGAGGACATGGATACACGCACCTCTTAAACGCCTGACTAGTGCTCACCATGATGCAAGTAGGAAACAAATCACACTTATCAGAAAATGCACGCTTGGACAAAACAGTCGCTGAAGATGAAGAAGAGAATGTTGTGTTCTTCCAGCATCCTTTTATACTATGGCCGCTCCGGTAGTGACGCACCGGCAGTGACAAGTTGCGCCGGCAGTGACGTCATAGGCTGTCGCCGGCCACCGCTTGTAGTTTTGTATGTATGCTTCAGACATGAGTCACACTGACGGCGTTCCCCTAGCACCCCCTAGAGGACGCAGTTTGATGTTCCCTCAAGAGGGAACTGACGTTTTCAGAAAATACACCAACATTTTAAGTCCTTTTTATGACTTTTCTTTCACACATACATATTTGAATCTGTTTTAGAAAATGCCCTAAATTAACATATATAAATTAAGTCCATTTAAGTTGCACATACATGTAAAAAAATAAAAATAAAATAAAAAAATAAATAAATTTTGAAATCCAAATATTTTTTCAGGGCTCTACACTTTAATCAAAGAAACTTCAGTGTAAACATTTGTACAACTTACTACCTTATCATTTCAAGAAATCAAACTCAAATTAGCTTGACTCTATCTATTAGCTTGACCTGCCTCATGCATTGCCCTATGAGGTAACTGACTACATTAACAATCATTCATCCATACTAATTATGCATATAAAGTGCTAAATACTTTATCAGATCACTTGCATTTGGCAGGTGCAGCTGAACTCTTTAGGATGCTCATCTTTCTTTACACACTTCTGCCTTTCTATCATCTAAATATAAAGGCAGAAAACACTATTTGCCAAATGATGGGAGACCCTAAGTATCCACTGCTTTCCAAGGATGGAGACATAATCATTGGAGCACTTTTTGTTATCCACACTGAAGTGTTACTGCCTTCATTTGGGTTTACACAAAAACCTCATCATATATCATGCTCAAGGTTTGTTTCTTTATTTTTGTAAAAAAATAAACTTTTAAGCATTTTACATTTGCATTTTACATGTGAAGAGTTCAGATGCAAAAGCCTCTAAATCCATCTGAGATCTTTGTTTAAAAAATGCATTTTTATCAGGCTCCAATGTGTAGGTAAGTAGTGGTACTTCTGATTGGGCTGAGGCTGGGATTTTACTGAGTTTGAAAGTAAAAAGTGCTTTTTCATAGCTTTTTATTTAATGTTTCCGCAGTGTGAATGTAAAAGATTTTCGGCTGGCTCAAACCATGATCTTTGCCATCGAGGAGATTAACAAAAGTAAAAGTTTGCTCCCAAATGTTTCAGTTGGCTACCAGATTTATGATACCTGTGGTTCAAGACTGTCTTCTATGAGTGCAACTATGGCATTGATGAATGGTCTAGAGTTTGCAGCAAGAGACAGATGCAATGGACAATCTCCTATACATGCCATCATAGGAGAAACAGAGTCTTCCAACACGGTGATTTTGTCTAGAACCACAGAACCTTTTAAAATTCCAGTGGTAAGTAGCAAGTATAGTCAAGGTTTGATATTAATGATTCTATACTGATATTTTTATTTATTTATTTATTTATTTATTTTTAATAGATAAGTCCCTCAGCCACATGTGACTGCCTTAGCAATAGGAAAGATTATCCATCTTTCTTCAGGACTATTGCTAGTGATTACTACCAGAGCAGAGCACTTGCATACATAGTCAAGCACTTTGGCTGGTCTTGGGTGGGAGCTGTGAACAGTGACAATGACTATGGAAACAATGGAATGGCCATATTTCTGAAAACAGCTGAAGAAGAGGGGATTTGTGTGGAGTACTCTGTGAAATTCTTGAGAACAGAGCCTAAAAAAATTAGAAATGTAGTGGACATCATAAAACAAGGCACCACTAAAGTAATTGTTGCATTTCTTACCGGTTTTGAGATGAAAAGTCTATTCGAGCAGCTAGGTCTCCAGAACATTACGGGTCTCCAAATGATTGGTGTGGAGGCATGGATAACTTCAAAAAGTTTGATGACTCCAAACAGTTTTCATGTGCTGGGAGGGTCACTAGGCTTTGCAGTGAGAAAAATTGAAATTGAAGGGTTTTCAGATTATGTTGTGAAAGCATTCTGGGATACAGCTTTTCCATGCTCTTCTAATGCTAAATTGAATTGCAGTCAATATCAGGATCTACTTCTGGTGAAAAACTATAATGAAGATGTGTCTGAACAAAGATTTCCAAGCTATGTCTACAAAGCAGTTTATGCTGTGGCTCATTCACTGCACAGTCTACTCAAGTGCAAAGAACAAGATGGATGTAAAAAAGGCCTGAAAATACAACCACAGCAGGTAAAAAAAAAAAAAAAAAAAAAAAGACAAGGGGTCCTATTTTTTGCCTTTCAGTGTGTTAAAATGCTTTAGTGATAATCTATTAAATAATCATTAGGTGGTTGAGGCATTGAAAAATGTCAATTTCACTGTAAAGATGGGAGATCGTGTGTGGTTTGACAGTACTGGTGGTGCAGTGGCCCAGTATGAAGTTGTAAACTGGCAGCAGAACCTAGATGGATCTTTCCAATTTAAATCAGTAGGATACTATGACGCCTCACTGCCCCCTGATCAGCGCTTTGTTATTAACACGAAAAACATAATCTGGGCCAGAGGACAACTGGAGGTAATTGGAAATAATGCTAATGTTATGTATTATAACATGTTATGTAAAATAATGTTTGTGCAACTGGGTTTATTTAAACTGTGGGAATGTCATATCAAAATCCTAAACCATTGTTCTGACTATTATGAATTAAATAATGAATACAACATGTGGGTAAATATGTATTAAAAAAAAAAAAAAAAAGGAAAGAAAAAACACTTGCCATCCACAAAGCTGTGTCTTTAAAAAAAAAAAAAGAGCATGTTGGTTTTCCACACAGAAGGTTTACGTTTGTGTACTGCTTAATAAATTAGCTATTTGCTACTGATATTAGCAGTTCATATTTACAAGTTAAAAAAAAAAAAAAAAAAAAAAAAGATTGCAAGTGAAAAAAATAAAAAATAACTATAGTCCATAACACACTACATTTTCAGAAAGAAAAATCAGATCAGATTTAAGTAAGCAAATAAAAGAGCTGCAGAGAGCATTACTAAGGTTGTATTTTGCTAAACAGACTTTCTCAAACTATTGTTTTATTTTATTTTATTTTATGAATATGTATTGATAAATTTGTGCCATTTTATCAATCAAAGAAGCACTAGTCTCTTTTAAATAATACTGCCACTTCATTTCATTTTCACTTTATATTTAGTATAAATAACTATATATAATGTAATTTTAATGTAGAAGCCGAGGTCTGTGTGCAGTGAGAGCTGTCCCCCAGGCACTAGGAAGGCTGCACAAAAAGGAAGACCTGTCTGCTGTTATGATTGTATTCCATGTGCGGAAGGAGAAATCAGTAATGAGACAGGTAATCTTCAGCCCATCTCACAGTTTCAAAGATTTCAAAGAAAATTCATTAGTGGCTCATTTTGTATTATTCTTCTATTGCTCAGAATAAAGTTTCTTATCAAAGGAGTTCATAAATAAATAAATTTTATTTTTGTCTGTAACTAACTCAATTTCCTTTCCAGATTCAATTAACTGCAAGCAGTGTTTAGGGGAATACTGGTCTAATGCTGAGAAAAATAAATGTGTATTAAAGGCTGTAGAATTTCTGTCATTTACAGACGTTATGGGTATACTGCTAGTGTTTTTCTCACTCTTTGGAGTGGGATTAACTGTGCTGGTGGCCATCCTGTTTTACAGTAAGAAGGACACCCCCATAGTAAAAGCCAACAACTCAGAGCTGAGCTTCCTGCTGCTTTTCTCTTTGACTTTGTGTTTCCTCTGTTCACTTACTTTCATTGGTCGGCCCACTGTGTGGTCCTGTATGCTGCGTCACACGCTGTTTGGGATCACTTTTGTTCTCTGTATCTCCTGTGTTCTGGGAAAAACAATAGTGGTGTTAATGGCCTTTAAAGCTACATTTCCAGGAAGTAATGTCATGAAATGGTTTGGACCTGCACAACAACGACTCAGTGTTCTTGCCTTTACACTTATACAGGTTCTTATCTGTGTGCTGTGGCTAACAATATCTCCTCCATTTCCTCACAAAAATATGAAATATTATAAAGAAAATATAATTCTTGAGTGCAGTCTGGGTTCTACTATAGGTTTCTCTGCTGTGCTAGTTTATATTGGCCTACTGGCTGTTTTGTGCTTCATTTTGGCTTTTCTGGCTCACACACTGCCTGATAACTTCAATGAAGCCAAATTTATCACATTTAGTATGCTCATATTTTGTGCTGTATGGATCACATTTATTCCGAGTTATGTCAGTTCTCCTGGTAAATTTATTGTAGCTGTGGAGATATTTGCCATTTTAGCCTCAAGCTTTGGTTTACTGTTCTGCATATTTGCACCTAAATGTTACATCATCCTACTCAAGCCTGAAAAAAATACAAAGCAGCAAATGATGGGGAAAACATCATCTAAAATTTGAGAAATAAAATAGCTGAGCTATATTATTGTTAGATGTAAATTTTTAGTAGTCAATGACCCACCCTCCCCCATATTTAAAAGGAAAAACAGTGACATCAGTAATTGATAAGTACCATTTATTAGCAGCTTCATCAGATCTTATTTTAAATCTAAAAATCTAATTTTAGTCTTTGTGTAGTAGCTACTCTACATCATTAAAATAAAAAGTAACTAGTTGTCATATAGGGAATGTAGAGTACATGGTAAGCCATACATCTAATTACGTTATGTTCCAAATTTGATTGATTTGATTGAAGTTAATATCACAAAAACTGAGGTTCCTGTGAGATTTTTAGATAGATGTTTAGTGTTAAAAAAACAACAACCAAAAAGGTGACACTCATACTGCATTATTTATTTATTTTTTAATTTGCATATTAATTTTTGTATTTAAATGTATTTATTTACTTGACACATTACCTGTCACAAATATATGTATATGTTCACTCTTATATATTTATGAAATCAAATAATATGTGTTTGGGTAAAAAAAAAAAAACAACAACTTATTTTTATTTAAGAAAATGTTTTTATTATTATTATTATTATTATTATAAGCTGGTAATCATTTATAACAGCTAATGTTTTTCAACTTAATTGGTATTAAGGACTGGAATAAAGATTTCAGTGGCCTGATACTCTTTTGTCTGTCCCTGTATTTGTTCACTTACTTTTTGTCCTTTGTTTGAAATCATTGGGTAGGGATCAAACTAAAGAATAAAAAACAAAGTATGAGGACTGGTGACATGTTGCAACCTGAAAATCAGGCTGACACAAAGACTCCAGTGATTTGTACTTGCCCAGAAGCTAGAGAGGAGTCGTGACAAGCATAAAAAAAAAAAAAAAAAAAAAATCTAATAAGAAACACTGGTAACACTTTATAATAACGTTCAGTTGTAAGCCATTTACAAGTGATTAGTTAATGATGAAATAATAATTTACAAAACATTCACATATGATTAATAAGTGATGCGTGAATAATTTGTATATGTTTTGTTAATTAATTTAGAAGTCAATTACAAATTAATTTACAAGTAATTAGTTAATTATGAACTCATCATTTACAAAACATAACAATGTGTTTATAAATTATTAATAAGTGATATGTTAAAAAGCAAAAAATGCAATTAATCTAAAACTCTTTTTTTAAATAATAATAAATGATTTGAGTAAACATTTAAATTATTTCTCTCATCAGCACAGACTTGTGTTCTGGTAATGTAAACCAATTTTCCCTCCACTGAAGATCACATCAGGTGCGCAGTGCTAAAATACTCCAGGTGTGTCACAGAAGACATCTTTACCCTCACCAGTCAACCCTTACATACCTTGCAGTACACACTATAAAGTATTGAAAACCTGTTGTGTAAACGCATGAATAAATCATTTACAAATCTTTCTGCATCCCCTATTCTAAAGTGTAAACAATTCATGACTGTAAATGTGTTACACATCATTTGTAGATTTTTCTTACATGTCACAAATGATCTGGTGTATACAAGGCATTTAAAACCATTTCTGCATCCCCTAATCTAAAGTGTAAACTACTCATCAGTTGTAAATGTTTTGCAAACCTGCCAGTTGCAGGTTGTGTGGGTATACACACTGGGGGGAAAGATCTACATGAGTGATGAGTAAAACATTTACAGCTGATTAATTGTTTACACTTTAGAATAGGGGATGCAGAAAGATTTGTAAATGATTTGTTCATGATGTGATCTTCAGTAAGGATCTGTTTGATTATTTTATGATATGCTATTTTTAAGACAAACTTTTGAAATATTTGTAAATTGTTGGCATATTACTTAATAATCATTTGTGAACATAGTGATGTTTTGTAAATTATTAGTTCATCAACTAATCACTTGTACATGATTTATAACTTAAACGACAAAGCTCTATGCTAAAAATACTAACATATCACTTATTAATCATTTATGAATGCATAGTTATGTTTTGTAAATGATTAGTTCATCATTAACTAATTACTTGCAAATGACTTGTAAATGAATTAACAAAACATATATAAATTGTTAGCATATCTCTTATTAATAGTTTATGAATGTTTTGTAAAAGATTATTTCATCATTAACTAACCACTTATAAATGACTTACAACTGAACGTTATTATAAAGTGTTACCGAAACACTTGAAGCACAGCTGGAAGTTACACTTTAGTAGTATCAAAATGTGTTTAATTGATTTCAACAACCAATGAACAAACAACTAATGTAACCTACTGTTAAATTGAATAAAATATTTATTTATTTGACTTACAGTCTCTGAAAAGTAAGAAGCACTTTAGTTTAAGTGAGTTTAATTAATATTTTATTTTATAACAAAGAAAGAAAAGAAACAGAAATGCACAAAAAAAAAAAAAAGTTTTCAGTTTATAAGTAACTAGATATGGATAGTTAATATGACATGTTAAGAAGTTTGTATATATATATATATATATATATATATATATATATATATTATGATTTCATTTGAATTAAGACATCACATAGATAGACAGATAGATAGATAGATAGATATATAGATAGATAGATAGATAGATAGATAGATACATAAGGAACCGTTAGGAACCATTTAGTCTCTAGTGCCACCATTTTCCAGAGCGGCAACCTACCTAGAGTCTCCAGAAGTGCAATGTGTCAGGTTCTCAGAGAATTTGCTTGGGTAAAAAAATCCTAAAAAATGACACTCACTTAATAAGGATAACATGCTCTAGTGTTGTGAAATACATGAAGACTGATTTTTTTATAGGCTTTAGAGAAGATTTAAAAGGACAAGAATATGTGTTGCTGGTCCTTCAAGAGTCTGATTTAATTTAACAAATCAGTCTTCATGTATCTTCATGTATCATAATCTACCTGATTATCATGGCGTAACGGACATGTAGAAACTTTTTGGCTAGATGCGAAATACTGTACTTAGCAATAAGTTAATATCACTGCAGTTTCCAACAGAAATTAACAGTGTTTTTGGACATAGTTATGATTACAGCTCTGTATGTTTCGCTTTCTGATGAAATTATGAAATATGCATTGTTAGTAGTTATTAAGATTGATGTGGTTTGGAATTGGTAAAATGTGCTTGGGAAAAAACAAAACAAAAAAAAGATCAGAATATCAACTTGTCTAATAATTATGCATGCAAAACTCCTAATTAATAATAATCTATCTATAATAATTATATTCCACTCCTGCTCGACCTGACTTATGTCCTGCCCTATGATGTCACTGGCAATGTCTACAACAAATTATCCGTATTAAGTATGCCTATAAAAGTGAAAATCCTGTATAAGGTTATTTGAATTTGGCAGTTGCAGTTTAGTGCAATCACTGGGATGTTAATCTTTCTTTACACACTCCTGCTTTTCTATCACCTAAATGTGAAGGCAGAAAAAACTAATTGCAGAATAATGGGAGACCCTAAGTACCCACTGTTTTCCAAGGATGGAGACATAACTATTGGAGCAATTTTGGCAATACACAGTAAATTAGCATTATCTTCATTTGATTTTACACAAAAACCTCAGCTTCTATCATGCTCCAGGTTTGTTATATTGTATGTCCTAATTTTTCTCATTGTATTTAATGCAGACATTTGGTAAGCTATGGTGTTTTTGGTATGAACAACGTGATAAAATGTCAAAGGAAATCAAATACCTTCAACTTTATGTCTGTTTAATGTTTATTTGAAATTTAGCCTACTTTTATGTTTCTACAGTGTGAATCTGCAAGATTTTCGGATGGTTCAAACAATGATCTTTGCCATAGATGAAATTAACAAAAATGAAATTTTGCTCCCAAATGTTTCTATTGGCTACAGAATTTATGATAGCTGTGGTTCAAGACTGGCTTCTATGAGTGCAACTATGGCACTGATGAATGGACCAGAGTTTGCAGCAGGGGAGACATGTAATGGACGGTCCTCTATACTTGCT
The DNA here is from genome assembly GCA_033026305.1 of Cirrhinus molitorella. Taxonomy (NCBI): domain Eukaryota; kingdom Metazoa; phylum Chordata; class Actinopteri; order Cypriniformes; family Cyprinidae; genus Cirrhinus; species Cirrhinus molitorella. Next base: position 24,242,684 of record CM065127.1, on the reverse strand, counting down.
ATCATAGGGGAACCACAATCTTCTGCCACAGTGATTCTGTCCAGAACAACAGGATCTTTTAAAATTCCAGTGGTAAGAAGAGCATAAAGTAAATGTTTGTATCTCCATGCACATTACTGTATAACTGTTTCATGTTTTTTTTTTGGTTTTTTTTTTTTTGGTTTTTCCCAGATAAGTCACTCAGCCACATGTGAATGTCTCAGTAATAGAAAATATTACCCCTCTGTCTTCAGGACTATTGCTAGTGATTATCACCAGAGCAGAGCACTTGCATACATAGTCAAATACTTTGGCTGGTCTTGGGTGGGAGCTGTGAACAGTGACAATGACTATGGAAACTATGGAATGGCCATATTTCTGAATATAGCCCAGGAAGAGGGCATTTGTGTGGAGTACTCTGTGAAATTCCAGAGAACAGAGAATGAAAAACTAAAAATGGTGGTAGACACAATAAAAAAAGGCACTGCAAAAGTTATTGTTGCATTTCTTACCAGTTTTGAGATGAACAATCTACTTGATCAGCTAAGTATTCAAAACATTACAGGCCTCCAGGTGATTGGTGTGGAAGCATGGATAACAGCAAGCAGTATGATAACTCCAAACAGTTTTCGTGTGCTGGGAGGGTCACTGGGGTTTGCAGTTAGAAAAATCAATATCAGAGGTTTTGCAGATTATGTTTTAAAAGCATTCTGGGAAACAGCTTTTCCATGCTCACATAATAATTATTCTCAAACTGAATTAAATTGCAGCAGATATCAGGATCTGCTTGTGCTGAAAAACTACAATGAAGATGTTCCTGAACAAAGATATGCAAGTAATGTGTACAAAGCAGTTTATGCTTTGGCTCATTCACTGCATAGTCTTCTCAAATGCAAAGAACATGAAAGCTGCCAGCAAAACTTAACAATACAACCACAGGAGGTATCTATCTATCTATCTATCTATCTATCTATCTATCTATCTATAGGTAAAATGATTGCTAAATTGATATATAAAGAGCATGAGCCTAACCTGTTTATGTTTGTCAACATTCTAAATCTGTATTTTTGCTAGGTAGTTGAGGCTCTAAAACATGTAAATTTCACTGTAAAGATGGGAGATCGTGTGTGGTTTGACAGCACTGGTGCCACAGTAGCCCAATATGAAGTTGTAAACTGGCAGCAGGATTCTGATGGATCAATTCAATTTAAACCAGTGGGATACTATGATGCCTCACTGCCCCTTGATCAAAGCTTTGTGCTCAACACTGAAAACATAATCTGGGCTGGAGGACAGCTCGAGGTAAACGGCAAACCTTTTTTTTTTTTTTTGACACTGGAAATTTACAGCAAAAAAAAAAAAAAAAAAAAAAAGACATGGCTGTCTGGCCTGATCAAAACTTAGAGGAGTTTGACCAATGGGACAGTAGGCTACCGTGCTGAGCAGTCTGAATAATACTGTTACATTTTTTAATAACAACATTTCATATCATTTTCCCAAAATATTCAAAATACAGCAGATTGCTATAGCTTGTATTATTTGATGTTTTAAAGCTGTAATATTCTATATTAGTATAATGTTTCTGTGCAGAAGCCAAGGTCTGTGTGCAGTGAGAGCTGTCTTCCAGGCACAAGGAAGGCTACACAGAAAGGAAGACCTGTCTGCTGTTATGACTGCATTCCATGTGCAGAAGGAGAAATCAGTAATCAGACAGGTAATATTCAACCCCTTTTACAATTTCAAAGAAAGTTTGTTAGTCGCTCAATTTGTATTCTTCTTTTACTTTTTAGAGTGCAATTTTTCTATCAAATGAGTTAATAATAATAAGAATAATAATAAGAATAATAACAATTTTCCTTTTTGTCTTCTAACTATAGTGAAAACAACTTCCTTTCCAGATTCAAATAACTGCAAGCAGTGTCCAGGGGAATATTGGTCTAATGCTGAGAAAAATAAATGTGTGTTGAAGGCTTTAGAGTTTCTGTCATTCACAGAAGTTATGGGTATAGTACTAGTCTTTTTTTCACTGTTTGGAGCAGGATTAACTGTGTTTGTGGCCATCCTGTTTTACAGCAAGAAGGACACCCCCATAGTAAAAGCCAACAACTCAGAGCTGAGCTTCCTGCTGCTCTTTTCATTGTCCTTGTGTTTCCTCTGTTCACTTACTTTCATTGGTCGGCCCACTGAGTGGTCCTGTATGTTGCGTCACACAGTGTTTGGGATCACCTTTGTCCTTTGCATCTCCTGTGTTCTAGGGAAAACAATAGTGGTGTTAATGGCCTTCAAGGCTACACTACCAGGAAGTAATGTCATGAAATGGTTTGGGCCTGCACAACAACGCCTCAGTGTTCTTGCCTTTACACTAATACAGGTTCTTATCTGTGTACTTTGGCTAACAACATCACCTCCATTTCCCTATAAAAATATGAAATACTATAATGAAAAGATCATTCTTGAGTGCAGTCTGGGTTCTACCATAGGTTTCTCTGCTGTACTGGGTTATATTGGCCTGCTGGCTGTATTGTGCTTCATTTTAGCATTTCTAGCTCGCACACTGCCTGATAATTTTAATGAAGCCAAATTCATCACATTCAGTATGCTCATATTCTGTGCTGTATGGATTACTTTTATACCAGCTTATGTCAGTTCTCCAGGAAAATTTACTGTAGCTGTGGAGATATTTGCCATTTTAGCTTCAAGCTTTGGGTTATTACTTTGTATATTTGCGCCAAAATTTTATATCATCCTGCTTAAGCCTGAACAAAATACAAAGCAACATGTGATGGGAAAGATTTAATCTAAAATAAGCTACAGAAATGTGGTTATTTTAAGGCTAAATTCTACAACAAAAGAAAGAGGAAAATCTAAGTGACATCACTTTTATTTTTAAAATAGTTTTTTGTTGTTGCTATTGTTTTGTGTGTGTAAAACATAGGGATACTTTTTACTGTATTCTTGTTAACGGTTGTTTTACAACTTCATGACTTTTGTGAAGGGCTAAAATAAAGAACTTGGTGGTCTGCTACACTTTTGGCTGTCCCTGTATTTGTTCATTTTCTTTTTGTCTTTTGTTTACAATCAGTTGGAGGGGGTCAAACCAAAGTGACACAAAGAAAAAGCCTGAGGGCAGTGACAGGTTGCAACCTGAAAAACAGGCTGACGCAATGGCTCCAGTGACTTGTAATTGCCCAGAAGCTAGGTTATAAGTCTCCACAAACATAAACAGAAATAAACACTTTAATTAAAGAAAAGCTGGAAGCTACACCCTGTTAAACATGTGAATGTTTAACTGTTCTCAACAACAAAAACACCTGATGTAACTTACTGCTAACTTACTTTTTTTTTTTTTTTTTTTTTTTTTTAAATGGCATAGTGTAGGCCTACGTTTTTATACTAAATAACCCCCATGAGGTTGAGCAGGACTCCAATGTGAAGCATTGACATGAAATATGGATCTGAGTTGAGCCTGTATATACCCGTTTATGAACACAACTGCATTACATTTAATCGTGATATCCTCTGATCTGATTTTTAGTACATTTGATACCTGAGACACAAGATGGCAATAGCTGAGTTTGAATGAATAAAAACCACTGTACAGTTGCCACTAAAGGAAATTTTAGCATTACAAGGAAATGCATTGTTTTATTTGTTTACTTGCTTAAAAGTGAACTGCAAACATTTAAAAGGTGATGCAAAATGGCACACACTGTGTAGATCATTAATCCACTCACAAAAAGCATAACAACCTTTTATTGAAAGATACTGTAGTGCCAAAACTTTCATTCAAATCACCCTCAGTGATTTGATTCTGGTACCGGGCTTGCAAGATTCTGGCACCGGGCTTGGCAACTGTTTTTGCAAGCCTGGTGCCAGAATCAAATCACTGAGGGTGATTTGAATGAAAGTTTTGGCATTACAGTATCTTTCAATAAAATGTTGTTTGAAAAAAAAATGGCAGCATGTTTAGAATAATTCACTTAACAGTCTGTTTCAGTCATTCAGGCATCATTTAAAAATAACTTGAGCCATACATTTTTATGCTCTGATCTTTAGGAAGGTACAGTTTGACTATCTTACTTGACATCTTTATCCAACAGCAATATTGCTTGTTTATTTTTCTCCCAATTTAAAATCCATGTGTTTCAGAATTGTATAAAAGGATAATTCTGATTTTGAGTTAGTTTAGAGCAGAGGTGTAAAGAGTACCTGAAAATCATACTTAAGTTGTATTGGTAAGATTTGTGGAGTAGTTTTTGCTTTATGGTATCTCTGCTTTTACTTGAGTAAAAATGATAAGGAGATAACTGATAAGGAGAGCAATCAAATGTCTATTTTCTAAAATCAAAATAAAACTTTGCACCTCAAAATGGCAATAAATCAACATCTGAACAAATGATTGATCAATTTCATGAGTTTAAATTTGTGTAAATTTGTTATTCACAGGTGATTTTTTTTAATAAAATGTAGATCTTCTCAGCTGAAAGACAAAGGCAATAATCAAAGTTAAAAAAAAAAAATAATAATGTAATTTTCTAATAAAACATTAATTTTTACATGATTTGGTACATTTAATTATTCCTTAAAAGATTTTGATTTATTTATAAAACAACTACCTGCTAATGCACTCACATTTGCATAAAATTGCCTTGTTGACAAGTTTGGGTAAATAAAGGCAAAAGACATAGTACTTTCAGTGCCCTGTATATGATGATATAACGTCTCAGTTACAAAGGTAACCCTCGTTCCCCAAAGGGAACAGAGATGTTACGTCAGTGATGTAATTTTGGGGATCGTCCTCGAGACCCTATCACCTCTGAGCTTAAGAGAAAAGGTGCATATGGGTATATAAGATGGCGTAGTGCATCCACTCATTCAGATTTGCTGAGGAGCCGAGTCGCAGCCTGGCTTCAGCGCAGTCCAGGATTGTGGCAGGAGTACGCAACATCTCCATTCCCTCCTTCGGTGAACGAGGGTTACCTTCGTAACCGAGACATTCCCCCTCAGTCATTCTCTACGACGTTATGTCAATTAAGTAATTTTGGGGATCCTCTGGAAAATGCCACAGTCTCGAACTGCACTATGCAGATGAGACCCAATGCCGGCAGGATAGCGTGTCGGAGCAAGGGGGCTCAATGCATAACCGTCACAACACCCTGAGGACCAACTGGTGGCCCACCAGGAGACCCCTACCGGAGCACAGTCATGGACTACTCCGTCCTAGTCTGGGCAAGGAGGACCCAGAGTTCACCTAACCGGCACTGAGCCGTCCTCCCGCAAATTACCTGATGTTACCTTAACACATGGGAGGACAGAGGCTCCACTCGGAGATTGTAGAATCTCGCAAAGGTATTTTCGCCCAGCCCGCAGCTCTACATATGTCCACTAGAGAGGTGCCGTGCACCAGTGCATAGGAGTATGCAACACTCCTGGAGTGAGCTTGAACTCCTAGGGGGCACGGCTCACCCTGGCTTTCGTAAGCATCTGCTACCCAATGAACCAACCTCTGTTTGGAGACAGCATTCCCCTTCTGCTGTCCCCCAAATCAGACAAAGAGCTGCTTGGAGCATCTGAAGCTCCGGGTGCGGTCCACGTAAATATGCAGTGCGTGAATGGGACACAGCAGTTCCAAGGCCAGGTATGCCTCCCTGGTCCCGAAAGGGTGTGGTGGGAACCTTGGGCATGTAATAGGGCCGGGGTCTCAAGGTCACTTGAGAGTCAGCTGGTCCGAACTCTAGGCACACTTCATTGACCAAGAATGTGCACAAGTCCCCAAACCTCTTGATGGAGGCCAGTGCAGTCAAGAGCAAAGTCTTAAGCGACAGATATTTCAGCTCAACTGAGTGGCTTGAAGGGAGGTCTCCGGAGGCCCTGGAAGACCACGAAGAGATCCCAAGTGGGAACGAGGTGCAGTCTGGAAGGGTTGATCCTCCTCACACCTTTTAGGATCCTGACAATCAGGTGATGCTTCCCTAGCGATGACCCAACTGCATCGTGATATGCCGCAATGGCTGTGACATACACTTTCAAAGTGGAGGGAGACAGAAGATCAGTGACGTCTACTGCGTCCCATCCAGAAGCCACACATGTAGGTTCTACAGATCGATGCGTAGGTGCCAAATCATGCCCTCCCCTTGAAAAAGAAGATCCTTCCTCAGGGGGAACATCCAGGGAGGGGCTGTCGCAAGGAGCATGACGTCAGAGAACTAGGTCCTGGTGGGCCAGTATGATGCAACCAGCAGGACCTGCTCCTCGTCCTCCCTGATCTTGCACAGGGTCTGTAACTGTAGAGGTCGTCTATAGGTGCAGATCCACCACCCGGATATGGACTGGATCAGGGGATTGCAGTGACTATCTGATCAGGATACAGACTGGATCTGAGTGGCAATGATGACCTCGGAAAAAGCAAGAGACAGACTAATATTAGCATAGATGCCATTCTTCTTATGATGCAGTGAGTACATCAGGTGTTATGGGAAGTGTTCCCGGTTCCGGCTGACCTAATTAATGCAGCCTAACAATCCTTTAACAGATTTGAATTATAGAAAGGTGTTATGTGTAAGCCAGGTTAAAGAGATGGGTCTTCAGTCTAGATTTAAACTGACAGAGTGTGTCTGCCTCTCGAACAAAGTTAGGTAGATTGTTCCAGAGTTTGGGTGCTAAATAAAAAAATGATCTGCCGCCTGCCGTTGATTTTGATATTCTGGGTATTATCAGATTTCCAGAGTTTTGAGAACGCAGCGCACGTGATCTGAAGATAAAGAAAATGGAAAATATACAGCGATTACATATGGAACGTCTCAAACTCTTTTCTGCATAAACTGTATTATTAAATGCGTTTGAGCAGATCTTTCTTAAATACTTTAAGTATAAAGTATAAATACTTCTCTTGTTCACTAAACAAATGTAAGCATTCACGGGCATTTTCCTATAAGCATATAAACATATATCTTGCTTAGGAACAACGAAAATAATTGACACAGTTTGAACTTGTTTAGATTAGGTATCTTCGCAATTATAGCCTAAAAGACATGCTATGAATTAACCATGACAATGATTAGATTCCTCTATGTTACTGACGTAACTTCGTAGTGAATGACTGAGGGAGAACTATTTTTTTTAACATAAATAAACTGCTGCAGAAAAAAAGGTGTCATGCGGTAATTGCATTACTCATCACAAATGTTGAAATAAAAAGTACATAAACAAAATGATTGAGCAAATGCTAAATGCTTTAATACTATAGTAAAACTACTAAATAGCCACATACTTTAGTACAGTAACTAATTGCATTTACTTGAATACTTTACATAACTGGTTTTGAGTTCTAAAATTTGCAGCATGTTCTTATTCTAGACCAATCTTTTATATGTGTAAATATCAACAATATTTTGATTCTCCATTTCATTAAGCCCTTTAAGCCCTTTGAGTTAATTGGCTATGTACAAAATCATTCATCCATATTAATTATGTATATAAAAGTGTAAATACTGTATCACAGTAGCTCAGTCTTTGGGATGCTTCTCTTTCTTTACACACTCCTACTTTTCCATCACTTTCAGACAAAGGTAAACACACTTTGTCTAATGATGGAAGACCCCAGGTACCCACTGCTTTCCAAGGCCGGAGACGTAACTATTGGAGGAATTTTTGCAGTCCACAGTAAATTAACATTATCTTCATTTGAGTTTACAGAAAAACCTCAACCTATCTCATGTTCCAGGTTTGTTATATTGAAAACTTTGAGAAACATTAGAAAATATGATGTATTAAAAGTATTATTCAATGACATGTATTGATACATTTATCAAAATATTTTTGCAATGAAAGCACTTTTTGTATTTTGTAAGTATATATAAAAAAATTGCATATAAAAAATATATTTTTTTATATGCAATTTTACACCTTATTTAATAGTGATATTATTATTATCTTTCTTTAATGCTTTCACAGTGTAAATCTAAGAGATTTCCGGATGGCCCAGATTATGATCTTTGCTATTGAGGAAATTAACAGAAGTGAAAGTTTACTCCCAAATGTTTCTATTGGCTACCAAATTTATGATAACTGTGGTTCAAGACTGGTTTCTATGAATTCAACTATGGCATTGATGAATGGTCATGACTTTTTAGCAGAGGCCACATGCAATGGGCAATCACTTATTCATGCTATCATAGGAGAATCAGAGTCTTCGGCCACAGTAATACTGTCCAGAACCACAGGACCTTTTAAAATTCCAGTGGTAAGGAGCAATAACACTACATTTTTTTTTTTTTTTTTTTTACAATTACCAATCTGACAACTGTATCATTGTGTTCTGTTCATTTTTTTTCCTTTCTCTGTTTTTCTCTGTTCTCTGTTCTCTCTCTAAGATAAGTCAGTCAGCCACATGTGAATGTCTCAGTAATAGGAAAGATTACCCCTCTTTCTTCAGGACTATTGCTAGCGATTACCACCAGAGCAGAGCACTTGCATACATAGTCAAGTACTTTGGCTGGTCTTGGGTGGGTGCTGTAAACACTGACAATGACTATGGAAACTATGGAATGAATATATTCCTCAATACAGCCCAGGAAGAGGGGATTTGTGTGGAGTACTCTGTGAAATTCTACCGAACAGAAACAGAAAAACTTAAAAAAGTGGTAGACATAATAAAACAAGGCACTGCAAAAGTTATTGTTGCATTTCTTACCAGTTTTGAGATGAACAATCTACTTGAGCAGTTAAGTATTCAGAACATTACAGGCCTCCAAATTATTGGTGTGGAAGCATGGATAACTGCAAAGAGTTTGATCACTTCAAAAACTTTTTTGTTTTTGGGAGGGTCACTGGGGTTTGCAGTGAGAAAAATCATCATTGAAGGGTTTTCAGATTATGTTCTAAAAGAATTCTGGGACACATCTTTTCCATGCTCACAGACTGAGAGGAATTCTTCTCAATATTCACTAAAATGCAGTGGATATCAGGATCTACTTCCACTGAATAACTATAATGAAGATGTGCCAGAACAAAGATATGCAAGCAACGTCTATAAAGCAGTTTATGCTGTGGCTCATTCAATGCACAGTCTACTCAAATGCAGGGAACAAGGTTGTGAGAAAGGCCTGACAATACAACCACAGCAGGTAGGTAGGTAGGTTGTTAAATAAATAAATGAATTAATACAAGAAAGAAATGCAGAGCAAGCACCTAAACTTATACATACAGTATGAAAATGTGTTAAATGATTCAAAGATAATACAAATTTGTCTTTTGCTAGGTTGTTGAGGCTCTAAAAAACGTGAATTTTACAGTAAAGTTTGGAGATCATGTGTGGTTTGACAGCACTGGTGGCACAGTGGCCCAGTATGAAATTGTGAATTGGCAGCAGGACTCTGATGGATCAATCCAATTTAACCCAGTGGGATACTATGATGCCTCACTCTCCCCTGACCAGCGCTTTGTGCTCAACACTGAAAACATAATCTGGGCTGGAGGACAGCTGGAGGTAAATGGCAGTTATCTGTTTATCCTACAGGGTTTGTTTAACTGATTAATTAATTCATAAATAAATAAATAAATAAATAACTTTGCAATACGACTGCAAGTTGGTTTTCAAGAAGCCAATGTGACATACATTTATGTGATCAACATTAACATTAATCAAACATTAACAAACAAACAAAAAACATACAAACAAACAAACAAACAAAAAAAAAAACATTAATTCCTCTATGTCAGGCACAATCCTTATTTCTAATATGACTTGTAGGAAATAATTTTAAGAATCTCACTGACAATGATTACAAAGTAATTCAGAGTAATTAGTGACAAACTGAATCAGTCGGAGGTTTGAGGGTCTCGGTGATGAGTAATGTTGCTTATTTGCTTATTTAATAAGAAATATAGGTTTATTCTTGAAAAGTACTCACAATGAACCTGCATACGATTGCACAATTGCATATTTTCTGCTTGAAAGCTGCAGTACTCTATTTAAATAACAAAAATAAATAAGGTATAGATTTATTATTAGTATTAGTAGTAGTAGTAGTAGTAGTAGTAGTAGCAGTATTTAGAGTAGATATAAATAACTATATGTACATTTTTCCTTGTAGAAGCCAAAATCTGTGTGCAGTGAGACCTGTCCTCCAGGCACTAGGAAGGCTGCACAAAAAGGAAGACCTGTCTGCTGTTATGACTGTATTCCATGTGCAGAAGGAGAAATCAGTAATGAGACAGGTAATTTTCAGGCCATCTCACACTTTCAAAGAAAACTGGCCAGTTGTTCTATTTGTGTTCTTGTTCTACTATTCAGGGTGCAGTTTCTTATCGAAGGAGTTAATAAACAGTAAATAAAACATTTTCCATTTGTCTCTAACTAGTAACCACAACTTTTTTTACAGATTCAAATAACTGCAAGCAGTGTCCAGGGGAATACTGGTCTAATGCTGATAAAAATGAATGTATATTAAAGGCTGTAGAGTTTCTGTCATTCACAGAAGTCATGGGTATAATGCTAGTCTTTTTCTCACTGTTTGGAGCAGGATTAACTGTGATGGTGGCCATCCTGTTTTATAGTAAGAAGGACACCCCCATAGTAAAAGCCAACAACTCAGAGTTGAGCTTCCTGCTTCTCTTCTCACTGACTCTGTGTTTCCTCTGTTCCCTTACTTTCATTGGTCAGCCCACTGAGTGGTCCTGTATGTTGCGCCACACAGCATTCGGGATCACCTTTGTTCTCTGTATCTCCTGTGTTCTTGGGAAAACAATAGTGGTCTTAATAGCCTTCAAGGCTACACTACCAGGAAGTAATGTCATGAAATGTTTTGGACCTGCTCAACAACGACTCAGTGTTCTTGCCTTTACACTAATACAGGTTCTTATCTGTGTGCTTTGGGTAACAATATATCCTCCATTTCCCCACAAAAATATGAAATATTATCAAGAAAAAATTATTCTTGAATGTTGTCTGGGTTCTACTATAGGTTTTTCTGCTGTGCTAGGTTACATTGGCCTACTGGCTGTTTTGTGCTTCATTCTAGCTTTTCTGGCTCGCACACTGCCTGATAACTTCAATGAAGCCAAATTTATCACATTCAGTATGCTCATATTCTGTGCTGTATGGATCACATTTATACCAGCTTATGTCAGTTCTCCTGGTAAATTTACTGTAGCTGTAGAGATTTTTGCCATTGTAGCCTCAAGTTTTGGTTTACTTTTCTGCATTTTTGCACCCAAATGTCACATCATCCTGTTTAAGCCTGAGCAAAACACAAAACAACATGTGATGGGCAAAGCACCAACAAAATCATACTGAAACATACAAAATGGATTTAAAAAGTGTTAAAGTAAACATTTAAATGTCATGCCGCTGTAAAGAAGAAAGTGGGAAATGGGAAAGGTGAAGTTAATGTTTTTGATTAAAGGTTTCAAGGGCACATGATTTTTTTTCTTTAAATAAGCAATGATGTGCATGGATAAATCATTTATAATAAAAACATAATAATAATTGTCACTTTTGATTTCATGGTGTAGCAGGTAACTGTAGTATGATATGGAATCCTGTGCACAAACAATGTTTTCACAGCACAATACATATTCTGTTGTCAAGAATGTATGCGATAATCACTTTCACATGTAATTTAATGGACATAACAAAATTAACAACAATATCCATTTAGAGGTTATAAATATTTGGGGAAATGTTAGTTCCCTCTCGAGGGAACATCGAACTGCGTCCTCTAGGGGGCGCTAGGGGGAACGCCGTCAGCGTGACTCGTGTCTGAAGCATACATACAAAAACTACAAGCAGTGGCCGGTGACAGCCTATGACGTCACTCGCAGCGCGACTCGTCGCGGCCGGTGCGTCACTACCGGATAAAAGGACGCCGGTAGAACACAACATTCTCTTCTTCGTCTTCAGCGACTGTTTGTCTAAGCGTGCATTTTCTGGTAAGACTGATTTTGTTTCTTTCCTATAATCATGGCGAGCACTAGTCAGGCGTTTAAGAGGTGCGTGCATCCGTGTCCACGTTATTTGACACCTGATGACACACGCGATCTTTGTGTCTTCTGTTTGGGTGAAGAGCACGCACGCGACGTCCTCAAGGGGGCGGTTTGCGTGCATTGTGAGCGTTTTCCGATGAAAAAGCTCCGCTCTCGTCTGGCTCTCTTTTCGAGGAAAGAGCAGCAGCCGTCTGCTTCCCGCAACTCAGGACCCTCTGCTGCTGAGGCTCGGAGGAAAATGAGTTTGTGGGGATCACAGGCGGATCTGGCTGATGAGTTAAAAAAGGGGCTTTCCCTTTCGCGCTCGTCTGTCAGAGATGAGAGTGAGCTTCTGGAGGATGACGTAGTTTCCCTGACGTCATCTGATCCAGGAGCTAGTGCTCTTTTGGGGTCCACCCAAGAAGAGCAGGAGATGTCTGAGGGTGAAGAAGCTGAAGCTGAGGCTGAGCCTTCTCAAACCTCCTGCCCTGCATATGAGGAGCTGTTGGAGGTTATGGACCCCGCCACGGTAAGGCTTGACTTACCGTGGAAGCGGGCTAGAAAGGTGGCGCTGCGGGGACGTCTCGACGAATGCTACCTTTCAGACCACAAACCCCCAGCCCTAGTGAGTCTTCCATTTCTTCCTGATCTCCATTCGGAGATCGAGAAGGTTTGGAAAAAGCCGTTTTCTTCTCGTATCCATAATTTTCAACATGCTAATTATGCAAATATCGAGGGGATGTCTGACCATGGCTATGAGAAGATGCTCCCTGTAGAAGAGACGCTAGCTAGCTATCTCTCTACTGGTGAGACATCTTCTCTCAAGACTCCCTCCTTGCCATCAATCCCCCTTCAAATAACATCTCGATTGAATGGCAAGGCATATGCAGCAGCAGGCCAGGCTGTGGGCGCGTTGCACACTATGGCTGTGCTTCAAGCTTATCAGGCTGACCTGCTGAAGGATCTGGACAAAGCTCAGGGTCTGTCCCCTGATGAGGTTGCTGAGTTGCGTCGCACCACAGATCTGGCTCTCCGTGCCACCAGGCAGGCTGCCACCTCCATGGGTAGGTCTATGGGGGCCATGGTGGTCACGGAGAGACATCTGTGGGTAAACCTGGCTGACATTGGGAAGAAAGAAAGGGGCTTTCTTCTTGATGCGCCGGTTTCTCGAAGGTCTAGATCTGAGCCCGAACAGCATGGGGGTCCACAGAAGACTAGTGTCGCAGGGGAGGTAGACCAGATCTGAGGGAAGTGATTCAGACGAGGCAACGTTCTCGTCTGGATCAGAGGAAATCTTAAAACATCTACTCCCTTCCCTCAGAGGTGTTTTTAACATCTGCCCTTACCTTCCCTCTTTTACATAACACCACTTAACTGAGGTTAGGTGAGAGGCTACCTTTACTGATGGTCTGAAATTAGACTTCTAACTGAAGTTATGCGTAAGAATCACCTATGTTGTATATGTATGGCTGTTGTCGTGTTTTTCCTATGTTTCAGGGATAGAACCTCGCCGGCGGCTGCGACTAACCTCGGGAGATACCTCCATGGTTGCTAGCGCCCCGATACATGACTACAACCTCTCTTGGATGAGTATATCTCTTTTTGTATATATCCAAGTGCTAATCCTATACTGTTTCTTTCAGAATAGGTCCTCTACAAGTGCCCCCCCCTCTGGTCTATTGACTAAGGTTACGCTGTGCTCGTCTACTTGGATCCGCTCTTGCCGGCCATACTTCCCATGGACCTTCTGACTTCCAGGTCCCCTCCTACAGTATGGTATCTTAGGGCTTGTAGTCCTTCCTCCAGGTAAGCGCTCTGTATATTTTCTTCACAGAATGCCTCCCTGATATCTCCCTGCTTTAGAGGCTCATCACTAGGCCTGCCCTGAGGGGCTTCCCGTTCTAGCTATCCCCCCTTTGCGGAGTGGGTCTGACTGTGAGGGGGGTTTTTCTGCGGATACCCCTTCTGAAGTATTAGCTCCGAGGAGCAATATCTTCCCAGGGTTCTGCTTGCAGTCTTCGGCCTGGTCTAGTCAGGGCCCATGCTTCTGTCGAGACAGAAAGCATAAGCCACATTGGTATGGGTTGTAGCAATGTCCCTTGGATCTTTATCCCCTACAGCCTGAGGGCAGGAGGAGCTGCCTCTATGCAGTCACATCAAGTAAGACGTTTGATCCATTTCAGGCCTCTTTGGTAGGGCATGGCTTCACGCCCCTCTCTGCGGAGAGCCATCCTTGACGGTTCAGGTGTTCCCCCTGTCTCTCAGGAGTTAGGAACCTGTTCCTAACCATCTCCTCTTTCTCTGCCCTAGTATTAGCTCAGGTGACTGGCAGCTCGCGGGTTGCCTGTTCTCACTGAGCAGGAGCCTTTTTGAGTGTGACCTCTCTGGCACACCACTTTTGAAATCCATGTTATGGTAAGTGCTCACGTTCATCTATGGGCACTTTTCTAAAATCCACATAGTGGTAAGTGCACACGCAAGTCTCTGGGCACTTTTCTTAAATCCTGTATGGTTTGGGTTACGCGCTCTCTTCGTTCCCATGTTTAGAGTCGGTTGTGCCCCGGTCACCTTGGGCCCCACTCCGATTATGTATCCTCTTTGATACCTATTGGGCAGTTGCTACCTAGGACCTGTTGAGACACTCCTAGAACTAATCCACCTATGTTTCCTTGAACAGGATGCTGCTACGTGCTCTGTAGATCAGTTCCTGAGGGAACAGTCCCTTACAGGACCAGTGATAGCTCCTGCATGACAGGCAAACCTAGACTTCCTGGGCACTTGCCGTATCCCCTTGAAGGAGTCTTCTTGATTCCAAAGCTGAGCTCTACCCTGGGTCCTCCCCTGACCCTTTACAGGTAAGTTGGGTAACAGCTCAGGCCTCTGGCCGAAGGGGATAATGTCACTGACAGCCGTCACTAAACGTCTGGGGGCAATTCTCTTAAGTTAAGTGAATTGGTACTTAGTATGCACTCCCCTCAGCATGGCAGCGTGGGTATATCGTTCCCCTAGCGCCCCCTAGAGGACGCAGTTCGATGTTCCCTCGAGAGGGAACGTCTCAGGTTACGTATGTAACCATGGTTCCCTGAGATAGGGAACGAGACACTGCGTCCTCTAGGCTGGTTGCCATGCTTCAGACGTATGCTTCAGACGAAGAAGTGAATGTTGTGTTCTACCGGCGTCCTTTTATACTATAGCCGCTCCGGTAGTGACGCACCGGCCGCGACGAGTCGCGTTGCGAGTGACGTCATAGGCTGTCGCCGGCCACTGCTTGTAGTTTTTGTATGTATGCTTCAGACACGAGTCACGCTGACGGCGTTCCCCCTTGCGCCCCCTAGAGGACGCAGTGTCTCGTTTCCTATCTCAGGGAACCATGGTTACATACGTAACCTGAGACGTTTTCAATGTATTGCATCAACTTTTGATTTGGATGTATATATATACACAACAGTTTTTTTTTTTTTTTTCTGGTCCTTGATTCTGACTGGCTAATAAGACTGTGATATTAGATTCCAACAGAACTCCAATTTGTATCACTTCGCTTGCAGTACTTCTCACAGCAAGTGTCATGGTGGATGCCCAAATCCACTATCATTTTAAAAATATTACTGTTTTGTGTCACTAAATGTAGTTTTAAGAGGTTTTCAGGTGAGAATGTACTTGTTTATAGTTCAAATATGCAGTTTGTTAATAAACATAATGTCTGTTTGAAAAAAAAAAAAAAAAATCAATGCTGTATAATATCAGAGCGCTGCCTGTGTACTTTTGACTGAATTGCCTAGCAACTTTTAGAATGGCTGTTGTTGTTGTTTATTAAATATTATTATTCAATAAATAATATATAAATTATAGTGTTTAGTATTGAGAAAAGGAGCATGTGTTCGTGATGGTGATTTTAGTTACATTGTTCCGCCATTAGATGGCGACAAGAGACTGTTTTTATGAGTCAGTAGTAAAGACTTTATACTGAAAAATAAATATTTTAAATGGAAGTTAATTGTTTGTTTCAACAACAGTTTGAAGCAGCTAACAAATGCACTGCCATCTTAAATCACCCTTAACGGAAAAAAAGATATGAACTTTACAGCCTTCATGGGCAATTATATATCACTTATAAATTATTAAATACAAAATTAATAGTAAAATTAAAATGTGCTTGAAAAAAAAAAATGAACAGAATATCTATGTGCCTAATAATTATGCACACAGTGTAGTTGTTGTCCTGCATCATGTTCGTTACCAATCAATGATCTATGCAGGTGTGGGTAGCATGTGCCTAAAATACGTGTAAAAAAAAAAAAAAATCAAACAAAAAAGTCCTCTCAATCAATTAAGGAAAAAACAAACAAACAAACAAGCAAAAATAACTCCACATTATTTTCTGTAATTAATCACAATTATATAGATATTTGATTAGACAAATTTGCTACACAACATCTGTTGGGGCTTATTGTCCAAAAGTGCACACATTTGGAAAAACATTGATATGTATTCAGAAGTGGGTTCTACCACTATCTGCTTCTTTTGTGTTGGCTAGGACAGCACACAGGTATTGCACACTGGATGTACAGTAGTCAACATTTAGTCAACATTTAAGCTCATCAAAGTTGTCCTAATGGGTATTGTTTTGGAATATCTAACAGGCAATCTTTATTCATTAATCTATTATTTGTTTAAAAGAAAATATTGTAGGGAACTAGATCAATTTTCAATTGATTCAGTTTGAAATTTGAATCGTAAGGATTCGGAACCATGTGAACAATTTAATTCACACTTGACAGTTGATGTTCATTAACTGTTTATCCACCAAAAGGTTTAACTCAGTACCTATTCTGTTGCTTATATTGCACTCCTGGGCATAGATCGCAACATAACAAGGAAAGGTTTGGATACTTTAAGCTTAGGTAACTGGATCTGGGCATACAATAGCTTATGAACTCAAAGACACAAGGCACGGCTCTTTAAAATGAAACAATGATTTATTGAGCTACTGAGCTAAGACAGAAAACTAAAGCTACCGAAATTCACATGCATTCACACACACATACAGGTTCAGGATGATGAATATTACTGAGTTTCAAATTTCGATCTTTGTTACCAGTCCCTAAATCGCAACCTGATCGTAATCATAAAGGCAGGAATCTGGCTATGATTTGCTACGGAGACTTATGCACCAATTCAAGCTAGGAAGAGGGAGATTTCGTTACTTGCTTTGCTTTGCATTGCCTTGTCGTTGCCTTGATGGGCTTGCTTCAGTGAAGGAATTGTGTGGCTCCTGATTGGTTGGCGATCGTTCTTGGGTGACGTCTTATGGGAAACTCCTCAGCGAGGATTGGATGGCTGGAACCGGTTTGGTGGGCCTTTGGGCGTTGCTTAGTTACGGCGCAACGCTGGATGCTCTTCCGAGTGACTTGTTGCTGGCCGCGTCCTGAGGCTCGTCTGTTAGTTTGAGAGTTCTGATGGCAAGAACGCCGCGCAGTTGGAGAGCGCAAGATGATCGTCCGCGAAGAAGATTGGTCAAGCTGTTAAAGGGTACATAACATGCACAGTTTCACCTAATCTCATGTTAATCCTGAGTACCAACAGAGTAGTAATGTATCCTTAATATCTCCAAAAAGTCTTTAGTTTTATTATATTTATGAAAGAAAAATACAGCTTTCCTATTTTCTCCGGAAAAAGACGAACTTCTGGAGGTGCGCCGTGTCGACGATCGCGTTAGGATTGCCAATAAAACAGACATTTAATGTTGTTTCACTTACCATCTGCAGTTCTGAATCATGACCAGGATCTTTTATAGCTGGGACCGCTCCATCTTTCAGTATCAAACAATGTGCAAATCCAGCGTCGAACTGGTCCTTGTATATGAAACATTCACTTGCTAAACTCCATTGCTGCCCCGGAAAAAGGAACTGCATCCACTGTTCACGTAATGCTGGGTTCTTCAGGAAGCTGAACAAAGTTATCTTTGCCTTACAACCAAAACCACACTTCTTTAGAGACTTTCTTCCTAAAAGAATCTCTTGCACAGTGCATCCGAATGAAACACGTTGATGGCGCGCTCTTTTTTTCACGGTCTGGCCGACGTGATTGCAGGTGCCGCGGACACGCTTTTCCGGGAGAAATGCTCATATAAGGAGTTCCACCACCGAAAAAAATCAGCCGAAACTTGTACCAACCCGGAAGTAAGATTTTCGGCAGTGAAATTCTCTGTCATTTGTCCAAATTTTTTTTAAACTTTGGCCATGTTTAGCATGAGAATCCAACTCTTTAACACTGTAAACAACTCTGAATATACGAAACACCATTGTACCCCCCCTTTAAGCAAGGGATCTTGTGCAGGAAGTTCCGGTAGTTCCAGCAACGAGTTGCACTGACACTAATGTTTTAATCGGGTCCTCTGAGCCCATCCCACAGGGCTGTGGTCCAATGAATTACCCAGGGGGCAGAGCCCCACCCTGCGATGTTACTTTCTTTTGTGCATACATTAATTTGAGGGCATTCCATCAGTGGGAGGGATATTTCTGCAACTTTCATTAATATCAATACAAAGCTGTAATATCGGTATTGTACACAGGACGCATGTTTCATTCATACATTCACTCAGCATGCATCATTCTGATAAGATTGATATCAAACATGCAGATACTTGACCTACATAGTGATAAATTGGGCATTCTCATATAGACAACAAAAGAAGTACAAGGCACAGGTAATTCTGTTCATGTAAAACACATAAAAGAATACAGCAAATATATATGGCACACTATTAGTGAGTATATTTGCTCTGATAGAGAATAGGAATAACTGTTCTTAGAGATTGTTTTCTCTAGTTTCAGGTGAGTCTGCGTTAGTGGCCAGCGCGTAAGACAAGTGTCACAAGTGGAGAGTTACGCGAGCCCTCTCGGCTCTGGAGTTCGAATTGCGTGCCTGTTTTCCTTTGTTTATTGATTATCAGTTTATGAATAGCGGGTCATTATTGACACAGGCCGTCTGTTCTGTGGATGATCTGAGGCAAAAGAAGAATGTCTGTTGATTAGATTGTCCTGTTTTTTCCTGTGATCCTGGCCAACAGTGGTGATGGTTCAACCATTTGGTTTTAATTGCTCCCCACGAAGGACGAGTATTCTCTGTTTTCTGATCGGATTATCTTATCGCTGGTTCACCCCCTTTTCGGAACTAGATGGGGGGATTCAGACTGATTGACACCAGAGATGGGGAGTGATCAAAGTTTATTACTCTTAGGCTGCATGCGTGAGGGCACTCGCTCGGTTTTGTGGCCATGCCCAGGTCAAATGAGAATCTCCAGATGTTATGGAATGGTGATTCTGCGGTTCCCTTGTTTGACAGAGCCGAATTCCTACAATATTTTTGACTGAGTTTCATAACTTTATATTTGTATACAACTTTAAGCTTTTGTACTTTTGACTGAATTGCTTAGGAACTTTTAGAATGGCTATTGTGGTTTATTAAATATTATTTTTAGGGCTGTCAATCGATTAAAATATGTAATCGCGGTCAATTGCATGATTGTCATGAGTTAACTTGTAATTAATCTTAACATAATCACACATTTTTATCTGTTCTAAATGTACCTTAAATTAATACTTTTCAAGTTTTTAATACTTTAATCAACATTGGCATGGACAAATATGGATGCTTTATGCAAATGTATGTTTATTTTTAGTGAAAACAAAACATATCCAACATAAAACATGAAGACTAAACATGTTTCAAAAGTCATCAGATGTTTTTCAAAAAAATTGTTCATGTCTGTTACACAAATGACATACACATACCAGGTTCCCATTTCTTGTCTTTCTTTGCACTGAGCAATTTACTTACAAAAGGCTGTTTGCATTTCCACAGGACAGGGCCGCTCACTTCTTCTGAACATGCAAAAAAAAACAAAAAAAAAAAAACAACACTACTGAAATTACTACTTAAACCATTATTACTACTGAAACCATCCTAAATATAGAGCATAAAGAACATAGACATGTTTCAAACATGGTAGACATGTTTTTCAAAGAACTTGTTCGTGTCTATTAAACACATGGAAAAAAGAACATGGTTTCCATTATTTATCTTTCTTTGGTTACATTGTTCTGCCAGAGTCAGCAGTAAAGGCTTTTATTTAAAAAGAGGCTGAAACAAGGTTGTAAACAAGGGCATCAGAAATCCATTTAACAGTTGAAAGGATACTACACTACTACTAAGACATTTCCTCAGAACACATTTAAACTAATGCTAAATTAGTTGCTGAATATGAGACTAAGCTGAAGAATGCTGTATCAGATCCTTGAGATTTCCCCCACTCTGGACTAAATATTATGGTCGTAATATAATAGTCATCACATGGTCCGTTGCAATAATCTGAATGCTGCAGCTTAAAATACATTCTGGAAAGAAATGGCATCAGATTAAGTGATAATGTATGAATTGAATAAATGTTCAATTCTGCAAATTATTATTATATGTTAACACCATTTTGGTGGTGGTGTGTGAATAGTCGCAGCAAATGAAACACAGAGATCCTTTGCTAGCATTTTGCAGGACTTTATTGGTAAAAAAAAGAAGGCCTGTAAAGAGGTAAGCATATGTTGTTGTTGTTGTTGTTGTTGTTTTTAAAGGGACATATGTTTAAGTGAACTACAAATTTGTAAGATGATTAAACCAGTGAAAACTTTGAAATGTTCAGTTAAACCATGATGTTGAAAAATGTATTCTCCATGTATCTGTCAATTACATGGACTGGACCAGTGGTTCTCAAAGTGTGGTACGAGTACTCAGGCTCCCTCTAATGGTACACAGAGGAATCACTAAATTAAATATAAATGAATGTTAAAACAAAATACATTTAAATGTAATATTTGAGTAAAGTTTTTATTTTTTTTATTTTTAGGTTCAACACATTTTAATTTAATCATTGTTATATATATATATATATATATATATATATATATATATGTTTTTCCTGTATGTAAGCACAGTGCAGTGTTCATGTTCAAACTGTGTATTTACAATGTTAAAGTTGCTGGCAATAATACATATTATTATTAGGAATAAAAGTGCCTTGTTTTTTTAACTGTGCAGAGCTGTAGCTAAATAGTTATGGCTGTATTTTAATGTTGTTCATTATAGTGGTACTTTGAGAGTCAAATATTTTCTAAGATGGTACTTGGTATAAAAAGTTTGAGAACGACTAGACTAGACAGTGCATACAGATTAGTACAAATAGCTTCAATAATCATCCTGAGAAGACAGAAATTGCTTTGTCAGTGAGTTAGTATCCTGTAAGCTATATGGAAATGAAATTTGCTTACTTTCTGTTGTTTTGTGTTTTATATAAAGGAAGCTAAGCTATAAAGCTTAATTCACTAAAAAGAATAACAACATGGAGACAGGAGTGGATATAATCTACTGCAAGTTCTATGCAATAACAAATACATTTACTCATGCCAAAATAGACTTTCACAAACAAGCAAAAAAAAAACAACAAAAAAAAAACAATGAACATGATAGGCATGTAATGATTTTATTAAATACTCAGTAATGCTAATCTGAGCGCACAGCAAATAATTTAATGATGTAGTATTTAAAGTTTGAAAAACTACAGTATTCTGACATGGTAAGAAAAATTAATTGACCAATGCCCTTCCTCATGCCCGTGTCAAAGCCCTGTGAGGTCATTGGCTACGTTTGCAATCATCCATCCATAATAATCATGTCTATAAAAGTAGAAATACTTCATTAGGTGCATTTGGCAGATGTTGTTGAGCTCAATCTTTGGGATGTTTCTGTTTCTTTACATAATCCTGTGCATCATTCAGCTTCAAGCTAAGGCAGGAAACACTCCTTGCCGAATGATGGGAGAACCTAAGTACCCTCTGCTTTTCAAGGATGGAGACGTAACTATTGGGGCACTTTTTCCAGTGCATAGCATAGAGACATTATCTTCATTCAAGTTTACGCAAAAACCTCAGTTTCTATCATGTTCCAGGTCTGTTATAATGTTATGTGACATTTAATATGTGTATGCATGTATTTTATTTCAACACTGTCTTTATCTGTTTATTCATTTATGTTATCACAGTGTTA
Source organism: Cirrhinus molitorella (assembly GCA_033026305.1). Taxonomy (NCBI): domain Eukaryota; kingdom Metazoa; phylum Chordata; class Actinopteri; order Cypriniformes; family Cyprinidae; genus Cirrhinus; species Cirrhinus molitorella. The sequence goes on along the minus strand of CM065127.1, from coordinate 24,220,646 downwards.
ATCTGAGAGATTTTCGGCTGGCTCAAATCATGATCTTTGCCATTGAAGAGATTAACAGAAGTGAGAGTTTGCTCCCAAATGTTTCTATTGGTTACAAAATTTATGATACTTGTAGTTCAAGAATGTCTTCTATGAGTGCAACTATGGGACTAATGAATGGTCTAGAGTTTGTAGCAGGGGACACTTGCAGTGCAAAGTCTCCTATACATGCCATCATAGGAGAAACAGAATCTTCTGCAACAGTGATTTTGTCTAGAACTACAGGACCTTTTAAAATTCCAGTGGTAGGTGGAAATTAAAACAGGTTTGATCACCATATTGTGGACTAATTTAATTGTGTGTTTTTTTTGTTTTTTTTTTAAATATAGATAAGTCATGCGGCCTCCTGTGAATGTCTTAGTAATAGAAAAGATTACCCTTCCTTCTTCAGGACTATTTCTAGTGATTACCACCAAGGCAGAGCACTTGCATATATAGTTAAACACTTAGGCTGGTCTTGGGTGGGAACTGTGAACAGTGACAATGACTATGGAAACAATGGAATGGCAATATTTCTCAACACAGCTCAGAAGGAAGGGATCTGTGTGGAGTACTCTGTGAAATTCTATAGAACAGAGCATGAAAAACTCAAAAAAGTGGTAGACACAATAAAAAAAGGTACAGCAAAAGTGATTGTTGCATTTATTTCCTTTCTTGAGATGGGCTTATTAACTGAACAGCTAAGTATTCAGAACATTGCGGGCCTCCAAATGGTCGGTGTGGAGGCATGGATAACTTCAAAGAGTTTGATCACTCCAACAACCTTTCGTGTGCTGGGAGGTTCATTGGGGTTTGCAATGAGAAAAATCAATATTGAAGGTTTTGCAGATTATGTTGTAAAAACATTCTGGGACACAGCTTTTCCATGCTCACAGAGTCAAGATAATGATTCTCAGATCAAAGTAAATTGCAGCAGATATCAGGATCTGATTGTGCTGAAAAATTACAATGAAGATGTCCCTGAACACAGATTTTCAAGCAACGTCTACAAAGCAGTTTATGCTGTGGCTCATTCACTACACAGTCTACTCAAGTGCAAAACACAAGAAGGTTGTGAAAAAGGCCTGACATTACAACCACAGCAGGTAAGTAAGTAAGTAAGTAAGTAAACAAATCCAGAATTGAACTAAACTTAAAGATACTTATTTATTGTTGACATTGTATTATAATTTGTCAATTACATCTAATTTGTCTTTTTGCTAGGTGGTTGAGGCTCTAAAAAAGGTAAATTTCACTGTAAAGTTTGGAGATCTTGTATGGTTTGACAGTACTGGTGCCACAGTAGCCCAATATGAAATTGTAAACTGGCAGCAGGACTCTGATGGATCAATCCAATTTAAAACAGTGGGATACTACGATGCCTCACTGCCCCCTGACCAACACTTTGTGGTTAACACTGAAAACATACTTTGGGCTGGAGAAATGCTAAAGGTAAATGACAATAAACTTTTATTGTTCAGAGTTTAAACTGGGTAGCCATAATGCCAAAATCATACATATGTATGTATGCATATATGCATTATAACTATATTTCTCAATGCAGAAGCCAAGGTCTGTGTGCAGTGAGAGCTGTCCTCCAGGCACTAGGAAGGCTGCACAGAAAGGAAAACCTGTCTGCTGTTATGACTGCATTCCATGTGCAGAAGGAGAAATCAGTAATGAGACAGGTAATCTTCAGTTCATCTCAAACTTCCAAAGAAAACTGGTTAGTTGCTCTTTTTGTGGTTTTCTTCTACTCTTCAGGGTGCAGTTTTTTATCAAAGGAGTTCATAAATATATATATATATTTTTTTAACCATAGTAAACACAACTTCCTTTCCAGATTCAAATAACTGCAAGCAGTGTCCAGGGGAATACTGGTCTAATGCTGAGAAAAATAAGTGTGTGCTAAAGACTGTAGAGTTTCTCTCATTCACAGAAGTTATGGGTATAGTGCTAGTCTCTTTCTCACTGTTCGGGGTAGGATTAACTTTGCTTGTGGCCATCCTGTTTTACAGCAAGAAGGACACCCCCATAGTAAAAGCCAACAACTCAGAGCTGAGCTTCCTGCTGCTCTTCTCATTGTCTCTGTGTTTCCTTTGTTCACTTACTTTTATTGGTCGACCCACTGAGTGGTCTTGTATGTTGCGTCACACAGCATTTGGGATCACCTTTGTCCTCTGTATCTCCTGTGTTCTGGGGAAAACAATAGTGGTGTTAATGGCCTTCAAGGCTACATTTCCAGGAAGCAATGTCATGAAATGGTTTGGGCCTGCACAACAACGACTCAGTGTTTTTGCCTTTACACTTATGCAGGTTCTTATCTGTGTGCTTTGGCTTACAATATCTCCTCCATTTCCCTACAAAAATATGAAATATTATAAGGAAACAATCATTCTTGAGTGCGGTCTGGGTTCTACTATAGGATTCTGGGCTGTTCTGGGTTATATTGGCCTACTGGCTGTCTTGTGCTTCATTTTGGCTTTTCTGGCTCGCACATTGCCTGATAATTTTAATGAAGCTAAATTCATCACATTCAGTATGCTCATATTCTGTGCTGTTTGGATCACATTTATACCAGCTTATGTCAGTTCTCCTGGAAAATTTACTGTAGCTGTAGAGATATTTGCCATTTTATCCTCAAGCACTGGTTTACTATTCTGCATATTTGCACCTAAATGTTATATCATCCTGCTTAAGCCTGAACAAAATACAAAGCAACACATGATGGGAAAAACAATATCTAAATCATATTGACAAATAATACAATATGTGCACTGCTATAGAGAATTATTATTATTTATCATTAGTATTTGCAAGAAAGTGTGTGTGTGTGTGTGTGTGTGTGTGTGTGTGTGTGTGTGAGAGAGAGAGAGAGATGGATGGTGAAGGGGTTTTGTGTCTCAGGTTTTTTTACATTGAGCTGTGACATGTTGTAACCTGAAAATCAGGCTGATGCAAATGCTCATCTGAGTTGCATCTACTCACTGGAGAGGACATTTCATAGGTGTCTCCACAAACACACAAAAGCACAAATAAGAAACCTTTTAATTAATGCCCAGTTGGAAGATACACCGTTTTAATGTCATAAACATCAAGGGGGTGAGAGAGAATGAACAAAATACATGAGGCAACTGACTATTAATTGAGGTGTGGCTATTGAATTGGTTTCTAAAATGTCAAGTATGATTTACATTCTCAATGAGGTGCTTAAAATAAAAAATAATATAAATTAAAGGTTAAACGTTTCACAGAGTTATATTGTGGAAGGAAAGAATAGAAATACATATACAAATGAGTTTTTAAAATCACTTCTATATCTGAATTAATATATATGTAGCTGACATGTAAAACAATGACAACATATATTCACCTAACCTTAAAGACAATGTAAATAGGTTAACAATAAATGTTAACTTAAAATTTGTACTTTTCTTGAACTTGACACATATTTTCATATTGAGATATGTCGTCACATGCAGAATGTATATATAAGGAGTATATAACACAACTTCCAGCAAATTTATTGACGTGTAAATTTGCTTTAACATCAGTCGTGAACTGAACAAGATTTCTCAGGCATTTGACAAACATAAATCTATTTGTCCACTTGCTCATCCTCAGTGACTGCACTAGATTTACCACTGTGAAATGTTAATCCAGTCCTTCACCATAACACTTGCAAGTTTTAAGAAGCAACTGGGGGACATGCAGGGCTTGGCCAAATACTCACACTTGCAGGCTTTGTACTTGACCACTTGTCTGCTTACATGGGATGGGACACTTGATGGGACACACTTATACCTTTGTAAAAATGCAAGTGTTTACAGAACTTTATTTAGATTTTTAATACTTTTAATTTTAAAAATAAACATATAAATGTCTGATCAGTAATTACGGTGTTTCTAAGTAAGAGATAAAAAGTAGTTGCTAGAATAATGGTTTGTTGTTAACAAATAAATATGCAGGAAGTAATAGATAGTAATACATTAGCACTAACCTTAACACTGTTAACTAATATGGAAGCAATATTAACAAAGCAGTAAGTAATTGCAAATATAGGACAAAAGTAGTTCCTTGTTAGGTATTCAGTAATTACTAAAAAAAATGCATTGAGAACTACTTGCTAATTATGATCAATTAATAATCACATAACCAATAACCACATAATTACTAATCACAACAGTAACCTAAAAGTAAACTATTGTCTTGTTTTATTATTAACATGGTCATAAAATGCCTTTTTCAGAAGCTTGCACCTCAAATGAGCTCTTTGCGGATTTATGAATATTATATCACCCTAAAGTTGGCTACAGGTTGAGACTGTGACTACTACTCTTACCAAAGAGTAGTTTATTTCAAACTAAGGCCCCTTCCACACAGAGACATGTTTAGCTGTATACGTAAAGATTTTGTATCATATAAACACAGAATTATAGTAATGATAACAATTCATTTAAATTTTTAAATAACTTTGAAGTGATGCTGACAAGCACATGATTGGATTAGTTCACTATTATGAGCTGTATTCAGTGTTAGAACAAAATGTCTTGATTCCAAAACACCTACATAGTGACAGTTTCCTGGGAAAGACTTTGCTTTAGGATATGAATATAAAGAATGATGGTCTCTTGTCAAAAACAGTTTGCATCCTTAATAAAGGCATTGACTGCATTGTTTTAAGCACAAAACAACATCTTCCAGATGACAACGTCTAGAATATCTCTAGGGCCTCAGAAATGAATGGCTGTACAGTATACAGTTGAAGACAAAATTATTAGCCCCTTATAAAATATTTCATTATTTTTCGAATAACTCCCAAGTGTTGTTTAACAGAAAGACAATTTTTATCAACACAGCATTTTTAAACAAAATACTTTATTCAGGAAGCTTTTAGGGTTTGTAATACAAATATAAATAAATGTATAACCAAGAATTTTAAAAAGTCTACTGGTCAAAATTATTAGCCCTCTGATGTTAATAGTCAATAGTGTATCCCTTTTGCTTAATAACAGCCTTTAGTTGTTTGTTGTAGTTCTCAACAAGTTTCAAGCATATATGAGGAATGACAGCCCATTTTTCCCACAGCATTATACTGCCACCACCATGTTTCACTGTGGGAATGGTGTTCTTGGGGTTGAATGCCTCTCCCTTCTTTCTCCAAACATTGGCAACATCTCTATGGCCAAAAAGCTCTAGTTTTGTCTCATCTGACCAAAGGACACGTTTCCAGTATGCATCAAATTCCCCCAGGTTGTCCTTAGCAAACGTCATTCTAGCTTGGAGGTGTCTCTTCTTCAGAAGTGGAGTCAATTCCAGACTTGGCTAGGTCATTCACTAGTGTCTTGGCAGTTGTTCCTGGGTCTTTAGAAACCTCTCTCACGAGTTTTCTTTCCAAAGTTTTTTTAAATATTTTGCTTCCTGCCTCTGCCCGTCTTGTTCTCCACTGTGTTGGTCTCTTTAAACTTCTTGATAATGCATCTCACTGCAGTTCTTGACACTTGAAAACGCTTTGATAAATGTGAGTATCCTTCTCCATCTTTATGAGCATTAACAGTGGTTTGTTCTATAGCTAATCAAACTAATAATTTCTCAAGGGGGCTAATAGTATTGACCTTAGCAGTTTATTTATTTTATTATTTTATTCAAGCAACTGTAAGAAATCAGGCTTTCTCTAGAAGAAAAAAAAAAATAATAGGAAATAATGTGAAAACATTCTCTTGCTCTGTTAAACATCATTTGGGAAATATTCTAAAAGTAAATGTCAAATTTCACAGGGGGGCTAATAATTTTGTCTTCAGCTGTATGTCAGATATAAAATATATTAAATTACTTAATATATTACATGTGAAATCAATGTAAATCCCTCACAAATTACTCAAGCATTACATGGTCAGCCCACAGTAACCACTACTGACTTGGACCATTATTTTAAAGTGAAAAACAAGTTTAACCCTTCAGTAATTACCAACCCAGTCTCATAAAAAATACGTACCTCTGGGTACTTTTTTTTGGGTACTTGTTTTTACATACCTTACTGCACGTTTCACAGCAGTTTTAAAAATAAATGTCCACTAAGTGGCGCTAAAACACAGGTTCAATGCGTAAACCCTGGCACGTATTTATTACGTTGCTATAGGTACATATTGCTGTGTTTGTACTACGTTGCTTCAGGTACGTATTGCGGCGGTTCAAAGTTCAAATATCCGGGGACTGTTGCTAAAATTAATGCTCTGTCATGTTGGAAATATGCCCTACACCAAACCTAACCCTAAACCTACCCGATAGTGTTAACAAATGCAAAACACATTATAAAAACACATTTGTTGACACCATTTGAATCTTCCTTGTGAGTAGATTTGAACTCTTTTGTCGAAATGTAGTTACACGGGATTCAAACTGGAGCTCTTCAACTCTCAAGTACATCTTCATACTGCGTGAGCTACCAAACAAACCTATTGTTTATGAAAACAATAGATATGAAGCTAGATATATCATGCTAACATTCAAAAACATTCGTTTTCAACATTAGGTTTCATATTAATATTATTTTTAAGTCATAATATTCTTCAAGTAATTGTGTGAAAATTACGCTTTATGAAACTTTGTAAATCATACTTTGTGTGAAAAGGAATAAAAGGTGTCACAGTTTTACTGCCTCTAGTGTTAATTTTTTTGGAAACTGCAGTGATATGTACTTATTGGTACGTATTTCGTGTCCCGCAAAAAAGTGCCCCCAGGTACGTTTTTGTCATGAGACCAGGTAGCTAATTACTCAAGAGTTACCTTGTCCTGTGTTACCTTGCTTCCATATTAGTTAATAGTATTAAGCTCAGTGTTAATGTAGTACTACCTATTATTTCCTGCATAGTTAGTTGTTAACAATGGACCATTGTTCTAAAGTGTTGCCAATACATATACTATTTTTTCAAAAAAAAAAAAAAAGAAAAGAAAAAAACCTGCAACACTTTATTTTTTACTACCAAATTAAATGTTATATCTAATTATTAACAATATTTAATTTACACTGGAAAGGTTTTTGTGACCTCTTATAGATTCTCAGTCTTACGATTTATTTCCAGAGCATGATGTATGATAGGATACACTTAGAGAGTGTGGATTTAGTGTGCATTAAGGGCACTGTGCTTTGGCATGTTGAAGACTTACTTCCTTTTGTGTGTATGTGCTCTTAGGTGTCCAAGACCGCAAGTGTGGTTATTTGGACATGCCCATGATTACACCTTTTGCCACTCCAAGAGCAATCGGATGTCCTTCCTGTCTGATGTTGTACATTACAGACATTGCAGTTCATTGCTCTGGCCACATCTGCACTTGCAATCTGCATGTTCATGCAGATGAGCAGGGTCCCTGGACATTCTTCTAATGTTTTTCAGAGTCAGTAGAAAGGTATATTTAGTGTAACTGTGACCTTAATTGCCTATCACCTGTAAACCGCTAATGTCTTCAGGGCCATGTGTAATACCAGACTTTCACACTGGTAATATTAAACCAATTATACCCCCTGACACTAGGTGATGCTATGGGGTCATTTTGCTGTGCAACAACCCTACACAATAATAAAAAGCTGTTTGATGTATTTGTTCATTTACTAAAAATTAATATGATGATACAATGGAATTAAATTATCAATTTACACACTTAAAAATCAGTTCAATCAAAAATGAAGGTAACATGCTGTGCATTTATTGTGGTGTCACAAACCCCTCACTAAATGCATTTTAAGCTCATTTTAAGCTGAAGTATACTTCAATTTTGACATGAACGATTAGCTTACCCATACAGCTAAACAGCCTTTCAAAGTATACTCAATTTGATAGCATGTGCAAACACGTACACACTAGAAAGTTTAATGTTTCTCTAGTGTCTGTGCTATTTTTTCCAAGTTATGACCACTAAAATTATATTTGTATTCTTTTAAACTAGAATTATGGTTATGTCTTAACCCCTTCACACAAGCACTCATCAGTGCAGACATCTATTGTTCTTGCAGTCAAGTTTACACAAAACATCCAGACTCCATGTTTGTTATAATGTTATGTGAAATGTAGTATGTATATTACTTTAACAAGCTGAAGTATTTTACTTCAACGCTGTATTTATCTGTTTATTAATTCTGTTGCTTTTTACTGGTTTATTGTTTTCACAATGTAAATTATGTTCTGTTAGATTAACAGAAGTGAGAGTTTGCACCCATTTTTTTCTTTTCTTTTTTTTTTTTGGCTACAAAATTTATGATATTTGTAGTTTTAAAATGTCTTCTATATGTGCAACTATCTAGGTTTTGTTAATGATTCTGACTTTGCAACAAGGGGCACATGCAATGTCTCCTAGAGTAATAGAGTAATTTTCCTAGAGTAATTTTTTTTATAAAGCAAAGGACGCATAGAGCTGGTCCCTCTAGCCAAGATGAAATCAGGGTTTTATTGTCGTGCACATCCACGTCCTCCCCTTTGGCCTGTCCCTGTCTCCCTGCATCTTTACCAGACTCGCGGAGGGTACCCTGACTCCACTTTGGTGGAAGGGCATCCAGATACTCAACTATCTCGACGACTGGCTGATAATAGCTCACTGTGTTGGCTTCAGGTCTACCGGGAGAAGAATAAAACTTGACCTGTTTTTCAAGATGTGTTAAATTATTATTATTATTATTATTATTATTACTATTTTAAATAATAGGTGCACTAAATATCACACTATACAACATTTTATGCAGTTAAATATTGTTTAAAGCTTATGCAGTTAAAAAATTGTCATTAATATTTAGCAATCTGGAAAATATATACTGTATATATATAGAATACACAAATGGAATAGAAAAAAAATAGAAAATACAGTTATTTGTTGTAATTAGGAAAAACAAGATAATGCTGTAAATAAATTACAGCAATGCTGCTGTAAAAAATACAGTAACCGGCTGGCAACTCTGCTATCTTGGATTTTTTTTTTTTTTTTTTTTTTTTTTACAGTGTAGGCAGACCTAGACCACCTTTCTCTATAGGCCTCTGTAACTTATTAGAATGTAATTGAGGTTGAGATCTTATACCTAACTTAGGCCATTGAAACGTGTCAGGATGAAAAACTGATGAAGGGCAAAATGCAGTATATATATGTATATATATATATATATATATATATATTCATCACTGTTTAAATAAAGACACAAATCCATCAGATGAATTGAGTTTTATTTAAGATCGGAAAAAAAATGAAACTATAGAGGGTATGCATTGACGTAATTTTCCCGCCGGGACACGCCCCCTCAGCCGGACTGAGTGGCAAAAGAAGCAGCTGCCTGAATGGATTTAAATAGGGAAGCTGCGAAAACGCAAGTAAAACAAAACGATAATCCTTTTGCTGGACTTGATATAATGTCCCTTACTTACCAAATATTCAGTGGTCCATGGATATTGATATGCAGCCAGGAATCATGTTCCCTAACATTTATATGTGCCTGAATTCAACCTGAATTCAGATTTGCCCGTGAACACATTTTGTAAATACGAAACAGGTTGGTCTAAACCCCCGTGATCACTTATATCAATGTTATATATATGGTTATATCGTCCAGCCCAAAATCTTATATAGTTTTCTGTTACTGTTTATTTAAAAACATCCAGGTGTGCATAACTTAATATGGTAAATATTTAATTGATGGGTTATGACAATACAATATATAGGGCATTGTTTTACCGCAAAATTTAACATATAAACATGAAGTAATAACTGCAAATCCGTGTTTCACCGCCTGAAGTCCATTTGTTTCTTTGAATTGCACTGATCTATTTGCTTTTCTTTTTTGTAGCTTTCGGTAGCCTGTAAAAATATACCTCAGGTTTCTTGTCAGAGTTATTTGTACAGTCAATCACAACACTCGTTCTGGTTTTTGAGGTGTTTTGTGTGTTCTGTCGCAGCATTTACGCTGAAAACTAATGCTGCCACTCATTCATTTTGCCACTCAGTGGGCGGAGCCGCACTCACTCCAGCTGACGGTGACGTCACGTGCATATCCTCTATTGGTTGTGAGCACAAACAAGGAACAAGGAAGCTGAAACTGCACATGATGTCACATGGAACCAGGTGTGTGTAATTATCAGCATGCAGAGACTGTTTGTGTCTAAGGTGGATGTGCTTCTCCAGCTGTCTTCTCTATTCCTACCAAAGTTGGTGTTGTTACTGGTTGTAAAACTGAAGAAGGAAAGTGCAAACCCGCACTTATATAGCTACTGAGTTTGGTGTAAGCCACTTGAGTTTGTGCAAGGACAACTCGGAAAAGCCACAATGAACGCTACTGGTAGGACGCTACTGGTAGGATAAAGACTAATTTCTTTAGCAACTATAGACTGTTTAAACAAATATTGTGTACTCTGTATATCACAAGTTATTTGGTATTGTTAGCAGTTTAGCATCTATTATGCTAACTGGCCATGTGTATTAAGTGCATTTATTTGGTGTTGTTGTTGAACCGCTATGTTAAAATCTGACTTGTGAATATCCTAGTAACTTCGTAGTTTAAATGAGTTAAACATCCTTAAATGATCTTAAATGATGCCATGTGCAGTGACTTGCATAATAATGTTTGTATATGGTTTTGTTTGTTTGTATAGGTATAGGTTATTAAGCTAAGCATCTGAGAAAACACTGAAAATGAGCAAATGAAGATTGAATTGTTGCTGAAAGACTTTCAATAAATTGCTTCAGTGATGAAGAATCTCATGCTTTGAGTTAATCCACGCTCCTTCCAAAGTTGATTGAAGCCTTTTTAGGCAGACATTGAGGCTAAGAATCCCTGAATAACTTGACACTTAATAACCAAGCTTGAGGACAAGAAGATTAAAGGCTTTTGATGGTCCATAGAATAAAGCTGGGGCAACATTAAGTCATCAGCAAATTAACTTGCATTGTTTCAAGAAGACGTGCTATTTGACTTAGAAACAAGATGGCAGAAGAAGCCATGGGGAAAACAGTGGACCAACTTAAGAAGGATAGGACCACTGCAAAAATGTGTTTTTTTGAGATAGCCTGTGATAATTCTGATTCAATACATTTTGCTGGAGTCAATTGTGAAGGATATGAAGTTCAGCTAATTCACTTGGAAAGACTTGTGAGCAGAGCTGTCAAGGCTTTGTCCAGTTGGGAACAATGAATTCCTACGATGGAGAAGAAGGACTTTTAGAGGAGAGTGAAACAGTTGAAAGTACAGAATAATAGACTTGTTTCAAGAAACAGTGATTTTATTACTGCACGTAATGCTGAAAGAGTTTCCCAAATTTTAAGTCCTACAGATCCAAATGCAGTTTTTCAAACTATGCCGATTACACCAGTTGTGATAATAAAACCAACTAGTTTGCCTAAATTCAGTGGTATTAAAATAGATTTCTTCCATTGGAAGAAGGATTGGGAAAGTTTGCAGAAACAAGGAGAACCAACTGCATCCGCAGAAAATCCAGTCAAGAAAATCCAGCTCTTGAATAACTTGGATAACAAAATTGTTAAGGACCTGCGGCTGTCAAGTTATAATACTGCTGAAGATGTGATTAGAGTGCTGGGGAACTGATATGGAAACAAGGTAACAATCACCATGGAAATCATTGAAGAACTGGAAAAAAATAAAAATCCTTCTGTAAAGGGAAATCAACCCAGAAAAGTGATAGATTTGATCCAAACTGTTGAAAAAGCTCTATCTGACCTGACGGATCTTGGCAACACTGGTGCACTTAAGAACCCTCTTGTAATCAAGTCTACTAAAAGTAAACTGCCTGAATTTGTAAAAAGAGACTGGCTTATTTTCATGACTGACCCTGATAATGGTGTGACTCCAGACAATCACTTTGACCTTCTGTTGAAGTTCTTAAAGAAACAGGAAGATGTTCTTGAGAAACTTGAACAACTCAGAATCACAGACAAGGTGGAAAGACAAGACAAGTCAGAAAGTCAATTTGAAAGAAGGTATGCATCTACAAGAACCACAAAGAAAGATTCTGCTGATGGGTGTGTTGTGTGCGGAGCTGTAAATCATAAAGAAAAGATTTCATTTTGTAAGAAGTTTAAGGAGTTAAAACTAACTAAAAAGAAAGCTGCTGTGAGGAAGATTGGGGCATACAAGAAGTGTCTTGGACATCATGAGCGTGACGCTGACTGTAAAGACACATTCCTGTGTAAAAATAGAGATTGCAGAAAAGAAAACGCAGCTGACCGTCATTATTTTCTCTCACCAAGAAAATAATTTATGAGTGGCTGTGTGAAAAGGTCTCTTAAGGATATAAAAAAGGTAAATGTGCTAACAGCAGAGCAGGAGGAATTTTTGGCCAAACTTTCCCCAGAGATGGCTGAGCGTTGCAGAAGTGCTTTTACTAACAATGTAGCAACAGTGACCTGCAATGTGTAAGGGATCAGTGAATCAAACAAATCAGACGATTCGATTAAGAGTCAGGAGTCATCCTAAAAGAGCCACCCCCCAAATTCCAGGCCCAGGAAAGACAGATCATAAATCTTTTGAGGAAACCCTGGCACCAGCCTGAAGCAAGCCTAACCAGGAGCCTTGAACAGATTTGCAGATTGAGTTAACACAAAAGAACACATTGATAATCCCAAGGAAGGATAATTGTCAAATTTGGGCAAGTAACCAAGATTAATAGTTGAAGACGTGGCACCTTGTGGTCCCCACAAGAGACAGCATGTCATGAACATCACATGACAACTTCTTGCCTTCCCCCATCTTAGGAGACCTCTTGACCTGTGGTCTCAGAAAACTCCTCACAGAATGTGTCCCTTTTTATATATGTCTTTCATATATATGTACCAAAACCAATGCTTAAAATGACTTTTAAATGTCAGTCCATTCCCTATCATGTATGCAACTCACACATTTGCCATTATGTTTCTAATCATTTATAGTGTATGTCTTCTTAAGAACTAGTGAATCTCGTAATGATTTATAGTTAGTATATATCGTCGCTGTCGGGCGGAAACCTCGTATGTCCAAATTTTGTCAATTTCATATTTTTACACAAATCGATGCTATTGGTCAGTGCCCATGTGGATCTGTCATTTTTACAAATTATTAACCAATCTAAAGTGTTGAAAATAGCTTGAGAGCAAATCTCTTTACTCATTTGAACACTTCAACTGTCTGAGAAGAGCTCGTATCTCAACCTCTTCTTCACTCCGCTGGAGCTTCGGGGCATAGGCCTATGTCCCCTTCCATCATCTTGTCACAAAGCACCGGCAAAAAGAATTAGCATTGAATGTGACGGGGGAAACAGTAAGGAGATATTTGAATGATCCATTAATAAACTAGTGTATTCTGAGATAATGTCGCAAAGACCCTGACTCGCAATCTCTTCTTTGGACGCAACTTTTGAAGGAAAGCATCTTTACGGATTACATAATGAAAGTGTTTTTTTTCCGATTTGTTTTATTTCATTAAGTAATAATTTAAAGCTTTCTATTTATTTATTAATTTATTTATTTATCATGTTTGTGAGGCATGTAGCCTATTCGCTGAAAAAATGTGATCGCGCTGGCTCCTCATGTCCTGCAAAGCGATTTCAGCTTCCACTCTCCAAAAACGATATTCACCTAATAGCGCACATTTATCTAGGTTTAATGTTTAAACTGACATTGTTCTATAGCTACTTTAACTGTTTTAGATCTATAGATTTTATTTTATGCAAGGCGTGATGATTTAAAAGGCAAACTGATCCGACTATGAACAGTCTTCCGCTGGCCGCTGTTCGTTACTTTAAAAAAAACTAAAACTTATATTTAACGAAAAAAAAATGCTCCAAAAGTTTTTCTAAATTAACTTTATAAGAAAATGAAACGAAATATGATCACTTTGGCATTACACATCAAAACGTAACTATTTTAATAGCTGAAACAGTAGCCTAGTATAGGCTGTTCTGGAAGAAGGGGAAAAAAGACGGACTCAGTTTTTTGTATTGCATCACTCATATCTCTAACGTTTAAAATAGAGTTTAGGAAAATGTATGTGACCACAGTCCTTAGCTTTGGTTAACTATTGAAGCCTTTTCTCTTGTCAAAAGGCTCAACGCGAACGCAGACTTTGATGAACACTGCTGGCAGCAGCGACGTCTGTGTCCGTACCATTCTTATCAATGACAGCGTAAGCTCGTATCTCCCGGCTCCCAAATCATAAACCTTGTATCTCCGATAAAACATGATTTTGGGGAAATGTTGTGTTAATTCTGGCACACAACAGTGTATGATAGCAACATAAGGTATAATACAAACTTGATGCGAGGATTCCGCCCGACAGCGACGATATATGTTTGGTATGTATCAGTTAAGTATGAGAAAATTCATGCTTTGAACGTCAGTCCTTGGTAAAACGTACTATATTCTTGTTATAGAAATCACATCCTAGTTATACTCTGCTAGAAGCGGGAAAACTTAAACCATGTGACTGACAAGATAACATGTTGATTTATGGACTGGAAGGGGATAACATGGTAAACCCCCAAACACAGACAATGTTTGATTGGCCAAGACACCATTTGGGTTGTGTCCAGCACCCCTGTTTAAAAACCCAGGATACCATCAAATCGCTCTCTTGCTCTTTTTGCGCTCTTGCCTCTTTGCCCTGCTCTTCGTCGGCTGCTGCATGGCTTCTCGCCATGCTTGTGGCAACTGCAGCGTGCTGTGGCCTACACATTCGTTGCTAATGAACAATGAAGAAAACACCATCTCGTATTTTACTTTAGTTTCTTTTCTTTCTTTCCGTTGAGAGTTCTATGTTCTAGTTAAGTTCTGCTGCAAGCTGTAACCAAACGTCTGTGCCCGCCTAACTTTAAACAGCTCGTGACTCCACGTCATTTATCTCCAGCAACGCCCAAGACATCACACCGAACGACCACTGAACTTTCGACCAATCAGCAACTTTAGGAAATCCCTCTCTGCGACGTCATCAAAGGCAACTCCTTAACACAAAGGCGCAGCAAGTATCCTCCAGATTGTGAACTGGTGTATTAATTAATATAAATTTTAATAGACTCATTGATTAAACTCAATGTGAGGGTTGATTAGATGATTGATGGTTGTTCAGGTCTAAGCAATTGCATATTGCTATAAATTTGGATATTTCATATTTACACTCTTCTAAACTTATCCTTTCCTCTCTTTCTGCAACCTGTGTGAATGCGTGTGTTAGATTAGTTTGTGTTTGATTAGTTTATGTGTCTTAGATTTAGTCAATAAAGCCTTATTTTTATTGAAAGAGAAGTATCTTGTGTTTTGTGCTTACAAGTTAATGTCTTAAACTGCCGGTCTTGTTATCGTGCTTATAAATTATAGTGTTTTTGCGATATTTTGGATATTACTATCCAATGCAGAGTTGAAGTTATATAGTTAGTTCAGAAAATCACTGGCTCTGACTCCGACTCTGATCAGCCATAAAACAGTGATTCTGTTCAAATTCCCTATAAAATCTTAAATCCATTGAGCCAAATTAAACTGTTGAACCTTACGGTTCTGGTGGAGTATCCCTACACAAATCCCCTACAACTGGGAAGACTGGATTGAAGGAACTACCTGTCATCTTGATGCTTATGGAAGTTACAGCCAATGCAGGCCAGAATATTGGAACTTTGGTATACCTTGCATCAGATACCAATTATATAACTCATAAGGCTGCAAAAAGGTTGAGGTTAAGAAGTGAATATATCACTCTGATAGTGCATGGAGTTGCTGGAATGACCATCGAAATTTGCATAAACATTTACATAAAGAGCGCAAGTTTATTGAAGAGGATAGTTATGTTGATGATATTCTAACCTCCCACATTGATCAGAACAAGCTGGGTGGAATAACTGAAGGTGTTGAGGAGATCCTAAGAGCTGGAGGGTTTTCTTGAAGCACTGGGTTCTGTCAGGACAGCATTGGAAGCCTGGTGATGGTGAGTCAGTAAAGCCAGGAGTAGAAGATGGAATCCTGAAACTTCCTGGGAGTTGGGTATCTAGCAGAGGAAGATAAACTTTACATCATGACATCAATTAATTTTTCCAAGAGGAAAAAGAAAATGAGAGTAGGACAAAACCTCCTTAAAGAGGAGGTCAGGACTAAGACTCCTAATCCTCTGACTAGAAGAAAGCTACTGAGTCAAGTGGCTGGATTGTATGATCCCATTGGCCTGGTCACACCTGTTAAACAAAAAGGGGCTATCCTTATACAAAATGCCTTTCATTAAGCAGGATGTGGAAACTTAACCAAAGACACATGGGATAAACCACTGAAAAACCTCAGAAAACAGAAAACCTCAGAAAAGAAGCCATCAAGTTGTTTGAAGAGTATATTCAACTTGGCAATGTAACATTCATGAGAGGTTTAACGCCTGCAGGCTGGAAAAGAAGACCGTGGGGAATTACATTCTCTGATGGAAGTGATAAGACCTATGGAGCTGTGGTATATTTCAGGTGGGAATCAGACAGGGGCATTGAGGTGAGGCTAGTTGAATCCAAGGCCAAATTAGACCATGAGGCTATGGTCCAATGGGATTACCGCAGGGCAGGGCATGCTCTGGTTTGTTCCTCCTTCTGTCACTTGAGTTTGGTTTATAGTAGTCTAAATTCCCTGAGGGATAAGGACCAGGAACTGGGTGAGTCAGGCTGGCGTCATTAGGTCTCCTGGTCAGTTTTTATGATCGGCAAATGGCTGAGAAGTTGACTCTTGTAGGTTCATCTGCAACATGACTGTGGTTCCTTTATGTGTTCGACCAACATCCTACATGGGCTAGTTAAGAAGAGTGAAGGGAGCAAACTCTGCCCTGGTGGTAGAAGAACCCTACAGTCGCTGTGTTGTCTTGACTGGAGAAACACATGTGTTTGTCCTGAAGCAGAGGACGGAACCTCTTCAGGGCCAGAGCTGGGTAGTAACTGATTACATGTAATATGGATTACATAATCAGATTCCAAAAATCCTCCTTGTCGTCGCGTAACGCTAACGACGGACACCTCCCTCACGGGCTGGGGAGCGGTCATGAGTGGCCGCTCTGCCCAAGGTCTGTGGGAGGGCCACCATCTCATGTGGCACATCAATGAGCACATGTTTCGAGCACTGAAACATTTCCTCCCAGACCTCAGGGGCCATCGTGTGCTGGTTCGCATGGACAACACATCGGTGGTCTCCTATATCAACGGGCAGGGGGGTCTGCGGTTGTGCAGACCCCCCTGGACCCCTAACACCGTTAGGGATCCAAGCACACTCGACCCGGGGTATGGCGGCCTCCAAGGCCTTTCTCCTGGGGTTGTCCCTGAGCGACATTTGTGATGCGGCGGGCTGGTCCTCTCCGCATACATTTGTCCGCTTTTACAATCTGGACATTCCATCTCGAGTCCTCGCCTCCTGATGTGCATTACTCACACAGCAGGGGGGGGCTCACTCATATGGCGCAGTTGGTATTCTCGTTCCCATAGTGTTTCCGACGCAGCTTCGAGAGAACGCAGGGGAACGTCTCAGGTTACGTATGTAACCATGGTTCCCCAAGGGAACGAGAAGCTGCGTCTCGTTGCCATACTCCTGGCACCCCTGCACGCGCTCGCTTTGAGGCAAGATGAATGAGCGTGTTGCCGGTGCGCTCGTATGCTTCCTGGATCACTGCGTCATCTCGCTCATGACGTGGCATGTCTCCATTGGGCTGATTCTACACACACTTCAGTACGGTGTCTCGCCGAGGGCGTTCCCATAGCGTTTCCGACACAACTTCTCGTTCCCTTGGGGAACCATGGTTACATACGTAACCTGAGACGTTCCTGTTCGAACCCTAGTTTGGGAAATCTTGATGTAATAAAATGTTTAATGCACTTCATGTTGGAAATTACAATGAATGGAACATATTTTCTTGCTCTTTGCATTTTTTTTACATCATTATGCTACAAGATAATCCTATTTAAATCAATGTGATAGACGAGTTAAGTCAACAGTAATCTAAAAGTAATCTGATTATATTACCTAAAATATGTAATGTAACTGATTACATTACTGACTACAGTTTCTGTCATGTAATCTGGAATCAGTAACATTACAATTTGTAAGTAATCTATACAGCTCTGTTCAAGGCCTAGATAAATGTCTACAACTCGAGGCAGTCTGAAGTGCCACTGCAACCACGGGCCTGTCCAGACCCGAGGTAGTCTGCCCGTTGCTTATCGCACCACCAGCTGTCTTGGAGGTATCCAAAGAAATCAAGATGCGTCTGGACATTTGTTCTAGGGGGAACCGCAGCCTGTAGAAACAAAATGTCTACCAAGATTGAAGTTCCTGCGACCAGCTGGGGTGTTGTTTACACAGAGTGAAACTTGGCGCTTGGTGCTATGCCTATAATATAGGCACTCTGGTATGTAGTCAGTGGCGTAGTGGTCTCCTGTGCATCAGACTCAACGGCGTGACCGTGGCTGAGTTTTGATGTCATGTGGGCGAGGAGCCTCTGGAAGTGTTCCAGGAGAGCCGCTAATCTGTGTTCGGAGTTCTCACGCAGCTTAGCACTGACTGGGCATGGCCTTGAGAAAGGCACGTGGTAATAATGACCGACTCCAGTTTGATTGATTTTAGTCCACCATCCTAGGGTACAAATGAAACAGGGGCTGAAAACCCCCCACTTCATTTCGGCAGAAGGGGACAGGCATCACCAGAAGGGATGCGATTCCTGTCCAAAGGGACGCAACATTTGACCCTGAACCGAGAATGCTGCTGAACCTGGGCAGGTGCCTTGCAAATTGGGTTGTGTAGCCAGGTTCAGAGCAGTTGATGAGAGGGATTACCACTCCTTTAGACTCTGCAACAGACCTTGAGGAAACCATCTCGACGTACCTGGAGTGGGGACATTGGCTGGTTGGAGCAAAAACACTCTGGCTAGAGATAAGAAGCTCCGAAGACCACAGAGTGTTTTGTCCGATGAATTCGTCAGATGGAACACGGGCAGAGGATCGCCTGAGCCCAGGAGATTATCTGGATGATGAATCCAAATGAACATGTGGAGACACAGGGTATATGTTCGACATATTTGCTGGCTGTCTCGTGGAGGGCCAGAAAGCTGTGATAATAAGCCAGGTAGAAGGAATGGCTCTAAGACCATATTGTGGTGATGCGCTGGAATGCTGACTGAAGCCGAATACCCCTCTCATCCCCCTAACGGGAGAGGATCCGGGTAGGTTAGTGAGCCTTCTACCCTGGGAAGTCCGTCACAGGGACGTGCCAAACCTGTTGTGGGCATTTTATGTTAGTTTTTTCCCCTTACACATGTGGAACCTATGAAAGCTTATATCTGCCATGGAATCTAAAGGGTAAATGGTAATTGTGACTTTTTTTTATCTCACAATTCTAATAAAGTCTGAACTGCAAGATGTAAACTCACAATTCCAAGAATAGAAGTTAATTATGAGATTAAAAGGTCACACTCACAGTTATCCTTTACCCTTTATATTCCATGGCAAAATTGTAACCAAAGACCATGTATGTTGGAATTTTTGTTGAACACTGGCATCAGCTACCATGGGGGCACCATATCCAACCCCTACTCACTGGAAAGCAATTTCACTTGTACATATAAGTTTTAGATAGTATGTTGCCAAGAAAGAACACATTAAACACTTTAAAATGTAAAAACTTTAAAATACTTTAAAAAGTTGAAGGCAAACTGAAGGCTAAATAAAAAAATAAATAAATAAAAAAGATTTTATATTATCTATTATATGCAGGTTGAATTGAAACATGACAAGTAATGCAGTTTTTGTAAAGCCATCAACTATTAGTACTTTGACAATCACTGTGCTATGATTGAATATATGTTTCTGTTGAATAGAAACTAGTGCTTAAAATTTGACCAAATAACTCTGTTTTGAGTAAGGTTTGCTGTGTTTTTAGAGTTAAGATATGTAGAAAAAGGTATATTTCTTTTGAATCTATTTAACAAAATGTGGTTTTGGACAGAAAATTAAATATTGGCTAATTGTGTGATGTAGGTGTGTTGCTGTGTTAAGAGTTTAGAAAAAATACTTTAAGTATTGGTAAACGCTTGTTAGCAATTTAAAAATAAAAATTGTTGCTATTTAATGGCTTAATGTTTCTAGAGTTGGCTCAAACCATGATATTTGCTATTACGGTTTTTCTCATTTGCTAGAACACTAAAACCCATTCTCTGAACTAAATTCTCAATAGCCTAAACCGATTTGTCAAATAAATTACTCTTTCTGCAAAACCTTAAACAAGTTCAGGCAGTTTAGACACTGTTTGCAGATCTCATGCACTCTTTTTGCAAAACACATTCTCACTCACTAAGACACAATTTGCTCTGTGATGAACTTGTTATGCAAAACCCTAAACAAAAGAAAGCAAGTTAAAGTTAAGCACAACAGCTGTCATTGTTTACACACAATAATAAGCTACACACTTGTTTCTAAATAAATATACAAAATATAAGCCAGTACAAAGTGCCCAGAAGGCACGGGTGCATCTGGTAATTTGAGAGGTACAGAAATATGAGGTGAAGGAAGAGGAGGACGAAAAAGACCATGTTATAGACCATGTTCTTGTGCATGGAATGACAGAGACAGCACAAAGTGCCTGATATTAGCAGATTGTCTGTGGCCACCAAAATCAGTTGGAAAGTTCAAAAGAAGAATAGAAGTTACATTTTTTCCACTGTATTTTTTATACACTATTTTGGTTATTTCAATATATTCTTGTCTAGAACTGCAAGATTACCACACCAGAAGTTTTGTTTATATATATATATATATATATATATATATATATATATATATATATATATATATATATATGATATACTGTAAGTTGATACAATGTATACAATAATTATTTTGCAATAAAAAGAAACATAAACATGCACACACTCAAAAGAAATCGCAGGTAAGTTTGGTGAATACACACAGAAAAATACACACACACACACACACACACACACACACATATATACAGTTGAAGACAAAATTATTTGCCCCCCTGTGAAATTTTACATTTTTTTTAGAATATTTCCCAAGTGATGTTTCATGTTTGTCACGTGACACACCATAGCCACAACAGCACTGTATGACAGCTGTATCGCTTTTATTTTGTTTTTCCGTTTTAATTCAAAATATTCACATACTTGCTCACCATGTATAACGGTTACACTTAACACAAATTATCAATGCTGCTCTCATAAAATATATACATTACTCTAAACAAATATCTATTTACACTTTCTGAGTTGTTTCTGTTTAATCATTACATAGTTTCACAAATATATTATTTACAGGGGAGTCGATTGTAAGAAACGCGACACAAACCAACTGCCATTTTCTACCGGTACTTTCATCTAGATAACTTTACTAAATTAATCACCATAAACAAGCTATTCATTATTTTCAAACATGTAGGAACCATGTACTTGCATATTTTGCATTAATGATAACACACATATTCACTTTTTATGAACTCATTCCTGAATTATCAGGAGAAAAAGCACAGACAAGTAAGCTTCTGTGGCTTTCCTCAGGCGCAACTCTGTAGCGTTGTAGTGATTATTCGTGGAAAACTATAGGTTTACCCACAGTAAAATATGTATAATTAATGGTGATTAATCATACCTATTTTATACACTTTACCTGATGCAGTAGAATTAATAATAGTGACAAACTTTATGGAAAGATTGCATATTATTCTAAGAAATATTACTTTCCTGGCCTTGGAAAATATTATTCTTGATGTAGTTGGCTAGGCTATCATAATGCTTCAGGTTTGTAACGAAATCAAGCAGTTTAAGTGACGTTAATTTGTGAGCAATGAACACCGAAATCATTCAAGCAAGAATACAACTGCAGGATTATTGGCTACATAGAAGGGTTACCGAATCAACTAACAAATGACGAACACTAAACAAACAACACATTAAACATAAAACGAACAGAGAGAGAGAGAGAGAGAGAGAGAGAGATTTGATTTTTAACAAACAACTTTATTACATCACTTTTTCATTTCACAATCAAATTAGCTCCACAACAAATCAAAACACAACTCTCCTTCCACCACACTACAGAAAGCATCATTATAACACCACTGCTGTACAAAGGTTTCAACATCATTCATTACACTATAATACTTAAAATCTATTATAATCCTTGACCTAATAAATGCTTTAAAAACTGGCAGAATCTCTTCACCATATACATTCTCAATTTTGTTTCTTCTTGTGGTAAGTATGGCAAGTTTTCCTTGACCCACTAAGAAATTAATTAATTGCCATTTCATTTTTTGCTTCTGGCTATAACCAGCACCTAAAATAAATTTACAGTGAGTAAATTCCTCTCCACATTTTAAAAAAGCTCTGCTCAAAATATCAAACAATGGCAATAAACACATACATTCCAAATAACAATGAAAAACAGTCTCTCTATTCCCGCAAAAAGTACACTTATCATCAACACTGGGATTAACAATAGATATAAAAGCATTAACTGCAACAATCCCATGTAAAATCCTCCATTGTAGATCTCCAACACGTTTTGTCAGTGGTGGTCTCAATAAAAGGAAGGTAGTCCATTTAAACAAAGGTTCTTGGAGTCCATTAAAAAAAGAGCAGCGTCCAAACCAAGACTTTCTACCCTTTGCAAAATTGTTTTAGCCGTCATTCGCCATACTAACTCAGACCCTTTCAAAAACTTTTGAATGAACTGTAGGCGAAAGGTAGATAGCCTACTTTGCAAGTGCACCATACCCTGCCCACCTTGATCTTTTGGCAAATAAAGCACACTTTGTGGTATCCAGTGTAGTTTGTCCCAAATAAAAATTAACTAAAATTGACTGTAATTTTGGCAAAAGGCCAGCAGGTGGAGCAATGCAGGACAGTTTATGCCACAATGTTGATGCTACTAAATTGTTAATTACCAGCACTCTTCCTCGAAAAGACATTTGTGAATGGATCCAACTCCATTTTTTAAGTCTGCCTTCAATCTTTTCCACAATTCCCTCCCAGTTTTTCTGTTGCGCAACTTCATCACCAAGATATACCCCCAAGTATTTAAAACCCCCTCTTTTCCATCTCATCTGACCAGGCAACCTTGGTAAACCCTCCTCCCATTTTCCAATTGCCAAAGCATCACTCTTTTCCCAATTTACTCGAGCAGATGAAATTAAACCAAAATCCTTTACCACAGAGACCAAAAACTCAGTATCTTTTTGGCCACTAACTAATACCATAACACCTGTCCAGACGATCTCTTCTCACAACCATCAACACCTCCAGCAACCCCCCTCTCCCCCCCTCCTGCCTTACAATTAACTGAAAACGACGTGTGCCAGGTCTTCAGGAAAAACAAAAGAAAAAAGGCATCAGGTCCAGATGGTTTGTCACCAGTCTGTCTGAAAACCTGTGCTGATGAGCTGGCCCCCATTTTCTCACAAATTTTCAACAAATCTCTTGCATTGTGTGAAGTCCCTGCCTGCTTCAAGCGCTCCACCATCATCCCCATTCCCAAGAAACCCAAGATAACAGGACTTAACGACTACAGACCTGTGGCGCTAACGTCTGTCGTCATGAAGTCGTTTGAGAAACTGGTTCTGGCCTATCTGAAGGACATTACTGGACCCTTACTGGACCCCCTGCAGTTTGCTTACCGAGCAAACAGATCCGTGGATGATGCTGTAAACATGGCTTTGCACTTCATTCTGCAACATCTGGACAGGCCACGGTCTTACGTGAGGATCCTGTTTGTGGACTTCAGTTCAGCTTTCAATACCATCATTCCTACACTCCTCCAAACCAAACTGCTCCAGCTCTCTGTTCCCAGCCCTATCTGTCAATGGATCAACAGCTTTCTGACAGATAGGCAACAGCAGGTGAGAATGGGGAAATTCATGTCCAGCAGTCGCACTATCAGCACCGGTGCCCCTCAGGGTTGTGTTCTCTCCCCTCTGCTCTTCTCCCTCTACACCAATGATTGCACCTCTAAAGACTCCTCTGTCAAGCTCCTGAAGTTTGCGGATGACACCACACTTATCGGCCTCATTCAGGACGGTGATGAGTCTGCTTACAGACGGGAGGTAAAAGAGCTGGCTGTCTGGTGCAGTCATAACAACCTGGAGCTCAACACGCTCAAAACAGTAGAGATGATAGTGGACTTCAGGAGGAACCCCCCTGCACTTTCCCCACTCACCATCATGGACAGCACTGTGGCTACAGTGGAGACATTTAAGTTCCTGGGATCTTTCATCTCCCAGGACATGAAGTGGGACACTCACATTGACTCCATTGTAAAAAAGGCCCAACAAAGATTGTACTTCCTTCGCCAGCTGAAGAAGTTCAACCTACCACAGGAGCTGTTAAAGCAGTTCTACTCAGCTGTCATCGAGTCTGTTCTGTGCACATCAATAACTGTCTGGTTTGTCTCAGCCACAAAATCAGACATCAGAAGATTACAGAGAACAGTTCGGACTGCAGAGAGGATTATTGGTGCTCCCCTGCCCACCCTTCAAGAACTGTATACATCCAGGGTGAAGAAAAGAGCTCAGAAAATCACCCTGGATCCCTCACATCCAAGCCATTCACTCTTTGAACCTTTGCCATCTGGCCGACGTTACAGAGCCCCTAACACCAGGACAACCAGGCACAAGAATAGTTTTTTCCCCCAGGCAATCCGACTTATGAACAGCTAAATGTTCACCCCGTTGTGCAATAAAAATATGTGCAATAACTTCCATCAAGCATCAACAGCACAACTGTATATGCCACTTATTTCTTAATTCATTTTTCGATATAAATATTTTTTGTCTATATATATTTATATTTACATATGTATATTTTCTATTCTCTATTACCTTTATTTATTTTATTTTATTTTATTCTTTTATTGTCTGTGTTTTTGTCTATGCACCCTGGAAGCTAATGTCACAAAAACAAATTCCTTGTATGCGCAAGCATACTTGGCAATAAAGCTCTTTCTGATTCTGATTCTGATTCTGATCAGCATATGCTGACACTTGATGCTGTAACTCTGTACAATGTAATGATAAACCCACAATCTTGTTCCTTAACTTAATTAACATTGGTTCGATAGCTAGGGAGTATAACATTCCTGATAATGCACACCCTTGTCTTATACCTCTGTTAATATTAAAGGGGGCACTTAAACCACCATTGACTTTCAGCATGCTTTCAATGTTATGGTACAACACTTGAATCATTTTGATAAATTTTGACCCAAAACCAAAAGACTCCAAAGTCTTCCACAGATACTGATGTTCGATTCTGTCAAAAGCTTTCTCCTGGTCAATTGATATAAGTCCTAAGTCCACCCCCAAAAAGCGTGAGACGTCCAAAACATCTCTAATTAAATGAACATTGTCTAAAATTGACCTACCTGGCACACAATAAGTCTGATCCAAATGAATAACTTGTTCCATTATAATCTTCAGTCTGTTGGCCAAGGCCAATTGCCCTTATTAGTGAGCCCACCCTTACTACCCCCATTAAGAAAAAGGTTTCAAAACAATCTTTGAAAAAAAGGAAACAAAAGAATTATGTTGTTTCAAAACTATTTTCCATTTGTAGTTCTTGTCTCAATTTAGCAACAAACTTTTTTAGCCTATAAATCTCTTGCACTGTAAATTGTTCAGTTCCTTCACCCCTCATCAGTGTTCCGACAGACTCAATAAACATTCTCCAATCAGAAAAAAAAATCTGCAACTTGCACTTTTTTCATGTTCTTAGGCCTTTGCAGAAAAGATCTAATTTTTCCAAACGAATATTCACTCCTCTGTTTACTTCTGTTTCTGTTGTCAATTGCCTCACTGTCAGAATCATTGAATGTGCTTTGTTCACTATCATCACATTTGTCGGTACTGGTTCTAGCTCTTTCCATGTTAAACTTTGCCCTTTTCCTCTTAATAGAAGGGGTTTTAAAAACCTCTTCTCCATTCCCTAATTTGCTAACCAATTCTTCTCCTTCAAAAACTGTCTCAGCAGTCTCAACCACAGTACTGGATTCAACACTTAATTCTCCTCCCTCACCCCCAATTGTCTGTTCCATATCTGTGTCATTCACCTGTTCAGTCACATTCCATCAACCTTAAATTTAAAGGCCACACTAAGTTCTTCTGTTTCACTTTTCAAAATCATGTGAACCTGACACCTAAAACATACAACATGTTTCAAAAGGGGTGATTTACAGCCTAGGGGAATTTTTTTTTTCATTTTAGAGACAATTTTTCCATGCCTTGATAATTCTGTCAATAGTAGATCATCTTTATAAAAGTAGGAACATTTGACAGTGTAATCTTCCTAGTGAACTACACTATTCACTTTCTCTACAGCGTCGAGAAAAACAACAACAGCACTATTCATTCTCGACGCTGACAAGATACTCTCATACCCGACGGCCTTTCCGACCGCCAAACTACATTCTTCAACCAAACAGTTCACTACCGGCACAATTTTAATTCCGTGCCTCTGTAAAAGACGCTCAAACGCCGCATTGCCTAAAGGCACCGGTGTGGATGTAGAGAGGAGAGGAGATTGGCAAACTTTTACAGCGACACCAACAAATCATCAGAGAAAACCTGAATCTCCTTGACCCAAAGGGGCACAGCTTTGCTATCGCATCTAATAGTTAAATGGTTACTTGCATTGGTTTTCTTTGTGTGGTGCTTACAAAAGTGTCCAGATGCCAGCTCATAGGTAGTCCTGATGATTTCATGGAGTTGGAGCCTTCGTTGTTCCATTAATCGGCTGATTGGATGGTTACAAAGGGCTGAGTGGTAGAGGCGGGGGTTTCTCCCCGGAAGGGGAAGCATAGAGTTGTGACCCAAGAAGAAAGGGACTGAACTGACCGGGGGTGTGTCTGGCAACTTTTAAGTTCATTCAAAAGTCACCACCCATCCCTGGGGAACTGACAGTGCGAGGGTCTTTTGGAGGGAGAAGTTCCTTTGTGTCACCAGACTGCCTGATTTGCATCTTGATAGTTTGGTGAGATTGTGTAACTTTTGCCCCAAAGTGTGATGGAAAGCATACATTGCACATTAAAGTCATGTACTATACACCGTCAGTTCAGAAACGGAAAGAGAATTTTGTTGATACTAAACAAGCCAGGTATTGTACAGTATCACAAGGGTTAAACACAAAAAGGGCTCTACAAGTACAAGCAGTATTGTCATGAATATGACGTTGTGCTTGAACTGCTTGACTGTGAGCCTACACACAACTAAGGAATACACTATTTACATTCTGACTATGGTTTTTCTAGCTTGAATGTAAATGCCCTTTTCCTTTTAGGAGAGGAGTCCATGTGCGTCTCTGTGTGTGGGTGTGCGTGTTCATGTGTGAAAGTCGGGGCTGCACCCCCCTTTCCCTGGTAACACCCTTTGAAGCAGATAAGGACGGGGAATGTTCAGCATCTTTTGGGGTCTAAAACTGCCTGGATAGCAGACTCGTTGGAGCCATAAGCAATAAACTAGTGGGGAGAGGTTGACCAAGTCTCTCAACTGATCATCTTATACCACAAACACTCTACATAATCCCCCCTTCTTCAAGTAATGAGGTTCAACGAGGACCTTGTTGGTCGAAGATCAGATGTAGCGAGGTGACCAGGCCACCAATTGCTTCTGGTTGTCCTCAGCCTTTGGTTCAGCCGGCTGAGCATCCATCTCATCTAGGCTCGATGCTGTCCTCTTCTGGTTCACCTGTTTGGGGATCTTGTATCCTTGAAGTCCTGTGAAAATGCTGGAGGGTCAGACCCAGGTCGTGCCATGTCCGAAAACCCTGGAGGAGTCAAACGGGCACTGACGGTTGCTGTTCAGGACTGGATGGCAGGAGAGTTGGGCCGGATGTCTATGTCTAGCACCACGGATGTCCGTGGTGCTATGTCGAAGGGGGACATTGGTGAGTGTCAACCCCCCTTCCTCGATCTGCAGCTCTGGTTCAGGATCCAGGGCAAAGTTGTGAAACCTTCAGAAAGAGGGAGTGTTCGTTTGACTGGTTGTATCGTGCCTGGTGGTCAGGTGGAGGATGGCACTTTCAGGTACTCCAGTCAAAGATTTGTGGTCGGGCTGGCCAGTACGGCTTGCCGTCCGGGAGTTGGAGTGGCTGTGCGGATGGTTGGGTTGGTCAGCCACCCATCTCCCGCATGCTCAACTTGAGTGTTGGCACTCTAGTACACTAACTGGGCTTTGGCATTGGGGTGGAGGTTGACGTGATGGCTGTGTCCACAGGTCAACATAGTGGTGTCTTTGGGGACCCTTTGTTTGCTCAAACCCCAAACACTCACAACATCCTAGAGTTGGTGGACGTTACTTTACCCAGTGATGGACTGGAAGACCGTCTTGTTCTGCTCAGGGTCAGTGTCTGGCAGGTCGGAGATGGGCTCCAAGTGTTGGTAGTCCAGACACCTTCTACTCTCTTACGTTACGTCATGCTGCATGCTGGCCATGGATGCCGCCTGTTTAGGTGGCTCGAGTGTCATGGTGCAATGTGGGCATTCTATGATTTCACCCCCCTTGTCAGTGGGGGCAACACAAGCTGTGGCACTGTGGTGTCCTCAGGGAAATATAGAAGCATGACGAGTCCCACATGTAGCATGTATGTGAAGTCCTTTGGCATTGTAAGGCATGGAGCATAAGTGAGCTTGAAAGTCAGGATCGGGTGGCTGGAGGGATTTGAAAGGTGGTTTGTTTTGAAACCTTAACCTGGTGTTAGAGGCTTAAAGTCCATTTATGCCACTCAGTCCTTAGGTGTCTGACGTGAGGGCAGTGACAGTCACAGTCTTTGGCTGGTCAGTGGTGACCTTGAGTCCTGATGGAAGTTGAGACTGTGTTCTAGTGATGGGTTATCACTTGTGTTGGGCCTGTGATGTTGTGGCCAGTCGAAGGTGATCTCTGCAGACTGACAGTGTCTGTGACTCTGGTCTGAGTCATGTGTCAGGAGATCTTTTCCCCTGTAGTCCAGCTGCTTTAGGCTGTGGTTACATCAGGGGAATCTGAAAGTTGGAAAAAATAGCACTAGTGATCACTGTGGCGTTGTCACACTCTGGCTGGTCGTGGCTGCTGCGTGTTCAGCTCCTTTCTAGATCAAGCCATGTGCGGGGCCCTGCGTGAAGTGTAGTCAGAGTGCTATTGAAAATTTTACTCAACTATGATTTCTTGTGTTGAGCTCCACAATCCCTTCTATCTGCGTGCACACAGGCTATATTTTGTTTCTAACTACCACCTTTTGAAGTAGTGAGGTAGTTTGGCTGGAACTAGAGTGCTGCTTTAACAGTGTCAGACTGTTGATTGGCATCATCGCTGAGGGTGATCGTGAGCAGGTACAGCCAGTCTTGTGTGGTTGCTTCAGCTGCAGATGTGTTGCAGGTAATCACTACATTGTGCCCCCCCCCATGGGGTTTGCAGTGAATGTGGAGATGTTTCTAGCCAGCTTATCAAAGTCTTTGAGTCATGCTGTGGCTGGTGGCCAGGGTCCTTTTGTACAGAAAGTTATTAATTTAAGCACAATAAAATATGTATAAAACAAATATGTACAAAACAGCACAATACATGAAACACGAAAAGTAAGAAAAAGTGAGAAAGATAGAGAAAGCAAAGAATACAGTATTAAATCAGCTATTCACATCTGCATGGACCAGAGTCCTGCACGCGGGCGGGCACCCGACGGGTGAACCGCAAAAATGGACGTAATGGGTGGAATAATATTGTAGTGAATTTAGCTCAAAGAGGAAATATTAATAATTAATCATAACTCGTTATAATGAATTATAATATTTGGATAATTCAGAAGAATTTTCTTGATGAACAAAATTCACATTACAATCAATTGACCCGTTCGGCCAGCGAACATTCAGGGAAAATTCATGTGTATTCACAGAAAAACTATTTTCTTGGTCGCAGAAAATAACTTTGTTAAATACTAATGCATTAGAGCATGTAGCTTTGATCGGAAATCGTAAAGTGACATTTTTGCAATGCAGAATCAGAAACTCATGTAATTTGTGCACGAGAACTTTATTAACTACAGACTAACACATAACTAATCTAAACAACACATATACATACACACACACACATGCATCAGGCATTCATGGGAAGGTAAAAGTGGATGAAAAGGTAAGGAACGAGGGAAAGGGTGAGAGTCAGAGTTAACCATCTCTAAAAACCATCAGTTTCTAGTTCAAAGCACAGTGTACGATAGCTTAGATCAGACCAATGTCTAGTACCAACTATTATACTTGCATCTGAACTGGCTGTGGGACGAGGGTCTCGGGAAGCCTTTGAAACAGGTCCAGATGGTTCCAGTTGATGGCTGGAGTTGCCATTCCTTGAAACTCCGAGGTTGTCCTTAAGTTTGTTGTGCTCCGGATAGACCTCCATCCTGGGTGAGCACATGGCTTTGTGTGAAATGGGGTTTGCTGGCATTGTGGGATGCAGTGGATGCCACAATCCCGAGATGACGCTGTAGAGCAAGGAATGTCTGGTTGAGGACATTTCCATGATGATGAGCTCCAGGGCTGAGTGAAACCACGCTCCAGTGTTGCAGGTTTGTCTCTTTGTGGTCAAAGAGCCATTTTCCCCAGGCTTGGGAAATGCAGGCAACTCCATGTGTTGGCTCCCCCCCCAGGCCTAAGGCTGGAGGGGGCTTTTGTGTTGTAGCAGTTCGGAGATTTTGCAGAAGAGAGGCAGAACGGTGTTCTGAGCCCTTTAAAGTCTGGAGAGAGTCACACCTTCCCAAATGGGTTCGACCAATGGGAAGGCTGAATTTCTCAGCGGGAGGTTAGAACCTGGGTTCTCATTTTATGGCCCTTTGTTTCCGAGGCATGGCAGTTTGCATATGTAACCCCATAGGGGTTCAGGCCAAAAATACTAAGGATTCTTAGAACGTTAATATGTTGCACAGGTATACACAGATAATACACACCATCTTTAAGATAATCAAAATACAATTTCAAAGAGACCAAACATGATTATACTACATAGAAATCTACCATAAAACATGCATAAAACAGTTAATAAAACAAAAGACAAAGTATCTGAACAGTCATAACATACATAGTGATATATGGGCTATGTGTGTTCATTCACAGAAGGGTTTGTCTGTGAATAAATAGGGAAGAGTCCATTTCTATGAGCATAATGTCTTTCCTATGGGGAAGTAAGTAAAAGTTGCAGTCTGCATACTTTGACATCGTAAAACTGAGCTTATCAGTGGTTGCTATGGCGACTGAGTGTTATTTGCTTTGGGGATTGAAAACCAGAACTCCACATTTTGCTGGCTCGCTGGTTTTAGAGATTATTTGTTAAATGTAACAAATAACTGTATGTCTGATTGGTCCATATGCTACATAATCCCCCCTTTCGAATGTTGTTGTTTGTCCAACAGACAACAGCGAGCGACATTAAAGGTGCAGAACAATCAGACATGGACCTGCCACTCATGTCTGAGAGAGATGTGGCTCTCTGGCTGTTGGTCCTTCCAGGAGTTGCTGGTGTGCCATGGTGAATGCTGTCAGTCATCGTAGTGATGTAAGCTGTAGCAAGGTGCGGGTCCTTGAGCATGTACAGCAGTTGTTGGGGCCGTGTCACCTGCCATCCTGATGTTGGCCTAGGTCAGGTGGTTGGTTCAGGTGCTGTTATCTAGTAGGCTGTCTGTGGTGCCTGCGGTTTGGAATAGCTGGTTGGACTCTCACTTGTGCGAGGGCAGACGGTTTGAGGGGTCGCAGGGAATTGTTAGGGAGATTTGTAGTGTGAAGAGGGTTCAGGCTGTGCTAGTGAAGGTGTGTGTTAGCCCTCTGTTCTTCTCGAACTTCACCAAAAGTCTGAGGTTAGCAGTGTCACTTCTCTCTCACAGCGTCACTGACTTGAGCTTGCCTGATTTAGTAGGAGTGTTGCTGTTGGGCATGTGAGCCGTTGCTCTGTCCAACATTGTCTGGCTGCTCCTGGGGTGTCGGCTGCTTTGCAGGATGCTATTCCCTTGGAGGAGTCTGATGCGGTGTTGCATTGGGCAAGGAGTCAGCAGTTTGTCATTTCCAATATTCTTCAGTTGAGCTTTGTTTAAGGAGATCCTTTGCTAGGGTTAGCATCTCCTGTAACTCAGGAGTAGGCGTGTCCAGCTGTCCGCGTGCAGCCTCCATTTGGCACCTGTGTGAAGGGTGTGGGGGAGGATGTTGTGGTGTACATAGCATGGGGATATCCTTTTGTATGACTTCTCCCAGTGGTGTTTGGTGCCTGGGCTGTCGAAATGGCAACAGTTCTGCGCGGGTCTTGTGTCACTATGTCCAGCTGCTCTGCTTGTTCCGCAGCTGTCTCAGACCTTAAAAGTCTTTCGATTATGTTTTGAGTCTCAATCTCTAGCCGATCAGGCTTTGAGCATGTGTCCGCTCCTTGCGGGGCTTTGTTTGGTGACCAGTGAAGTGAGGTTGTTTACTCTCTGGTTGAGACCCATAAGGTGGCTAAGGTGGTGATAGCCTTGTTCGGCCCAAGGTAGCTGTAACTCTGGTTTGGGTCAGGTGTCATTGGTCCTCTTCTCTCCTTGTCCAGTGGCATTTTCCTCAGGTGCTGTGGGGTTTTCTGCACCCCTGGGCAGAACAGTGTTCCTCGCACTGGCTAGTCAGTGTTCAGGTCACCCATCTGGGAGGATAGGCTGAGCAGCTGTGAAGTGTTGCCATTCTCACAGTGAGGGTAGAAGTAAGAGGCTAATGCACCACCCTGAAGAGTTCGGAGCTACAGGCTTAATGGTTCAGCTAGTGATATAACATACAGCTTGTTGTTTCAGGCATGGTTTGCTAGTGAAGTGTCTTTATGATTAATGCATTAACTGTGGATGTTAGGGTGCTAATATTTTGCGGTTCTGAGAATCTCTTTTGTATGGCGTAGCCGAGATCTAATAAATGACTTAAGATTTTTCTTATGGTCAAAGTATTTCTCAGAATCTCCTGATGACTAGCAACAGGCTGAATCTCTTACAATGTAAACGGAAAGGAGGACAGCTTCCTATTTGGA
Source organism: Cirrhinus molitorella (assembly GCA_033026305.1). NCBI lineage: Eukaryota > Metazoa > Chordata > Actinopteri > Cypriniformes > Cyprinidae > Cirrhinus > Cirrhinus molitorella. The sequence continues at coordinate 24,187,619 of CM065127.1, read as the reverse complement.
ATATGCTTGTTACCAGTGTGCCCGAACCACAGTTATGCCCTTGTAATCACTAAGATTACTTGTGTAGGAGGGTCACAGAACTCGGTGCACTCATGGAGAATAAGCAAAATCACAAATGAAAGTGCCTCTGGTTCCCCCTAGCTCTATGGAGAGGTGAGACGACTCTTGAGTAAAAGAGGGGAATGTAAACAACTCAGGTAAGTAATAAATGAGTGAATAGCTGAGTGCTATCATCATTAGGAGAAAACTTAAATAAGTGATTCAAACAATGCAGTGGCCAGAAATTGGGAAAACTCAATAGCACTCTTGATTGGGTGTGTCCTTCCATAAAGTTTAGACAAAGTGCTATTAACGGTTCCCGATATCTATAAAATTCTTCTCTCCTTAAACAGTTTACATGTAATTAAATTTAGATTTAAATAAGTAACTGCAGATTTAGTTGAAGCTAAAGGGGATACAACTAAAATAGTGAAGGTGAATTAGCTGAAAAGACTTAAAGTGAGGGAATAACTAGTAAGGGTTCAGGAACAGTATATATAAATATATTCCAAAATATATTTATATATACATATAGAACACTTCGCACTGCATGCCTACAAGCTGTAATTAAAAGCTTCAAGTGAATGATGATAGCTGCTAGCTGTTGACACTATTAGTTAACTTAGCTTAAGCTAAACTGGTCCTTGTTAGCTTGACCGGCTCAGGTGGTGTGCTTACAATCTGGTGTCATGACGTGTGCGTTCTCTGGAGGTTTTGTGTCCTTTGACAAGTCTTTGTCATTGGAACCAATGCACATTAATGTTAATTCGAACAGAGCATAGCAAATATCTGTAGGCTTTGGAAGGCTAGTCTGTTAGCAAGTGAGTCTTCTGTTTAACATTTCAATTCAAGCAGCCAAATCATAAATTCACTGGCACACACTTGCTTCCTTCAAGCATGTGTTTCCACCTACTTAAAATGTAAGTCCTGTGCTGACTTGCGCTGAGGCCCTGCCGGGGCCTTCTGGTGCTAACTTGATCCTTTGAGTTGGTAGATCAGAGTCATTGGAATTTTACGAACCCTTTTCTGAGGTGGCCTTGTGGTTGTTAAAGGCTCTCGGTGTCAGGTCACACAGTTATTGCAAAAGCATTGAGTGGGGCAGGCTAGAATGCCTAAACCGGTGACTTACAAACAGAAGGCTGTTTGGAGGGAAAGCTTGTAAAGCTGGTATCCTCCTCCTCTGCGGGTTCATTATGAGCTCCGAAGTAAGCTCGTTGAGGTCTGTGATGGGGAATTTTCATGCTGGCCCTGTTTGGTGGCTAGGGCAGCGAAAAGTTCTAAAGTTCAGACATTAGGTCTGCAGTTTCCTTCGTGCTGGCTTGTCTTAGCAGTTGGTAGTCCTACTGGATGTGTCCTGGCTGTCAAACTAGGAAGCGTTGCACCTCTGGGCGAGAAGCGACCCAGAGCAGACAGTCTATCTTGGTGGTTCAGGACTGCAGGTGGAAATCAAATGTCTCACCGATAGGCATGGACATCATTGTCTCCTGCAGGTTTTGTTGTGAATGCAGGGATGTCTCATTTGGTTGAGTTCTTTGAGTGTCACTTCATGTGCCGTTTCTGGGCTCGTCTGAATGAATCCTTTTTCTTCTGTCACTGCTGAAGTTTTCAGGAAGTTGACTTGTGGGGTGTCAGGCAGAAAGGTTCGACTCCCCGCTTTTGTGTCTTGTACAGGGGTGAGTTGGTTTGCACTGCTGGATCTGTGACAGGCAGCAGGGTGTCTTTTACGTGAGTCCATGCACAGTCTGTAAGACTGTTTCAGTTCTTTCTGGATCATGTTCAGCTCCTCCCTAAGGTTGCAGAATTGCTGAGGCCAGGTTTAGACTTCAGCTCTGGCTGCATGCAGAGGGCTTCTATGGCCGTAGCTCTAATGTCTCTCACATTAAAATGTGGCTATATATATGCTGTTTTGACAGCGATTTGTGTGGAACTGTTCTCTTTCCAAGTCTTTTCCGGTGGCCTTTTCAAGCTGTTTCCTGTGTATGGCAACTGTTAGAGCCTCCTGAAGACTGGCGATTTCTTCCTCTTTCTCCATCTTGTCTGGTTCTTTGAGTTTGTTCTGTTCCTTCTCTTGCTGGGCAGGTGTCAGTTCCCTTTGGAACTTGGGGCTTGCAGTTCAGCTCATTTTCCTCTTGTCTGAGGCCCTTGAAGGGGGTGGGCCGAGGAGACAATGCTGTTCAGCTCCTAGTTGTCCCGGCTGGGTGTCCATTTGTGTCACAGTTCTGCTGTTCCTTTCTCAGATGTTGCAGGTCTTTGGCTGCTTCAGGCTGAAGGATGTTCATCGCAGTGCTCTGCCGGTCTCCATGGTGGTACTGGTGGATGGCAGTGCTGGGTGTCTGACACACGCTGGGTCACTTGTGTAAACACAGGAGAGAGGGGCAGAAGGCAAATGCAAGTACAGACAGAGGTGGTAAGCTATCTATTTGGATAATGGCCCTGTAGGCCAGGTAATGTGGGGATAGCCGGTGAGGGCGGCTAGTCCTAAGATTTGTGCAGGTGCGCACAAGGGATAGTGGTTTGAGTAAATTTGCATGGGTCAGTGTTACGTTATTACTCAGCGCACTGATGGTTCTTAGGGTTGGTCATTATGAGAGTATCAAAAATAAAATGAAATAAAGACAGGAAGAGAAAGAAAGAGAAAGAAAGGCTTTCCTTATTTAGAGCTAGGAAATATGATTAAAGCAGTTGTCACGTGTGGGTGAGGCTGCATTAGGCTCATAAACCTAGGGTTAGATTATTAGCTAAACTAACACATACCAAATACTCCAAGGTCAGAAAGAAAAGAAACAAGGGGAAGTGTTTCCCGTTCTATCTGGCACCTCCATTGTGTTCAGCAGTCAATGCACTTTCAGTATACAAGGCCTGGCCTTGAAGATTGCGAAGGGGCAGAGAGGTAACACGGATTTAGGGCTGCTAACATCCTGCGTACTCTTTAGGGGAACAACAGCTGCTACACTGCTGTAATCCCACAAAAGGAGGGAAATTGGTGATGGTAAAAATAACTAAAGTAAGGTAAAAGTCGAGGTTAGAAATGTCCTTATAGCTCCAGAAGACTGAAGGAAAGGTAAGTAGGATGACTGATTTAATTACATTTCAAATGTAATTAAATTCAGGGTAGCTGAATAGGAAAATTCAGTCGGAAACAAAGGTAAATCAATGACCAATAATAGAGGGATAAAGTCAAAATAAAAGTAAAAGTAGGGTGTCCTTATAGCTATAGGAAACTAAAGGAGAGTGTTTATAAGCCCACTAACTCAATTAAATTTAAAATTTAATTAACATCATCCTGGCTAAATAAAACACATCTAAATGAAATGAGAAATGACTAAAAGTCCAATTTTAGCCAACACTCCTCCCAAAAAGAAAAGGGTATATGGTTTTCTGCGGAGAGTGAAACCAAGAGAGAGAGAGAGGGAGAGAGAGAGAGAGGGAGAGAGAGAGAGAGAGAAATTAGTCTAAACTAATGATGGGGTCTTTGACATGCTTGTCAAAGTTCTGAACGTCCGTCACCCTTTTTTTTCTCGGATCCCTGATTCGGGAAAATAAACGGCTGATGTTGTGTGATTTCAGTAAGCAAGGCATTTTTACATGTCATAGCTGTTCCAAATTGATTTGAAATTTCAGTGGTTTGACACTAAGTCTCATGAACCAGTGTCTATGATTCGTGGTTGGCCTTGTATCGGTCTTATAAATTTGTACACATTTAGTGACACATTTAAATGGAGGAGACATGTTTTAAGGCCTCCTATTAGTCTGGTTAACCAAGCTTCCATTATATTACTGAAATATCACTTATCAATAAGAATTATTATGTCGAGGTATTAGGGAACGCCAATCTCCTTTAGTTGGTTACACCTCCCATAAACCCTTTCTGTTGGCTTATTAAGGTGTTCATTGAGTCAAACTTTTACAGCGCTTCCACTCTTCTAGTAGCAGGGGTTTCCAGCACAACAGTGAATCATTTGTGGCACAATTGTTTCGCTTGGTTCAAAACTTTGAGAAGCTTTATCTCTCCCATCACTAGTTTAAATCAAAGTCCCTTTGTCTACATGTTCTCAAAGTCTGTGGACTTTGGTTTAAATATAACACTCTACACTCGCATGCATCTATGCATAAGCTGGGTGCTAACAACTATCATTTGAGGTGAGGGCTTTAACTTGAGTGCGTTTAGTTCTGCTAAAGAGCTAGCTTTGGCTACACGCAGTTGTTAGTTTACATTAAGGTCTAATGAAGTGAGGGGTGCTGTTATCAGATCTACCCAGAAGTGTCTGCTCACACTTCCTGGGGTCCTGAGTTGCTAAGAGTCCAGTGCAAGCTAACAACACAGCCCAAGCGGAGCAGCAGTTGGTCTGCATTGTTCGCATGCATGGTAGACCCACATGTGCTCAGACAAAGTGTGCTCAGTCATGACGTCACATGTAACTCATTCACAAATCAAAACAGCATCCTCATTTCACAGACACATGGCAACATTACTAGTTAGCTAGGCTAGAATTATACCATAATTTCGCTATTCAATTGGATAATCCTAAAGATTATAATTGTATGCGATAGTTATAGGAGACCTTAATTCTGAGAAATGAGGCCCAAATCAAAATTAAAATAATTATACTGTAACGAGATTCCTTCATCGCCCAGTTCTAATATCAATGCAAGTGTGATTTATTCACCATGCAGATTAATTAATGCCGCTAATCTGAGATTTTTCCTCAGGGAAGACTTACACATTTAAAACTGAAAATGGGGATTTCTCACCCAAAATCAGGTTACTTTATTGTGGTACCATTTACAAAAGCTGCTAATCTGAGATTTCTTCGTCAGAGAAGTCTTATGCTACTAACAAAATAAATTAGGGTTTCTTCGCTAATTTCATGTTAGATTCTTATCGCGCGTTTCAATATGTATTATAGCTTTGGAAAACGTTCTACGGCTTGTAAACATAAGCTATATAAGGCCTTAAATCAGGAAAATGTGGAGCATCGTACAGAATCCTGCTATCGTCCTGAATTTGGGGATTTCTTCGCCCAGATCAGACTGATTTATTTGATACCGTTTATGCGGCTGCTAATCTGAGATTGCTTCGTCAGAGAAGTCTTACAACCTACTAACAAAAATGATTAGGGTTTCTTCGCTAATCAGGTTAGTTTCTTATGGTATAATTTAAAAATGCATTATAGCATTGAGGAACTCATGAGAAGCTATAGTCTATCTGATTTTATCAGAAGCCATATGTTGAAGGCGTTAATAAAATTCTCGAGACAAACACACAAGTTTGATTCTGAGTCTGCTTGCAAATAATGTTTAAACGATTGCCCGCATTCTCCACCATTTCTGTAGTGAATTTAGCTCAAAGAGGAAATATTAATAATTAATCATAACTCGTTATAATGAATTATAATATTTGGATAATTCAGAAGAATTTTCTTGATGAACAAAATTCACATTACAATCAATTGACCCGTTCGGCCAGCGAACATTCAGGGAAAATTCATGTGTATTCACAGAAAAACTATTTTCTTGGTCGCAGAAAATAACTTTGTTAAATACTAATGCATTAGAGCATGTAGCTTTGATCGGAAATCGTAAAGTGACATTTTTGCAATGCAGAATCAGAAACTCATGTAATTTGTGCACGAGAACTTTATTAACTACAGACTAACACATAACTAATCTAAACAACACATATACATACACACACACACATGCATCAGGCATTCATGGGAAGGTTAAAGTGGATGAAAAGGTAAGGAACGAGGGAAAGGGTGAGAGTCAGAGTTAACCATCTCTAAAAACCATCAGTTTCTAGTTCAAAGCACAGTGTACGATAGCTTAGATCAGACCAATGTCTAGTACCAACTATTATACTTGCATCTGAACTGGCTGTGGGACGAGGGTCTCGGGAAGCCTTTGAAACAGGTCCAGATGGTTCCAGTTGATGGCTGGAGTTGCCATTCCTTGAAACTCCGAGGTTGTCCTTAAGTTTGTTGTGCTCCGGATAGACCTCCATCCTGGGTGAGCACATGGCTTTGTGTGAAATGGGGTTTGCTGGCATTGTGGGATGCAGTGGATGCCACAATCCCGAGATGACGCTGTAGAGCAAGGAATGTCTGGTTGAGGACATTTCCATGATGATGAGCTCCAGGGCTGAGTGAAACCACGCTCCAGTGTTGCAGGTTTGTCTCTTTGTGGTCAAAGAGCCATTTTCCCCAGGCTTGGGAAATGCAGGCAACTCCATGTGTTGGCTCCCCCCCCCCCCAGGCCTAAGGCTGGAGGGGGCTTTTGTGTTGTAGCAGTTCGGAGATTTTGCAGAAGAGAGGCAGAACGGTGTTCTGAGCCCTTTAAAGTCTGGAGAGAGTCACACCTTCCCAAATGGGTTCGACCAATGGGAAGGCTGAATTTCTCAGCGGGAGGTTAGAACCTGGGTTCTCATTTTATGGCCCTTTGTTTCCGAGGCATGGCAGTTTGCATATGTAACCCCATAGGGGTTCAGGCCAAAAATACTAAGGATTCTTAGAACGTTAATATGTTGCACAGGTATACACAGATAATACACACCATCTTTAAGATAATCAAAATACAATTTCAAAGAGACCAAACATGATTATACTACATAGAAATCTACCATAAAACATGCATAAAACAGTTAATAAAACAAAAGACAAAGTATCTGAACAGTCATAACATACATAGTGATATATGGGCTATGTGTGTTCATTCACAGAAGGGTTTGTCTGTGAATAAATAGGGAAGAGTCCATTTCTATGAGCATAATGTCTTTCCTATGTGGGGAAGTAAGTAAAAGTTGCAGTCTGCATACTTTGACATCGTAAAACTGAGGTTATCAGTGGTTGCTATGGCGACTGAGTGTTATTTGCTTTGGGGATTGAAAACCAGAACTCCACATTTTGCTGGCTCGCTGGTTTTAGAGATTATTTGTTAAATGTAACAAATAACTGTATGTCTGATTGGTCCATATGCTACAATATTGACGTGTCGGGTGCGGTGCGGATGCGGGTCGGACTGGAGACAGGCACGGGCGGGTTGCGGGTACAATTATAACCAAGACTATTTCGACTTAATCCGGTACACGCTGATAGGCAGCTCCTTTCAAATGGTCCCGTGCTTGTGTTCGCGCTCTGTCTGAAGACCGGGCCTCTACAGCGGGATTTGCAAACACTGAGCACTGTAGCCAATCGACAGCTGAATTGACACTGATTGACAGCTGTAGGTCTAGTGATTATGTTAAAGGGAGTGCTCTTTGCTCGCGTTCTGTATTTAATCTATAGATTACTATGTTTTTATGCAGAATAAAGTTGACTGTTTTTTTAATATATAATTTATGACGGAAAAGTTCATAGGCTATTTGACTATATTTTTAATCTAATCCTTTTAGTTTCAAATAGATTGTTCACATGTAAGCACGTATATTGTTGTTGGATGTTGGATGCTCTCTCTCGACTCCGCTGCCAGTTCTACATATTTTTATGCAGCCTAGTAAAGTTGATTGTTTTTTTTTTATTATTTTTTTATGAAGGAAAAGTTCATATTTGGCTTCTTAAGCCATTTAGACCTGTTTACAATAGATCGTTCACATGTACGCAATAGTTTTATATTGTTTACACGTTGGATGTTGCTTTCTCTCTCTCTTGTTGGGTTGCGTGTGTTCATTTTAAACGCATGAACGCAGTAACTCAGAATAAAAAATAATGGTGTTTTGTCTGCCTCATGTCACTCGGAGATTTAATGCGGGTGCGGTTTCGGGTCACGGTTTTAAGGTCAAACGGGTCGGGTCGGGTCAGGTTCGGATTTAAGTTAGTGTTGCTGTCTGATAACGGGTCGGGTATTCTGTTAACTACTGCGGGTGCGGGGCGGGTGCGGGTTTATCAAACAGGACCCGTGCAAGACTCTGGCATGAACCATTGGACAGTCGCCTTATAAAAAGGGGCAAATCTTAAGCGCAGCTGTTAAATTAGATCAGATACTTGCATTGGTTTTGCAGTGGGCGCTATTTCAGGTCCTGATCTGCGAGGAGAGAGAGTTTCAGTCCGGGTGGTTCAATGTGATCGCGTGGGCATGTGTCCGTCAGATTCCGTAGTCCCGAGGAGGTTGACAAAATCAGTCGAACTCAGCCGAAGCAAACTGCAGAAGAAACCGTCGTCAGAGGTGCGCGAAGACAAGCAGGTCACAGAATCCGGAACGAGCACAATTTCCTGGGCACAGGTTCTTTTAAGTCCTGAGGTGTTCCGCCTTTCCCAAGCGGACCAGCCAATGTACTAGTTCGAATTTTGGGCACGAAACGTGTTTCTTTGTCTTACTTCAGGTCTCATTTGCAGTTTAAGTGGAGGTCCTCCATTCCTAAGCCATATGGCATCTCTCAAGCCCCATCTTCCCCCACCGGCCCTTTGATCTCAGCCATTGGGTTAAGGAGGGGTCCTAATTTACACTTCTTGTCAAGAGGGCACTTTTAGGTGTTGATTCAGACTGGCTAGCGCCATTTGGATCTAAACGAGAGATTTGCCAGATTGGTTATGTCCATTTGCGAATTCTTTATGATTGGAGTGTTGCCCTTTGCTGGGACCTCACTCTACACTTTGAATGGGCTCCCACCCTCCTTGTTACTGATGGGGGCTCTTGGAGTGCTGGCCTTTTCCTTTTAAGAACCTTTTCAGTCTATGCTCTTATTTAAGCTTGTTGCAGCTTATCACACTGTCCATCTCAGGTTTCTTTTCAGTCATTCTCTGCTCACTGTCTACGTGGATGTCCGTGAACTTTGCAGTCCTTCGCATCCTCCTGTAGCTCTTTGGTCCTGTGCTGGTCCTTGGTCTCCTGTGTTGTGGGCTGGTGTAGATGGATTTGAGCTTGTCTGGCTCTGCCGAGCCACCTTGGCCTGGAGATTTAGCTCTGCTGCTGCTTGCTCCAGATTACCGACATCCTTTCCACTCAACCTTGCTTGGATGATGACGTTGTAGGCCAGTGCCCTGGTGGTCATGGCCAGCTCCTCGTAGCTGTAGCTCTGGATCAGGTTGGGGCTATTGGCTGATCTTGTTGATCATCCTGCTGTGTTGGATGAGGTACTGTGGGTCGCTGATGGCCTTGGGCAGGAGGGCATTGGTCGTGGTGCTCAGCCAGGCATCCAGGTGGTCCCAGTGGTCTGCAGGGTTGGATGCTCAGGCATACTGTTTCACTGGTGATGAGAGAAAAACAACACAACACAAAAGGACACCAATGCAAGTATAGATGTATTTAACAAGGTACGATACCATATAGTTAAATTGGATGTGCAATTTAATTAACTGGTGCAGTCAGTAAGGGAGGATGCGTGGGGTGGACATGCATCATCTTGTCCACAGTGTGCAGGTCACGGTGTACTGCAGGAAGGTAACACTGAATAATGATTGTGGCGGGTGTGTTAGCTGAGGGGGTCACTTTCTGACTCTATGGCTGCATGGTTTGTCAATCTATTATTCAGTTTTCTCTGATGATTCTCACTGGTTTTGGTGTCTATGTATAGGGAAGACAAACAGAAGAAAACAAAAGAACAAAACAAACACACACAAAAAAAATAATAATAATAACAAATCAACCAGGAGAGACCACGAACGTCTAACCAAGGATAACACAGAGGGAAAGCTTCGGAAAAGCAGGGGCTAAACTTTCTACCACGGTTTTGTCAGGTCCTTCAGAGAGGGGACGCTGTTGAGGTGTAGTGCATGCTATGTGCTGACAAGGTGGTAAATTGAGGTCGACCAGGTGAAATCCTGTGACCGGGCCATCCCCTAGACCCTCCCTGGCACACAACTGTAGGGACCTCAGATCACTCGTGCTCACAGCACTCGGCAGTGATCATTCAAATAGCCTTGACCTTTTGCACAATGGGCAGCACTCAAGTGAGGGAGGGTCAACGTCCAGCTGACACAGCCAACATTGGGTTTCGCCTGGGGGATCCTGAGTTGCATAGGCCGGCAGAGCCCTCCCCACTAAGATGGGCACATGATGCATGGAGCCACCACAGGGTAATTAACCAAAGTTGCCCTAGTGTGTCAGTTGATATGGTTGATACAACAATTGAGGTACCACATTGCTGATGTCAGGCTGTGGATCGCTTTCCAGAGTACAGTGGCAGAGGTATCCAGGGCACCCTCCAGAGGGTGTTGGGTGCGTCCGGAGATGACTACGGTCCCCGGGTTTCACCAGGGAGAGCTGTCGCTTCACCACCCAGGCACAAAGGAATGCTTCCTAATAGGACACACTGAGAGGAGGAACAAGGGTTAAATGATAAGATAAGCAGCTCGATGCTAATTGTTGAGGGGGTTTAAAGAGATTTAATTCAAAGGCCACTAGTAAACTAGCTACTTTGAGGAGCAACATTATTTGAGCTGCTGTAATCCTACACCCTAGAAATGAGAAATGCGAGGGAAGTAAAATTAAAGTTGACTTTAAAATTAACTTCATGAGGGGTAAATCAAAATGAATAGAGGTAAAAATAAATGAAGATGACCTAATTGCTTAGAGAACATCAATGGAAATAGAAAATAAAACAAATGGGTTTGAATTAGATTTTTTAAATCTAAATGAAATCCATTATGCCAAATGATTATTCAGGCTAAACCAATTAAAATAGAAAAACAAAATCCAAAAGCAAAATAAATGCATAAATTAAATAAATGAAATGAGGGAATAAAAAAAATAAATAAAGAAAATAAATAAAAATAGAATAACACCGATAAACCAGGAGTGGAACGACAGTGGTGAGAACAGGCAGAGAGTGAAACCGAGAAAGGAGGTGTGGAGAGAGAAGACTGGTTACACTTTACAGTCATACTGTATGTCTAAATTAGCCAGATGCTAATAACTATCAGTTGAGGTAAAGGGCTTCAGCTTATCAGCATGTGGATGTGCTAACGAGTTAGCCTATGCTACATGCAGGGGTCTGTTTACATGCATGTCTGTGATGTGAGCACTGCTGTGAGTTTGAACCGGAAAAGCCTGGTTTTCCAATGTTGCTAATAAGACAGATGTAAGCTCACCACCCAGTGTGCGCGAAGCTCGTGGGTGAAGGGTGTGAGCACATTTCTAGAATCTTGCCAGCAGTCAGTTCTGATGCGCCACACACAACTTAAATCAAAACTTCAATAGCAGGCTCGCCTCACAGACCGTGGTGGAAGGCTAGTTCTGTTGAACTAGTGTTCCACCAGTCAAGCAATGTTCATTTTCATCACATCAATGACTTTGACTACAATGACTGACTACAATGAGACACATTTGTGAACATACGATCTTACTGGAAAAATATGAGGAGCACGCTCATTTTCCAAACAGATTTTGCGCTCAGATTTCTTTGTCAGCGAAATACACTTTAAGCAGCTGTTCTGAAAGGATTTGCTCCGATCACAACAGTCTAATGCAATGTATAGAACATAAAGACTGGGGGTTTCCTCACCCAATCTCAGGCATGTACTTGTACTTCCATACCTTACAACACGCTGTGATTAAGGCTTATGTTTATCAAGAGAGCACTCTCGCTTTAAACAAAGACATAAATAATCACTTTAACTCCAGCTGCAATCTCTGTTGAAAAGAATTTATATCAAAACTAACGTCAACCCCAAATCAAATATGGTAATTCAACTGGATTCACAAGAAACTGAACAGCATTTGACGTCAATTTGATACCAATTCAAATCACATTGGTGGCTGGGGCCATCGCGGATGGCGAAATTTGGTTCACTAGGCCGTGCCGTGTGGCAGGGTTCCTTTGCTGCCCAAACACAGAGTTAGACACATTGTAATACATAAAACAAAACACACAACGGGATTCCTTCGCCGCCGCACACTTAACTTGATTAAGATTTATATCACACTTCCCTTTTAACGGTCGTCATCTATTGTCTGCTATACAATACAATAAAGTACATAAAGCAAGAACAACATCCTTCCGCCTCTCGTCTGCTCAAGGAGGAGATGAAAAAGTTATGCATTAGGTAGCTAGGCTACAAACTTGGGGAGTGGGTATAACCATTGAAAGACATTGGAACACGCAATGTGTCAATATTAGGCTATATCATTCGGCCGCATATATAAAGTAGGAAGGAACCTCTCTCCGGCTACCTTCTTCGCGCTAACGGAGGATTTGTTCGCTCAGATTAGGGCGGTAATAAATTACAATTACTTAGCCATCATTAACAGTGGGTCTGTCTCGGCACCTTAACTCTCATGACGCTCGCTATAAGGATTTTTTTTTTTAATCTTACGGGGTCACGTAAATTGCAGTTACTTAACCTTCATCAACAGTAAGGTTTTCTGAATAGAAAAACTCAGACTTTGTCTCAGCGCAGTAACGCTAGTGAGACTCACTATAAGGAATTTTTCATCTCATAGGGTCACATAAATTACAGTTAATCCTCTGGGGTCTGAGGGTGTTTTTGGGCCCTGAAGAAGTTTTGACATGCCCTGACATTTGTGCATTTTTCAGTATCTTAAAAACATATTACTGACGGTCAGATGGTATTATAATCAGCACAAACTGGGCTACAATAATATGCAAGCAACATTAATGTACATGTTTGTGTTTTTGAGAAAACAACGTTTATGCGTGGTTAGTGAAAAACTAAAAAGTTAAAGTGACTGAGATATGGCCATGAAACACATACAGAAAATGTGTTCACAAGACTTTTGAGAACTGGATGTGGTAGGCTAGAGTTTTTTCTACAAAATGATGTGAAAATTATCTCATTCACTTGTTCAAAGAAAACAATATATTGATGTAAATTTACCAAAGATGGCACCGCAGTGTTTGCTGGCTTGCCGTCGTTCTCAGTGTCTGCAGCGTTTTATGCTGTTTGCTCCAGTTTTGATGCTGTTTATGTGCCTATCAGTGCATAAAGTGCTATCTTTAACTACATATGATCATCAGTTTCTTCTCAGTCTGCAATCTTCATCTGTTGACTCTACCTGCATGGGCTACGATGAACATGGACGTGGTTCATTTGATCCTCCGTTCTGGTCGTATTCCGTCTACTTTGTGCCGTGTACCGGGCTGTCTCGCACATAGAAAGCGACGGCCGAGAAGACGTGGAAAACGCAGCGGTAATTTAGTGCGATTAAGGAGAGCCGCCCGCCATCGCACAGAGCTACTGGATTGTGTTTCCACTTCTTCGCCGGGATGTATCCTGGTTGATGGAATCTTCGAACTTGGATTAAGACTATCCTACCTTTCTCCTCTTTGGCCTCAGCAATTCGGCACAGCAGGCAGATTGGTTCCTGATCGGGCCTTCCTAAGATCACGCTCTCAGGCTGGGGCGAATCCTGGCAATCTCAGAGTGTTGGAATATGTTCATCTACAGCGGAAGAATAGTGGCAAGGCGCTATCACGGATTAAAGCTCCAGAGACAACGACCGTGAAAATGGCTCTTCTAAACGTAAGATCGATTTTAAATAAATCTTATATAGTAAATTATTTTTTCATATCCCGAAACTTGGACTGTATTTTCATAACTGAGACTTGGCTAAAGAAAGGCGATCATGGTCCACTTTCTGAATCTTCCCCCGATGACTGTAATTTTATAAACTCTCCAAGGACAACAGGCCATGGTGGAGGGGTTGCGTCTATTTTTAAAAACAGTTTTAAATGCCGGTCACTGCTTGTGGATCACTTCAGTAGTTTTGAAGTCCAACTAATTAAGTTTTGCACAGACAATGCTTTTGTCTGTGCCCTAATCTATCGTCCACCCCACTACAATAAGATGTTTCTACAGGAATTTTCAGAGTTTTTATCTTCTCTGGTTCCTTTCTATGATAAATTATTAAATTTAGGGGATTTCAATATTCATGTGTGTTGTCCCTCACATCCTTTGGTTAATGAGTTCCTTCAAATCATTGACTCTTTTAATTTGGTGTTGTCGGTGTCTAAGCCTACACACGCCAAGGGTCATGTATTAGATCTGGTTAGCTCTCAGTTACTAACTTGCAAGTTGATGATTTCTGTTTGTCTGACCATAAACCAGTATTGTTTAACCTAGATCTCAACATTCCAATGGCTAGTTCTTTGTCCTGTGGTCGCAAAACTCGTTCTGTAAATTCTTCCACTGCTGGTTTATTTATGGATGTGTTTTCAAGTGATGCCTGTTCCATCATGTCACCGCCTTTTTTGAATTTGTCTGTGGATGAGCAACTGTCTTATTTTAATACTCACTAACATTGCTTTGAACTCTGTTGCCCCCTTTCAAATTAAGAAATTAAACCTCAAGTGAAACCATGGTTCCATAATGCTACTCGAACTTTTAGGCAGGAATGGAGGTGTCAGGTTTTGGGACTCTTTTTGTAGTGTTTTCTGTTCGTTCAGTCCTGTTTTAGTTTGGTTTCTCCCACTTCCTTTTTGCCCTTATTTGGTCATGTTCCTGTCTCCACCCCTCATTAAGTCATTATTAGTTAATCACGATCACCTGTCTGTGTCTCGTTACCACCCTATTTAAGTTGGATTCTGTTCATTGTTTGATTGTCCGTTCTCGTCGTTGTGTGCGTGTCTCCTTGCCTGTCTCCTTTGTGGATTGTTTGTGGATTTAATTATTAAAAGACTTGTTTTGCACCTGAGCTCGACCTTGCACTCCTCAGTATTGCACTCCGTCTGACCAGGTGCGAGATCCGGCAACTGTGGAAATTGCGGGGGCTACGGAAAGCCCCGCCCACGCCGCCACTGCTGGGGGTGAGCTACAACTGGACTCAAGGGAATTATCTGACTTGGACTCTGGATTATCTATCTCCCTTCCGTCAACCTCTGTACATTTGAACGAACAAAAAATCCCACCCACCCTCCCTCTCCCGCCTCCTCTCATTGACTGTTTTCCTGCCTCAACGCCCCCGCTGGATCTTGTCAGTCCCTCCACTTACCCTCAGCTCACCATCTGTGGCGTGGGCTCGCCGCGGGTCTGCCCATCTCCAGCTCCGTTGGCGTTGAGTCCGGAGGATCCCTCAGCTCCACCTCCAGCCTCCGATCCTCGGACTCCGCCTCGGCCCTCCGACCCTGCGGCTACACCATGGCACCTAGCTCCCTCATCTCCACCGTCGCCCGTCGATCCACCAGCTCCACCGGGCTCCCTCGTCCCTACGGCTCCGCTTCGCTCCGCTTCGCTCCGCCTCGGGCTCCACCTCCACCTGCTCCGCCACCGTCGGTCGGCCCCATGGAGTCGTCAGCCCTTCCTCCACCATGGCTCCTCCCTCCGTCGGCTCCACCGTGGGCTACTGTCACGGCTGGGATCTGGGATCCCCCTGACTCCTCCTGCTTCAGATCCCTCCTGTCGTCTCCCTGGCTCCTCCCTCCGGCTGATCCACTCTGGACCCTCCTGTCATCTCCCTGGCTCCTCCCTCCATCTCCTCCCTGGACTCCCTTTGTTCTCCTCCTCCTCCCGGATGTCCGTCCCCCTCCTGAGCCCCCACCCAAGCCCCCCCATGTTTCTGTTTTCGGCGCGAGGTCGCGCCTTCCGGGAGGGGGGGAGTTATGTCAGGTTTTGGGACTCTTTTTGTAGTGTTTTCTGTTGGTTCAGTCCTGTTTTAGTTTGGTTTCTCCCACTTCCTTTTTGCCCTTATTTGGTCATGTTCCTGTCTCCACCCCTCATTAAGTCATTATTAGTTAATCACGATCACCTGTCTGTGTCTCGTTACCACCCTATTTAAGTTGGATTCTGTTCATTGTTTGATTGTCCGTTCTCGTCGTTGTGTGCGTGTCTCCTTGCCTGTCTCCTTTGTGGATTGTTTGTGGATTTAATTATTAAAAGACTTGTTTTGCACCTGAGCTCGACCTTGCACTCCTCGTTTGTCCTCCCCGCACGACACGTGACAGGAGGAAGGCTGAAAGAAAGCGGAAGAAGGATAAGCTTCAAGTCTCTTATGATATTATGAGAGACTGTATGGTAAATTATCAGCATTCAGTCAAGACAGCCAGGGATAACTATTTTACAAGTCTGATTTCAAAACACGCTCATAGTCCAAAGATTTTGTTTAACACCATTGACCAGGTTTTAAATCCTTCTTCGCTTTTATTTCCGGATGCATCACCTACACACTGTGAAAAGTTTCTTTCTTTTTTTGTTGATAAAATTGGTTCCATTCGTTCCTGTATTATACAGTCTGATTTGGATGTTTCTACTGTGGACCCATGTCCTGTTACGTTAACAGAATTTGAATCTATTTCTTCTTCACTTCTTTCTGAAATTCTTCAGAAAATGAAGCTTTCCTCCTCCTGCTCTCTTGATGTTGTACCTCCTCGTTTATTGTTGGAGGTCTTAGAGGTGGTTGAGCCTTTTATTTTAATAATAATAAATAACAGCCTATTGCAAGGCACTGTTCCTTTAATTTTAAAGCATGCAGTTGTCAATCCTCTTAGAAAAAAGGCCAGCCTCGATCCATACAGCCTTGAAAGCTATCGCCCCATTTCAAAACTATCCTTTTTATCTAAAGTTTTGGAGAAAGTGATCTTCTACCAACTGACTGAATATCTTACATCTAATAATCTGTTAGACAAATACCAGTCTGGCTTTAGAAGGTATCATAGTACAGAGACTGCTCTGTTAAAGGTGCTGAATGATCTTTTGGTTGCAGCAGATTTAGAAAAGTCTTCCATTCTTGTTCTTTTAGACTTGAGTGCAGCATTTGATACCTTTGACCATGCAATTCTTCTTGATAGATTACAAAATTGTGTAGGTATTCAAGGTTCTGCATTGCAGTGGTTCAAGTCCTACCTCTCTGATAGATCGTTTTCAGTGCAGATTGGAAATTTCTCTTCCTCTTCAGTTCCTTTAAATTGTGGCGTTCCCCAGGGTTCTATTCTGGGCCCATTGTTGTTTTCATTATATCTGTTTCCTCTAGGTCTTATTTTTCAGAAATATAACATTCCATATCATTTCTACGCTGATGACACACAGGTTTGCTTTCCGATCAACCATAAGGGTAGCTGTAACATACTCCCTTTGTTGAACTGTCTGACTGAGGTTAGATCCTGGTTTGCTGCAAATTTTTTAACATTGAATGATTCCAAATCTGAAGTTGTTGTTTTTGGTCCTCCTGCTTCTGTTAATTTGGTCTATAATCAATTGGGTTCAATGTCAGCAAACTCCCATGCACATGTTAAAAATCTAGGGGTGATAATTGATAACGATCTAAAATTTGATAAGCAAATTAGTGCAGTGGTGAAACAGTTTTTATTATCTTAGATTGATCGCAAGGTTGCGATCGTTTTTATCAGCTAAGGATTTGGAGACTGTAATTCACGCTTTTGTCACCTCTAGGCTTGACTATTGCAATTTTCTGTATCTTGGTGTGTCTAGGTCTTCCTTATCTCGTTTGCAACTGGTACAAAATGCTGCTGCTAGGTTCCTTACTAGAACTAAAAAGAGGGAACATATTACACCAATTCTTGCCTCTTTACACTGGTTGCCGGTTGAATATCGCATCAAATTTAAGGTGTTGCTGCTTGTTTACAAGGGTTTACATGGTCAAGCTCCTGAATACATTTCAGATCTCCTTCCTCCTAGAAACTGTGCTAGATCACTACGGTCATCTAATAGCATGATGCTTTCAGTGCCACAATCTCGGCTGAAATTAAAAGGTGATCGTGCTTTTTCAATTGCCGCCCCTGGATTGTGGAATGCCTTGCCAACTTATATTAGGCTGTCTCCTGATATTGCAAGCTTCAAATCTCATCTTAAGACTTATTTTTATTCCTTAGCATTTTAATTTGATTTTGTTTATTTGATTGTTGTGGAGGTTTTTATTTAGTATAATTTTATATTTTTATGTTGGTATGTTTGTGATGATATGTTTTTATTGTACAGCACTTTGGTCAGCACTCGCTGTTTTAAATGTGCTTTAGAAATAAAATAGCCTTGCCTTGCCTTTGTGATGGAAAGAGAATATGCAAGAGATTGACAATGGTCATGAATATTTAGTGATTCACACCTGAGAGAGACAAAGCCCTCCCCTAATGGCCCATCAACGACACTGTGACTCTCAGGTAAAAAAACAATGCGAGAAGATTCAAAGAATGGAGTTTTAGATCATTTGTATTTTATTTAACACAGTATAATCAAAACATACATAATGAAGGTCAAGGACACATTATTGAGCACCCTGATCTACAGATATGAACAGACTTTGTGTCATTTCTGAAAACTGATTCTTTTCTGAATTCTGTTCAACAAGTGAAACAAGCAATCATACCTGACATTTAAGTGCTTGCAAAACATCATCAGTAGTCAAGAGACTTGTTTTGCACTAGAATATCAATGTAGTTGAACATCTGAAGTTGGTACAGTGCTCTCAGAGCAAAACAGCTGGTTTCAGATTGCTAAAAAACAAACAAAACATCTGTGAGCATGTTCATAGACTGAACTGTACAGATTGTACTAACGTAAAAAAAGACATTTATATCTGAGAAACTATTACGTTAAACATCTATTCGTGATCAGAGTATAACTAATAAACATGGTCTAAACATACACTTAGTATAAACACTTATAGGCTGTTTTTTTATTTTATTTATTTATTTTTGCGATAAATAAAATAAACATGAAAAGATGATCTTATAGTCGTAAACACAAGCATGTTTTGTATAAATTATGCAATACATATTGTCTAGACATTCTTAGACTCTATCATTCAGTTATACAGTGTAAACAGTTCATTTTCTAGAACATTAAAAAACATCCTTGCGTTGTGAGACATTTATTAGATGCAATGAAATGAAACTTTGAATGAAACAACGTTTCACTTGATGTATTCAGCAATTATAGTTTGGAAAAAATCTAACTAGTAAAATGTATACAACTTAGTCTGTTGTATACAAATTGTATACATTCAACAGTAACACAATAACAGCAAATGCAAGTAGGCTAATAAAAGAAAGACTCTAAAAATATCTTCTGATGAATCTGCTGTGCGTTACATCACATTCTTCTTCTGATGAGGTAAATATAAGATTTATTCCTCTCAGCAGGTCTTCTTTCAGAAAGGAACAGTAATCCAAATGAATTCCAGATGAATTTGACGAAAAGTCGGACTGCTTTGTTGATGGTGATGTGGGCGTTTACCTCCTGCACTTCTCACGTGGCTAATTGTAATATGAAAGTGAAACTAACCTCTGGGCGTAAACTAATTAAAAATAATCAGCTCCAAGGGGATAAACTGGACATTGCGTTGGTTTTATATGGATTACTTTATCACA
This sequence comes from Cirrhinus molitorella, assembly GCA_033026305.1. Taxonomy (NCBI): domain Eukaryota; kingdom Metazoa; phylum Chordata; class Actinopteri; order Cypriniformes; family Cyprinidae; genus Cirrhinus; species Cirrhinus molitorella. The sequence continues at coordinate 24,168,370 of CM065127.1, read as the reverse complement.
GAATATTTGTTTTCAATAACACTTAATTTGTTTAAAAGTAGAAATATCAAGCTTTCTCCAGGTATATGTATAATGTCTCTGTGTGCTGTTTTCGCCGAGTATTTGATCATTTAAATGACGCGTTTCAAAATGAAGATCACAGAGACCAATGCGGAACACAGCACTCCCTGTATATTTTCTTTATTTGTCAAAAGCTCACCATTTTGTTGTTATTATGTATCTGTACAAATAAAAGTATACCCTTTACAGATTCGATTGATGTATTGATCTTATCTGTATGATCAAAACTGATGGAGTAATTTAAGTTTATATAGGGGGCTTTAAAAAAAAAACGCATCAAAACACGCCGGCGCAGTCTTCGAACCCAGAGGGTTAACTTAGCCGTCTTTAACAGTGACTGATTTTCTGGATAGAAAGACTCAGTCTGTCTCAGCACAGATTAACTGCACCATTCATTTAAAAAAAAAAAAAAAAAAAAAAAAACAAGAGCAAGTTTGGGTTTCGCTCGGCGCGCATTACACACAGATGTAAACACAGATGAACTGATACTGGCTTTGCTCACAAACAACGTTTAAAACTGCCCGCATTCTCCACCATATGTAGTGATTATTCATGGAAAACTATAAGTTTACCCACAGTAAAATATGTATAATTAATGGTGACTAATCATACCTATTTTATACACTTTACCTGATGCAGTAGAATTAATGATAGTGACAAACTTTATGGAAAGATTGTATATTATTCTAAGAAATATTACTTTCCTGGCCTTGGAAAATATTATTCTTGATGTAGTTGGCTAGGCTATCATAATGCTTCACGTTTGTAACAAAATCAAGCAGTTTAAGTGCATAGAGTTGTGACCCAAGAAGAAAGGGACTGAACTGACTGGGGGTGTGTCTGGCAACTTTTAAGTTCATTCAAAAGTCACCACCCATCCCTGGGGAACTGACGAATGACAGTGTGAGGGTCTTTTGGAGGGAGAAGTTCCTTTGTGTCACCAGACCGCCTGATTTGCATCTTAATAGTTTGGTGAGATTGTGTAACTTTTGCCCCAAAGTGTGATGGAAAGCATACATTGTACATTAAAGTCATGTACTATACACCGTCAGTTCAGAAACGGAAAGAGAATTTTGTTGATACTAAACAAGCCAGGTATTGTACAGTATCACAAGGGTTAAACACAAAAAGGGCTCTACAAGTAGTACAAGCAGTATTGTCATGAATATGACGTTGTGCTTGAACAACGGTGACTGTGAGCCTACACACAACTCAGGAATACACTATTTACATTCTGACTATGTTTTTTCTAGCTTGAATGTAAATGCCCTTTTCCTTTTAGGAGAGGAGTCCATGTGCGTCTCTCTGTGTGTGTGTGTGTGTGTGTGTGTGTGTTCATGTGTGAAAGTGGGGGCTGGTAACACCCTTTGAAGCAGATAAGGACGGGGAATGTTCAGCATCTTTTGAGGTCTAAAACTGCCTGGATAGCAGACTCGTTGGAGCCATAAGCAATGAACTAGTGGGGAGAGGTTGACCAAGTCTCTCAACTGATCATCTTATACCACAAACACTCTACAGCGTCTAAGCTAAACAATGCGCATCACCATGGCAACCTACAGCGCTTACTTCTCTAGTGGTAAAGCTATACTGTTTTAGACTCGATCTTTAGTAGTGATAATTATTAAATGACTCAGTACACAATAAACCTTTTTACATTGTACGTTAATAAATAAATACATTAATAAATAAATAAATATTAATAACAAAACTAACATTACTATTGTGATACACTTCTGCCAGCATATTCTTTCATCGTAACACCTTTTTTTTTTTTTTTTACACTTCTAGTACCCTGTTGTCATTGAAGGTGCCCAAAATGGTAATGTAATTTGTGGCGTAAGTATAGCATAAGGTGTAATGTTGGTAAGGTGTAATATAGTAAGAGGATAACCAATGTGGAGTCTGATTCAACTAGTAAGTCTCTAAACTGTTTACTGTCGGTATGTTTCATAAGTTAACCTTGGGGTGGGTCTCCTGTCACGTGTGGATCTTCGGACTTGGCTTGTTTGATCAGTTTTTCCTGAACTCAAGGTAGGTATTTTGGGAACTTCTTGCCTAGGTATATCACCATCATCTGTTTGACTACATTCTCCCTCAATCTGTTCCTCATCTTCTTCAGATCGTCCTGCTAATGTTTCTGCCCATGTCACTTGTCTTTCACAGGTAAGTTCATTCTCATTAGGAAGATTACAGGCAAGTCTCTAATTTTCTGTAGGGTGTTCTCTCTGAATCTCTGTCAATTTTCTTGGTCTTTCTCTTTCAGGTAGTTCACAGAATCGTCGTCAAAGAGGATCAAAGGTAGGTTTCTTGTTCTCTCTAGGTTGTGCTCCCAGGGTCTCTGTCCACTGTCTTTGTCTTTCTCTTTCAGGTTGTATATGGTATCGTCATTGTGGAGGATAACAGATAGGTTCTTTAGCCGGGTGGTTAACGGTAAGTCTTTTGCTGTTCGCTCAGTTGTCTCGTATCCTTAGCCAATAGTAGTTCTCGTCATCCTGCTCCTCATCACTATCAGAAGCACTGGCGGATCTTGTCTCATCTTGTGATCTTGTTTGATTTCTCTTGGTCCTCTCTTTAGATGCTTCCTCTGGCATCTCTACCAGTAAGTCGTTAACCTGATGCAGCAGATTCCTGTGTAGAACTCTTGACTTTGAGCTGTCCGTCTCTGCGACCACTCGGTAGACTGGTCCATTATTTATTTGCTCCTTGACAACATACACAGTTTGCTCCCTGGTCCATATTTTTTCTGGTCCACCTCTCTCACTCAGGTTTCTCATGAGTACACTGTCACCAGGCTAAAGAACAACTCTTCTGGACTTTCTGTCATAATACAGTTTTCCTCGGGCACTTGAGTGCTTACTGTTTTCTGAAGCAATTTGGTAAGCTTCTGCCATTCACTTTGCCCATTGCTTAGCATATCCAGTTGGATCGTTACTTGTCTCTCCGTTGGTAATCTTGGGTATCTTCCATAGAGTAGGTAAAACAGTGAGTATCCTGTTGCTTCATGACGTGTGCAATTGTAGGCATGCACAATCTGTGGTAGATGCCAGTGTTCTCATCATCTGGAGCAGTGTTCTGTTAAATCTCTCAGCAGGATTGCCTTGCGGGTGATATGGAGAAGTTCTTGAATGGCTCATTCCTGACAATTGGCGCAAGGTTTTGAAGAGGTCATTCTCAAATTCTCGACCCTGATCATGATGTAGTTTAGCTGGGAATCCAATGAATGGGAATTAAATAACTGAAGATTTTTTCTGCTGCTGTTCTTCCAGACTTATGTTTAGTCGCATATGCCTGAGCAAATCTTGTAAAATGATCCACCAGAACTAGCATATATTCATAACCCCCCCTGCTATGTTCCAAGTGGAGATAGTCTTATAGGAGCTTGTACTTATACTACTCATTGGTGCTCTCTCTGGTATTGTGGGCTTCTTCTGTTTGATGCTTTTGAATACTTTTTGCTTGTATTGAGCTGGTAGAACAAATTGACGCCATTGCTCAGTTTTCCTGTACAATAATCCTTCCTCCAGGTATAGTCTTGACCATTCGTGCATTAATTTCTTTACAGGTCCACTGGCTCTGTGCCTCATGTCATTGGTGATCCTTGCATTGGACTCTTTCATCCTAATAATCTCACCAATAGCTGTGTCCAGTCTCTGTGCCTTCCGCAGCTCATCATGACTTCCTTAAGACTTCACCAGCGTCATTCTCCAACTGACCTTCCTGGGCCTGATTAAGAGCAGCGACCCAAGCAACATCTTTTTGTTCAGCTCCCTCCCATGTGGTTTTGACAATCTCACTAGACAATTCTTCTGTGCACTCTGTGATGTACTGGTTGATGTCCAGTGGGCACCGAGAAAGAAAGTCTGTATCCACATAAAATAGATAGTAAGGGATACAGCATCTCTTCCATACTTCGTTGAAAGGCAGCAGGTGCATTAGTTAACCCAAATGGAATTCGAACCTACTCATAAAGGCCCCAAGGAGTAATGAAAGCAGTCAGATGTTGTGATCCCTCTGCAATAAAGCCTTGGTGGTAAGCTTTCCCTTGATCCAAAATCGAGAACCGTGGCAGGGGATGCCTATCAGGAACAGCTTTCTTGTTAAGTTGTCTGTAGTCAACACAGAGTCGAAGTGTTCCATCCTTCTTTCAGACACATACTACTGGATATAGAAACTGTTGTGGAGTTTCACGTTCTCGTTGTCTTGTATTCATTAATTCCTGGAAAATCTCACTACTGCCTCTCCCACTTAAATGTGACTGTAGGAAACTTTTCAGCTCTGGCACAGTCAGATTGTCTTTATTGATGAGCATTTCCTTGAACTGCCCTGGTTTAACAATCCGCAGGATGGCCTGAATGATCTCACTCTCTGAGTAATTCATCTTGATGCCTTCATCAAATAGTTTGCATAGGTTATTGTAGCGGATATCTGAAGCACTATCACCTATCTGACCACCGTGTATCTTGAACTCTTTATGTGGTAGATATGGAAAGTCTCTCTGACACATCAGGCTTTCTCTTTGCTGTCGTGGTAAGTATTCAGGGTTAGAAAACTTGTAGTTGGTGTCATTTTATCATCTGCCTGTGTGATCTTATACTCTGACAGCTTTTTCCCTAACTCCTCAAAACTAGCAAGCAGTTTCTGATACTCATTTAACCCTCTGGGGTCGAAGACCGCGCCGGCGCGTTTTGGTGCGTTTTTTAAAAAAGCCCTCTATATAAACTTAAATTACTCCGTCAGTTTTGATCGTACAGATAAGATAAATACATCAATCGAATCTGTAAAGGGTCTACTTTTATTTGCACAGACACATAATAACAATGAAATGGTGAGTTTTTGACAAATAAAGAAAATATACAGGGAGTGCTGTGTGCCGCGTTGGTCTCTCTGCTCTTCATTTTGAAACGCGTCACTTAAATGATCAAATACTCGGTGAAAACAGCACACGGAGACATTATACACATACCCGGAGAAAGCCTGATATTTCTACTCTTAAACGAAGTAAGTCTTATCGAAAACAAATATTCTGTGATAAAGTAATCCTTATGAAAACAACGCGATGTCCAATCTCCCCCTTGGATCTAATTAAGTTTTAATTTGTCAACGCCCATAAGTTATTTTCGCTTTCATATTACAATTAGCCATGTACGAAGCGCGGGAGTTAAACGCCCACATCACCGTCAACAAAACGGCAAGACTTCAAGTTTATCTGGATTACTGTTCATTTCTGAAAGAAGACCTGCTGAGAGGAATAAATCTTATATTTACCTCATCAGAAGAAGAACGCGATGTGACGCGCAGCAGATTCAACAGAAAATAAATTCTACATTTACATGTAAGACTTTCTTTTATTAGCTTGCTTGCATTCGCTGTTATTGTGTTACTGTGACAGACTAAGTTGTATAGATTTTACTAGTTAGACTTTTTTCAAACTATAATTACTGACCTCATCAAGTGAAACGTTATGATATAGGTTTCATTTCATTGCATCTAAATGTCTTACGACGCAAGGATGTTTTTAACGTTCTAGAAAATGATGCGATATAAAAGTAATAGTGTTTACACTGTAACACTGAATGATAGAGTCTAAGAATGTTTAGACAGCATATATTGCATACAAAACATGCTTGTGTTTATGACTATAAGATCATATTTGTATATGTATTTTATTTATTTATCGCAAAATGAATAAAATAAAATAAAAAAATAGCCTATGAGTGTTTATACTGAGTGTATGTTTAGACCATGTTTATTAGTAATACTCTGATCGCGATCTGCTAAACAATAAATTAGTTTCTCAGATATAAAACTCAGATGCAGCTTCAGATGTTCATCTACACTGATATTCTAATGCAAAACAAGTTTCTTGACCACTGATGATGAGTTTTGCAAGCACTTAAATGTCAGGCATGATTTACTTGTTTCACTTGTTGAACAGAATTCAGAAAAAAAAAATGACACAAAGTCTGTTCATACCTGTAGATCAGAGTGCTCAATAATGTGTCTTTACCTTCATTATGTATGTTTAGATCATACTGTGCTAAATAAAATACAACTAATCTAAAACTCCATTCTCTGAATCTTCTCACATTGTTTCTTACCTGACAGTCACAGTCTCATTGATGGGCCATTAGGGAGGGCTTTGTGTGTGTCAGGTGTGAATCACTAAATATTCATGACCATTGTCAATCTCTTGCATATTGTCTTTCCATCACAAAACATGTTTTGGTAAATTTACATCAATTTATTGTTTTCTTTTGAATGAGTGAATGAGATGATTTTCACATCATTGTGTAGAAAAAACTCTAGCCTACCACATCCAGTTATCAAAAGCCTTGTGAACAAATATTCTGTCCGTGTTTCATTGCTGTTTGTAAGTGACTTTGATTTTTTAGTTTTTCACAAACCACGCATAAACGTTGTTTTCTCAGAAACACAAACATGTACATTCATGTTGCTTGCATATTATTGTAGCTCAGTTTGTGCTGATTACAATGTAATCTGACTTTAGCCATGAATATGTTTTTAAGATACTGAAAAATGCACAAATGTCAGGGCATGTCAAAACTTCTTCAGGGCCTAAAAACACCCTCAGACCCCAGAGGGTTAACTGTGTGTGTGCAAATATGGCAGTAGAATCTGTATGTCTGTATATAGGGGATGCCTGTGTATGTGTATGTGCATCAAAATCATTTTCAATGCAGACAGATGGATCACTCACAGTATTGTTTACACGACTCTCAATCAATTCACTAATCATGTCTCTTAATGTTAGTAACTGTGCGAATCCTTCATCTTCCAGTTTCAGTAAACTGTCACTCTGCATATAAGAAATTATGAAATTCAAACAGCTTTCCTCATCATCCTTGGCGATAGTGGTTGGAAATAGACCTGCAACTGGAGTGATGATGTCAGCAATATGCCCCAGTTTGTGCACAGTCAACATGTGAAGGCTCTTCTTTATGTTCCAGACAAGTCTTTTCCTCTCGTCCGCCATCTTGACCAGCTTCAGACTCTTCTCACGACCCTTTAGCGATGTGCCACCTCTCTGCTCAGTCCCTTCTGGCTCTATGGACGTCAGCAGCTGTCGCAAGTTGCACACAACCCTCCTCATCGTCGTCTTGAAATCTGGATCCCAGCACTAGCCTCACACTCTGGATGTTAAGTATCTCGGTGGAACCTCCATGAATCTGTTACGGGTCCCAGGCACGGGACTCGCAGGCAGATTAAAAGTACCTGAATTATCAGGAAAAAAAGCACGGACAAGTAAGCTTCTGTGGCTTTCCTCAGGCGCAACTCTGTGGTGTTTCTGTTTAATCATCACATACTTTCACAAATATATTATTATTTACAGGGGAGTCAATTGTAAGAAACGCAACACAGACCAACTGTCATTTTCTACCGGTACTTTTTTATCTAGATAACTTTACTAAATTAATCACCATAAACAAGCTATTCATTATTTTCAAACATGTAGGAACCATGTACTTGCATATTTTACATTAATGATAACACACATATTCGCTTTTTATGAACACATACCTGAATTATCAGGAGAAAAAGCACGGACAAGTAAGCTTCTGTGGCTTTCCTGAGGCACAACTCTGTAGCGTCTAAGGTAAACAATGCGCATCACCATGGCAACCTACAGCGCTTACTTTCTCTAGTGGTAAAGCTATACTGTTATAGACTCAATCTTCAGTAGTGATAATTATTAAATGACTCAGTACACAATAAACCTTTTTACATTGTACATTAATAAATAAATAAATACATTAATAAATAAATATTAATAACAAAACTAACATTACTATTGTGATACACAGATACAACAGTGTATCACATTTTACTAGTACTTGTATGTATTTACATGTCTAAAACATAAAATAAGCATTAGGTGGTTAAAAACACTGCATAATTGTGATAATATGACAAGTGCAGAGCAGGTCTCACTCTGGCTCAGCTAGTTAACACGCCAAAGTGCAGTTTGAATTTTTCAGTTGTGTGACGTCACTGAACGTTCTAAATCCCATATGTGCTCCCAGGGGCACATAAATAAGAATCCCACATGTGGGACTTTAAGCTGATGATTAGTATCTTGCAAACAACTAGTAAAATAATATGCACTGTCATCCTGGCAAAGACAAAATAAATTAGGTTGGATGTAAGAGAAAGAATTGTTAATGCTCATAAAGATTGAGAAGGATACACACGTTTATCAAAGTGTTTCAAGAGTCAAGAACTGCAGTGAGATGCATTATCAAGAAGTAAGTTTAAAGAGACCAACACATGGAGAACAAGACGGGCAGAGGCAGGAAGTGAAAGATTTAAAAAAAAACTTTGGAAAGAAAACTAGTGAGAGAGGTCAGATGAGACAAAACTAGAGCTTTTTGGCCATAGAGATGTTGCCTATGTTTGGAGAAAGAAGGGAGATTCAACCCCAAGAACACTGTTCCCACAGTGAAACATGGTGTTGGGAGTATAATGCTGTGGGGATGTTTCAGTGCGTTTGGAACTGGGAATCTCATCAGAGTTGAAGGAAACATGAAAAAAGGAAGACTATAAGAATATTTTGAAAAAACAAACCTCAGTCTGCAAGAAAACTTGGTTTGGGTCAACATTTTGTCTTCCAGCATGATAACGATCCAAAGTATACCTCACTTCTGGTGAAGAAATGCCTCCAAATGAGCAAAGTGAGTGTACTTGACTGGCCTGCACAAGGCCCAGACTTGAATCCAATAGAAAATCTGTGGGGCACACTAAAGTCCAGAGTTTGTGTGTAACGGAAGTACTCGGGGACAGCAGGTAAGTAAAACACAACAGTCTTTATTAGATTTAACAGGTGGGCAAATGAGAGTCAGATTGCATCAGCAGGTGAGTAGAGTACTGGAGTGAATGTTCAGAGTGAATGCCAATGAATAACAGTCCTTTCCTTTCTTTGCAGGAAGTTCGTGTGACGATGGCGAGCATAGGAGAAGCACACACCTTAACTTGAGCGGGATCCAAGCTAGGAGCAGATACTGGGAGATCGATGCTGGAGACTGGAGCAGAAGGTAAGTAGACAGGTAAGTATGGGTCAAAGCTTGTAACATCACGAGATCGGACAACGTGGTTACTGAGATGTGTGCTTAAATACAGAGGTGATAAGCAGAGTGAATGAGAGTCAGGTGGTGGTGATTAGTATTCAGGTGACGGGGAGCGTTGTGATTGGCTGGGGAGTTACCCTTACCGGTCTGTGACTCCTGATGGCCGAACACCTCGACGCTGTGGTGGTCTCCCACGACCTCGGGGAGCTGGACGATCTGGATGCGCTGCATGGAACTCTTCCAGAAGTGTGGGATCAAGGATGTCATCTCTGGATGTCATGAACTGGTTCCAAGAGTCCTGGCGGCCATGGCAGAAGGTTCGTAGGTAGCGCCCCACCTCTTGTATCTTTCTTTCTGTTTGGCCATTCGATTGAGGATGATAGCCGGAAGAGAGACTGATGGCCACACCTAGGAGCTTGAAGAAAGCTTTCCAGACTCTGAATATAAACTGGGGCCATCGGTCAGAGACTATATCTTCGGGAATGCCATAGGGTCGGAAGACCCAATTAAACAATAGCTCTGCTGTTTCAAGTGCTGTGGGTAGGCCTCTAATAGGAATGAGGCTGCAGAACTTTAGTCGTGGTGGAGAATCGGTCCACCACGACTAAAATGTAGGTAGGTATCTGTGACGAAGTCAACTCCTAGGTGTGATCAGGGCCGATTTGGAATGGGGAGAGGTAAGAGTTTGCCAGCAGGTAGATGACGGGGGCTTTTGGAAATGGCACATTCTGGACATCCCTGTACGAACCTTCTCACATCCCTTGCCATATTCGGATCGGATCATCCACGGATCAATCCCAGGGTCGGATCATCCACGGATCCCTATCCACCACCATTACCCGCGGATCATGCTCACGCTGCCGCCACCTTAACTTGAGCGGGATCCAAGCTAGGAGCAGATACTGGGAGATCGACGCTGGAGACTGGAGCAGAAGGTAAGTAGACAGGTAAGTATGGGTTTGAAGCTTGTAACATAACCAGAGGTACTTACCATGGTGTAATCACAAGATCGGACAACGTGGTTACTGAGGTGTGTGCTTAAATACAGGTGATAAGCAGAGTGAATGAGAGTCAGGTGGTGGTGATTAGTATTCAGGTGACGGGGAGCATTGTGATTGGCTGGGGAGTGAACCTGACCGGTCTGTGACATTGTGCCAGAAGACCAACAAATCTGGAGAAGCTTGAGAGATTTGCTAAGGAAGAATGGGCTATGATTCCTCAGGAGACACACTTGAAACTTGTTGAGAACTACAGCAAATGACTAAAGGGTGTGAGAGAGAGAGAGAGAGCGAGAGGTGTGTGTGTGTGTATATAAATATATATATATATCATACATACATTAGTCAATTGTGTTTGATACACTGGCCCAGTAGTGCCAAACACAACGACATTAAAAAAGCAAACATAAGCTCACAACACAACAACATTAAAAAAAGCAAACATAAACTCACAACACAACGACATTAAAAAAAGCAAACATAAACTCACAACACAACGACATTAACAAAAGCAAACATTAGCTCACAACACAATGACATTAAGCTCACAACACAACGGAAATGCTCCTGACCACTAGGGGGCAGTTGGTCTGCAGAAATTGTGCGTATGTCACTAGTATTTGCGGTCGCTGCCGGGCGGTCTGAACCTATGGTCTGAACTGCTGTGATAGTTTTAATTCCGTATTTTTTATTTGTATTATTTGTTTATTATTGAACATTAACAATTTACACACTCAAGTGGGGAATACAAATATGCATATGAAAAAACATAAACTTCCCAATAACTTTATTATATTTGTATAACATTTTTGGAGGTTGCAAGGAAAATAAATAAAACATATAGGCTATAAAATAATACCATTCTTAAAAGGAGAGACTCATAGTTTCATGCAAATACCAAGGGGTTCTTCATCTTGGAATAAGTGTTTTAAAGATTCTATGTATTCTTTACATTCATTTTTATAGCAGGTTTACAGTTATTCTGCTTACTCCAAATGATGTTTACCATCAAAGACATCTTTTTCGAAAAACCATCTACCATCACTTGAAACAAATTAAATGACGGAATATCTGTACTAATATCAATATTTAGCCAACTGTAGATATCCTTCCAAAATAGACAAGAAAAAAGATCTACCTCAAAACGGAATCTTCTCTGTAAAATTGCAGCAGCCGGATAGTTAATTATTCTAAACAATCCTTCATTTTAGGTAGAATTGGCCACTTAAAATAATTACAAAATGTATTTTTAAAAACCTTTTTATTTTTGAAGGTGTATTAAGTCTGAAAATAACTTACTTTTTAAGTAAGTTACTTTTTAATACATTCCCTACTTTGTTCTTACACTTTTTGCCTGGAGAAGTGGGTATCCCCGACATGACTCTCTGCAGTTTCTGTGCAGTTTTCTCTGTGTTAGTGCCGTTTTGAACTTAATATTTGAACTCATTCGTTTACTGGATCCTTTGACAGAAAAGTTTACAGGGGTTTTATCGGTTTAAGAAATTTCTTATCTTAAAAACCTGCTTTTTTATTTGGTATTGTTTTCGTTATTATAAACTGATTCAAATCAGTAATCAATAATAATTAGTCCTTTTTCCACTCGTGCTCTCGCGTGTGAATTGGCAGCATCCCAGATGCGGCAGACGGAGCGGGCGCTGGCGCAGTCATCAAACATATTTCAAAGCAAGCCGACGGCACGGTCCTGACCGCAGCATAACTGTCTTTACTGGGTGTTTTTAGTGAATATTTGCATTTATTCATATATGACTTGATGTGGCGGACAGTCATGATTTTGGCTAATGCAGGACACTACTGAATGATGCGCATCGGAGGGTATTAGAAGTGGGTATATGCAGCCACCTGATAAAGTGGATATACCTGCATATACCCTCCACTACACCACTGATTTAAATATGTGAGGTTTTGCATTAATTGTTTTAAATAAGGAGGGATAGTTGTATTAAATTCTCTAAAGGAACAATTTATCTCAAATTTCTCAATGCATGATTCATGAATGAATTATGTTGAATAAATTGACCAGCTTCATCTAACAAATCTACAACATATAGAACCTTTTTTTTCATACCACTCTTAGTTTTAATCAGAGCCAAGCAGCTTAAAAACTATTAAAGTAGCCCGGCGGCGCCACAAATACTGCGCACAGTTGACCGTTTCTGCAGACCAACTGCCCCCTAGTGGTCGGGACCATTTCCGTTGTGTTGTGAGCTTATGTTTGCCTTTTTAATGTCGTTGTGTTGTGAGCTTAATGTTGTTGTGTTGTGAGCTAATGTTTGCTTTTTTAATGTCGTTGTGTTGTGAGCTTATGCATGCTTTTTTAATGTCGTTGTGTTGTGAGCTTATGTACGCTTTTGTTAATGTCGTTGTGTTGTGAGCTTATGTATGCTTTTTTTAATGTCGTTGTGTTGTGAGCTTATGTATGCTTTTTTAATGTTGTTGTGTTGTGAGCTTATGTTTGCTTTTTTAATGTCATTGTGTTTGGCACTACTGGGCCACCGTAGTTTGATAATATATATATATCAAACACAATTGACTAATGTGTGTATGATTTGAAAGCTTTGTTTGATTTTGAGTACAAGTGAAATGGTTTTGAAGCGATTGTTTGATTTTTCCAGAAGAGTCAGGGGTTCAGTGAAATTAGTTTGATAATGGATTTGTGTTTAAGGTTTTGAGAAAATTAGTGATTGTTTCAAAAAATGTGTTTTGGCGATTCAGAAAAAAACTGTATTAGGAAATTAACAGAAGTGGAAGTTTGCTCCTAAACATTTCTACTGGCTATACAATTCATGATACATGTGGTTCAAGACTGTCTGTTATGACTGTATGAGAATAATGAATGGTCATGAGTTGCAGCAGGATACAGCTGCAATGCATGTGGTCTTTTTTTACATGCTATCATAGAATAATGATAGAATCAGGATTATGTGCAAAACTACACAACCTTTTAATGTTCCAGTACTAAGGAGTAATAACACATAATGATAACACAACTAATAACACAACATGTCTGACATAATCATCATATTGATGTATCACTGTGATCTACTAGGCATGTGACATTGAACTGTGGCATGTTGCAACCTGAAAAACAGGCTGACGCAAATGCTCACCTGAGCTGCATGTACTCACCTGAGAGGAAATTTCATAGGCGTTTCACAGACATATAGGTACACAATAATAAATTAATTATCTGGAGGATACACCCTATTAGTGTCATAAACATCAAGGGGGTAAAACTGTTCTCAACAACAAAGGCAATGAACAAAACAAGTGATGCAACTGACAGGTACAAGTGTGATTATTAAATTATTTATGGTTGGTCTCTGAAATGTCACAAGTGTTAGTTTTTCTGAATTGCTAAAACACATTTTTTTTTAAAACATCACTCATTTTCTCAAAACCTTAAACACAATTCAAAATGTTCAAACTAATTTCACAAAATCTCTGACTCTTCTGGCAAAATCAAACAATTGCTTCAAAACCATTTCACATGCACTCAAAAGCAAACAAAGCTTTCAAATGATATACACATCAGTCAGTACTATACACACTGCAGATCATTCATTACACTACATAAAAAATAGAGAACAGTGTCCAGTGCATGTAGTTACAATAAAATAATGTTTACTGTATATAGTAATTATTTTGCAATAAAAAGATACATAAACATACACACACCCAAAAAACATAAATGCACTCAAAAGAAATCACACTTAAGTTTGATGAATATATAGTATATGGGTGTTTCTTCAACTAGGGGCACTTTTAGCCTTGTGAAGTTGAATAAAAAAAAACTTCATGTAGCACAGTCTCATAAGTTTAAATAATTTGTCTAGTTTTAAGGTCTGTAAGAGGACAAACTTAGAGTACAAGATAAATTGTTAATATTTTCCATTTTTTCCGATCTGCAATGAACACATGTATTTTCCACCACATCTCAATATACAGCTGTTATTTAAAAATAGAATATCTTATGCCACTCAAGAATTGTTTAAGATAATTTTTGTAACTAGTTTTACCAGTTTTTCCACAGTGTACAATAATTATACATTTGTCAGTGAGATAAATTATCTGCCCTAAGGACCAAATATTGAACTGTACACCTGTCACACTCTGAAATTAAATATTGGTTTGGGTAAGAGCTTATTAGATAATAAATAACTTGATTTTTTATATTACAATTTTTTACAATCATTTTTGCACTAATAACAGAAACTTCATGTCATTCTTCAAAACTCTAGACACATAATTCACAACCAATGATCAAAATGCACATTTTTCAAAACACTTTTTTTCAAATGCTTGGATACAATACATCTAAGCTAAAGATCATTTGTTCATTGAACTAAAATCACCAGTTCAAAATGACACAACTTAACATAAAAGTATTACTATTACAAAATGCAACTCACACATTACATTTGAGTTGAGTGTGTATTTATTTCAGTACAAAGATCGAACTATCAATTGATACAGCTGCTTAAAATGATAAGTAACTGTTGCATTACTCTTGAAACATAGCTTTTATGGAAACATGAACAATTGAGTCCATGTTTAGATTATGATAGTGTCAGAATAGATCATTTGACACCAATTACCACAGAATATGACCCAGATGGACTACATTATCTATGGATGTCATATTTCATTCTTTATCAGATATGATTTCTATGGTCCCATGTACATCTTTTTTTCTTCTTCTTCTTCTTTTTTGAATCTATTTTTTTCCTCTGGAAAAGCTATGTTGTGATTTATTTAATCAGTAAATTCCACATTACAGTATTTCAATGATACCACTTTGTCTGTACTATTCTCTCTAGTTTACAGTAATAAAATGAAACCTGAATCACATATTTTGTACAACTATATTTAATGATTGTACTAACAAATACACAGTGAAACTATGGGTATCTTGTGTATGGGTGATCTAAAGTAATATTCCTATGATATTTCATAATAAATTAGTTTTTTTGAAACAATGCTTCTGTAAATGCAAGGCATCTTTAAAGATATGAACGCAATATTCAAAGTTTTGAACACTGGACAGTCTGTGTTACAAATAGTGACTGTTTTAAGTTTTGTGTCTAGAGTTTTGAAAAATGACATGAAGGTTCTGTTATTAGTGCAAAAACGATTGTAAAAAAACGTCTCAGGTTACGTATGTAACCATGGTTCCCTGAGATAGGGAACGAGACACTGCGTCCTCTAGGGGGCGCTAGGGGAACGCCGTCAGCGTGACTTGTGTCTGAAGCATACATACAAAAACTACAAGCGGTAGATGGCGATAGCCTATGACGTCACTCACGGCGCAACTCGTCGCTGCCGGTGCGTCACTACCGGAGCGGCCATAGTATAAAAGGACGCCGGTAGAACACAACATTCGCTTCTTCGTCTGAAGCATAGCAACCAGCCTAGAGGATGCAGTGTCTCGTTCCCTATCTCAGGGAACCATGGTTACATACGTAACCTGAGACGTTCCCTCTCAAGGGAACATCGAACTGCGTCCTCTAGGAGGCGCTAGGGAACGATATACCCACGCTGCCATGCTGAGGGGAGTGCATGCTAAGTAAGGCGAGCACTAAGTACCAATTCACTTAAGAGAATTGCCCCCAGACGTTAGTGACGGCTGTCAGTGACATTATCCCCTTCGGCCAGAGGCCTGAGCTGTTACCCAACTTACCTGTAAAGGGTCAGGGGAGGACCCAGGGTAGAGCTCAGCTTTGGAATCAAGAAGACTCCTTCAAGGGGATACGGCAAGTGCCCAGGAAGTCTAGGCTTGCCCGTCATGCAGGAGCTATCACTGGTTCTGCAAGGGACTGTTCCCTCAGGAACCGATCTACAGAGCACGTAGCAGCATCCTGTTCAAGGAAACATAGGTGGATTAATTCTAGGAGTGTCTCAACAGGTCCTAGGTAGCAACTGCCCAATAGGTATCAAAGAGGATACATAATCGGAGTGGGGCCCAAGGTGACCGGGGCGCAACCAACTCTAAACATGGGAACGAAGTGAGTGCATAACCCATACCATTCAAGATTTAAGAAAAGTGTCCAGAGACTTGCGTGTGCACTTACCACTATGTGGATTTTAGAAAAGTGCCCTTAGACCTGCGTGGGCACTTACCACTCATGTGGATTTTAGAAAGTGCCCAGAGATGAACGTGAGCACTTACCATAACATGGATTTCAAAAGTGGTGTGCCAGAGAGGTCACACTCAATAAGGCTCTTGCTCAGTGAAACAGGTAACCTGTGAGCTGCCAGTCACCTGGAAGCAATAGGAGCTAATACTAGGGCAGAGAAAGAGGAGATGGCTAGGAACAGGTTCCTAACTCCTGAGAGACAGGGGGAACACCTGAACCATCAAGGATGGCTCTTGAGAAACCTCTCCGCAGAGAGGGGCGTGAAGCCATGCCCTACCAAAGAGGCCTGAAATGGATCAAACATCCTACTTGATGTGACTGCATAGAGGCAGCTTCTCCTGCCCTCAGGCTGTAGGGGATAAAGATCCAAGGGACATTAGCTACAACCCATACCAATGCAGATTATGCTTTCTGCCTCGACAGAAGCATGGGCCCTGACTAGACCGGGCCGAAGACTGCAAGCAGAAACCTGGGAAGATATTGCTTCTCGGAGCTAATACTTCAGAAGGGGTATCTGCAGAAAAAAAACCCTCACAGTCAGACAAAGGGGGTGGATAGCTAGAACAGGAAGCCCCTCAGGGCAGGTCCTAGTGACAAGCCTCTAAAGCAGGGAGATATCCAGGGGCATTCTGTGAAGAAAATATACAGAGCGCTTACCTGGAGGAAGGACTACAAGCCCTAAAATACCATACTGTAGGAGGGGACCTGGAAGTCAGAAGGTTCCATGGGAAGTATGGCCGGCAAGAGCGGATCCAAGTAGACGAGCACGGCGTAACCTTAGTCAATAGACCAGAGGGGGGGCACTCGTAGAGGACCTATTCTGAAAGAAACAGAGCACAGGATTAGCGCTTGGATATATACAAAAAAAGATATACTCATCCAAGAGAGGTTGTAGTCATGTATCGGGGCGCTAGCAACCATGGAGGTATCTCCCGAGGTTAGTCGCAGCCACCAGCGAGGTTCTATCCCTGAAACAGGAAAAACACGACAACAGCCATACATACTACAACATAAGTGGTTCTCACGCATAACTTCAGTTAGAAGTCTAATTCCAGACCATCAGTAAAGGTAGCCTCTAAACCATAGAAGCCATCAAAACATCATAGGTCCGAGGAAGCGCACAAGAAACTCTCACCTAACCTCAGTTAAGTGGTGTTATGTAAAAGAGGGAAGGTAAGGGCAGATGTTAAAAACCCCTCTGAGGAAAGGAAGTAGATGTTTTAAGGTTTACTCTGATCCAGATGAGAACGTTGCCTCATCTGAATCACTTCCCTCAGATCTGGTCTACCTCCCCTCGACCCGCGCCCTTTCCTAGACCCACCTGTAGGTGGAGGAGGAGCGCGGGTTGCAACACTAGTCTTCTGTGCCCGTCTTTGTTCCTCAGAACGAGATGGGCCAGGACCCCCATGCTGTTCGGGCTCAGATCTGGACCTTCGAGGAATGAAGGTTTTAAAGGCCACTGAGCGCGTCTTTGCCTCCCTAAACTTCTCGACCACCGTCTCAACGGAGGCACCGAAAAGCTTGGATGGTGAAACAGGTGCATCAAGAAGAAAGCCCCTTTCTTTCTTCCCAATGTCAGCCAGGTTTACCCACAAATGTCTCTCCGTGACCACCATGGCCCCCATAGACCTACCCATGGAGGTGGCAGCCTGCTTGGTGGCACGGAGAGCCAGATCTGTGGTGCGACGCAACTCAGCAACCTCATCAGGGGACAGACCCTGACCTTTGTCCAGATCCATCAGCAGGTCAGCCTGATAAGCTTGAAGCACAGCCATAGTGTGCAACGCGCCCACAGCCAGGCCTGCTGCTGCATATGCCTTGCCATTCAATCGAGATGTTATTTGAAGGGGGATTGATGGCAAGGAGGGAGTCCTGAGAGAAGATGTCTCACCAGTAGAGAGATAGCTAGCTAGTGTCTCTTCTACAGGGGGCATCTTTTCAAAGCCGTGGTCAGACATCCCCTCGATATTCGCATAATTAGCGTGTTGAAAATTATGGATACGAGAAGAAAACGGCTTTTTCCAAACCTTCTCGATCTCCGAATGGAGATCAGGAAGAAATGGAAGACTCACTAGGGCTGGGGGTTTGTGGTCTGAAAGGTAGCGTTCGTCGAGACGACCCCGCGGCGCCACCTTTCTAGCCCGCTTCCACGGTAAGTCAAGCCTTACCGTGGCGCGGTCCATAACCTCTAACAGCTCCTCATATGCAGGGCAGGAGGATTGAGAAGGCTCAGCCTCAGCTTCTTCGCCCTCAGACATCTCCTGCTCTTCTTGGGTAGACCCCAAAAGAGCACTAGCTCCTGGATCAGATGACGTCAGGGAAACTACGTCATCCTCCAGAAGCTCACTCTCATCTCTGACAGACGAGCGCGAAAGGGAAAGCCCCTTTTTTAACTCATCAGCCAGATCCGCCTGTGATCCCCACGAACCACATGAATCACATAGCCGAGTCTGATGGTCCGAAGGAGCCAGCAAGACAGACTGGGAAGACCTGACCAGGCTTCCAGATAACATACAAGCGGCATCAACGCAGTTGGGCAGCGCAGTGGGGCAGCGAGGTGGAATGCAGAGACCCCACTCGGGCTCAGTCTGTGTGCTATGTGTATTTTTTTTTAGATTAGATTCAACTTTATTGTCATTACACATGTACAAGTACAATGCAACGAAATGCAGTTTAGGTCTAACCAGAAGTGCAATAAGCAGTAGAGTGCAGGATATAAGTTAAATAAATAAATAAATTAAGTGTATAATGAAGCATGGTAAAGATTTACAAATGGGTATATACTATGAACATATATACTGATGGCAATTTGCTATAAACAGAAATTTACAATGGAGTATGTACTATAAACATAATATACAGTATTTACTATAAACAGAAATTTACAAATTGTGCATTGAGGTGCAATAAATAATGCAATTAAGCATTAATTGAAAGTGTAACCAGGTAGTGCAAATGAGCAATGGAGCAGACCTGTAGTGCATATGGGTGATGCTGTAGTGCGAATATAGGTGAATAGTGCAAATAAGTGTAACAGTTCTGGTTAATTAAGAGGTGTTGGGGAGGATGAGGGGAGTAAAGATATGGAGGAGATGCAGTGGAATCAGTGAGGAGCAGAGTTCAGTGAGGGGCAGAGTTCAATAAGGAGACAGCTCTGGGAAAGAAGTTGTTCCTCAGTCTGCTGGTTTTGGTCCGGAGGCTCCTGAAGCGCCTGCCGGAGGGCAGCAGAGAAAACAGTCTGTGGGCAGGGTGGGAGGAGTCTTTAAGGATACTGCGTGCTCGACGCATGCAGTTTTTCCTCTGAATGTCTTTTATGGCTGGAAGTGGAGTCCTAGTGATGCGTTGAGCAGTTTTCACCACCCGCTGCAGTGACTTTTGCTCCGCAACAGAGCAGTTTCCGTACCAGACTGTGACACAGTTGGTAAGTATGCTCTCTATTGTGCAGCGGTAAAAGTTCACCAGGATGGTTGAGGACATCTGATTTTTCTTCAGTGTCCTCAAGAAGAAGAGTCGCTGATGGGCCTTCTTGACCAGGCTGGAGGTGTTGGTGGACCAGGACAGGTTTTCAGAGATGTGGGTCCCCAGGAACTTGAAGCAGGAGACACGCTCAACAGCCATCCCGTTAATGTGGATGGGATCGTGTGTGCCTCCGCTCTCCTTCCTGAAGTCTACGATCAACTCCTTCGTTTTGGTGGTGTTGAGGAGCAGGTTATTTTCTGTGCACCATGTGGCCAGGTGCTGGACCTCCTCCCTGTAGGCGGTCTCATCGTTGTTGCTGATGAGACCGATCACCGTAGTATCGTCTGCAAACTTGATGATGGTGTTAGATCCACTCAAGGCTCTGCAGTCGTGGGTGAAGAGGGAGTAGAGGAAAGGGCTCAGCACACAGCCTTGGGGTACACCAGTGTTAAGCGTGATGGTAGTGGAGCACATGAGGCCTGACCTAACATGCTGAGGTCTGTTGGTCAGAAAGTCCATAATCCAGTTGCACAGTGAGGTGTTAATTCCCAGGTCTCCAAGTTTAGTGATTAACTTGGAGGGAATTACAGTATTGAACGCCGAGCTGAAATCAACAAACAGCATCCGTGCGTAAGTGTTCTTATTGTCCAAGTGTGTGAGTACAGAGTGCAGTGCTAGTGAGACTGCATCCTCTGTGCTCCTATTGTTACGGTATGCAAACTGGTATGGGTCCAGTGTAGATGGGAGACAGTTTTTCAGATGTGCCAGGACCAGCCGTTCAAAGCACTTCATAACAATGGGTGTGAGTGCTACAGGACGGTAGTCATTCAGGCATGCTGGTATGGAGTGTTTTGGCACCGGCACAATGGAGGTGGATTTGAAGCAAGTAGGCACAGCCGCTTGAGCAAGGGACATGTTAAAGATGTCTGTAAATACCCCAGCGAGCTGCTCTGCACATGCTCCAAGCACGCGTCCGGGGATGCCGTCTGGTCCAGCAGCCTTCCGCACATTGATCTGGCTCAGTGCGGTAAACACATCAGTGGAGGTCAGTGTAATGGGCTGTTGGTTATTTGATGGTGTGAACTTGGTGATAGGTCCATTATTTTCTCTCTCAAAGCGAGCATAAAAGTTATTTAGCTCGTTTAGGAAAGAGGCATTTGTGTCTGTTGGGGTGGGATGGCTGTGTTTGTAGTTGCTGATGGCCTGGATGCCCTGCCACATGCGTCGAGGGTCAGAGTTGGAAAAGTGATCCTCTATCTTTAGCTTGTAGCAGTGCTTGGCCTTTTTGATGCCCCTCTTCAGATCTGCCCTGGATGTGCTGTAGGCCTGTGCATCACCTGATCTAAAGGCTTTGTTGCGTGCCTTCAGCAGGAGGCACACCTCCTTGTTCATCCATGGCTTCTGATTTGGGTATGTTGTGATCTGCTTCTGGGTTGTAACACTGTCTATAGTGGTGTTAATGTAGTCCAAAACAGAGGAGGTATAGGTGTCTATGTCCGTATGATGGCCACTTGTGGCCTGAGAAGCAAACATACTCCAGTCAGTATTTTGAAACCTGTCCTGAAGTGTGAGGTCTGCCCCCGCTGGCCACACTTTGATGGTCTTCACTGATGGCTTCACATGGTTGATGAGGGGTGAATACTTGGGGGTGAGGAACAAAGAGAGGTGGTCTGACTGTCCCAGGTGGGGGAGGGGGGTCACAGCATAGGCTTCAGCCATGTTTGTGTATACATGGTCCAAAGTTTTGTTGCCTCTAGTGTGACAGTCAACATGTTGGTGAAATTTTGGGAGCACTGTCTTAAAGTTTGAGTGATTAAAATCCCCGGCAACAATAAATGCAGCCTCCGGGTGAATAGTCTGTTGTTTACTGATGGTGCAATGAAGTTCGTTCATTGCAAGCTTGGCATCAGCATCGGGAGGAATGTAAGCAGCAGTTATAATGGTGGATGTAAACTCCCGTGGCAGATAAAACGGTCTGCACTTAACCATGAGAAACTCTAGGTTAGCTGAGCAGTGTCTGACAACAATAGCAGAGTTCGTGCACCAAGCTTTGTTAATATAAATGCATAATCCTCCGCCTCTGGTCTTACCGGTGTCATCAGCCGTTCTGTCTGCACGAAATATGTTGTGTCCAGCTAAGTCAATAGCATTGTCCGGTATGCCGCTGTTTAGCCATGTTTCGGTGAAAATCATGACATTGCAGTTTAAAAGCCTTATGCTGTGGCTAATACGGAGTCGAATCTCGTCCATTTTGTTCGCCAAAGACCTTACATTGGCGAGGAAAATGCTGGGAAGAGAGAGCCGGTGTGGTGTTAGCTTTAGCTTAGCTCTTAGTCCTCCACGCTTCCCCCTCCTTTGTTTACGGTCGCGCCGCCGCCTTCGAGCACTTCCGCCCGGCCGGGTAGGGTGCACAGCCTCGGTTGTTCTGGCGATCTCGGGGGCGAGACGAAGATTGCTGATAAAATCGTCTGAGGTGTGCAAACTAATATCCAAAAGCTCCTGTCGGGTGTACGATGTTAAGGCACAACTGTTCTGTACGAACAGACCCGAGAGGAGTAAGAAAAATACTGCAAAACTGCAGAAACTTGAGAGACGCTGAGCCTCGCGTTGTGCACGCGCCGCCATCTTGGTGTGTGTTTATGAGACACTTACCTGTGTTCTGGCAGACGGGACGGGAGTAGTATGTTTTGCAGCACTCTCTAACCATCCACTGCTGCTCACTGGCGAGAGGGGAGGGTGAGTGAAGTCCAGAACTGGTCCGTGCAACCCTCCCTGTCCCCTCTGGGGACCCAAAGATAGAATAAACTGCTCTTTTGTCGAGAATTTGGGTTAAAAATTTGGGGAAAAATGAAAAAAAAGATTATCCACCTGGCCGGGGGAGGGAGTGGTACGTTCATCTCCCAAAGAGCTGCTTCCTCCTTCTCTGGGTCACCCGTCTCAGGGTCTCTTGCTCTTTCGTTTCCCACTGGTCCTTGTGGGGGCCTGGACGGGCTGAGCGGCTGCCCTGCGACTGGCTTCACGGTGCCAGTCTGGGACATGGAGGCATTCAGGAACCTGATCTTGTCGGTCTCCTGTAGCACTTATTTTTAGTTGCTCGTTCTTCTCATTATCTAAGTCTTGTTTGTCCTAGTCCTATTTAAAATAATACTGAACATGAAAATAACATAAAAACTAAGTATTAAAACAAAAAAGTCAAACTAAAGTATTAGACAAACTCAAAATGTTCAAACTAGACACCAAAGGGTGCCCTTGCACAGAACCTCCACATATGCATTACAATAGTAATAGAACTCCTGACATTCTACAAAATCCCTATTATGGACAAATGCTGTTTTCCAGACAAATTGAAATTCAGACTTCTCCTACCTTCTACTTGAAAATCTGACCTGTGAACTCAGACCAGATTGATGAAAGCCTGACTTCAGTGAGACACGTTATTTGATGTCATTGTTTCCAATGAGCATAGTGTGGAGCTACCTTGTCTCAAACTTATATATATATATATATATATATATATATATATAACAGGTTTATAAAATGATACCTTAATTTTTGCTTTTCATTAGCTGTTTTCAAAATGTTTCATGTTAATTAAATTGTTTTTTGCCATAATTTACACAATGTGTGTGTGTGTGTGTGTGTGTGTGTGTGTGTGTCAGAGTGAGTGTGGGGAGGGGGGATGGGTGGAAAGAGAGACAGAGTCAGAGAGGGAGAGAAAGGGAAAATATTTAAACTCTTTGTGGTTTATTCATTAAGATGTGATTTTTTTTAACTATATGGCTATTCTTTTGAAGGCATCAATTTGATTCTATTTACTTTTTACATTGTTCTAGGATCTCCTCCCTTCTGTCTGTATTTCTGTAACCTCTCTCCTCCACTAATTTTTCTCTGTCAGTTCTTCCTGTTTCAAAAGCAGTATCATATTTTATACTTATTTTCATGACACTTTATAACAGTACAGGATTTCTGCAAAAAACACCAGAAAGTAGTTTAATGAATGTAATTACTGCATTTAAGAACACTTATAGAGACCTTGTCCTCTGGTGTGACATCTTTTCCTATGGTGTGACAGTACAAGCATCACACTGGTGGACACACCACAGGATGATTCAGCCTTTTGTATAAATTAATGACCATGCTATTCCATGTTAACCTGTCATTAGTGGTTATCGAGACATTTCCATCATTCTTAGGAAACTTGCATAGTTTCATCCATTAATAATGTTCAGAGGCTACCAAACAATTAAAACTATCAAAAGCGTAACAGAGAGATGAAGACTGTAATACCCAGGATGACCACCAGATGGAGTCATACGCTAAGATATTTTTTAACCCATCAGAAGAAAAAAAAAAAAAAAAAAAAAAATCACAGAATCAATTGATAATGTAGTTTACTTTTATATAATTACAGAAACAAATACATAAGTTAATATGTCCTTTACTGGTAATATAGTTTTATATAATTCACATTTCACAAATGCTTATAGATCAAAAAAAAAAAAAAAATCAAAATGGTTATGGATCATAAAATGTGTTGGTAACAATTTACAATGAGGTCTCTTTTTCTGGTTAACATTAATTAATGCATTAACTAATATGAACTAACAATGAAAAATATATTTTTTACAGCATTTATTCATCTTTTTAATAAAGTTACTTAATAAAAATATTCCTGTTCATGTTAACTCACAGTGCATATAAACTAATATTAAAATAAAACTGCAATTTAATAACATAATTGTCAGACTTGGAGAGATGAGGACACAGGTAAGTATATTTCTCACAGTCTTTTATTATAGCATAAATGGAACTTCCAAACGAGGCAGAAGAATGAGGTGAGTTCAAATGTGGAAGTTCAATATCAATAGGCAGGAGATAATGTTCATCAAAGTACTTTCCTCTTTGATGTAGGTTGATCAGGCTCACATCACAGACGGGCAGACGGATGGGAGAAAGACTGGTAGCATCCAAGTAGGTAAGTGACCTTGAGATCCGGCTGGGAGTGACAGACGTGCTGGGTTTTTAAGTGTGTAGGTAAGTGGAGTCAGGTGAGTGTAATCAGAAGACTGGTGATTGAGAGCGTGTGCAGGTGGGCGTAGCTGGTGACAGTGTGACATTATGCCCACTCCTGGAATAATGAAAAACAGGAGATGAAGGATTGAGGGTGGAGGCTTTGGAGGAGGTCGAGGAGATGGAGAAGGGTAGGAAAGGAGCAGGCAGAGGGCTGGTGAGTGCAGGCAGACAGACAGGCAGAGACTCCATGGAGGCACAGATAGAGGGAGCATCAATGGGGGCAATGTAAGATATTAGCTCAAAATGATTATAGGGATTCAAATGGGAATCAGATCTAACAATTCGATTCAGCTTGATTAGATTAACTTGAGTCAGAATTAATAATTTGCACCTATTAACCGTTCGTCCAGCGAAAGGGTTAAGTTAGTACATTTGACCAATTCTGAGGTTTATATTACTTTGTGGCCACGACAATAATATAAACAGTTATTACTTATAGTTATTATTATAAGAGTAAGGTAACCAAGATCTGGGCATAGATAAAATACACAACACAAGACAATGCTTCTTTATAAATGAAACAGGAATTTATTTGAATTACTCTAAGACACACAAACTAAACTACTAACACATAAACAAACACGCACACACGCACATTCATACTGTTCTAGAGGGTTATGAGGTTTATGGAGTTTAAACGGAATCCCAAAACAACATTACTAGCAATTGCTACTATAGTTCTTAGATTGCAACCTGGTAAAACCACAAAAGCAGAGATTCGGCTTTTAGCTGCTAATAAGGATTTTGTGCACCAATTCAGCAAGCAAAGGAGACTTTGTTTACTTGCGTGCTGTTTGAACAGCCGGGGTTTCCTCTGTGACTTTGCCTGGCGTTCTGATTGGTGGTTCCTTAGCTGACATCTTTGGGAAACACGTTAGTGATGAGTGATCTGCTTGGCCAGATGGCTCCGATTGGTTGCCGAGCTGGATCTGTTTCTTGTAGAGTTCTGGATGGCACGATCGCGTGATGGTCAGCGCGGTGGAAGGGCGGCGAAAGGCGCAAGGTGAAAATCGAACCGCGAAAGGCAAGGAATTGTTAGGAGCATAGGGTTTTGAAACCCAGCCATTTTGGTCCGTCCCCATGAGGCTTACTCCAATCGGATCTCCTTGCATAAATTAACCTGTGTCCCACACATGGTATATCTGTGAGTTTTGTCAATAACTTCAATAAACTTTCGTGATGCAAGTATTGTAACTAATAGTAACTTCTCATTCATATAAACATATTGGAAATGAAACAAGCTTCTGGTCAACACCAAACATCTGATATCTTGCATACAGTCAAATACATTTTGTAGCCTTATCTATTAAAAGGAAATATAATGCAAACACATAAAAGGGGAATAGATTCGCTCACACATACACTCGTTAACACAAAACACACCACACATATCGAAAGGTAAAGAACATACTATTCATCGGTACTGTTGCTCAAATTGTGGTAGAAATAGTCTGTTTTAAGAGTTTGTGTGTTCTGAATAGCAGTCCACATTGGGATGAGTTCAGTGGAATCCAGAGAGGGGGGGGGGGGTTTGGTCTGGAGTGGCCATAGAGTCCTGAGGTCATGCTGTGAAGCTCTTTGAGCTTTGCAGGCTGGTTTTTGTCATTATAAACCTTTCTGTTTGTATATTTGATTGTCAATTCATGAATAGCGGGTCATTAGCGACACAGGCCATCTGTTTCATGGATGATCTGAGGGGTACCTGTTAATTGGCCCCCTTATCTGGTTCTGGGCAAGACACTGATCAAAGAGGTGATGGTTTGAGTAGTTCCTGCAGACAACGAGCATTCTCTGTTGCTTTGATTGGATCATCCTATTGCTGGTTCACTTTCCTTGTGGGACTGCGATGGGGGATCCTAGACTGGGTGGCACCAGGGATCAGAGTTACCCATTTTATGACTCTTTTAGATTCATCTGGGCTATTGTGATTTCTGCGATTTGATGATCTGTTCGACTGAGGTCTCACAGCAATGACGGGAGGAGAGGCCAGATGTAGCAGACCCAGTGCACAGTGGAGATGACAGCCCACGGAGGTGTCGATGGAGGGAGGAGCCACGGTGGAGGTGTGGTCGATGACATCTGTGGGACGACCGATGGAGACAGAGCCGACATCAGGGGATCCCAAGGTGATGATGGAGAGCCGATGGAGCCGAGTGACACCGTGGGCATGAGGCTGTGGAGTGCGAGTCCAGCGGCTTCACCTTAACATAACGTGAGACAGGGGAAGATAAAGGGTTGCAGGAGGACAGACAAAGGTCTGTGGTGGTGGAAATATGAGGGTATATAATGCAATAACTAGAATGGCAGAGTCAATGCAAGTTACTGAGAATAGTAAATTCCAGTCCATTTCATTCAAAATATTGTCCGTATCTAGCAAGGATGATGATGATGATTCGGGTGGGATAGGGCGGGAGGCAGTATTTCTCCGTTCCAGTCTATAAGCCAGTCCTCCCCTGCATCAATCTCCACCAAAATTCCCTCAGGAACGGCTGTTGCCGGCTCACACCCCTGGTCAGACTCGCATGGGAACTTCGGCTTCGTGGCACTTGTGGGCGCTGTCATCGCAGGCTCCATTCTAGCAGCGGGCGGAAGCTCTCCGTCTGTGGGGGGCTCCGGCATTGTCGTCTCCATGTTGACGGGAGTGGGTGGGATGTCCTCTGGGTCTGTCTGCACGACGTCTGTCTGGTGTGGCTGGATGAGGCTGTGGTCGTCATCCACTTCGCCCACAGTGAATGGGGATCCGTCAGTCCATAGTGCGAAGTTGATGTAACTTTGTAGGGTCAAGCAGGGATCTCCGTAGGGCATGATGAATCGGAGATCATCGTCCAGTCCACACCGAAATCCATCCATAAGACAGATGTCGTCACAGGTGGCTTAATGGCAGATGTTACGGAACTCCTCCACATAGAGCCCCAGGTCTCTGCCACGCTGGAACAAAAAAAATTGTCGCTCCATTTAACATTGTGTTGCCCCTCATTGGGGCAACGTTAATAGACAAAATGTCCATTTTCCTTCTCCTGGCCGGATCTTCTGTCAGACTTGGAGAGATGAGGACACAGGTAAGTATATTTCTCTTTTATTATAACATAAACGGAACTTCCAAACGAGGCAACAGAATGAGGTGAGTTCAAACGTGGAAGTTCAGTATCAATAGGCAGGAGATAATGTTCATCAAAGTACTTTCCTCTTTATTGTAGGTAGATCAGGCTCACATCGCAGACGGCGAGACGGAAACACTGGTAGCATCCAAGTAGGTAAGTGACCTTGAGATCCGGCTGGGAGTGACAGGCGTGCTGGGTTTTTAAGTGTGTAGGTAAGTGGAGTCAGGTGAGTGTAATCAGAAGACCGGTGATTGAGAGCATGTGCAGGTGGGCGTGGCTGGTGACAGTGTGACAATAATACATTTTGAACTTAATATTAATCCATATTAATAAATGCTATCTAATTATTTTTCTTGTAAACTAATATAATTAACCTATTCACTACAGTGGACATATCACACTGGTGGACACACCATAGAATAATTCAGCCTTTTGTAACAATTAATGACCATACTATTCCATGCCAATTTGTTATTAGTGATTGTCGAGACATTTCCATAATTTTCTGTAATGATAGATATGCACAGTTTCACAGTTTGTTATTTTTTGTCTGTGTGTGTTTAACTCTCTAGATGTCATTGTGTAACCCTTTCATTGCTGCAACCCTTAAAATTAGACAGCCAGAGCGTTACTGTAAATCCATGTGTCCGCTGTGCACCGTTTTCCTGATTGCACCAGGGTGGCGATTACGCTGATGGCGAGGGCCCGCCAATCGCTGCTTGTGGCTATATTTATTTATTTATTTATTTTTCTGACCGTAACAACCAGACAAACAGTTCAACATGTGAGTGGATACCTTTTTGCAACCAATTTATTTGCAATGTTAACTAACATTATCACACACAGTAGTGGACAGTAAAACAAAAGCAGAATACTGTATAACTCCAGGCCAGCACGTATGAATATGCAATCTACTCCACGTTTCTGCAATGCTGCAAACCTGCAGCTTTAAAGCTTGTGTTAATTAAAGCAATAAAATATAATTATTTTATTGGTCATATGTCTTCCTATCAGTGGCGTTCACAGACAATCATTTCAGGTATTTTGTTTATTTTTGTTTCTTTCTTTTTACTCTTGTTTGCTATTATTACCAATTTACTATTGTTTTGCCTGTTTAAATGTTCCTCTCAAAATGTCATGCAATAAAATGCTTAATAATAAAAATGGGTATATAATCTGACAATTCACAACTCAATTCACACATCTACACACACAAGTAGCAGAACATCTAAGATCTTTTGCAAAATGAAACACTTCATTCAAAATTTTACAAAAATTTAACAAGCCAGTTTTGGTACCATATGGCACACACATGGTTCATATAGTCAGATTCTGTGTGAACCACTTACACACTGCTGTGCTCAATCGTAAACACTTGTAACATTTTTACCTTTCTAATGCAGTCTGGGCTTGATTTCTTTTTATGTTTTAAGATTTTAAAGCACATGAATATACTGACCAAACTTAACACACGTGACAAGTACTGCACCCTGATGAAAGTATTTATTTCTCACCACATTGTAAAATCCTTCAGTACATCATTGAAATTAGGTTGCATTTTGCATTACAACACAGGCCTTCTACAGCTTGAATGAGGGGTATAACATAGAGATCATAAAAAGAAAGAAAGAAAAAAAAAACATAAAATAAAGGAAGATAGAGTGTTGTGGGAGGTGCTGGAATAATTTAACCAGTTTCTGTTTGCATTAGTCTAATACCTAGTCTGTCCAAAATGTGAGTATGTGGTCTGCGTTGTAAGGACCTATTTTGTCATGCTGGTATATGACCCCATTCTGGGTGAATGTAGCATATATTGTGATGTTATCACCATGTTGGCCCGGGACATTCAAAATAGCTCTGTGACCAAAGCTCTTTTTACCCATTCCTCTTACTGCAACACTGCCTTTCATTTTTGTTGCCTTTTTATAGTGCTTACACCTACAGATAAGCACCTACGTGTCTGCACACCTGATGGCCGTGTTTGATCAGTTGGTTCATGTGTGTAGTATTTTGGAAATAAGTGCCTTAATATGGCAAAAAAGTGACATCATGTTAGATTTCTGTCTAATTTAGAGAAGTGAGTTTAGTGTCTTGCAAAACAATGTGTGTAGTATTTTGCATAAAGTGTGAGGATGAGAATGTGCTTATAGTTGTGTAGATTTGGGCTGAGGTTTTGCTCCTTGGGTGTCAGGTTTCACTAACTGTGTATTTTTAATTTTAGCGTGTAAGCAATCGTAAAAAACTGTAATTTAGATTGACTGTTTTCTTGTCTGACTTGACTCAGGCCCTGCCCTATGAGGTCATATGTTCTGAATCATTCATCCTTATAAATTATCTCTCTATATATCATATATATATATATATATAAATCATTTGTCAGATCATTTGCATTCGTCAGTCACAGTTGAACAATCTTTGGGATGCTTCTTTTGCTTTACACAATCACACTTTTCAATCACTTTCATTCAAAGGCAGAAAACACACTGTGCCAAATGATGGGAGATCCAAAGTACCCGCTACTTTCCAAGGATGGTGAAGCAACTATTGGAGGAATTTTTGCAATGCACAGTAAAGAAACATTACCTTCATTTGAGTTTACACAAAAACCTCAGCCTCTATCATGCTCCAGGTTTGTTACATTGCAAATATTGAGAAAAATTGGAGTAGGTAATATGCATAAGGTAAACAGTAACTATATTATGAACCACAATCTAATGCATCTAAAAGTTAATTTTATTACAGTGAAATACTAATTCATAACATTACAGTCTTTCAAAGCATAAATATGTGATTTTTATTTTATTTTATTTATTTATTTATTTTTATGGAAATGCTGTCCTTATTCTATAATTTATTTAATTACTTGATATTTATCATACTGGTTTAATGTTTTCACAGTGTGAATCTACCAGATTTTCGTCTGGCTCAAATAATGATCTTTGCCATTGAAGAGATTAATAGAAGTGAAATGTTGCTCCCAAATGTTTCTATTGGTTACCAAATATATGATACCTGTAGCTCAAGAATGTCTTCTATGAGTGCAACTATGGGACTGATGAATGGTCCGGAGTTTGGAGCAGGGGAGACATGCAATGTACAGTCTTCTATACATGCTATCATAGGAGAAACAGAGTCTTCTGCCACAGTGATTCTGTCTAGAACTACAGGACCTTTTAAAATTCCTGTGGTAAAGAGCAATAAAGCCAAAAGCTGATATAATGATATTGATGTCATATAGACATGCTGATGACTGTTTCACCGTTTTATGTTTTTAACTTTCTTTTTTTCTCTCAGATAAGTCACACAGCCTCATGTGAATGTCTCAGTAATAGGAAAGATCACCCCTCATTCTTCAGGACTATTTCTAGTGATTACCACCAGAGCAGAGCACTGGCATACATTGTCAAGCACTTAGGCTGGTCTTGGGTGGGAACTGTGAACAGTGACAATGACTATGGAAACTATGGAATGGCCATATTTCTCAATACAGCACAGAAAGAGGGGATTTGTGTAGAGTACTCTGAGAAGTTCTATCGAACAGAGCCAGAAAAACTCAAAAAAGTGGTAGAAACGATAAAAAAAGGCACCACAAAAGTGATTGTTGCATTTGTTTCCTTTATTGAGATGGGCTTACTTATTGATCAGTTAAGTATTCAGAATATGACAGGCCTCCAAATAATTGGAGTGGAAGGATGGATAACTTCAAAAAGTTTGATCACTCCAAAGAGTTTTCAGGTGATGGGAGGGTCACTGGGGTTTGCATTGAGAAAAATCAATGTTGAAGGGTTTTCCGATTATGTTGTAAAAGCATTTTGGGACACAGCTTTTCCATGCTCACAGATTAAGGGGGAGTCCTCTCAATATGTGATAAATTGCAGCAGATATCAAGATCTACTTGGACTGAAAAACTACAATGAAGATGTGCCTGAACAAAGATATTCAAGCCATGTCTACAAAGCAGTTTATGCTGTGGCTTATTCTCTACACAGTCTGCTCAAGTGCAAAGAACAAGAAGGTTGTGAGAAAGGCCTGACAATACAGCCACAAGAGGTAAATATAAAAGTCAAATTAATAGAAACAAAGAGAAAGGGGTAACAATAGTTTTGGTAAACCACAATTAAACAATGTCAGTGATAATGTGCCAGAACTGTTTTTTTTTTTTTGTTTGTTTGTTTGTTTTTAATATTAGGTGGTTGAGGCGCTGAAAAAAGTGAATTTTACAGTGAAGTTTGGAGATCGTGTGTGGTTTGACAGCACTGGTGCCGCAGTAGCCCAATATGAAGTTGTGAACTGGCAACAGGACTCTGATGGATCATTACTATTTAAATCAGTGGGATACTATGATGCCTCACTGCCCCCTGAACAGCGCTTTGTCTTGAATACTAAAAGCATAATCTGGGCTAAAGGACAACTTGAGGTAAATAAACTGTTTGCAAATGTAATTATTTAGAGAACATTAAAAAAAAAAAAGAATTAGCACATACATACATATATACATATAGACATACATGGTTAGGGTTAGGGTTAACCCTAACCCTACATACTAAAATTGACATTTATATGAGAGCCAAAAAACAAAAAGTAGTGCGCCGTTATTAGTGCAAGTTGGTTAAAAATAAGTAGCATTATGAGTCTCATCACTGTGAGTCAACACTGTAAAACATACTAAAAAACAATCATTGCATTACAGTTTTTTTTCAATGGGTAACAAGCGTTTACCAATACTTTACAAGTATTTTTCTAATCTCTTAACACAGCAACATACCTACATCACACAATTAGCCAAATTCAGTTCTACCTGCATATAATAGATAATATAAAATCCATTGTTTTTTGTTTATTTAGCCTTCAGTTTGCCTTCAGCTGAAACCCATTTTACATTTTAAAGTGTTGAATGTGTACCTTCTTGGCAACATACTATCTAAAACTGAATTGAGTTATTACTTTACACAATGTACAACAGAAAAAGATTCAACAGAAAATTCACGTGGAACCTTGATTGAAATTGCGGTAACACTTTATTTTGATAGTCAACATTAGATATTCTACTAATAGTAATTAACTTTGCAACAAAATGTCAACTAGCAGTTAGTAGAGTACTAGTAGACTGTCTGCTTAATATCTTCTAACACTTTCTTTGTCAACTTATTCAACTAACCCTAAACCTACCCTAAACTAACCCTAAAGTCTACTCTGAGAGTTAGGGGACATGTAGTTGCAAATAATGAGATTTAGTTGATATGTAGTTGACAAGTAGTTGACATGTAGCTACAAAGTTACTTATAGTTAGCAGAATGTCTAAAGTGGACTATCAAAATAAAGTGTAACCGAAATTGCTTTCCAGCAAATTCAATCATGATTTTTTTAGGGGTTTTAGAGGTAGGGGTTGGGTATGGATGGTGCCCCCATGGTCGCTGTTGCCAGTGGTTAAGAAAAATTCCAACATACATGGTCTTTGGTTGAATGTGGATAGTGCCCTCATAGTAGCTGATGCCAGTGATCAACAAAAATCCAACATACATGGTCTTTGGTTACAATTTTGCCACAGAATATAAAGGGTAAAGGGTAACTGTGACCTTTTTATCTCACAGTTCATACTTCTATTCTTAGAATTCAGACTTTATCAGAATTGTGAGATTCTGAAAAAAAAAAAAAAGTCCAACACACATTCTTACTCCTCTCCCCTACCTCTTCTTCTCCTTTTTTCTAATCCAACTACTCCTCTACCTCCTACAACTATTTCTCTCCCTCTCCCAGGCATTTTTTTTTCTTTCTCTAATTCTTTGTGTTGTTCTGCATCCACAAAACCAATTCAAAGAGGTCTTTTTTTTTACTCTATGTTGATGTAATGGAAATAGCTTCAACACCTGACTATTCCTCCAACTAACACTGGAATCAGGCATTTCTAAATATTTAATTGATCTGTTACTTAAATATGCTTAGCAGTTGTTACAATATTTTATATATAGATATTTTCAATCAGTTTGAGCTGTTGTTGTTGCAGAAATAGGCTTTATACTGAATTTAAGGTTCGGAACATTGGGCCTCATTTATGAAACGAATGTACGACAGAAAATTGGGCATATGGTTGTTTCTATGCAAAACTTGGAATTTATCAATATGGACGTGAGCGGTGGCTACGTTCACATCTCACGTCAGGTCTGATCTCGTGTACACAAGTTTTTGAGTTAGTCTGAATTTGCGTGCAGCCTAGAACATTTTGGAGAATTGTATAATGACAGCATTTTGTTGATTTAGATTATTTACCTGGCCGACAAACAAAACTTTTTTTTTTTAAATTCTTTTAGGGTGTTAGATTTGTATGCGTAAATGACAGCATAAACAACAGACCATGAGGATTTACACGTCAGAAAATAATAAAAAGAATAAATTAAAGAGGGCTAGTCTACACTAAATGTATTTCTCTTAATTAATTAAAGATTTTAAAAAGGAGAAAAAACAATTCGTGCAGGCGCCTCACGTGCACTACATTTCAGCGTTGCTAACTTTACATTTTAGCCAATAATTAAACTAAAATGCAGTCAACCAAACTTAAAAGTTATTTAAAAGTTAAAGTCAGCGTGCAGCCCCAAAATAAAAACTTTTGCGCATGTGTAGGGTGTTTTACGTGGATATTGGAACAGAAGTGAAGTACAAAGATGTGTTTAGCAACCAAATGTTACATGGCAAAAAAAGGAAACATTTGGATGTCAATGAGAGAGGCTTAGAGGACAATGCCGTTTAGTTACACTTCATTCATTTATTAATTTTAGCTCGATATTTGTATTCTATATTCACTAGTCTAATTGGTGTTTTATTTTATTGTTTAATATACAATTTTATAGCTCTTTTTTCATTCTTGTTCTTTAATACCTTTAAATTTAAAGGGTTTGTTGTTGATTAAGGAGAACTAGATAGGCTATAAATGTTTATAAATATTTTGTTATAGTTATTGGTATTTAATATAGGTATAAATGAATGTCATTGTTTGCAAATATAAGGTTAATTGGTGTTTAAGAGTAAGATATTTTTTTCCCTTCATGAGTTTACGTCCTCTTTTTGGCCGGGTTTCGTTTCTCCGTGTTGTAAACTCTAGGGGCAAAGCTTCTAAACCGGGGTGTTTTTAGGGGCATGATATTTAAATGACGATCGCTTTCAGCCGCCAAATTTATCAATGTGCCATCATTCGTACGTCGGGATTGGCGACATACAAATGTTTCATGAATCACACGTGAACTCTGTCGTAAATTGATTTGTACGCTCAAATCTATGCTTGTTTCTACGTTAGATTGATAAATGAGGCCCATTTGGTCTTCATTTATGACATTCTGTGTTTAAGCATTTACAAATAAGTCTAAAAAGACCCATGATTTTGGTTTTGGGTAAGCCTGTACGAAAAGAAAATGTTTGCATTTCAGAAACATGGTAATTGACTGCATATTGTGTTAAAACAACACAAATTGTGTTAATGGTATGGTCACAACAGACAGATGTTGTGCTAATTGTGTTTAGAATGTAACTACAGATTGGAAAAAAGTATGTTAGCAATTTAAAAAAAAAAAGTTAATTCCTGGTGGGGGTGGTGGGGGCGGAGGGGAATTGACAATTTTATCTAATTTGATACATTTTCAGGATGACATTTCCAGGAAAGGCAAATAATGTTATCAAGTGAACAAAAGAGCAGTGTTCCTGAATGAGTTTTAAGCAAAAGTATACATTTAATAGATATGTTAAATACTGAGCAATTGTGCAAATTTCTATAACAACATTTTCCAATTATATATATTTTTTTAAGAAGTACACCCACTCACATACTACATGCTCCAATTATACACTATACTGTACTAAACAATACTGACAAATGTTCTTCAGAGTTTATACTGCAAATAATGTATATAATGTATAAATCATGTATATTTTTACTTGTAGAAGCCAAGGTCTGTATGCAGTGAAAGCTGTCCTCCAGGCACTAGGAAGGCTGCACAAAAAGGAAGGCCTGTCTGCTGTTATGACTGTATTCCATGTGCAGAAGGAGAAATCAGTAATGAGACAGGTAATCTTAAAGCCCATCTTTATTAATCTAAATTGTTTTCCTTTTGTCTACAACTAGTGATTGCAACTTTATTTCCAGACTCAAATAACTGCAAGCAGTGTCCAGGGGAATACTGGTCTAATGCTGAGAAAAATAAATGTGTGTTAAAGGCTGTAGAATTTCTGTCATTCACAGAAGTTATGGGTATAGTGCTAGTCTTTTTCTCACTGTTTGGAGTAGGATTAACTGTGCTTGTGGCCATCCTGTTTTATAGAACGAGGGACACCCCCATAGTAAAAGCCAACAACTCAGAGCTGAGTTTTCTGCTGCTCTTCTCATTGACTCTGTGTTTCCTCTGTTCACTTACTTTCATTGGTCAGCCCAATGAGTGGTCATGTATGTTGCGTCACACAGCATTTGGGATCACTTTTGTTCTCTGTATCTCCTGTGTTCTGGGGAAAACAATAGTGGTGTTAATGGCCTTCAAGGCTACACTTCCTGGAAGTAATGTCATGAAATGGTTTGGGCCTGCACAACAACGACTCAGTGTTCTTGCCTTTACAATTATACAGGTTCTTATATGTGTGCTATGGCTAACAATATCACCTCCATTTCCATATAAAAATACAAAATATTTTAAGGAAAAAATTATTCTTGAGTGCAGTCTGGGTTCTACTATAGGTTTCTGGGCTGTTCTGGGTTATATTGGCCTACTGGCTTTCTTGTGCTATATTCTGGCTTTTTGGGCTCGCACACTCCCTGATAACTTTAATGAAGCCAAATTCATCACATTCAGTATGCTTATATTCTGTGCTGTATGGATCACATTTATACCAGCTTATGTCAGTTCACCTGGAAAATTTACTGTAGCTGTGGAGATATTTGCCATTTTAGCCTCAAGCTTTGGTTTACTATTCTGCATATTTGCACCTAAATGTTATATCATCCTTCTTAAGCCTGACCAAAATACAAAGAAACATATTATGGGGAAAACAGCTTTTAAGTCCTAAATATATATATATATATATATATATATATGTTGTTTTTTTTCAAAGTTTTACTAATCAACATCACACACATATTGATTAAACATAAAATGTAAACTGTATAATAAATAAACTATCAAATTTTATGTACAAATATAATGCAGTTGTGTGAGTTATATAAAGAATTAAACACTGTGACACCTAAAAATGCTGATACTGTCACAAATTGAGCCTGTGCCTTCCAGCCGTCCACCACTAGAGGTCACTTGCACACTGCATCCACTCTCACAACCCGCAGACTGTCACGGACTATACTTCCCATTTTCCGCTACACTAACCATATACACCTGCTGCATCCAATCACACACACTATAAATAACACTCCTCTTTGACTATTAACTCGCCGAGTATTGCTCTAGCCTAGTGCATACAA
Source organism: Cirrhinus molitorella (assembly GCA_033026305.1). Lineage (NCBI taxonomy): Eukaryota > Metazoa > Chordata > Actinopteri > Cypriniformes > Cyprinidae > Cirrhinus > Cirrhinus molitorella. The sequence goes on along the minus strand of CM065127.1, from coordinate 24,130,990 downwards.
AGCGTTTATTCCCGTTTGTTGTTTTTCCCGTTGCTTACCTGGACTGATTCTTCACTGGTTTCCCGGTTTTGGATTGTTTATTGGACTTTGTCTGCCTGCCGCCAGCCCCGACCCCTCTGCCTGCTTATCGACTACGCATTTGGATTATCTCTGTTGTGTTAGATCCCGTCCCTGTTTCAGAGCCCCTGTGACAGATACATTGAGAAAGAAAAACCTGATATAAACATGATAATTTAAATTACATCTATGATCATGATATTTTGTTTTTACACAAATCTTGTTTTGTCAGAGGTGTGAGGAAATGCCTCCAAACAGTCTTGGGTTCAATTCCCCAATTCTCAAGGAACTGATAAAGTGATAAGATAGATAGACAGATAGACAGACAGACATGGATAGATAGATTTTTAATGTAATGAACATTCATGTTTTCATAACCGCTTACCAAATTAAAAAAAAAAAATAAAAAAAATGAAATCACTTTTGAGAGCAATGCATATTTTGCATATAGGGAGGATTGAGAGATCAGATGCATTGTATATGATTGCTAAAAGCTTCATTGGTCAAAAAAAATTTACTTTGCACTTTGCAAAACTAATTACACTGTTTTTTTTTTTTTTTTTGATTTCACAAAATGATCTGCTAACACCAACTGACTAATATCAGCAGCACATGTGAAAGTGTGAATGATCACTAGTCAGGTAAAATCACTATCATGCCAAATAGATTGTTACAGCAGACTGATTGCTATAAAAGAAGGGAATAAGAGCATCCAATCATTGTGTTCCTGTTAGCAATGGTTACCTCTAAAGAAACACGAGGAGCCATCATCGCTTTGCATCAAAATGGCCTTTACATGCAAGGAAATTGCTACAAAGAATATTGCACCTGAAAGAACCATTTACCGGATCATTAAAAACTTTAAGGAAAGAGGTTCAACTGCAGTAAAGAAGTCTTCAGGACATCCCAGAGTGTCCAGCAAGCGCCAGGACCGTCTCCTCCTGAGGAGTCAGTTACGGAATCGTGCCACAACCAGTGCAGAGCTTGCTCAAGAATGGCAACAGGTGGGTTTGAGAGCATCTGCATGCACCGTGAGGCGAAGACTTTTGGACAATGGACTGGTGTCAAGAAGGGCAGCAAAGAAGCCACTTGCCTCCAAGAAAAAATATCAAGGACATACTAAAATTCTGCAGGAAGTACAAGGCTTGGACAGCAGAAGACTGACACAAAGTTATTTTCTCTGATGAAGCAAGAGCAACTTCTTCCAACGATCCATGAGCAATTTGGTAATGATCTGTGCATTTTTTAGCTTGATGGAGCACCATGTCACAAAGCAAGAGTGATAAAGAAGTGGCTTGAAGATCATGACATTGAAATTTTGGATCCTTGGCCATGCAACTCCCCGGATCTCAACCCCATTGAGAACTTGTGGTCAGTCCTCAAAAGGTGAGTGGACAGGCAGAAGCCCACAAATTGTGGTCAACTTCGAGAATTAAAAATGGCAAGAATGGATCGCCATCAGTCAGGATTTGATCCAGAAGCTAATATCCAGCATGCCAGAGCGAATTACAAAGGTTATGAACAACAAGGGTTAACACTGTAAATATTGACTCATTATAATTTTTTGCCAATAAAATCCTTTAAAATATATAATATGCTTATCATTGTTTTTCAGTATACCATAGAAACATGTGAAAAATAATCTACAAATGCTGAAACAGTAAACTTTGCAAAACACAAAATTTATGTCACTGCCAAAACTTTTGGCCATCTGTGTATAAACTATACTATGTGTGTAAAGGAATAACAGTTCCCCATCAGTCAGTCTCTCAGAGTCATGTCGGAGACCGACGGATTGGGACCTCGCTTAGAGAGTCCAATCTACTTTGAGTGTAAACTAAACGAGCCAATGCACATTGGCATGCGCTGATTGCGCTCAGCTGATCACAGAGTGAGTACAAATAGGCAGCTGGTGCAGCGCATAGTCAGCTTTTCACTGAGGAGCCGATCAGTTCGAGTCTGCAAGCAAGATAACTTCAAACGAGTCACGCTCTGCAGACAGCTCGTGTGTGTTGGCGGCACGGCACTTCAGCGGCGGTGGTCTCCTTGTTTAGCACACATTAGGCTGCACTACCCCCTTTTGTGTTGTTTCAGCCATCTTCCCTGTGCGCATCAGCACCTAAAGAGCAGTTTCTAAAAGAGCATTCACGGGTGGCTCGCCTTTTTAAAAACGACGTTGCATCTGTACCAACTTGATGTTACGTCGTTAGGATGATGATGTGGGGTCGGGGTATAGATGCATTTCCACCTGTGCGTTTCTGGATGCCGTCGTTACCTGGCACTGGGTGATGGTCTCAATCGCTGTCTCACGTGTCTGGGCATTAGCATGCTGAGACAGCTTTTGTGGATGAGTCATGCTCCCATTGCAGGAGTATGATCATCACGGAGTTGCGGACTGCCAGTTCCTCTGCTCAGATCTACTATTCCTCCTGGCAATGCTGGGCGGATACTACGTCTGGCGGACTGCTGACTGGTCTTACAGTGGCAGTGAGGAATTCAGGGGGTTCCTCCTTTCACCAGCATTCCTAGCCTGTGGAGCAGCCAGAGGGACGAGCTGGACCTCCCCGTGGGGTACCACTCGTGTCCTTTGGGGCTCCCCCTGACGACCAGATCTCGATCGCTGCATCGGAGGGTGAGTGGGTCAGTACAAGTAAGGACAGTAACAGTAAGGATGAGCATGTCAGTACAAAGTCCTTCCTTTCGGGCTGGCCCTGTCGCCCCATGTCTTTACGAAGATCGCGGAGGTGGCCCTTGCTCCCCTCAGAGAGCAGGGTGCTCGCATCCTCAACTAACTCAATGACTGGCTCATACTGGCTCAGTCTCAGGAGCAGTTGTGTGATCACAGGGATATGGTGCTGGAGCACCTCCGCCTGTTGGGTCTTCGGGTCAACTGGGAAAACAGCAAACTTTGTCCAACACAGAGGATCTCTTTTCTCGGGATGGAACTGGACTCGGTCGAACAGACGGCACGCCTCATGCAGGAATGTGCTCAGTCAATGTTGAACTGCTTAAATACATTCAAGAGCAGGACGGTGGTCTGACTGAAACAATTTCAGAGGCTCCTGGGGCATATGGCAGCAGCAGCAGCGGTTACCCCGCTAGGGCTGCTTCATATGAGACGGCTTCAACATTGGCTCCTTGGCCAAGTCCTGATGAGGACGTGGCAGTGCGGCACTCACCGGGTCAAAGTAACTTCGGCCTGCCACCAAACCTTCACCCCGTGGTCACACCTTGCCTTTCTTCGGGCCGGAGTGCCCCTAGAGCAGGTCTCCAGGCATGCTGTGGTACACACAGATGCCTCCACCACCGGCTGGGAGGCCACGTACGACGGGTAGACTGTGACACATCAACTGCCTAGAGTTGCTAGCAGTACGCCTTGTCTTGCTAGCTGCAAGGTGGTCTGTGCTCCTGTCACATGTTGCAACTCTCCTGTCTCCTCCTCAGAAGCATCTGAGGTCGCTTCTTGCCGTTCATATTCTGGGCCTACTCAACCGTGCAGCTGACGAGCTGTTGCGAGCTGTTCTTCCTGGAGAATGGTGACTCCATCCCCAGACGGTCCAGCTGATTTGGAGACGTTTCGGGGAGGCTCAGGTAGACCTGTTTGGTTCACCAGAAATGTCCCATTGCCAGTTGTTTTACTCCCTGACCGAAGGAACTCTCGGCTCGGACGCACTGGCATTCAGCTGGCCGCGGGATCTACGCAAATATGCGTTTCCCCCAGTGAGCCTTATCGCACAGACACTGTGCAAGATCAGGGAGGACGAGGAGCAGGTCCTGCTGGTAGCACCATACTGGCGGATTCCTCTGAGGAAGGATCTACTGACTCTGAAAACTACACGTCTGGTCCCTGGATGGGACGTGGAGGTTCTAGGTGATCTACCCCAAGGAGTGGTAGACACCATCACTTCGGCGAGAGCTGAATCCACGAGACATGCTTACTCCTTGAAGTGGAACCTGTTTGTCGATTGGTGTGCTTCTCACAGAGAGGACCCCCGGAGATGCCCGATCAGAGTTGTGCTGTCCTTCTTGCAGCAAGTGTTGGAGCGAAGGCTGTCTCCCTCCACCCTTAACCCTCTGGGGTCGACGGTTGTGCCGGCGCGACCAGCGCACTTTTTTTAAGATCAGTGCGAAAGACACTAAAATTGCTCTGTCGATATTAGTCACACAAATACGAGTTATACATCATTCAAAATGGTTAAATGTATACTTTTTTTTGTGTACACTCAGAATAACAACTGAACTTTGTTCTTTTTTTTTAAATAAAGAAAACAGACAGGGTGTTTTTTTTTTTGTCTTCAGCGTCTCCGCGCACTGCGATTAGAAACGCCTCAATAAATTTATCTTTAACTCGGTGGAGGCTCAGCACACAGACAGTTAATATACATGGATAGAAAGCTTAATATCTCTACTTTTAAATAAAGCAAGTCTTGTCAAAAACAAATGTTCTGTTATAAAGTAATCCGTATGAAACCAACAACATGTTGAGTTTTGCACTCAGTGTTCATTAACGATAATGAAGTTGACGCCTCTCTTTACTTTCGCTTATGATAATTAGCCATGTGAGCCGCACTGGAATGTTAACGCCCACCATCACCGCAAACTAACTTTGAGAATTCATTGCGTTCATCTCAGCTACTGTTCGCTTATGGAAGAAGACACACTGAGAGGAGTAAACACTGAATTCACCTCAGATGAAGAACAGAATGCGACGCGCGGATGATCCACGTGACACGATCGTTCTGATGAGCAAGTAATGTTTCTTATTTGCATTAGTTAACCTGCTATTCTCACATATACTTGAACACACAGCTGTGTTTTTCTAAAACTATAACTCCTGGCTAAAAGGTTTGAAATCCAGTGAAAAGGATAGGTACAATTCATATAATACTATACAATTCATTGTATCTAAATTCTTACGACGCAATGAAGGTTTCATGTTCTACAGGCTATAATATAAAACAAAATAGGATATAAAAGTAATAGGACTGTACTGTTTTTAGTGATCGCATACCTGCATCACATATGACTCTTCACTTGAATCTGAGGTAGTTTTATTAGCATTATTTGTACTGAATACCAGGGGTAGTTCAGTTTTTGCGATCGCGTAAATGCACAGATATAATAATTCATTGATGTAATTATATGTGCATCGCCATAATATTGAAGTATATGTACTTGTTTGACGTTACTAAATAATAATATAGATTCTCTAATTGTTATCTGTGTGCTCACACTGCAAAAAAATTCTTATCTTATCTTATCTTAAATTCTCTATCTTAGATTTTTTGTCTTGTTTCCATTCAAAATATTAAAAAACTCTTAAATCAAGAAGGATTTTCTAGACAAGTAAACATTAATGTCTTATTTTCAGACACTAGAAAATTAAGTGAGTTTTTGCTTGAAACAAGCAAAATAATCTGCCAATGGGGTAAGAAAAAAAAATCTAGCCTTCTGTTTGAAATAAGATTATTTTGCTTACCCTATTGGCAGATTATTTTACTTGGTTTAAGCAAAACCTCACTTAATTTTGACTTATTTTTTCTGAAAACAAGACAATTATTTTTACTTCTTGAAAATCCTTCTTGATTTAAGAATTTTTAGATATTCTGGCTGGAAACAAGACAAAAAAATCTAAGCTAGAAAAGCATTTTTTTTTGCAGCGCACCCTTTTTTAACAGATTTGCTAGTGAAAAGTGTTAATATATCTTCACATTTGTAGCACTGCAAGCAAGGCACAACACTTTTCCACATAGAGGAATTACGATAAAATAGATGAAAATCTTTGAGCATTCTCACATTCTTTCTTCACAGCACTCCAACTTGATAGGCGAACATTACCTTTGATGGGGGAACATTAGCCATTGTGGGAGTGTCTTTTGTCTCTCCTTGTGTGAATTACATGAATATTCAGAGCTATTAACACTCCCATGAATATGGCAATGCTGGCCAAAAAACTTACTTTCAAAATTCTAATTATTATATCTTTGTTTGTGATGAAGTGGTTGGAATGATTCTCACATCATTGTGAAGTAAATATTCTAGCCTACAAGACTGATTACTCAAATGATTTCGTCAGAACTATTCAGTAGGATTTTTTAGGCCATATTTTAGATGAATGTTTTTTCCTAAAATGTGCTAACCACACATAATATTTTTTTTCTACAAAATGCAAACATGTACATCCATCTTTCTCACATATTATTGTAGCACAGTTTGTGCTGAATATAAGAAAAATACATATGGGCAAATAGTATGTTATAAGTAGCTGAAATAAGCACAAATGTCAGGGCATGTCAGCACACCTCAAGGGCCCCAAAATCACCTCAGAACCCAGAGGACCCTAAGAGGAAATCTGCTCTTCAAGATTCGCCATCGAAGCACCCAGGGGACTCTCACTGCTGCTGCGTTCGAGAAGGAAGAGACCGCTGCCCGTGCCGTAGATCCAACGACAAAAGAGGTGAGCAACGCTGCTTCTCAATGAAGAGATGCTGCATTCGGCTCCGAAGAAACAGAACAATGAGCAGTGCTTAGCCACCTCCTCTTATGCCCGGATGTCCAGGGCGGAGCTGGCTACGCAAATACTGCGCACCAATTTCATTGGCCTTTTCTCAAAGCTGTCAGAGGTGTTCGGGCTCCCTAGAGCGACCCCTAGTGTCGTCACTTCGACACCACGTCGAACGTGAACGACAAAGGGGGAACAAACATGATACGCTTTCACTGCATCAAGATGATGCTCCCTGACCAGCAATATTGTTTATAATTTTATATCTTGTTTTAATGTTCTTACCTTTGTTTCTTTGTTTTACAAATATGACCGAATAAATGTTCAGTGATGCTTCAAATAAATGTTCAAATAGCATTTTTATCTATATTTTGTCATATTCTTATGCTAGTAAGTGTTAAAAATTAGTCTCCACATTAATGAGCCAATGTATTATGATGTCGGTTGTGGTGGGCCGCTATGGGCCAGGAAGTCCAGGGCCACTTTTTGGTCCCAGTCCGCCCCTGACGATATCTATATGTGTGTCCGTACTTTATGATAATTTTGCTTATAACCCTGTTTCTTATGTTTATTCAATTCTACGAGTGCTAGATTTACATTTGGTGTCATTAAGACGAGGTATGTTCCCGTTTAAGGCAAAGTTCACTTTATTTCTTTATATTTAACGGATAACTGTTGTAAACAACTTTCTATGCGCCTGCGCTCTCGTAGCTCAGACAGAGTGGTGCTAGAGCTGAAGATCTTTGCCCGAACCCGACGGGTTTGGTCGGGTTCGGGCTTTATTAAATTTCTGATGCTATTCACCATCACGTTGAGGCTGGATTGTGGAGAGTAGTGACAAAGCAAATCCTGCAAAGCCTTATCTTAATTTGGTTATTGCCAAATACCCATCTTAATTTAGAATTTATCTTAATTTAATTTGTTAAGAAGACTCATTTTTATTGGCGCGTTGGCCTATTTATAGGCTAAGTGTATGCCTAGGCATATTTAGAGTGCTGAGATGTTACAGAGGATTCTTTTTATTTTATTTTTTTTCCCAACTTCTAAGTGGCCAATAGCCTATGTTATTCATGAATAAATTATGTTAAACATGTATAAATGACTCATTCTTGACAAAAGCTGTGTGTGTGTACACATTTGAATAATGTCGGGCTGTAAATGGGTTCGGGCTTTTAAAAAGCTGTCTATCAAAATGCACTTGGTCTTAACTTTTAAGGCCCGATTACAGCTCTAAGTAGTGCTATACAAGCAGCAGGCTCTAATAAGGTGTCTAATTATAACTGCACACTGCTTTTAAGATATAAATAATAGCCTGCCCTGCATTGCCATTTTCTAATAATGTTCATGTTAAATTCCTAAGCTTAAATTATTGTGCTGTATTATTGCCAGTTTGTAATTTAATTGTATTATTATTATGTATATCATACACATTTATGTTTATGTCACTGTTCAAATGCACCAGTTCACTTCAGAAGGCCTTTATTGAGAGTGTGTGAGCCATGTATATGTTTTATGATCAATGGATGCACATTTTTGGACTTCAAATCTCCTCCTCTAAGCACTGCCATTTTAAAGCTTAGAAAAGGACACTGTTTAATAAAACTCTAATTTGTATTTAAAATAAAGCATACCCCTAGGATAGAATGAGGGCAGATAAATTATGGGGTATTATTTATTTATTTATTTATTTACTTATTTATTATTATTTTTTTTTTTTCGTTTGTGTGAACTAACCCTTTAAGACCATATACAAGTTCAAAATAACAAACAATACAAAGAACTACTGCACGCACCTTTGAAACTATAACAAATGCATGGTTAAGTTAAATGCATTTATGCAAAGCATCAGGCTGTGTTAAAGAAATAATTTGGGAGTGCAGACCTTTGCATACATGACAGTTGAATGCTGCCTGTAGCTGTTGTGCTTGGGAGTCTGTCAACACCAGTGTGGTTCTCCTGTTTCTAGATGCAATGTCAGAGAGCTCTTTCATTACTGAAGAAACTTCTTGTAGGCCTGAGCAGCCAGCACAACTTCTTCAATTTTTTCAAACACATCCTGCAAGCCACTGCCATCATCATCTCTCTGACTGAAACTGAGACAAAATATAAGTTTTGTCACAAGGAACAGGGAAAAAAAGTGTCACTTCTCTGACTGGCAGACAGAAATCATTCAAAGATCAAATGCTAGTTCAGGATCACTTGAAACTGCATGTGCAGTTGTGTTGAACAGTGAGTCCACAGAAGCAGGGTGAAAGACCTCTGCAGATGCAGTATAGGACGAAAGCAGAATGTCTGAATTGACAGTATTCATAAAAATTTGGCAAATGTGAACAAAATCAGTTCTGTTTCTGGTACAGTCTGCAGCTTCAGCTTAAGATATGATGTGATGAACAACACATCAGTATGTGATAAAATGTTAGGGGACTGACATTTTGAAGTTAACTTAATTTGAAGTTAACATCTGTGAGTAAATAAAAGGGATACTTCACACTAAAATAAAAAATCTTCAAAATACTTTACTCAGCCTCATGTTCCAAACCTGTTCTTCTGCTGAACACAAAATATGATATTTTGAGGAATGTTGGTAAGAGCCTTCAACCTCCAAAGTAGAAAAACAGTTTGGAAGTAAACAGTGATTAGCATTGTTTAAAATGTATTTTGTGTTCATCAGAAGAAAGAAACTGTTGGAACAACATGTGGGTTATAAATTATGAGAATTTTCATTTTTTGGTTAACAGTGCCTTAAACCATTTGTGATAACTCCAAAATGTTTTGTACTTGTGGGGAAAAAATGGCTGTACTGTACCTAGGCCTCTTTCGTTTGCTTCCTTGTTGAAAATGCTGAAACTCCTCTCTAAAACAGCAAGTATCTTACAAGCATTTTGCTTCCAATATTGTGAACCTGTAGATAACATTTGAATAATTATTCAACTGTCAAAAAAAAAAAAAAATAAAATAAAAATAGTGTTAATGACACCAAAACATTCTGCTTAAAAACACAGCAATGAAACACCTTTGGTTCCTTCACACTCCACAATTTAATTGCCTTGAGCATCTGCTAGGATCAGTGGCTCTTCACTGCTCAGGGCAGTTTGAACTTTGGCTGTAATCCCCGGGACTGTTGCCTCAGACTCCATAAATCGCACGACTACTGTTCTGCTGGGCTTCAATTTTCCATTAGTATACTCAGCAATGAAAACAGACCTTCAATTAAAAAGATGAGGTGATGTTATTAATATTTTACTTTGTGCACCAGTAAGATAACTTGTTACCACCTTAGGTTAAAATACTAATAGCAAACAGCCCTAACAGCTTACAATCACACACACACGTATGTTGCCAGCTAGTGACATACACAAGAATGGAACAAACAAATTTGTAGAACAATGTAGACCCAAGCTGTAAAATTTCATACATCTGAAAGGAGCGGGACATGCTCGCTCTTGGAGGTGCAGCACTAGCCTGAATAAGGGATGCTACACAAGATCCTGCAGTACTGGATGCTGTGCATAAAAATAAGAAGCGCTGACTGCCACTGGAGCTGCTGGCCGATGAGGATGGCGAAAAACTCGACTCATTGTCACCATGGACTTCATAATGGCCCCTTGGTGTCAAGTCGAGGGTGCTGAACAGTCCAATAATTCATACGCCATGTTCATATCGTCAGTCAAATACAAATTTTGACTGGGAAAAACAAATAAAGGTATAATAATTAGAGTTTTCTTTTTTCAATTTAGAAACAAAAATCAAATGAACGCATAATAATTCAAGTTTTAATTTAGAAACAAAAATCATATGAATGCAAGGTACACAGACCCCTCCTATAATATATACTGTCTGAATACTTTCTGTACCCACTGTATATATATATATATATATATATATACAGTGGGTACAGAAAGTATTCAGACCCCCTTACACTTTTCACTCTTTGTTATATTGCAGCCATTTGCTAAAATCATTTAAGTTCATTTTTTTTCCTCAATGTACACACAGCACCCCATACTCACAGAAAAACACAGAATTGTTGACACTTTTGCAGATTTATTAAAAAGAAAAACTGAAATATCACATGGTCCTAAGTATTCAGACCCTTTGCTCAGTATTTAGTAGAAGCACCCTTTTGATCTAATACAGCCATGAGTCTTTTTGGGAAAGATGCAACAAGTTTTTCACACCTGGATTTGGGGATCCTCTGCCATTGCCACTTCCACTGTCAGGCTGGAAGGTAAACGTTGGTGGACAGCCATTTTCAGGTCTCTCCAGAGATGCTCAATTGGGTTTAAGTCAGGGCTCTGGCTGGGCCATTCAAGAACAGTCACGGAGTTGTTGTGAAGCCACTCCTTCGTTATTTTAGCTGTGTGCTTAGGGTCATTGTCTTGTTGGAAGGTGAACCTTCGGCCCAGTCTGAGGTCCTGAGCACTCTGGAGAAGGTTTTCGGTAACACTTTATTTTGATAGTCCACTTTAGATATTCTACTAACAGTAAGTAACTTTGCAACAAAATGTCAACTAGCAGTTAGTAGAGTATTAGTAGACTGTCTGCTTAATATCTTCTAACACTTTCTTTGTCAACTTATTCAACTAACCCTAAACCTACCCTAATCTAACCCTAAAGTCTACTCTGAGAGTTAGTGGACATGTAGTTGCAAATAATGAGATTTAGTTGATATGTAGTTGACAAGTAGTTGACATGTAGCTACAAATTTACTTACAGTTAGTAGAATGTCTAAAGTGGACTATCAAAATAAAGTGTAACCAGGTTTTCATCCAGGATATCCCTGTACTTGGCCGCATTCATCTTTTCCTCGATTGCAACCAGTCGTCCTGTCCCTGCAGCTGAAAAACACCCCCACAGCATGATGCTGCCACCACCATGCTTCACTGTTGGGACTGTATTGGACAGGTGATGAGCAGTGCCTGGTTTTCACCACACATATCATTTAGAATTAAGGCCAAAAAGTTCTATCTTGGTCTCATCAGATCAGATAATCTTATTTCTCACCATCTTGGAGTCCTCCATGCGGGCTTTCATGTGTCTTGCACTGAGGAGAGGCTTCCGTCGGGCCACTCTGCCATAAAGCCCCGACTGGTGGAGGGCTGCAGTGATGGTTGACTTTCTACAACTTTCTCCCATCTCCCGACTGCATCTCTGGAGCTCAGCCACAGTGATCTTTGGGTTCTTCTTTACCTCTCTCACCAAGGCTCTTCTCCCCCAATAGCTCAGTTTGGCCAGACGGCCAGCTCTAGGAAGGGTTCTGGTCGGCCCAAATGTCTTCCATTTAAGGATTATGGAGGCCACTGTGCTCTTAGGAACCTTAAGTGCAGCAGAATTTTGTTTGTAACCTTGGCCAAATCTGTGCCTTGTCACAATTCTGTCTCTAAGCTCTTCAGTCAGTTCCTTTGACCTCATGATTCTCATTTGCTCTGACATGCACTGTGAGCTGTAAGGTCTTATATAGACAGGTGTGTGGCTTTCCTAATCAAGTCCAATCAGTATAATCAAACACAGCTGGACTCAAATGAAGGTGTAGAACCATCTCAAGGATGATCAGAAGAAATGGACAGCACCTGAGTTAAATATATGAGTGTGACAGCAAAGGGTCTGAATACTTAGGACCATGTGATTAGTTTTTCTTTTTTAATAAATCTGCAAAAATGTCAACAATTTTGTGTTTTTCTGTCAATATGGGGTGCTGTGTGTACATTAATGAGGAAAACATGAACTTAAATGATATATATATCTATATCTATCTATATATATATATACAGGTCCTTCTCAAAAACTTAGCATATTGTGATAAAGTTCATTATTTTCTGTAATGTACTGATAAACATTAGACTTTCATATATTTTAGATTCATTACACACAACTCGAAGTAGTTCAAGCCTTTTATTGTTTTAATATTGATGATTTTGGCATACAGCTCATGAAAACCCAAAATTCCTATCTCAAAAAATTAGCATATCATGAAAAGGTTCTCTAAACGAGCTATTAACCTAATCATCTGAATCAACTAATTAACTCTAAACACCTGCAAAAGATTCCTGAGAAGCAGCACTGGACTGTTGCTCAGTGGTCCAAAGTACTTTTTTCGGATGAAAGCAAATTTTGCATGTCATTCGGAAATCAAGGTGCCAGAGTCTGGAGGAAGACTGGGGAGAGGGAAATGCCAAATTGCCTGAAGTCCAGTGTCAAGTACCCACAGTCAGTGATGGTCTGGGGTGCCATGTCAGCTGCTGGTGTTGGTCCACTGTGTTTTATCAAGGGCAGGGTCAATGCAGCTAGCTATCAGGAGATTTTGGAGCACTTCATGCTTCCATCTGCTGAAAAGCTTTATGGAGATGAAGATTTCATTTTTCAGCACGACCTGGCACCTGCTCACAGTGCCAAAACCACTGGTAAATGGTTTACTGACCATGGTATTACTGTGCTCAATTGGCCTGCCAACTCTCCTGACCTGAACCCCATAGAGAATCTGTGGGATATTGTGAAGAGAAAGTTGAGAGACGCAAGACCCAACACTCTGGATGAGCTTAAGGCCGCTATCGAAGCATCCTGGGCCTCCATAACACCTCAGCAGTGCCACAGGCTGATTGCCTCCATGCCACGCCGCATTGAAGCAGTCATTTCTGCAAAAGGATTCCCGACCAAGTATTGAGTGCATAACTGAACATAATTATTTGAAGGTTGACTTTTTTTGTATTAAAAACACTTTTCTTTTATTGGTCGAATGAAATATGCTAATTCTTTGAGATAGGAATTTTGGGTTTTCATGAGCTGTATGCCAAAATCATCAATATTAAAACAATAAAAGGCTTGAACTACTTCGAGTTGTGTGTAATGAATCTAAAATATATGAAAGTCTAATGTTTATCAATACATTACAGAAAATAATGAACTTTATCACAATATGCTAATTTTTTGAGAAGGACCTGTATATATATCCAACTGTCTGGCCATATGTGTGTGTGTTCACAAAAAATAAATAAATAAGAATAAGAATCAATCAATCATCCAATTACAGAAAAGTTCAGAAAAATCCACACACTCCATTGAAACCACACTCACTTACAAATTCTGCCCACCCACTCCCAGCATGCACTCAGAGAGAGAGAGAGAGAGAGAGAGAGAATTTTGAATTTTTAACACTACTTTATTTAACAAATTTGAACAACAAATCATCCAAAATGTAGTAGTTAAAAACATACAGGCCACCAAATATATTATTCAATGCAGCTGACAGTGCACAAAACATCTTCATAATTCCGTACATCTTTGAAACTCTCAATATTATTCATTAGTTTATAAAAAAATAAATTCATGTTTGATTCTTGCTCTAACTAAACTTCTAAAAGTATCATCATCATTTCCTTCCTTCCCTTCCACTTTTGCGGTCTTTGCTTGACCAACAATAAAGTTAATTAAACGCCCCTTTCTTCTGCTTTCCTTCCCAAATTTAAAACCATAAATAAAACCAACATTGGAAAAAAACAACCTTGAAACCTATATACATTTCTTGAAGTCTTAAAAAGAACAACAATATTATGTAATAATTTCCATTGCAAATCTCCAGTAATTTTGGTCAATGGTGGTTTATATAATATTCTCCATTCAGGTTTACAATTCTCATCAAGCCCAAAATGTAATTTCCAAGGGATATCTGTTTTACTCTTGAGTTTGTCTTTATTCAACACTTTAACACTCATCTCATACATTTTTTTCCCCACAGCTGAGCATATTTCCAAACTCTTTGTTCTCATATCATTAAGCAGTGGGTGAGAAAACTCCTCATCTGCAAAGTCTGGCAAAATTTCCATATTTGGATTATTATTAGGTGCACATCCATTATTGTATCCTGTTATTAAATTAATATCTTCTTCAGTTAAAAGTCTTTTAATTCTGCCCAGGAAAGCTCCAACTATCCTCCTTGATTGTATTCCCAGACATTGTGCTGTTGCATCGACTCTGTCAAAATTGCATCCACAAATGTTCAACAATTGTCCCAAGGTAACCACTTTTGCATTTAACAAGCTTTGGGTTATTCCAAAAAAGGATTTTTCCCCAATGTCCAGTCTTGCTCCTCCCACTAGAGGTTCCTTCAGGAGCCAAATCAATGACAATGCAGATATTTTTGATATTTTCATAAAACCCCATGCTTTCAAAACACTATAATAATACAAGGGTAGAACTTTCAAGTCTTTGTCCGCAAAAAGTCCAAAAAATGTTCTTAGTAAGTCCCATTCCTCCCACTCTCCCCAATATGAGACTTGCTCCAGCCTTCCATATATTATTTTCACCACAGAGGAATTTTTGCACAAACTGCAACCTGAAAGCTGTTTTTCTACTTTCTAGGTGAACAAGCCCTTGTCCACACTCATCTCTTGGTAAAAATAAAACACACTCTGGAATCCAATGCAATTTGTTAAAAAAAAAAATCAACAATTAATGTTTGTACCTTTGATAACAAACCCATAGGTGGTTCAAGTGATGACAGACGATGCCACAGGGTAGACGCCACCAAGTTGTTAATTATGAGTGTGCACCCCCTAAATGACATTCTAGGGAGTAGCCAATTCCACCTTCTTAATTTTCCTTCAATCATTTCGACTACCCCCTCCCAATTTTTTTTTACCATGCTGCTCATCTTCCAGAAAAACTCCTAAATACTTAATTCCACCTGAAGCCCACTTTAATTCTCCTGGCAAACAGGGTTATTCCTCTTGCCACCCCACCTACTTCTAAAGCAGCACATTTACTCCAATTGACTTTGGCTGATGACAACTTTTCATATCTCTCCACAACCATTTTCACCACTTCTACATCATCGTTTCCTGTGACAGCCACCATTACATCATCTGCATATGCAGATAAAAATAACTTCTGTTCATCATACAGTGTGACACCCATTAGAACCTTTTTCAATTTGAGTAAAAATGGTTCAATTGCTATAGAATATAACATCCCTGAAAGGGAACACCCCTGTCTTATCCCTCTATGAACTCCAAAGGGAGCACTTAAACCACCATTGACCTTTACAGTACTTTCAATATCACTGTACAGCATCTTGATTATATTAACAAATTCATGGGGAAAAGCAAAACTCATAAAAACAGTTCGATGTTCCCTCTCGAGGGAACATCGAACTGCGTCCTCTAGGGGGCGCTAGGGGAACGCCGTCAGCGTGACTCGTGTCTGAAGCATACATACAAAAACTACAAGCAGAAAGCCTATGACGTCACTCGCGGCGCGACTCGTCGTGGCCGGTTCGTCACTACCGGAGCGGCTATAGTATAAAAGGACGCCGGTAGAACACAACATTCCCTTCTTCGTCTTAAGCGACTGTTTGTCTAAGCGTGCATTTTCTGGTAAGACTGATTTTGTTTCTTTTCTATAATCATGGCGAGCACTAGTCAGGCGTTTAAGAGGTGCGTGCATCTGTGTCCACGTTATTTGACACCTGATGACACACACAATCTTTGCGTCTTCTGTTTGGGTGAAGAGCACGTGCGCGACGTCCTCAAGGGGGCGGTTTGCGTGCATTGTGAGCTTTTTCCGATGAAAAAGCTCCGCTCTCGTCTGGCTCTCATTTCGAGGAAAGAGCAGCAGCCGTCTACTTCCCGCGAATCAGGACCCTCTGCTGATGAGGCTCGGAGAAAAATGAGTTCGTGGGGATCACAGGCAGATCTGGCTGATGAGTTAAAAAAGGGGCTTTCCCTTTCGCGCTCGTCTGTCAGAGATGAGAGTGAGCTTCTGGAGGATGACGTAGTTTCCCTGACGTCATCTGATCCAGGAGCTAGTGCTCTTTTGGGGTCCACTCAAGAAGAGCAGGAGATGTCTGAGGGCGAAGAAGCTGAGGCTGAGCCTTCTCAAACCTCCTGCCCTGCATATGAGGAGCTGTTGGAGGTTATGGACCGCGCCACGGTAAGGCTTGACTTACCATGGAAGCGGGCTAGAAAGGTGGCGCCGCGGGGTCGTCTCGACGAACGCTACCTTTCAGACCACAAACCCCCCAGCCCTAGTGAGTCTTCCATTTCTTCCTGATCTCCATTCGGAGATTGAGAAGGTTTGGAAAAAGCCGTTTTCTTCTCGTATCCATAATTTTCAACATGCTAATTATGCGAATATCGAGGGGATGTCTGACCATGGCTATGAGAAGATGCCCCCTGTAGAAGAGACGCTAGCTAGCTATCGCTCTACAGGTGAGACATCTTCTCTCAAGACTCCCTCCTTGCCATCAATCCCCCTTCAAATAACATCTCGATTGAATGGCAAGGCATATGCAGCAGCAGGCCAGGCTGTGAGCGCGTTGCACACCATGGCTGTGCTTCAAGCTTATCAGGCTGACCTGCTGAAGGATCTGGACAAAGGTAAGGGCCTGTCCCCTGATGAGGTTGCTGAGTTGCGTCGCACCACAGATCTGGCTCTCCGTGCCACCAGGCAGGCTGCCACCTCCATGGGTAGATCTATGGGGGCCATGGTGGTCACGGAGAGACATCTGTGGGTAAACCTGGCTGACATTGGGAAGAAAGAAAGGGGCTTTCTTCTTGATGCGCCGGTTTCGCCTTCAGAGCTTTTCGGTGCCTCCGTTGAGACGGTGTTCGAGAAGTTTAGGGAGGCAAAGACGCGCTCAGCGGCCTTTAAAACCTTCATTCCTCGAAGGTCCAGATCTGAGCCCGAACAGCATGGGGGTCCTGGCCCATCTCGTTCTGAGGAACAAAGACGGGCACAGAAGACTAGTGTCGCAACCCGCGCTCCTCCTCCACCTACGGGTGGGTCGAGGGGAGGTAGACCAGATCTGAGGGAAGTGATTCAGACGAGGCAACGTTCTCGTCTGGATCAGAGTAAATCTTAAAAACATCTACTCCCTTCCCTCAGAGGGGTTTTTAACATCTGCCCTTACCTTCCCTCTTTTACATAACACCACTTAACTGAGGTTAGGTGAGGGTTTCTTGTGCGCTTCATCAGACCTATGATGTTTTGATAGCTTCTATGGTTTAGAGGCTACCTTTACTGATGGTCTGAAATTAGACTTCTAACTGAAGTTGTGCGTAAGAATCACCTATGTATGTATGTATGTATGGCTGTTGTCGTGTTTTTCCTATGTTTCAGGGATAGAACTTTGCCGGCGGCTGCAACTAACCTCGGGAGATGCCTCCATGGTTGCTAGCGCCCCGATTCATGACTACAGCCTCTCTTGGATGAGTATATCTCTTTTTGTATATATCCAAGTGCTAATCCTATACTGTTTCTTTCAGAATAGGTCCTCTACGAGTGCCCCCCCCTCTGGTCTATTGACTACGGTTACGCCGTGCTCGTCTACTTGGATCCGCTCTTGCAAGGTCCCCTCCTGCAGTATGGTATCTTAGGGCTTGTAGTCCTTCCTCCAGGTAAGCACTCTGTATATTTTCTTCACAGAATGCCTCCCTGATATCTCCCTGCTTTAGAGGCTCATCACTAGGCTTGCCCTGAGGGGCTCCCCGTTCTAGCTATCCCCCCTTTGAGGAGTGGGTCTGACTGTGAGGGGGGGTTTTCTGCGGATACCCCTTCTGAAGTATTTGCTCCGAGGAGCAATATCTTCCCAGGTTTCTGCTTGCAGTCTTCGGCCTGGTCTAGTCAAGGCCCATGCTTCTGTCGAGACAGAAAGCATAATCCACATTGGTTTGGGTTGTAGCTAATGTCCCTTGGATCTTATCCCCTACAGCCTGAGGGCAGGAGGAGCTGCCTCTATGCAGTCACATCAAGTAGGATGTTTGATCCATTTCAGGCCTCTTTGGTAGGGCATGGCTTCACGCCCCTCTCTGCGGAGAGGTTTCTCAAGAGCCATCCTTGACGGTTCAGGTGTTCCCCCTGTCTCTCAGGAGTTAGGAACCTGTTCCTAACCATCTCCTCTTTCTCTGCCCTAGTATTAGCTCCTATTGCTTTCAGGTGACTGGCAGCTCGCGGGTTGCCTGTTCTCACTGAGCAGGAGCCTTATTGAGTGTGACCTCTCTGGCACACCACTTTTGAAACCCATGTTATGGTAAGTGCTCACGTTCATCTTTGGGCACTTTCTAAAATCCACATGAGTGGTAAGTGCCCACGCAGGTCTATGGGCACTTTTCTAAAATCCACATAGTGGTAAGTGCACACGCAAGTCTTTGGGCACTTTTCTTAAATCCTGTATGGTATGGGTTACGCGCTCTCTCCGTTCCCATGTTTAGAGTCGGTTGTGCCCCGGTCACCTTGGGCCCCGCTCCGATTATGTATCCTCTTTGATACCTATTGGGCAGTTGCTACCTAGGACCTGTTGAGACACTCCTAGAACTAATCCACCTATGTTTCCTTGAACAGGATGCTGCTACGTGCTCTGTAGATTGGTTCCTGAGGGAACAGTCCCTTACAGAACCAGTAATAGCTCCTGCATGACGGGCAAACCTAGACTTCCTGGGCACTTGCCGTATCCCCTTGAAGGAGTCTTCTTGATTCCAAGGCTGAGCTCTACCCTGGGTCCTCCCCTGACCCTTTACAGGTAAGTTGGGTAACAGCTCAGGCCTTTGGCCAAAGGGGATAATGTCACTGACAGCCGTCACTAAACGTCTGGGGAATTGGTACTTAGTGCTCGCCTTACTTAGTATGCACTCCCCTCAGCATGGCAGCGTGGGTATATCATTCCCCTAGCACCCCCTAGAGGACGCAGTTCGATGTTCCCTCGAGAGGGAACGTCTCAGGTTACGTATGTAACCATGGTTCCCTGAGATAGGGAACGAGACACTGCGTCCTCTAGGCTGGTTGCCATGCTTCAGACGTATGCTTCAGACGAAGAAGCGAATGTTGTGTTCTACCGGCGTCCTTTTATACTATAGCCGCTCCGGTAGCGACGCACCGGCCGCGACGAGTCGCTCCGCGAGTGACGTCATAGGCTGTCGCCGGCCACTGCTTGTAGTTTTTGTATGTATGCTTCAGACACGAGTCACGCTGATGGCGTTCCCCTAGCGCCCCCTAGAGGACGCAGTGTCTCGTTCCCTATCTCAGGGAACCATGGTTACATACGTAACCTGAGACGATCTTCCAGGCACACAATCTGACTGATCATTGTTTATTATTTGCCCCATCACTTTCTTTAAACGATTAGCCATGGCTTTTAACAATATTTTTAAATCAACACACAAAAGGGATACTGGTCTCCAATTCTTAATTTCCTTCAAATCACCCTTCTTTGGTAACAAAGCTAACACTGCATGTGTTACAACGGAAGCTTCCGCACGTTCTCCTCTGCACCACCAGAGGGAACCTTCACCGGAGTTTTGACATCCATTCGGACTCAATCTCCCATACTCCCTCTTACCTGGGGCTGACCACACCCACACACACACCTGCACTCAATCACTCCTCATCAACTCACTGCATAAAAGCCATGCTCACGCTCAGACTTTCGCGAAGTCTTGATCTTGCCCCGGCTATCATTTCTGAGCGTTTTCTTATTGTTTGATTACCTGTTGTGACCTGGACTGTATTTCGACCTGTGATTCTTCTCTGTGCCCCCCGACTTGGATTGTCTACTGGATTGTGATTGTTATCAGCCTGCCCCGAACTTTGCCTGTCTCTGTTTACGGTACTGTCTTGCCTCTTATATTGCTGATGCTGGCTATTGACCCCTGTCTGTCTGACCACCCCTTAATAAAGCTGCTTATGGATCCAAACGCCTCTGACGCTTCGTTACAGAAGACTTCACCACAAAGCGATCCAGCAGCCGTCATGCAACTGTCCTCCGAGCTTTCTGCTCAGGCTTCGCAGATAGCCATGCAACAGCACCAGCTGAACCGTCTAACCACGCTCACGGAGGAACTGGTAAAAGCTCTTCAGTCTCTCCAGCTGTCGGTTCCCTCACCCGCCGTTGTGCCGCCATCTCTGTCAGCCCACGCGGCACCCGAACCTCCTCCCACTGTCAGCCCACGCCTAGCTTTTCCTGAAAAGTTCAATGGAGATGCCGCAAGATGTAAGGGATTTTTGCTACAATGTTCCCTATTTGTTTCACAACAACCTGCTTTATATCCCACAGATTCGAGCCGCATAGCGTTTGTTTGCTCACTTCTCACCGGGAAAGCTTTGGATTGGGCTACAGCCATCTGGCGACATGACAGACCTGCTTTCCCGACTTTCGAAGGCTTCCTCCAGCAGTTCCGGGAGGTTTTCGATCATCCCGCCGAAGGAAAGAGCGCCGGTGACCAGCTACTTACGCTCACTCAGGGAAGTAGACCAGCCGCCGAATATGCGTTGTCCTTCTGAACCCTGGCCGCGCAAACCTCATGGGTGGAGGACATGCTGAAACTCCTGTTTCGCCGGGGTCTTTGTCAAGAACTGCAATCGGAGCTCGCCTGTCGGGATGAGGGAAGGACCCTCGCCGAATTCATCGAGCTGACAATTCAGGTGGACAATCTAATTCGTTCTCGCCGTCCCATTCGCACGCTGCCACGCGCCACGCCACAGGAGGGCGCAACAGCTGAACCCATGCAACTCGGAGCCACTCACCTCACTGCAGAGGAACGCCACCGCCGTTTACAGAACCATCTCTGTCTCTACTGCGGGGAAGCCGGTCATCTGATAGCCACCTGCCCGGTGCGGCCTCCCAGCGGTCCGCGTGCGGTGAGTTTGAACTCCCTTTCTTCCCGTGCTGACTCCGTTATCAAAGTACCCGTCCAAGTAACCATACGTGATAAGCAAGTCTCTACAACAGCCCTAATAGACTCTGGAGCAGCCGGGAATTTCATATCACTTGAATTCGCTCAACAACATGACATTATTCTCACCCCGTGTGATCTCTCTCTGGCAGTGGAGGCGCTAGACGGCCGGCCTCTCGGCGAGGGGTCAATTCATCACACAACTGAAAAAGTAACCATGCACATTGGAGCCCTTCACACCGAACGTATCCAGTTCTACACCATTCATTCTCCTCATCACGCAATAATTCTGGGTCTTCCTTGGCTGCGTACACACGAACCACACATCTCCTGGAAGGAGGGACAAATCACTCAGTGGAGTGCAACTTGCCAGCAGAACTGCCTAAACACCGTTACACGACCCCTCTTCTCCGAAGCCTCGGTGTCAAAGTCAAACCCCGATGTTCCCGATCTGCCACCAGAATATAAAGACTTGGCCGAGGCCTTCAGCAAAGTTAAAGCTTCCCAACTTCCTGAACACCGTTCTGTCGATTGTGCCATTGATCTTCTGCCAGGCGCCTTTCCTCCCAAGGGAAGGATCTTTCCGTTATCTCAACCCGAATCTGAAGCTATGAAGACATACATACAAGAGGAGTTGGCTAAAGGATTTATTCGACCATCAACCTCACCAGCTTCAGCGGTGTTTTTCTTCGTTAAGAAGAAGGATGGTGGGCTTCGTCCATGCATTGACTATCGCGGCCTTAACGACGTAACTATCAAATTCAAATACCCCCTTCCTTTGATTCCAGCAGCATTAGAACAGCTTAGACAAGCCAAATTCTACACCAAATTAGACCTCCGCTGTGCATACAATCTAGTCCGCATTCGTGAGGGGGACGAATGGAAGACTGCCTTTTCCACCACTAGTGGGCACTATGAGTACTTGGTAATGCCCTTCGGCCTAGCGAACTGCCCGTCTGTCTTTCAATCCTTTATGAATGACGTCTTCCGTGATATGCTAGACAGATGGGTGATCGTTTATATTGACGATATACTGATCTATTCAAACTCTCTGCAAGAACACATCCAACATGTCCGGGCTGTCCTACACCGCCTTATTCAGAACCACCTCTACGCCAAGATTGAGAAATGTGAATTCCACTGCACACGCACTTCATTCTTGGGGTATGTCATCAGCCAGGAGGGGGTGGCTATGGACGAGAAGAAGGTGGAGGCAGTACTGAGGTGGCCGCAGCCTCAAACCCTCAAGGAACTGCAGCGCTTTTTGGGGTTCGCTAATTTCTACAGACGCTTCATCCGAAACTTCAGCACGGTGGCAGCCCCCCTAACCTCCATGACTAAGCAACGTGCCACACGACTAATTTGGTCTCCAGAAGCTAGGAGATCGTTCGAGGATCTGAAGAAACGGTTTACCACCGCGCCCATTCTCCACCACCCAGATCCTGATCGTCCATTTATCGTGGAAGTTGACGCCTCCAGCACGGGCGTGGGCGCTATTCTCTCCCAACATCACGGTACCCCTGCCAAAATGTACCCCTGTGCATTCTTCTCCCGTAAACTCACCGCTGCAGAACGGAACTATGATGTGGGCAACCGCGAGCTTTTGGCCATGAAACTGGCTCTGGAGGAATGGCGGCACTGGTTGGAGGGAGCCACTCACCCATTTATCATCCTTACGGACCACAAAAATCTGGAATATCTCCGTGCCGCCAAACGATTAAACCCGAGACAGGCTAGATGGGCACTTCTCTTCACTCGCTTCCAATTTACAGTCTCTTACCGGCCCGGAACCAAGAACGCTAAGGCAGATGCTCTATCTCGCCAGGAGGAGACACCATGCAGACCCGAGGTCCAAGAAAACATCCTGCCCAATAATCTGCTGCTGGCTCCCGTGCTATGGGACATGATCACAGAAATCACGCAATTCAACCAACACAATCCGCCACCCACCGACTGTCCTCCCAACTTCCTGTTTGTTCCACAACCCTTCAGGGACAGAGTCTTGACACAGGTCCACGAAACCCCCAGCTCAGGGCACCCCGGCATGACCGCAACCATTCACCTGCTAAAAAAACGGTTCTGGTGGCCCACACTCACCGCAGACGCCATCCGCTTCATCCGTAACTGCTCCACCTGTCAAACCTCAAAGTCACCCAGGCATCTTCCTGCTGGTCTCTTGCAACCCCTACCTACACCCCAACGTCCTTGGTCACACATCGCAATCGACTTCATCACTGATCTCCCCAACTCTCAAGGTAACACCACCATATTCACCATCGTCGATCGCTTCTCCAAAGCCTGCCGCTTGCTGCCACTACCCAAACTCCCCACCGCATTCGAAGCTGCTGAATTACTGTGCAACCACGTCTTCCGCTTCTATGGCTTGCCAGATGACATAGTTTCCGATCGTGGACCCCAATTCACCTCCAGAGTCTGGGCTTCATTCTTCAACCTGCTCGGTGTGAACATCAGTTTAACCTCAGGCTACCACCCTCAGTCCAACGGCCAATCTGAACGCCTCAATCAAGAGATCATTCGGTTCCTCCGAGCCTACTGCCAGCAACATCAGACCGACTGGAGTCGGTTCCTTATGTGGGCAGAATATGCCCAGAACTCCCTAGTCAAGCCCGCCACTGGTCTCACACCCTTCAAATGCATCCTTGGCTATCAACCGCCCTTGTTTCCTTGGTCAGGTGAACCCTCCGATCTCCCCTCAGTAACTGCCTGGCTACAACGTAGCGAAGAGACCTGGGACCGAGCTCACACCCATCTGCTACATGCCGTCAGACATCAAACTCACCAAGCTAATCAACATCGTCGCGCTGGTCCCTCTCTCGCCCCAGGGCAGTGGGTATGGCTGTCCACCAAAGATCTCCGTCTCCGACTCCCATGTCGCAAGCTCAGCCCTAGGTATGTAGGTCCATTCAAAAACATTAAACAAATCACTCCAGTATCTTTTCGTTTAGAGTTACCTGCTAATTACCGCATCTCTCCCACTTTCCACATGTCGCTCCTGAAACCCGCTGGTGGTCCGAGAGGAGACCCGGAGGAAGGAGATCTTCCGCAGCCTCCCCCCATCATGATCGACGGCGAGGAGGCCTATCAAGTGCACGAGCTGCTCGACTCCAGGCGCCGGGGCGGCACGCTACAATACCTGGTAGACTGGGAGGGGTACGGCCCGGAGGAACGTTCTTGGGTTAATGCAGGTGATATCCTTGACCCCACTCTCACAGACGAGTTTCACAGAGCGCATCCGGGGAGACCGGCCCCTCGTCCTCGTGGAAGACCCCGGCGCCGTGTGCCTCCTCGCGTCAGGAGCCGCTCGCAGGGGGGGGCTCTGTTACAACGGAAGCTTCCGCACGTTCTCCTCTGCACCACCAGAGGGAACCTTCACCGGAGTTTTGACATCCATTCGGACTCAATCTCCCATACTCCCTCTTACCTGGGGCTGACCACACCCACACACACACCTGCACTCAATCACTCCTCATCAACTCACTGCATAAAAGCCATGCTCACGCTCAGACTTTCGCGAAGTCTTGATCTTGCCCCGGCTATCATTTCTGAGCGTTTTCTTATTGTTTGATTACCTGTTGTGACCTGGACTGTATTTCGACCTGTGATTCTTCTCTGTGCCCCCCGACTTGGATTGTCTACTGGATTGTGATTGTTATCAGCCTGCCCCGAACTTTGCCTGTCTCTGTTTACGGTACTGTCTTGCCTCTTATATTGCTGATGCTGGCTATTGACCCCTGTCTGTCTGACCACCCCTTAATAAAGCTGCTTATGGATCCAAACGCCTCTGACGCTTCGTTACAGCATGTCTACAACTTAAAGGTAATTTTCCCTTAGTATGCTATCACGAAACACCTCTAAAAGATCACTGCCTAAAATGCCCCAATAAGCCTTATAAAACCCTACTGTAAGGCCATCAATTCCTGGAGCTCTTCTATTACCCATACTTTGGAAAGCCTCATATAACTCATTTTGAGTTAATTGTTCCACTAGATTCGCCTTAGCGGTCTACTCTACTTGCGGTAAATTACTCAGGAAATCTTCACACAAATATCTATCTTTGACATACTCACTTTTATAGAGTTCTTCATAGAATTCAACAATTCTCCAACGTATATCTGATGCTTCGCTTAGCTCCTGTCCATCAGCATCTTTTAGGCAATGAAAAAACCTACTTTGGCCATTCTTCAAAAACATTGAAGGAGCATCCATCTCAGAAAAATTCTGGAAACAAGATCTAATTAAAGCTCCTTGTGCTTTATATCCCAACAAATTTTCCTAGACATTCTTTTTTCTTTTAAAATCTTAAAATACTAATTTTTCCCCGTTTCTTCAATCAGACTTTGAATTTCAATAATATCATTCTCAATTACTTGTATCTTTTTAGCTATGCCCTTAGTGACATTGAAATTATACTGTTTACACAACTGTTGTACTTGTTTTTTCCCAATTTCCCACCATTGTTGAATGGTTAAGAACATATTCTTTTTATCCCTCCATTTTTTCCCCCAAAAATTCAAAACACTCTTTAAAATGTGAATCTTCCAGCAAAACACTATTAAAAATCCAATATGCACTCTTTGTTTTTAAATAATTAATAAAAACACTGGCTGTCACCATTGAATGATCAGAAAAGGTAACAGGGTTAATATAGCATGACCTCATGACTTGCAACTGATGTCTAAAGCAATATATTCGATCTAATCTTGCCACAGATAACAAATTATCCTTTACATGCATCCATGAGAATTGACTAACATTTCCATTAAGCTCTCTCCATACATCTACCAAATCATTTGCTTCAATTAAACATATCAATGAATTTCTTGAAGCTGTGTGAGGTTCTAAATGATTTCTGTCAATATCATTCACTGTGCAATTAAAATCCCCTGCCAGAATAAAATAATGTTCAGGGGGCGTATTACAGAAGGTTTCTTATCTTAGGTCTTAACTTAAGATATGCTACGTTAAATTAGGATTTTTCGTAAATTCGTATTACAGAAGCAAATCTTAACTTAATTTGGGATTCTTATCCTATCTTACAAAATCGTATCTTATTTCTAGTTAGGAAATCCTAAATCACATCAACAAGTTCGACAATCTACTCCCAGGTCTGTTACCAAGCAACCAACACTGCGCAAGCTGCCGAGGAGGTAAACAAAATAGAAAAACAAAACCGGCGAGCTTTTAATTTCAGTGCCGGTGGAAAAATGTAAAAAGTTCGGTGGAAAAGGCATAGGCGATAATATTCGGCAAGTCTTCACTGTCGCTTACTCACTAGAGAGGGAGTGGGCAAGAGTTGCCAAAAATGTAAGAACGGAGATTAATGGCAGAAAGACTCTTGGAGGATACTGAAGATGTGTTACATTTTGCTGACAAAACACTAATAATTAATTAGTAACCCTTGGAAACCTAATGTAGGTAGGTGCTAAAGCACTGATCGCCCTTGCCACTTCTGTTAGATTTTTAGACAAACCAGGTTGTGACATTTTTGCAATAGAAGCTACTTCACTTTGAAAATCGCCTTTTGCAAAAAAACGTAAGGCATTAGTCACTTGTGTTATAACCGGTAATGCTCCGTGATGCTTTTTGGTCTCTAACTGCAAAATCATGTTACGCGGCAGTCTGTAATTACTTATTTGTGTTTTGTCAGCAAAATGTAACACATCTTCAGGGTCCTCCAAGAGTCTTTCTGCCATTAAGCATCTCCGTTCTTCATTTTCAAGTATTAATACGTGTAATGCCATGTTGTAGTGTGGTTGCAAGTGTTTTTCTTCCGTTAGCTTTTAAATAATTTTGAAGTTAGGACAGCTGTGGGGTTGTCCTAAAGTTAAGACAGTTTTTAGGATGTTTTGTCAAGTTAGGAAGTTTCTGTAATACTACCTTCCTATCTGTAGTTAAGATAAGATAACGCACTTAGGAAATGCTGTTCTGTAATAGCTTTTGTCCGAAATGCAGTCCTAACTGAAATTACTATGGTTACCAAACAGATAGGATAAGATTTTAAAGTTAGGATTTTTCTGTAATACGCCCCCAGGATCACAATCTTGTATTACTTTGGTTAAAATCTCTAAAAATTCCATTCTTAAGCTGCAAATACAAGAGCATAAACATTTATTAAGGTAAACAAAATTTGATCATATTTTACAGTAACCTTTAAGAGCTTTCCTTTCACAACCTCTTCTACTTCATAACATATTGGAAGGAAGTTCCTTGCAAAAAAGATTCCAACACCAGCACTTATATTAGTTTTATGACTTAAAATTACCGTTCCATCCCATTCTTTATTCCAATCAACTTCATTAAAATTATCACAGTGTGTCTCTTGTGCAAATGCTGTATCAACATTTTTAATTTGCAGGATTTGAAAAAAACTGGCCTCTTTTCCTTATGTCCCTTGCTCCATTTAGATTAACACTTTTTCTAAGTGTTTTAGAGAGAGAGAGAGAGAGAGAGAGAGAGAGAGAGAGAGAGAGACTGTCACATCATTTGTTATGTTCTCAATCATTTACGCATATTAAGTCAGTCTATAAAAGTGCAAATATGGTGTCAGGTCAGTTACATTTGGTAGCCAGAGTTTATATCAACTTTAAGGATGTTTATTTTTCTTTACACACTCCTTCTTTTCCATCACCTTCAGACAAAGGTGGAAAACACACCTTGCAGAATGATAGGAGAACCTAAGTACCCACTACTTTCCAAGGATGGAGATGTAACTATTGGAGGAATTTTTGCAGTCCACAGTAAAGAAACATTACCTTCATTTGAGTTTAAGCAAAAACCTAAGCCTCTGTCGTGTTCCAGGTTTGTTGCACTGAAAACTTTGAGAAACATTAGATCAGATAACCGATTTATAAAATTTAAACATGCTACAACATATATAAAAGTACATTTTATTACAGTGAATTACAAATGGATCTGCAATATTATTATTGTTATATATATATATATATATATATATATAATGCAGTATGCAAATGCTGTTCTTTACTTTTTCATGTTATTTATGTTTATTCAGTAGCATTTCATCATACTTATTTCCACAGTGTTAATGTAAGAGATTTTCGGCTGGCTCAAATAATGATTTTTGCCATTGAGGAGATTAACAGAAGTGAAAGTTTGCTGCCAAATGTTTCTATTGGTTACCGAATTTATGATACCTGTGGTTCAAGACTATCTTCTATGAGTGCAACTATGGGACTGATGAATGGACCAGACTTTTCAGTAGGGGAGACATGCAATGGACAGTCTTCTATACATGCGATTATAGGAGAAACGGAGTCTTCTGCCACAGTGATTCTGTCCAGAACTACAGGACCTTTTAAAATTCCAGTGGTAAGGAGTAATAACACCTTTTGTGTGTGTGTGTGTGTGTGTGTGTGTGTGTGTGTGTTTATTTTATCATATATATATATATATATATATATATATTTTTTTTTTTTTTTTTACAAAATTCCTATACTGATGACTGTTTCACTGTTTGTTGTTTGTTTGTTTGTTTGTTTGTCTGTCAGATAAGTCACTCAGCCTCATGTGAATGTCTCAGCAACAGAAAAGATTACCCATCATTCTTCAGGACTATTTCTAGTGATTACCATCAAGGCAGAGCACTTGCATACATAGTCAAGCACTTAGGTTGGTCTTGGGTGGGAGCTGTGAACAGTGACAATGACTATGGAAACGGTGGAATGGCTATATTTCTGAATACAGCACAGAAGGAGGGGATTTGTATAGAGTACTCTGTAAAATTCTACCGGACAGAGCCAGAGAAACTCAAAAAAGTGGTAGATACAATAAAAAGGAGCACTGCAAAAGTGATTGTTGCATTTGTTTCATTTCTTGAGATGGGCTTATTAATTGAACAGCTGACTGTTCAGAATATTACAGGCTTTCAAATAATTGGAGTAGAGGGTTGGATAACCTCAAAGAATTATATTACTTCAAACAGTTTCCGTGTGCTGGGAGGGTCACTGGGTTTTGCACTGAGAAAAATTAACTTTGAGGGGTTTTCAGATTATGTTGTAAAAGCATTCTGGGACACAGCTTTCCCCTGCTCACATACTGAGGGAAATGTTTCTCAATACGCAGTAAGCTGCAGGAGATATCAGGATCTACTTGCTCTAAAAAACTACAATGAAGATGTGCCTGAACACAGATATTCAAGCCATGTCTACAAGGCAGTTTATGCTGTGGCTCATTCACTGCACAATCTACTCAAGTGCAAAGAGCAAGAAAGTTGTGATAAAAGCCTGGGAACACAACCACAGCAGGTAAAAGATAAAATAAAGATTAGGAGA
The DNA here is from genome assembly GCA_033026305.1 of Cirrhinus molitorella. Classification (NCBI taxonomy): domain Eukaryota; kingdom Metazoa; phylum Chordata; class Actinopteri; order Cypriniformes; family Cyprinidae; genus Cirrhinus; species Cirrhinus molitorella. Next base: position 24,101,459 of record CM065127.1, on the reverse strand, counting down.
AAACAGTAGCAATATATATATATATATATATATGTTTGTTTGTTTATTTATGTGTTAGGTGGTTGAGGCTCTGAAAAAAATCAATTTCACCGTAAAGTTTGGAGATCATGTGTGGTTTGACCGTACTGGTGCCACAATAGCCCATTATGAAGTTGTGAACTGGCAGCAGGACTCGGATACATCATTCCAGTTTAAAACAGTGGGATACTATGATGCCTCACTGCCTCCTGACCAGCGCTTTGTGCTCAACACTGAAAACATAATCTGGACTGGAGGACATCTGGAGGTAAATAAATAAATATATTTAAAATGACATTTAATCAAAAAAAAAAAAAAAAAAAAGGATTATATATAATGAATATATATTTCTTAAAATATAAGTGTGAACTGTGAATATATAGAAGTAAATCTGAATATAGTTATAAGTCTAAATATATAAATGTAAATCATTAATTTCATGAAATCTGAAAATATGTATAAATGTGTGTGTGTGTGTGTGTGTGTGTGTGTGTGTATGTATATATATATATATATATATATATATATATATATATAATTTACCAGAGCTGGGTAGAAACTGATTACATGTAATCTGGATTCGTAATCAGATTCCAAAAATGAAGTACTTGTAATCAGAGTAAGTTACATTTTAAAGTACTCAGTAATCAGACTACAGTTACTTTTTTATGGATTACAGGATTACATATTATTCACACAATAGCAATAAATTATTAATATTTCTTTGATTACCCCTAATTTCTCTTTTTCATTTTTACATTTTTCCTTTCTAAAATAGCCTACGATTATATACATTCAGAAAGATCAGTTTTGTGGACATTCACACATAGACCAGTCATTAGTCAGGAGGCGACACATCATTTGACCACTGGATCTGCAAAAGGGTTTCAAAATTGGTACTGATGGACACATTAGTTTTTATTTGAATTATCACTCTGTAGCTATTTTAACCATGTATTATTGTGTTTTGGAAGGCTTTTGTCTTTCATACTTTTGTCTTTAAAATGCAGCGTTATTTCTTATTTAGATGCAGGCATTCCCAAACTTTTTGTCATCTAAACCTTATTCACCAAATATATTTACATTAAGTACCCCTGAGATATTAAATGAAATATTTCAATAATTAAGTATCACATTTGCATGTTCACGGTTTCTTTGATGTTGATTAATGGCTTACATGGTATTAAGGTAAATAAGGTAAAAGGTAAAAATATCTAAAAATCTTTTTTAGTAAGTGTTTTATTTTAATATTGTTATTTTAAAACAAGGACTAATGAAACACAATGACGGTTCACTCACTTTTGAATGGAAGAAACTGCAACGCACAATAAGTACGTTATGACTGTGCATGCGCATTGGCTGGTCTAGCCGGAAAAATAAGCCTTTTAAACACTATTTGAGCATAAGAAACAACATTAATGGAGCAATTAATTTAAGATTTTTGTTGCTGATTTGATATATGTAATTTAATTGTGAGTTCAGCAAGCAGTATTTGAGATTTCAGGATTCCCCCATTCATTAAGATAGGACTTGGTCTTGTATGAGCTGTCTGAAGGCATTGCAAATATGGCCACAAAGTAAAGAGACATTCTTTGAAAAGGACTTTGTTTTAAAATGATTTATTTTAATAAAAAAACAAAAAAACAATTATGATTTAATTAATTGTTATCTTTTCATTACACCCACAAACCCTCTGTAGTTCCTGTTCGAACCCTAGTTTGGGAGACCTTGATGCAATAAAATGTTTAATGCACTTCATGTTGTAAATTACAATGAATGGAACATATTTTCTTACTCTTTGCATTTTTTATATCATTATGCTACAAGGTAATCTTATTTAAATCAATGTGATAAACGAGTTAAATCAAAAGTAATCTAAAAGGAATCCAAAAGTAATCTGATTAGATTACCTAAAATATGTAATGTAACTGATCACATTACTGACTACAATTTTTGTCATGTAATCTAGAATCAGTAACTGATTACAATTTGTAAGTATTCTACCCAGCTCTGTAGTCTACATCTCAATGCACTTTTTATTACACCTCTACATCATGTATATAGGTATCAATGCAGATATTTTACTATATTAATTATTGTAACTGCATCTTGCTAATCTAATCCAAAAAGAGTATTTTCCATTTACTTTAAAAAAGGCTTGCTGTGGTGCCAAAAGGTCCTCACAGTCAGTGACAATGCAAATACCCATATTTTCTACACAGATTAAAATTGCTAGGGAAATTGTCAACAACATCATATGTTTACAAATAGTTGGACTGAAAGGTTGCGAGTTCGAGTCCCAGGTCCGGCAGGGATTGTCGGTGGGGGGAGTGAATGATCAGTGCTCTCTCCACCCTCAATACCATGACTGAGGTGAGACCCTTAAGCAAGACACCGAACCCCCAACTGCTCCCTGGGTGCGGCAGCGATAGCAATATGGCTGCCCACTGCTCCGGGTGTGTGTTCACGGTGTGTGGGTTCACATGGGTTAAATGCAGAGCACAAATTCCGAGTATGGGTCACCACATGCCATGTCTTCCATACTATATATATATATATATATATAACAAAAAAAAAAAAAATAAAAATAAAAAATCTGCCTATTGACATGCCTAATAGTAAATATATATTTATATTGAAATACATACATAGTGATTTACTATTACATAATTAGAATTATAAACATAAATTCACAATTTACATTTATATACACAAAAATATAACTATATTTTAAAATTTACCTCAATTTAGTCAGATTTTAACTATACAGTATATTCAAATGCACTTTTATACATATATCCATGATTTACATTTATATTTGGAATTATAACTATATATTCACAATTAAGATTTATATATTCAGACCTACAAGTATATATTAGGATTTACTGCTATATATTTACATTTTACATTTATATATTCAGGATTAAAACTATATATTCAGATTTATTTCTATGTATTCAGAATTATAACTATATATTCAGATTTACATTTATATATTCAGACCTATAAGTATATATTCAGATTCACTTCTATGTATTCAGACATATAACGATATATTCAGATTTACTTCTATATATTCAGACTTATAACTATATATTCAGGTGTACATTTTATATTCAGGTTTACTTGTATATATTCAGACTGAACAATATATTCATAACTTACATTTATATATTCATATTTACATCTATGTATTCATATTTTTATTATTTCCTGTTTGGCACCTTATAGACTAACTGCTTGTTTATTTACTTATGTAGAAGCCAAGATCTGTGTGCAGTGAGAGCTGTCCTCCAGGCACTAGGAAGGCTACACAGAGAGGAAGACCTGTCTGCTGTTATGACTGTATTCCATGTGCAGAAGGAGAAATCAGTAATGAGACAGGTAATTTTCAGTCCATCTCACTGTTCCAAAGAAAGCTGGTTAGTTGTTCTTTTTGTTTTCTTTTTCTACTGTTAAGGATGCAGTTTCTTATTAAAGGAGCTAATAAAGGACATACATTTCCTTTTGTCTCTAACTGTAGTGATCATGACTGTCTTTCCAGATTCAAATAACTGCAAGCAGTGTCCAGGGGAATACTGGTCTAATGCTGAGAAAAATAAATGCGTGTTAAAGGCTGTAGAATTTCTGTCATTCACAGAAGTTATGGGTATAGTGATAGTCATTTTTTCACTGTTTGGAGTAGGATTAACTGTGCTTGTGGCCATACTGTTTTACAATAAGAAGGACACGCCCATAGTAAAAGCCAACAACTCGGAGATGAGCTTCCTGCTGCTATTCTCATTGACTCTGTGTTTCCTCTGTTCACTTACTTTCATTGGTCGACCCACTGAGTGGTCCTGTATGCTGCGTCACACCGCGTTTGGGATCACCTTTGTCCTCTGTATTTCCTGTGTTTTGGGGAAAACAATCGTGGTGCTAATGGCCTTCAAGGCTACACTTCCAGGAAGTAATGTCATGAAATGGTTTGGTCCTAAACAACAACGACTCAGTGTGCTTGCCTTTACACTTATACAGGTTCTTATCTGTATACTTTGGCTAACAATATCTCCTCCATTTCCCTACAAAAATATTAAATATTACAAGGAAAAGGTCATTATTGAATGCAGTATGGGTTCTACTATAGGTTTCTGGGCTGTTTTGGGATATATTGGTCTATTGTCTTTCTTGTGCTTCATTCTGGCTTTTCTGGCCCGTACACTGCCTGATAACTTTAATGAAGCCAAATTCATTACATTCAGTATGCTCATATTTTGTGCTGTATGGATTACATTTATACCAGCTTATGTCAGCTCTCCTGGAAAATTTACTGTAGCTGTGGAGATATTTGCCATTTTAGCCTCAAGCTTTGGTTTACTATTCTGCATATTTGCACCTAAATGTTATATTATTCTGTTTAAGTCTGAACAAAATACAAAGCAACATGTGATGGGAAAAATGTCTACAAAGACCCATTAGCCACTTTTTCACTGCCAGGCATTTCACTGCATGAGCATTTATTAATATCTTTATGTGTAAGACTTTGGACCCTAATGGAGCATGCAACTGAACAACTATGTGTGTTTTCTTAATTAATACCAGTAAAATTTAGCATGATTAATGTGCACTACTGACACATTAATAACTCATTAGTAAATCATTAGTATACAAAATATCAATGCTATCCTTCTTAAGTCTTATGCAAGGACCAAATGTCCGCTGTCACATTTGTTTTTCAATTTAGTTGTTTTTCATTTTTTATCCTATCTGGTGAAATGGTAGGGTTGTTTAACAATTGCCCCCATCCCTGGCTCACACTGGTCTGACACTGTAAAAGCTGCTATCGTAAAATAAAATAACATGTCTAAATAAAAATCTGTAAACTAAGCAATTCAATAAACATTTATAATCATATTTATACTTTATCCTTTTTTTTTTTTTTTGCATTAAGAATCTAGTTTGACCACAAAATGCTTTTTTTAACAATTCTGTTTTGTCAGAAAAAGGTTAAAATAATAAACAATTATAATGTTATTATTGTCATTATTAATGTGCATTATTTTAATTGCACTAATACTGTAATATTGTAAGACATAGTTTTTTGGAAATTCACAAATTCTGTTTTTAATTTTTGTTTGCACTTTATTATATACAGGCTACATTTTTATATTCTTTCATTTTTTAAAAGTTTTTTTTTTTTTTTGTCTTAAATATCTGAAGAGTTCAGATGCAAAACCAGCTAAAAGCCATCTCTGTTCAAAATGAGATAATAATACTCAATGAATGCTCTCAACACATATTATGGTAACACTTTATTTTGATGGTCCCTTTTGAAAATGCTGTTGACAATAAGTAACATTGCACCTATATGTCAACTAACTCTCATTAGAGTATTAGTAGACTGTCTGCTTAATATCTTCTAACTCCTAATTAGTCCCTACCAGTCTACTAATACGCTACTAACACTCTAGTGAGAGTTAATAGATATATAGGTACAGTGTTACTTATAGTTAACAGAATGTGTTTGACCATCAAAATAAAGTGAAACCCATATTATACATCCATCAAATACTTTTACTTCAAATTCGCTAAAATCCCGCCCTCAGCCCAATCAGAAGTACCAGTACTTACACAGAAATCTATAAATCAGAGCCTGATAAAAATGAATTTTTTTAAAGAAAGGTGTCAGACGGATTTAGAGGCTTTTACATCTGAACTCTTTATCTGTACATTGTGTATTTGTCTTGGAAAGTGTTGTTTATTTTACAGTTTTTCTCAATCAATTAGACACATTTCTCCATACTCAGGTCACTGTTCTCAATACTGTTAACACAGTGAGCTAAACACTTTGTAATTGTCCTAAACAGAATGTACGTTTTCATTAACTTCATACAAATTACAAATTATGCAAATAGTTTTCTCAAGAAAATGTGCATAAGACACTAAAATGTTTTCACAATAGTTAATGCAACCAACCAATACTTTAAAATATCTGAAAAAAAAGGTTTAACACAAATCACAAACATTTATGTACCATTTGTCTGAACACAACAGTTTCACCTCTTGCTTTTTCCACTATACCAGTTCCCTCCTCTCTACTCATCTTTTCTCCCTTTCCTTCTCCTTTCCTCTTATCTCACACCTTCCTCTCTGCTTGTCTCTTTCTACCAGTTACAATCTTCTTCTCTCTCATTACACTCCTTTCTCCACCCACTCTACCACTTTATAGACTTACACCTCTTTCTTCACCCCTCCCCCTTTTTATTCATACTTTATGAATAATTATTATTATTTTGTATATTCATTCTTGATCTTTGTATATTTTCCTTTTTTATTATTACTCTAAAGCAATTGTGATAAATGTGTAAACAATTAGGAAAACTGCATTTCCTGTGTTGTGTGTATAATTAACCGAATAGTTATCAGTTTAGGGCCAATCGAAAATATACCATGTTCATTTGATAGAATGACAAATGACAGATTTGTTTGTTGTGTTTGGACAAATAGTACATAAATGTTTGCGATTTGTGTAAAAAGTTTTTTTTTCAGATAATTTAAAGTATTGGTTGGTTGCATTAACTATTGTGAAAACATTTGAGAAGTTTGTGCACATTGTTTTGAGAAAATTATTTGCATGATTTGTAACTTGTATGAAATGAATGAAAAAGTACAATCTGTTTAGGACAATTATAAAGTGTTTAGCTCACTGTGTTAACAGTTTTGAGAACAGTGACCTTGTAACAAGAAGTCAACTGAGTGGGAATGCAACTTTATTAAACAGTTCTCAGAATCAAACAGGCTGGGGGCAGTAAACAGCGTCAAACACAACATAGATAAACCAGAACCGTAGTCAGAGTCCATGCAAAGGGGTGAGGCAGGCAGCGATCAAACAGTAGAGTAAACAGGCAGGTCCAATAAGGCAGGCAGCAAGGAGTCAAAAGAGTAACAACAGTACAGAACAACAACAGAATAACAAACAGGGAAAAATGCTCAGAAATATCAGTCACAGCAAGTAGAAGTGGGGGGACCGGGGACGGAGGCAGAACCAGCAGAGCAGGGTACCAGGGCGGAGCGGGCTGAATGGAAATCCTCCAGGGTGAAGCAGATGGAACAGGAGCCCACCAGGGTGGCGTAGATGGAGCAGAAGCCCACCAGGGCAGAGCAGATGGAGCAGGAGCCCACCAGGGTTCATTAAGTCCAAAGTGAAACAAGTCCATAAACAAAACTTCATCATACAGTGGTACTTGATATGACAGCTCACAGAACTGGTGAACATAGTCCTCAATAGACAGGCTTCCCTGCCACAGATGAAGTAGCTGTTCGACTGGGTCCATGGTTGAGCTGGGTTGTGGAAATAAAGTCGCTGGATCTGGGTATGGCAAAGTTTTATGTAAAGAGGGTCAACGGAGTGAGAATCCGTTTAACTTTAACAATAACTGAATAACTTTATTAAACAGTTCTCAGAATCAAACAGTCTGGGGTCAGTAAACAGTGTCAAACACAACATAGACAAACCAGAACCGTAGTCAGAGTCCATGCAAAGGGGTCGAGGCAAGCAATGATCAAACAGTAGAGTTTCCACTCAGAAATGTCAGCCACAGCAAAACAAGACTTCACGAGGAAGCAAGCGTGAGCATGGTTTTTATAGTCAATTGGAAATGGCCGACACCTGTGATCAGCCAGGAACGGAGTTTGTGAGAGAATTCAGAGTTCTAGTGACGGTTCCCTCTGGTGGTGATAGGAGAGAGCCACAGAGGCTGATTCGTGACAGACCTGAGTTTAGATAAATGTGTCAAATCGATTGAGAAAAACTGTAATAATATTAATATAAAAAAAAATAAAATAAATAAAAAAAAATAATAATAATACCTTTCCCCTTCTGTTGTTCACGTTCAACATTGTGTCGACGTGAAGAACACTAGGGGTTGCTCTAGGGGAGCCCAAACACCTCTGACAGCTTTGAGAAAAGGTCAGTGGGAATTGGTGTGCAGTATTTGCATAGCCAGCTCCGCCCCGGCCATCCGGGTATAAGAGGAGGTGGCTAAGCACTGCTCATTGTTCTATTTCTTCGGAGCCGAATGCAGCATCTCTTTGTTGAGAAGCAGCGTTACTCACCTCTTCGTTGTTGGATCTACTGCATGGGCAGAGGTCTCTTCCTTCTCAGACGCGGCAGCAGTGAGAGTCCCCTGGGTGCTTCGACGGCGAATCTCGAAGAGCAGATTTCCTCTTATTAAAATCTAAAAGAGCAAATTTCTCTAAAAGAGTCAGACACGGTTGGATTGTGTGTTTACAATGCCTTCCCTTCCGTGTCCTTCTGATTGCGGTTTCTACCTCTCCCAGAGCGATCGGCACGAGCTCTGTCTTCAGAGTTTGGGTCATGAACATGCTGAAGCAGCGCTTGCTGATGGGGGATGTTCTGCTTGCGAGAACATGCCCCTCGGCACACTCCGTTAGCGAGCTGTGTTCTTCGTCAAAAGGCCGCGGCTCACACCAATCGCTTCCGCTGCTGGTCCTTCTACTTCCGGGTACGAGGCCGCTGCGGTGTGTGTTGTTGAAGAACGGGAGGAAGTGAGTGGTTCTTCGCCGGGTAAATCCCCGCAATCCTCTCGCCCTGTGTGTCCGCCAGTCGAGCTTCCAGATGACTTTGAAAATTCGTCTCAGTACGGATTGGATTGGTTATTCGGGGCTCCTGCTGGGGAGGAGGAAGTGTATGTAGCATCGGAGAGTGGGCAGCCATCTGAGCGTTCGCGGCTGGATGATTGGTATCTGGGTAACGACCGCGGTTCTCAGCCGAGTTTTACCCCAGTGCCATTCTTCCCAGAAGTGCATGAAGAAGTATAATAGTGCATGTAAGGCTTCTTCCGCTCTCGTGGGGAAGGCTTATGCTGCTTCTGGGCAAGCTGCGTCCGCCCTTCATGCTATGGCCGTCCTGCAGGTCTATCAGGCCAAGGTTCTTAGCGAGTTGCACAAGGGTGTTCCCAAAGCAGAGCTGTTGCAGGATCTGCGCTAGGCGACTGACTATGCTCTCCGGGCTACAAAAGTCACGACGCAGGCTCTGGGGAGGGCGATGTCCACTATGGTGGTCCAGGAGCGCCACCTTTGGTTGAATCTCGCAGAGATGAAGGATGCTGAAAAGGTTTCTTGATGCCCCCATTTCTCAGGCTGGCCTCTTTGGTGACACTGTTGAGGAATTTGCTCAGCAGTTCTCTACAGTGAAGAAGCAGATGGAGGCCATCAAACACATCCTGCCAGCGGCCACCGCCTGCTCCACGCTGAGGACAGCCGCGTTCCAGACCATGTCAGGGCCCGCCGCAGGCTGGTCCTGCACCTAAACCAGCCTTGCGGTTGAGTTGCATCCTTCAGCCGATCCCCTGAGCTCAGGCGATCTCCTGTTGGATACTTGCCTGACAGTTATGACAATCAAAGCACCTTGTGCCCTCCGGGGCAGCGCTCCTCTGAACAAAGGACTTTCCTTACCAAACAGTCACACCGTACCCACCCAAGGTACGTCGGTGGTCCCCCTGAGACTGTTAGCAGAGAGTCTTACAGCTTGGCCTCCGCTGGCCTCCGCTGACGTTCCCTCAGTTCAGTAAGTTTCCTAAGTTTCAGTAAGTTAACACTTCATTCATGCTGCACCCGCAACGTAGCTATGTTTGGTCGGAGGAACTAGCTATCAGAATCTAATATGAGGTTAGGTTGCCTCTCATATTAGGTTGGTGCTCCACATTTAGTGGCTCCTAACGTGGCCCCATGTGTGTAATTCCACCTATATTCCCAGAGATGCTGTGTTTCCCTTAAAGACAAACTTGTCTCTGATCCTGAGCCCAGCAGTCTCTCCTCATGTGGAGCCTGCTTCAGGATCTTCCCTTTGTAGCGCTCCCCTAGTGTGAGGCCTCAGGTGTATTCTCCACACAACGACCTCCCCTCCAGGCAGGGTGTGGTCTCCGTAGTGTCAGACACTTGCCCAATGTCTTCCAAGATGTTCAACCAAAGGTGAGGAAAGGCTGGCTGAAGCTCTTGGGCATTGGAAAGTCACGCAGAGGTGAGTTGCACTTATTTAACACATAGACCTGTTATTACTTGCACTCCATACACTTGTGACGCGGTCCGCTGGTTGTGGTGTTTTCAACTGGGACCCCTAGTGTCCTTAATGTCGACACAACATCGAACGTGAACGACAGAAGGGGAATGTCTTGGTTACGTATGGTAACCCTCGTTCCCTGATGGAGGGATTGGAGATGTTGTGTCCCCTAGCCACAACTTCGGCCTGCCTCTGAGTGTAACCGAGTTGCTATTTGGCTCCTCAGGTCAGAACAATGAGCAGCACCTCCTCTTATACCCGGATGGCTGGGGCGGAGCTGGCTATGCAAATACTGCAAACCAATTCCCATTGGCCTTTTCTCAAAGCTGTCAGAGGTGTTCGGGCTCCCTAGAGCGACCCCTAGTGTCCTTCACATCGACACAACGCCTCCGTTCCATCCATCAGGGAACGAGGGTTACCATATGTAACCAAGAAGTTTTTTCAATTGCTAACAAGCATTGTTAAATACTGAAGCTACATTTTCAAAACTGCTCATACAGACTACATTACAGTTGATCTCACCTCCAAAACTCACTCAGACCAACAAAACACTTCATATAGGTCTCAAAATAAGCTTGTTTCACCATAACACTGGGAAAAATTCTAATTCAAAAACATACTTTTTATTCATAAAACACTGATTAAAAAAAAAAAACACTAAAATAAGGAAGCATTACATAATAAATGAACTTTTATATTTGAAGTTTGAATTGTTTGATTTGTCACATAAGTATTGCATTATTGGATAAGAATAACATCTTTTTATTTTACCTACTGTATTACTGTATTGTATGAGAAAATCAGCATTTCCACCCTATTCTGTATATACCAACACAGAAATATAATATATATATATATATATATATATATATATTATAGATTATATAGATAATATAGATAATATAGAAATTCTGAAGCAATATTAATAATAATAAAAAAAAAAAGCAGCAGGAGACCTTTCTATGTGGAGTTTGTATGTTCTCTCTGTGTTGATGTTGGTTTCCTCTGGGTTTCTCCCACAATCCAAAGACATGCAGGACAGGTGAACTGGAGACTGTAAGTGAGTGTGAATATAAATGTGTGTGATGGACTGGCCATCTGTCCAGGGGGTTTTCCTGCCTATGACCCAGGAAAGGCTCCAGCCTCCCCATGACCCTATACATAGGACAAACACTAGGGAAAATGTATGGAATAGATGGATGGATGTTCAGTACTGTGACAGCTGTACTCCTCCCTCTCTCTGACACTATTTTCCCTCACCAATGTGTCTTCCCTGATCCATGTTTCCAAACAAAATCATTCCAAAGCCAATCATTTATCAAAAGGTAACCAAAAAAGAAAGAAATAAAGAAAGAAGAAGAAGGCTAAACATTTTTTTCTCTCTCGTTTTTATTATTGCTTTAGGAATTTATTTATACTTGTGTAATTATTTATGTATTTTATTATTTTGAAAATGTGGCTTCAGTATTGAACAATGCTTGTTAGGAAAAAAACTATAACTTAAATTTCCGTAAACCCTAATATGTGCTCTAAAAATTTACATATTGCATAACTTTGTCATGCAAGGTCATCATAAAATCTAGAGAAATGTTTGAGGTGGTCAGCGGGTTACAGTTAAGACGTATCATTTACAACTGAGTACCATTTATTATGTTTATTGTTATTATGTTTATTAGGTTAGCTATTGTTTGTATTTGATATGTTTTATTATTGCTGTTCAGTATTTTTTTACTGTTACTCAACTTTTCAACTGTTAGGCTACTATAGTCGGACTTGTGACTGAAAGGTTGCAGGTTCGAGTCCCAGGTCCGGCAGGGATTGTCGGTGGGGTGAGTGATTAATCAGCGCTCTCTCCACCCTCAATACCACGACTGAGGTGAGACCCTTGAGCAAGGCACCGAACCCCCAAACTGCTCCCCGGGCGCCGCAGCGATAGCAATATGGCTGCCCACTGCTCCGGGTGTATGTTCACGGTGTGTGTGTGTTCACTACTGTGTGTGTGCACTTGGATGGGTTAAATGCAGAGCACAAATTCCGAGTATGGGTCACCATACTTGGCCACACGTCACGTCACTTTCACTTTCACTTTTCACTTTTACTATTAAACTGATGAACTGAAATTAAATATTATATCGCTGTTTGCTATTATTGTACAGTGTTTATAAATGAACTACTTTTAACTAAACAAATAATCAAATAAAATACTGAATGGAAATGAAAACTGTTAGATTCTCATTTTTAAAGGTATTTCACATGTGCAATGAATTGGTTAAGCAGCTTTACAGCATTGTGAATGGGTGTCTCAACTATACTCGGGTACTGTTGAAAAAAAAGAAAAAAAAAAAAAAGCTTCTTGTGTTTATGAGCTAATTGTGGCAAATATGCCATACTTATGGATGTTAATAATTAATAATATTTTATTAGATAAGTAAAGGAAATGTTATATGAAAAATCATTCATTTTCAGGCCCTAGATTTGGTGTGGTAATGGAAAAAGCAAAAAGTGTACCAACTGTATCCGGTCTACCCTACTCACTGTGCTATACTTACTAATGACTGTCCTAGTGTTCATCACTCTAAACACAAATTAGGATAACAGTACTTGTGACATTGGTGTAAAGTCCAAATTTAGGGTATAAAACCTAATAAATGTGTGGGGAGAAGACAAGATCACATCACTTCCTAATAGAAGTCTCTGATGTAAGTAAATGTTATGATTTGTGGAATTTTTAACTGGGATTCTCAATGTCTTTGAGGCACCAGGGGAGGAATCACTTCTGGACGGAAACTTTCTGGTGCTGATTCAAACATCATGGTTCCACCCTTGCGCCATGCTTTTACTCAAAATCTCACCTCTAAGACTGTAAATGGTAACTCCAAGCTTCCCAGTCTTTACTTTAGAGCTTGCAGTATATTCTTTGGTGAAGTTAGAATTCACTGTGGACACTAAGATTTCAGTGGCATTTTTTTGCATCTGCAAGGTCTCAGACAGTAGATCAATTAGGTTGATGCTGTTTGCACAATCATTATTCAGCCCTATCAAGGACTGACTGACTGAATGACTGAGTCATATGAGTTGTCAGGTGTCAAACTGTTTGCCTTATAGTTACTGGAGAGACCCCTGGAAAACTCTTCTATAAACTTATATTTGAAGAGCTTCTTAAACACAAGACTCTGTCGCTATGGAAACAAAGCATTTGAAGTTCTCTACTATTTATTGTTCAATCTTTATTGATAAATATTATTTATTTATTTATTTATTTATTTATTTGTTCTTAGTATTCTCCACAGTCCAAAATCCTTATGTGTTTATTCAGCTATTTGTAAGCCTATGCCAGTGGTGTCCAAAGTGCGGCCTGTGGATGAATTTCAAATGGCCCACAGCCAGTCTATTGAAATGTATTATATGAGGCCCGGCAATCATATTTACAAATCATGCAGTTTCACACTGTCAACACAAGGTAACAGCACTACATGTTAGGCCAGATGTAGCAGTAACACGTGAGTGACAACAATTTTATAACTCATATACAATGCTATTTCTTTAGTGCACAAGAATTTGTAAATGTGCTAAAGGTGGAAGAGCACTACTCATTTGAACTGTGCTGCACGGACCATTAATAGCGCTGCCTAAAGACAGCACAGCGCAAGCTCATAATAACATGCATTTACGTGCTGACTGATTTTGATCACGCAACCACTAAACATCACTGTGAGATTCCGTGAGAAGCATTTGAGTTTGATGCTCCGGTACAAACCATGGATGTTGCAGTGAATTACTGTAACTAACACCTAGAAAGATAAAACAGTGCTGACATTCTCAACAACATTGACGCAAAAAACAGTTACATTGTGTGACAATAATCCTGTTAGAACCACTTTTCACACCACAAATTACCAATATTTACTATGGATTTACTATTATGACACTAACTGTAATTGTGGTATTGTGGCAAATGTGGGATATTCATATCAAATATGACTATATTATTAATGTAGTAGGCATATTTTTTTTTTCTACTTAAGCCTACTAAAATAAAAGTTTTAATAAAACATATTAAATGTTATATATATATATATATATATATATATATATATACATACACATACACTCATTTAAATTTAGTTTTTACTCTTGTAACTCTTTCCAGTGTAACCTACCTACTTCCTATTCTAAAATCTAAACTAACTTAATATCCCAAATGTACTACTTTCTGATAGTTTAAGAAAACAAAGCTTGTTTTTACTTGACTCGTCTATCCACTCCTGCTTGACTTGACTAATGTCTTACCCTATGAGATTATTGACTACGTTCAAAATCACTCATCCATATTAATTAGGTCTATAAAAGTGCAAATATTGTATAAGGTCATTTGCATTTGGTGGATTTGAGCTCAACCTTTGGGATGCTTCTCTTTCTTTATACACTCCTGCTTTTCCATCACCTACAAACTAAGGTGGAAAACACTCTTTGCCGAATAATGGGAGACACTAATTACCCGCTATTTTCCAAGGATGGAGACATAACTATTGGAGGAATTTTTGCAATCCACAGAAAAGAAACATTACCTTCATTTGAGTTTACGCAAAAACCTCAGTCTCTATCATGCTCCAGGTTTGATATGTTTGAAACTTTGTGAAACATTACAGCAGACAATGTGTTATATTATTTTTTTTTTGTAAAATAAAAATAAATCAAGAAATAATACAAAA